>CM038682.1:239060680-239660680 GCA_021605205.1 Aegilops longissima | reverse complement strand
GGAAATACCATGGGCATAGGGGGAAAGGCACGACCACGGCATGCCCAGAATGCGGCTTAACCGCACCAGGGGCTCCCCATTGTGTCATTCTTTTCTTTTTATTTTTTTCTTTTTTTCTTCTCAGGACTCCGTTCTTACGAAGCCCTGTCCAGCATTAGAATCGCCGAACACACGATGCAATAGCCAGGGAAGCAGAAAGCTACGTCGAGTGTCCAGGTGGTCTCTATTACAAGCAATATATGTGTCTTACACACCATCCCGCAGCTTACCCTTGGAGGGGGACATGTTAAAAAGTCCCGTCCCTTGCTTATCGCACTATTTGTATCATTATGCTCTTACTGCAGCTCTTTCGAATAAACAATATATAGCTTCTGCCTATTATTGAATTCCCTTTTTTTCTATATATATATATGTTAATTTATGACATTGTGCAACCGTACACTTTGGTACGGGCAATACACCGGGGGCTTAAGTACCCCACAATATGGTGTGATAAGTCCGAACGCTTTCACAAGTGCGGCACCCCGAACTTATAGCATTATATGCATCGGCTCCGAATCATGTCTTGGGTCAATAGTTGGGTTTGCCCGGCTCCCATGTTTTGGTACCTTATGTTCCATTATATCGGCTAAGGTAGCGCTGGGAGAACCACTGCGATTGTGCCCCGGTTGAGCTGCGTTAAGCACCTCAGTGGAGAAAGCTAAAACTGACCGTCATGATAGGGCGAGAGCTGGTCGCTGTTCGAGAGGTTTTCGAGTCCCTAAAGACTTATGCCGCTTAGAGCGAGGAGTAGGCATAGTCCGACCTAAGGCGTGGATAGCGCCCCGAACTCGGTCTTTCGAATACTAGGGGCTTCGCCGAAATTTAAAATTATAGAATTCTATGGCTAAGTGAGAGTGTTCAAGCATTATAGTCCGATTGCCTTGTTCATTGCGTTGAGCACCTCCCTCGAAGGACCCGAGAATGGTTACAAGAGCGCTCAAGTTTATCCCGAACACCCCAGCACTCGTGGCATGGGGGCTGAAGCCGACGACTCGCCATCTCTCAAATTTAACAAACGGCCGCACAGAAGGTAATATTTTAAATTCAAAAGCGTTGCTTAGCGCATATGAACAAGTTTTCAGCGTACAGGATAACAAATGCGAGTCTATTCAAAAATAATATCTTTGGAGCATTCATCTGCTATAAGGCAGGCACCCTTCAGGACGCCCTCATAATACATTTCAGGCTTGCGATGCTCCTTCTTCGGTGGTGGTCCGTCCGTCACAAGCTTCTCAGCGTCCATCTTGCCCCAGTGCACCTTAGGAAGGGCAAGGGCCCTACGGGCACCTTCGATGCAGACGGAGCGCTTGATGACTTCAACCCATGGACAGGCATCCACCAGCCGCCTCACCAGCCCGAAGTAGCTCCCAGGCATGGGTTCCTTGGGCCACAGCCGACCTACGAGGCCCTTCATGGCCTGTTCGGCCGCCTTATGGAGCTCGACCAGCTGCTTCAGCTGGTCGCTCAAAAACACCGGTGTCCGCCTCGGCATCTTGAGACCGAACACCTTCTCTGTCGAGCTTCCCTCCTCGGCTCGGTAGAATGCGGCAGCATCAGCCACACTGTGGGGCAGATCTGCGAATGCTCCTGGAGAGCTCCGGATTCGGGTAAGTAATAGCTAATTCACTTTCACATGCTTGCTTTGCATATAGAATGCCTTACCCGCCGCTATTTTCTTCATCGCCTCAATCTCCTGGAGGGCTTTTTGGGCTTCGGCCTTAGCGGCCTTGGCACTCTCAAGGGCCGAGGCGAGCTCGGACTCTCGAGTCTTTGAGTCAGGCTCCAAACTCTCGTGTTTTTCCACGAGAGCCTGGAGCTCTTGCCGCACCTCCGCCACCCGCGCCTCCTGCTTCTCCCGCTCGGTACGCTCCGCAGCCGCATTGCTTTCAGCCTTGGACACCGCCTCCTTCAGGGTCGCCACCTCGTTCGTGGCCCCTGCAATATTCACGTTATCCCTGTCATTTTTTGCAACCACATTTTTTAAAATACTCCCATAAGGTATTACTTACCTTCCTTGTCCTCGAGCCGCTTCTTGGCAAGTCCGAGCTCGTTCTCGGACCGCTTGAGGCTCTGCTTTAATGCATCAACCTCCGCAGTCAGTGCGGAAGAGGTCAGCAGCGTAGCCTGCATTCCCATATTGACATACTTATATTAGTCTTCTGCGTATATCTTTTAGATCCTCAGTTCGACTTTTCTTTCCGAACACCAAATTGAGCATCAGGGACTACTATCTATGCGGTAATATTTTTACATATCTTAAATACATACCTCAAAGCCTGTTAGAAGGCTAGCACAGGCTTCGGTCAGCCCACTCTTGGCGGACTGAACTTTCTGGATCACCACACTCATAACAGTGCGGTGCTCCTCGTCGATGGAAGCGCTGTTGAGAGCCTCCATCAAATTATCCAGTGCCTCCGGTTGGACAGAGGTCACCGGCGTCGCAGTCTTGCCCTTCTTATCAAGGGGTTGCCCGCCGGACTTCGGAACCACTGAAGGTTCCGTTATGGAGTCCGGCACAGGGCCGGACTTAAAGCCCTTAGGGGTTTTATCCCCTTTGCGCCCGGAGTCCGGGAGGTCTCCTTGCGGCGCCTCCAGCGCCACCTCCTCCTGGCTGGGCCCCTTTTGGGACTCCACCTCGGCGTCATCCACGGCGGGAGGAGACGAGGCGGTCGGAAGTGAGGCGCTATTCACGTCACCGAGTCCAGGGAGCCGCTCGACGAATCGTCGAGCCCATCCTTGGGCGGGCTGCATGGTTATATTCGGCGTTAGATAATGTTGTGCAACAAATGGAACGCCATGAGTTATTCTGTTGTCCAGACACTTACGACTTCGCCAGGGGCTTGGTCCTCGGTGCCCACCCCTCTTCGCCGTCGTCGGCGTTGGCGGTGTAGTCCGGAGGGAGGGTCCTTCCCTTCTTGGACCCTACGGCCTCCCGGTTAGGCGGCCTTCCTTTCTTCTCTCCCCGGCTGGGAGAGGCCTCTTTCCTCCTCCTGCGTCTTCGTGGGGAGTCAGCCTCGAGTCATCGGGCGATGAGTCCGACAACACTGGCGCGGGAGCTCCTTGAGTTCCGTGGCCTTCTTCTTGGCCTTCTTCTCCGGCACCACGTGAGGTGCTGGAGCCAGCAGCCCCGTCAATCGGGCATCCGCTGGGTCTTCTGGCAAAGGATCCGGACAGTCAATCTGTCCGGACGTCTTCAGCCAGTCCTGTCAAAGGTGAGGGAGTTTTAGATCCAGCATAGAGTCAAACTATGAAAAAAGAGCCCCATAAAGGGTAAAATAACCTACCTCGCTGGCTTGACGCTGCGAGCTGAATCCGCGATCTTCGGTAGCGGATGCGGGAGCTTCGGTGCCCTTGAACAGCACCTTCCAGGCATCTTCGTACGTAGTGTCAAAGAGTCGGCTCAAGGTTCTGTGTTGTGTCGGATCAAACTCCCACAAATTGAAGGCCCGTTGCTGGCATGGGAGAATCCGGCGGATGAGCATCACCTGGATTACGTTGACAAGCTTGAGATTCTTGTCCACCAGGTTTCGGACACAGGTTTGGAGTCCGGACAGCTCTTCCGAATCACCCCACGTCAGGCCCGTCTCTTTCCATGATGTGAGCCGTGTGGGGAAGCCAGATCGGAATTCGGGGACCGCCGCCCATTGGGAGTCGCGTGGCTCGGTGATGTAGAACCACCCCGATTGCCACCCCTTTATGGTCTCCAACAAGGAGCCCTCGAGCCATAGGACGTTGGCCATCTTGCCCACCATGGCACCTCCGCACTCCGCTTGGCGGCCGCCCACTACCTTCGGCTTGACATTGAAGGTCTTCAGCCATAAGCCGAAGTGGGGCTGGATGCAGAGGAAGGCCTCGCACACGACGATGAGCGCCGAGATGTTGAGGATGAAATTTGGGGCCAGGTCGTGGAAATCTAGGTCGTAGTAGAACATGAACCCCCGGACGAATGGGTGAAGTGGAAAGCCTAGTCCGTGGAAGAAGTGGGGGAGGAACACCACCCTCTCATGGGGCCTGGGGGTGGGGATGAGCTGCCCCTTGTTGGGGAGCCGACACACAATGTCGCCGGACAAGTATCCGGCCTTCCGCAGCTTTTTGATGTGCCCCTCCGTGACGGAGGAGGCCATCCACTTGCCTCCCGCTCCGGACATGGTTGGAGAAGGTTGAGGTGGGATGTCGGACTTGGGCGCTGGAGCTCGAGTCTTGAAATGGATAGGCAAAGGAGGAAGAAGGCGTGTGTGAAAATGTGGATCCTTATCCCTTATATGGGCGGACAAAGCTATCGTCCCCACCGCCTGGTAAAACTCGCTTATCTCCCAAGCGCCGTAATCAATGGCGCGGTTGGGTTACTGCCTTCGTATTGATGAGAATCCGGAATAAGGGGACACGATCTCTGCTTTGACAAGGCGTGCCAAGGAAACCGCCTCGCTAAACGCTACCGAGGCGAGGCGGTGAAAACGATTGAATAAAGGCTTGGTCGTGGTGTGATGTCATGCCGAGGGATCGTCGTGATTGAACTTGTGTGAATATCATTCTTTCTACGGTGGTATGTGGAACTTATTTTGCGAGCGGACACTATCCTTGTGTTCAAAATCTTCTCTGAAGTATTCGGAGGAGGAACCCGCCTTGCAATGTCGAAGACAATATGCGCGCGGACTCGTCGTCATTGAAGCCTGGTTCAGGGACTCTTGAGGAGTCTGGATTAGGGGTGTCCGGATGGCGGACTATGACCTTTGGCGGACTCTGGACTACGAAGATACAAGATTGAAGACTTCGTCCCGTGTCCGAATGGGACTTTCCTTGGCGTGGAAGGCAAGCTTGGCGATCTGGATATGTAGATCTCCTACCATTGTAACCGACTCTGTAACCCTAACCCTATTTGGTGCCTATATAAACCGAGGGTTTTAGTCCATAGGACGAACAACAATCATACCATAGGCTAGCTTCTAGGGTTTAGCCTCTCTGATCTCGTGGTAGATCTACTCTTGTACTACCCATATCATCAATATTAATCAAGCAGGAGTAGGGTTTTACCTCCATCGAGAGGGCCCGAACCTGGATAAAAACATCGTGTCCCTTGTCTCCTGTTACCATCCGCCTAGACGCACAGTTCGGGACCCCCTACCCGAGATCCGCCGGTTTTGACACCGACAGGGGGTTTCTCAACACAAGAAGTAGGAACAATAGGATCATTATAAGTGACAATCTTTTCTTCAACTTTGATAGGTGCAGCTACTTTTACTTCTATAGGAGGAGGATATTTAAACCACTTCTCCTTGGGGATATCAACATAAGTAGCAAAAGATTCACAGAAAGAAGCTACTATATCAGAGTCAAGTCCATATTTAGTGCTAAACTTACAGAAAATATCGGTATCCATAAAAGATTTAACACAATCAAACTTAGGTGTCATACCTGACTCCTTACCGTCGTCGAGGTCCCAATCTTCAGAGTTGCGTTTAATTCTATCCAATAAATTCCATCCAAATTAAATAGGCTTCATCATAAAAGAGCCAGCACAAGAAGTATCGAGCATGGTGCGATTGTTATCAGAAAGCCGAGCATAAAAATTCTGGAGAATTGTCAATTTTGGGAGCTCATGATTGGGGCATGAATATATAATTGATTTAAGCCTCTCCCAAGCTTGAGCGATGCTTTCTCCTTCGCGAGGCCAAAAATTATATATATAATTGCGATCACGATGAACAAGATGCATAGGGTAATACTTTTGATGAAATTCCAATTTCACTCTTTTATAGTTCCATGATCTCGTATCATCACATAGCCTATACCATGTCAATGCGTCTCCCTGAAAAGATAAAGGGAAAGCCTTCTTCTTAACAACATCATCGGGTATACCTGCAAGCTTAAATAGTCCATAAATATCATCCACAAAGCGTAGATGTTCGTCGGGACGCTTTGTTCCATCTCCTGCGAAAGTGTTAGCTAGCAGTTTTTCCATCATACCCGAAGGAATTCCAAAAGGAGTTTCATTTTCAATAGGTTTAGTAGGTTCAGTAGGTTGATGAGCAACTCTTGGCTCAACCGGACGGGGTGAAGATACCCCGAACAAGCCCCTCAAACAATTACTTTCCATAGTAACAAGTGACAGAAAATTTCAGCACACTAAATAAATTTTTCCTTACCAAATTCCACCTACCAAAGGCGCTTCACTCCCCGGCAACGGCGCCAGAAAAGAGTCTTGATGACCCACAAGTATAGGGGATCTATCGTAGTCCTTTCGATAAGTAAGAGTGTCGAAACCCAACGAGGAGCAGAAGGAAATGATAAGCGGTTTTCAGCAAGGTATTCTCTGCAAGTACTGAAATAAGTGGTAACAGATAGTTTTGTGATAAGATAAATTGTGAAGAGCAGCAAGTAACAAAAGTAAATAAAGTGCAGCAAGGTGGCCCAATCCTTTTTGTAGCAAAGGACAAGCCTGGACAAACTCTTATAATAGGAAAAGCGCTCCCGAGGACACATGGGAATATCGTCAAGCTAGTTTTCATCACGCTCATATGATTCGCGTTCGGTACTTTGATAATTTGATATGTGGGTGGACCGGTGCTTGGGTACTGCCCTTACTTGGACAAGCATCCCACTTATGATTAACCTCTATTGCAAGCATCCGCAACTACAACAAAAGCATTAAGGTAAACCTAACCATAGCATCAAACAGGTGGATCCAAATCAGCCCCTTACGAAGCAACGCATAAACTAGGGTTTAAGCTTCTGTCACTCTAGCAACCCATCATCTACTTATTACTTCCCAATGCCTTCCTCTAGGCCCAAATAATGGTGAAGTGTTATGTAGTCGACGTTCACATAACACCACTAGAGGTTAGACAACATACATCTTATCAAAATATCGAACGAATACCAAATTCACATGACTACTAATAGCAAGACTTCTCCCTTGTCCTCGGGAACAAACGTAACTACTCACAAAGCATATTCATGTTCATAATCAGAGGGGTAATAATGTGCATATAGGATCTGAACATATGATCTTCCACCAAATAAACCAACTAGCATCAACTACAAAGAGTAATCAACACTACTAGCAACCTACTAGCACCAATCCCGGACTTGGAGACAGGAATTAGATACAAGAGATGAACTAGGGTTTGGAGATGAGATGGTGCTGATGAAGATGTTCATGGAGATTGCCCTCTCCCGATGAGAGGAGCGTTGGTGATGACGATGGTGATGATTTCCCCTCCGGAGAAAGTGTCCCCGGCAGAAAAGCTCTATCGGAGCCCTAGATTGGTTCCGCCAAGGTTCCGCCTCGTGGCGGCGGAGTCTCGTCCCGAAAGGTTCTCTTCTATTTTTTTCTCATCGAAAGACTTCATATGGGAAAAGATGGACGTCGGAGAGCCACCAGGGGGGCCATGAGGTAGGGGGGCGTGCCCAAGGGGGCGCCCCCACCCTCGTGAGCAGGGTGTGGGCCCCGTGGCCTTCATCTTTGGCGACTATTTTTCTTTATTTATTCTAAGATATTACGTGGAGTTTCAGGACTTTTGGAGTTGCGCAGAATAGTCCTTCAATATTTGCTCCTTTTCCAGCCCAGAATTCCAGCTGCCGGCATTCTCCCTCTTCATGTAAACCTTGTAAAATAAGAGAGAATAGCCATAAGTATTGTGACATAACGTGAGATAACAGCCCATAATGCAATAAATATTGACATAAAAGCATGATGCAAAATGGACGTATCAGACACATACCCCGACGTCAACATACCATTACGGTCCAAGATCATACGGAGGATACACGAGGAGGCATCCTCAAGCCTCTGCGCAATCATCATAAACGTCAAGTCAGGGAAGTTGGTGCCGAATTCAGCGGTCCCCAGTCCGGTCAGCGGAAAAAGAACAGCTCAGGCCCATCTGGCCCAGACAGCATACTCGATCAACCATGTGAAATTCATGGAACCCCAAGAAGGGCGGCCAAGCATACCAATAGAGAATGTAGGATCTTCCAAATAGAACGGCCGATCTTGTCCGGAAACAATGAAGAGAGGTCTCACACAATAAAGGGCCAGTCGAACATAGTGAGGAAAATCCCCTCACAGGACAAAAATACGGCCGGTCGTCTCTAATCACATCGACCGTCCGTGCAACACCAGCCACAGCAATTTTATTGCACTCACTGTCTACACAGTAGCTTGGGGGCTCTATTTTACATGAGCCCCCACAGGCATAAAACTATCAATAACATCTCCTCAAAGATGTAAGGTACAAAGGCCAAATTTTAACTAACCCACCGTACTAATGGTTGTCTTCGGATCACCAAACAAGTACCACACCGAAGAATAAGTCTTCGGTATTATCCCTTTATATAGTAATATAGTAATTACCATATGCTACCGGGACGAACCACGTTGGCTAGATTCAACAAGGTACAACATCAGGCCAGTCCCGCGTAACATAGTCACAGCTATGGGTAAGGTCGAACCCCACCACTAGAGTGGAAATCATACCGCCGCTAAAATAGCAAGTCATGCCCGTTTATCAATTTCTGATTCAGCAGCCGAACATCCGGGCACCAATTGAGGAGTCCGAACTATTTTATGGCATGGTTCAGCCAGGCTCCGCTCAGGCACCCGCGGTTCAACCACAACGGTATATGCAGCTGCCTTTAAAGCATTTGTCTTTCCAGACTACCTTTGGCGCAAAACAGGACTGGCGATGCGGAATCAGCTCGGACGCACAAGGCAGGCAGCCCGGATACACCTCAGATCCTGTCACATCCCTAGTTCGGGTATGCTCTAGGCTAGCCCTTCATGTGTGCATCATGTTTAAAATATTTTGAAACTTGAAATGGGGATTGATCAAACCCTAGCACCAGATCAAATCAAATAGGTTCAACATAAAAACATTTTCAATGAACCTGAAATGCCCTTCTAAAATGTTCATCACCTCGCCTTGGTCTTAAACCACCATCAAAAGTGATGCAAAATTTCTAGGTCACTCTAAGGTCCTTGGATTAAATCTTTAGTTATTTGAGTTTGGGCATTTAAATTATATAAAATATTTCAAATGCTCAAATAACCCCAAACTAAAATGATCCATGCTGGATATATTCCAAGTAATGGCCATGTGCAGTTTGGTGATTTTTGGAGTTGCCTAGGTATTTTTAGAAATGCAACAAACCTACAGAAATAAAATTAAGACAGAAACAAATGAAAATCATGTTACCTGGCCTCACCTGCGCGGACCACCTGGCCAGCCCACCTGGCGGCCCAAGTGGCTGGCCCAGCCCACCACCGCCACCTCCCCTGTCGTCTTCCTCCTTTGCCAGGAGGACGGGCGCGTGCCCGACACGCGCGCACCGCCGTGCGCCACCTCCTGCTTGCCGCTGCGCCTGGGCGCTGGGCGACCTCCACGTCGTCTCCCGACCCCGAACCCCTCCACTCTCTCCCCGAGCTTCTCTCCCTCCCTGGCTCTCCTCTCGCACGCACCCGAGAGCCACCGTCGCCGCCATTCGCCATAGCCGCGGCCACTGCCTCCCCCTCAACCCCTCGCCGTGCCTGCGAGCTCCGTCTCGACGTCCTCGACCTCCTCGACGACCCACGAGGCCCCGGACGTGCTGCAACGCCGACACCGATGCTTTTCCCCTCCTCGGCCACCGGAGATCGACCTCGCCGCGCCGCTCAGCACCGGTCTTCCCCGAGCTCGCCGTTGGAACCGCCGTAAGCCTCTCCCTCGAACCCCCCCTCTCTGTTGTCCCGTTTTCACGCCGTAGCTCCTAGTTCACCGACGACCGAAGCCGCCGCCGCCATGGACGTTGAGCCACGCGCTCCCGAGCTTCGCTTGCTCGCCCCAGTGGCACAGACGTGCTCCTGGTGACCCCACGATGTCGTCTATGCCCTTGGTTGAGCTCCTTGTGCTCCGCCACGCCGTGCCCGTGCAAACCCGAGCTCCGGCCGCCGCTAAACACGTCGCCGGCACCATTTCCGGCGACCCCAAGCCCAACTACCTGCACCACCCGCCGCGGCTCGCTCCCAGCTACCCATAGAGCCCAACGGCGCCCCGAACGGTGCCCTGTACGTGAAACCCGCACCTGCACCGCCGCGTTTAGCCTCGCCGGCGGCTAAACGCCGGCGAGTTGACCCCGCTGACCAGGGGGTTTGACCCTTTGACCTCGCCGGACTGACAAGTGGGCCAGGCCCCTGCTAATTTTAGTTAGATATTAATTAAACTTAATTAGCCTGCTGATATTGACATATGGGTCCCACTGGTCAGGTTTGACCTGGACCGACCCAGTTGACCTGCTGACCTCAGCCTTACGTCATGCTGACGTAGTAAGTATTTTCTGGAATTAAAATAAATCAGAAAAGGTTTATAAATTTCAAAAAATGCTCTAAACTTCTAAAAATCATAGAAATTAATCTGTAACTCCAAATGAAATAAGTTATATATGAAAAATGATCAGAAAAATCCAATATTTCCATCTGTACTAGTTTAATGCATGTCAGAACACTTTAACCTTGCTGTTTAGGTGAAACAAGCTAATGCACTTATATCACTTATTATTTTGGGTGATCATTTGAATCCTTGGTTCAAATGGACTCAAACCTTTCTGTCCCAAGTTGCATTAGACCTATCACACATCATATTGCCATGTCATAGCATGCATCATATTGTCGCATTGCATTGATTGTGTCCTTCTGTGTTTGCCGGTATTCGTCCCCTCTCAATAGATGATGTTCCGACGATGAGTTTGATGACACCGATGAAGAACTATATTATCTTCAGAAGTGCCAGGCAAGCAAAACCCCCTTGTTCATTCCGATATAATCCCACCCTCTCGCTCCTGCTCTCTTTTACTTCATTAGGACAACAATGATTCATATGTTACTTGATGCGGTAGCTAAACCCCTTTATCCTCTGCATGACCTGTCATTCCACAGTAATTAGATGAAACCCACTAGCATGAGTAGGAGTTTTTTGAGCCCTGTTGTGCCTACTCATTCATGCTTGTTTGTCATGCACTCTCTTGCTTAGAGTTGAGTCAGTCCGATTCATCGGGAATGAATTGGAATGGTGTGTGAACATGTCCTCTCGTGTGTGAGCTAAGTGTGTGAACACGATTTGGTAAAGGTAGCGGTGAGAGGCCATGTAGGAGTGCATGGTGGGTTGTCTCATTGCAGCCGTCCTCAGGAACTGAGTTCTGTGTTTGTGATCCATGAAACAGTTACTACCACGCATTGGGCCCGAAACCAATGGACCCTCTCGGCTTCTTAACCACTCTTGTCCTCTGTCCGGGAGTTGCAAAGTAGTTTCTGGTGTTTGTAGCATGCTGGGGGCCGCACGCAGCGCTGACCTTAGGGGTGGGCTGTGTTGCGGTAGGCACGTGGCCCGGTGTACCGATTCGCCCGTTTGGTGTCTCGGGAACCCTGCACACATCGTTCGGGGCCGTTAGTGGAAACCTCGGCCGGACTCCCTGCGGATGGAACCCGAATAGGCGATAAACCTGGACTAGGGACTTGAGTGTTTAGGTAGGCCATGGCCGACACCCACGTTGAGCTTCTGCTTGAAGGTTGCCGAGTACATGTCGTGTAAACGGCGGTAAGTGGTGAGAGCGTGTGTGAAGAAGTACACCCCTGCAGGGTGTCGGTGTACAAAAAGAGGGGTACACTTTTTGTACCCCTATAACTGTGCACGGGCAGTCTGAGCCGCGGGCACCACCGTACTGAGCAAGGCAAGGGAGGTGAGCCAAGGTAAGGACGAAGCTCGAAAGGAGCAGAACGACGCCAAGACCAAGACCACAAAGAGCAAAGGGGACGAAGCGGACTCCCCCAGCAAGATCCTTGCCGGGGGCGGTTTTAGCAAACCCGGCAAGGCCCTTGCCGGGGCGGCTCGCCCCACACCTACGGAGCAAATCACCCTTGAGTCCACTACCCTCATGGGGCAAGGATTCGGGAGACATCCCTATGGTGGCATGCAGATCTTTGTGAAGACATTCAAGATCAGATACACACTATAGAAGATGACGACCCTTGGCGGGATCCCAGCCAAGGAGGACCACAAGGCCCCCGGCAAGAGCCTTGCCGGGGATGACAGCAGGCGCCACGGCAAGACCCTTGCCGGGGCTACGGCGAGGCCCTTGCCAAGGACACCCGTGGGGCCACCATCGGGCCCACGCCAATCAAACCTTCACCGCCGTTCGCATGCAGCTGCCGACCCAACCAGTTGGGCAGGCACCTGCGTGGCGGCAAGCGGATCTTCATGGAGACCCACCACTGCGCCACCTCAGCTGCCTGCCTGCCTACATGGCACCAGGGGCACCGCTAGCCAGGGCGCGTGTCGACACGAAAGGGAGCGGCGACGGACGAGACAGGGCTCTCCCCCGTCCCCTATAAAGCAAGGACACCTAAGCAAGACGCATTAATGGCGCCTTGTCATGTAATGCGAGGGATAAACTCGCATCACTGTACCCTTTCCACCTCCTGGGTGCCAGTGTGGCGACCCCTTTCCCTATAAAAGGAGGCCCAAGGTGACCAGGAGGAGGATTCGGCTTTTTGGAGCTCCTCACACCCCATTGCTAGTTCAAGAACACAGATAAACAAACCACCAAAGGAGGAGTAGGGTTTTACGCATCCTCACGGCCTGAACCTGGATAAAGAGACCGTGTGCTATCTGTTTGATCCGCTCTTCTCACAACCCCGCGCCCCACAACCGTAGTAGGGATTCTTGTGATCCCATAGGTGTCGTTCCTACACCGACACAGGGTTAACATCATCTATTCGAATATACGTGTCCGTGGTAAAGGACTTCTGGGTTGCCTATATCAGTTCATAGACAAGTGAAAGTGGATACTCTAAAATGCGCAAGATAAGCGTGAGTGCTGTGGATGGCGTTCTCGTAGGGAGACGGGAGCGGATCCATAGTGGTGTATTGATATGGTGAATATGTGGACTCGTGTGCGCCACCTCAAAAGAGTTACTTGTAGTCGTAGTTCAGGATAGCCACCGAGTCAAAGCTGGCTTGCTGCAGCTTAAACCCCACCACCCCTTTGTTGATAATGATGCATATGTAGTTCGCTTCGATGTAAGTCTTGCTGAGTACATTTGTACTCACGTTTTCCTATTTTATGTTTTTGCGAGAGAGACTTGAGTCTCACTAGTAGTTCAGCGTGGACTTGACGTTTAGCGTGTTACCTCAGCTACGATCTTGTGCCCTCGGCAGATCTGGTGGATAGTCGGGCTCCTCACCTTTTTCATTTGTAGATGTCTCAGTACTCGGACATGTTAAGCTTCCGCTTGTGCTTTGACTTGTATGCTCTGAGTGTTGGGTCATGAGACCCATGTTTGTAATATCTCGCTCCTCGGAGCCTAATGAATAAATACTTGAGTCGTAGAGTTATGTTGTGATGCCATGTTGTATTTACACATATCGAGCAAATTGTGTGTATGTTTGAAATGCTTGGTATGTGTGGGATCCGACAATCTAGTTGTTTATCCTTGGCAGCCTCTCTTATGGGGAAATGTAGTCTAGTGCTTCCTTGAGCAATAGTAATCCGCTACAGCCCGGTTCACTGGAGTCCTGCTAGCCCAGCACTACTCCTCAGGATGCTTGACTGGACGGCATGTGTTTCACTTCGTTCATGTGTCTGTCCCTTCGGGGAAATGTCACGCGGTGACATCCGGAGTCCTGCCTAGCCTGCTACAGCCCGGGTTCCTGGAGTCCTGTTAGCCCAGTGCTACAGCCCGGATTCACACGCTGCTGACCGACATGCTCGATGTGATTCATGTATGCCTGTCCCCATGGGTTAGTGCCGCTTTGGGTTCATGACTATCCATGTCGGCCCGGGTTCTCTGTCATGTGGATGCTAGCGACACTATCATATACGTGAGCCAAAAGGCGCAAATGGTCCCGGGCCATGGTAAGGCGACACCCGTGGGAATACCGTGCGTGAGGCCGCAAAGTGATATGAGGTGTTACCGGCTAGATCAATGTGACTTGGAATCGGGGTCCTGACAGATCCACACACGGCCTCCTCCAGCCCGGCCACGACAGGTTCCGCCCAAAATACTCCTCTTCATAAGCATAAACCCCACTCATATGCATAGACATGTCATTTTACTACAATGCGTATACTTAAATAGCACTTACCGGCCGTCGTTTTTCATTGATGCCTCTTTCTCACAAACGGCACCCACGCCTTGTGTTATGCCCGATTATGCCAGGGGCTTCATAGTACGGCAATAAAGTCCGACCACCTTTTCGGTCGCTCGGCACCCCAAACTTATAGCACTATATGCATCAGCTCTGAATCATGTCTTGGGTCATTAGTTGGGTTTACCCGGCTCCCATGTTTTGGTACCTTACGTTCCGCCCCATCGGCTAAGGTAGCGCTGAGAAACTACTACGATTGTGTCCCGGTTCTTCCGGACGAGTGCCTCAGTAGAGAAAGCCGAAAACTGACTGTCATGATACAACGAGAGCTGGTCAGCTGTTCGAGAGGTTGTAAAATCTTTAAAGATTTATTCTGCATAATGCCATTATAAATGCAAAGTGCGACGGACCGGTCTCCCGATCGGGCACCGATAGAGCCCCTAGTTCGGCCTTCCGAACACTAGGGGCTGCGCCGACCATACTCGAGTTCCTATGGTTAAGTGAGAGTGATAAAGCCCTATAGTCTGATTGCCTGGTTCGTGGTGAGGAACACCTCCTTCTAAGGACCCAACAATGGGATAAAGAGTGTTCAGGTATGTCCCGAACACCGCCGTACTTTTTACGTGGGGGGAGAAGTCGACAACTGACCAACTCTCAGGATTCACATAAACTAAACAGCCGCACAGGAAGAACAAACGTTCAAACAAAACAGGCAATAAACAATAAAAGTGCCATTATCCCACATTACAAAGAATGGCACAACTGCCTTCAGGGAAATATAATGTCTTTGGTACACTTATCCGCCACAAGGCGGGCTCCCTTTAGTACACCTTCATAGTACAACTCGGGCTTGCGATGCTCCTTACCCTCCAGCGGCCCCTCAGTCATTAGCTTCTCAGCATCAAGCTTCCCCCAATGCACCTTCGCACGGGCAAACGCCATGCGCGCACCCTCTATACATACCGATCGCTTAATGACATCAAGCAGAGGGCAGGTGCCAACAATCCACTTCACGAAATGGCGTAATCGCCGAATTGGCTCCATGAGCCACAAACGCCGGACAACCAAGTCCTTCATGGCTAGTTCGGTCGCCTGGTGCAGTTCGACCAGCTGCTTCAACTGATCGATAAAGGGCACCGGATAATTCGGCGCCAAATACTGCGACCAGAAATCCCTCTCCGCAGACTTCTTCTCCTCGGTCTGGTAGAATTGGGCAGCATCTGATATGCTGCGAGGCAGATCCGCAAACGCCCCTGGAAAAACAAGAATTCAGCTTATCGCTTAGAGTTCCTCCCATTATCATGTAAATATGGCCATGAATACAAAAGGCCTTACCAGCCGCAACCTTCCGGGCTTCCCGTATGTCCCGCAAAGTACCTCGGGCTTCTTCCCGAGCATCCTCCGTGGCTTGGAGAGCTTGGGCGAGTTCGGATTCTTTCCCTACTAGACTTTGCTCCAAGCCCTCGCTTTTCTTCACGGCCTCCTGGAGCTCTCGCTCGGCTTCAATGACCCTGGCCTCGTGCTTCTCACGAAGAACTTGTTCGGCGGCGGCCTTATTATCGGCCTCGGCCACAGCCTTCTTCAGTGCCTCAATTTCGGCACTCGCCCCTAGAGCATACAATGCAAATATCTTAATTAGGCACAACTTCTAATTTGTGCTCTACTTAGCACAGGGTTCCGGCATACCTTGCTTGTCCTCCAACTGCTTCTTCACGTGGCCAAGTTCCCCTTCGGCCCGTTCCAGACGCTGCTTTAGTTCGGACACCTCCGCACTATGAGCGGCGGATGTTCCTGCAAATGCCTGTTTTCAAACAAAGGGATACACGTCATAAGCTGAATCTCCTGCAAAAACGGAAAATTTTGATCCCCTGTTCGGCTCTCTTTCGCCGGACAGTGTATCAGGGGCTACTACTCATATTATGACAATTCCTCAAGGGTTTCTTAGAAAACATACCTCAAAGCCCTTTATAAGACTAAGGCAGGATTTGTTCGAGCGGACTGAATCTTTTCAATCACCGCGCCCATGAGGGCACGATGTTCATCGACGATAGACGCGCTTCTTAGCGCTGTCGATAGGACGCCCGGCAGCCCTGCTTGGGCACAGGCCGCTGGCAGAACGGGCAAGCCCCCCAAAGGCGGCTGCTTACCCGGTCCCAGAACTTTAAAGGTCTCCAGGACTATGTTCGGCTGGGGTCCGGACTAAAGATCACCCCCGCCATCGACATGCATAGGAGTCTGTGCTCCCATGTGTCCGGCCCCAGAGATATGCCCCCCTGGTCCAGGTCCTGCTGAGACGACACCTCGGTGTCGCGCCTAGGCTTCGGGGAAGGGGCCTCTGGAGGCGTCTCGCTCGCCAGGGCATCTGAGCTCTGCGAATCCTCCGATGAGGATCGTCCGGCATGGGACCTCGCCGGGCTGTGCGAAATATGGCGAAAGTTAAAACTACTACACCCAAACAACCCTGGACGCATATGTGTGTTCGGATTTCGTATACTTACGACTTTTCCAATGGCTGGACCCTCGGATCCCACTCCGGGCTGCTATCAGCAGCCGTGGTGGATGCCTCCGGGAGGGAACCTTTCCCCCTCTTCGGTGATTCGGCCTCCAGGGATGAGGAAGCCGTCCTTTTCTTCCCACCCCCTGCGGGAGGGTCATCTTCCTGTGCCTCCTCCTCTTCGTCTTCGGAAGAAGGATGGTCGCTGGAGTCTTCCGATTTTGCGTCCGAAGCATCGCGGCGACGGAGGCCACTCCGAGTCTTCTTGACCTTCTTGGAGGCCTCTTTCTTTGGTGCCTCGTAAGGCGCTGGGACCAGCATCTTCGTCAGAAGAGGTCCGGCCGGTTCCTCCGGCAGAGGGGCAGGGCAATGTATCCGCTCCACCTTTTTTATCCATCCCTGGGGTTATTGAAAAGCATGATAATAGTGTCCCCCTCAGGACATGCCAACTGAAGAATGGATGGACAAGAGCATAGCAGTAACTTCCCGAACTTGCAGAATGGGACATTGATACCCACGGTCCTCGGTGGAGTCCGGCCATGATTTGTCGGACTTAAAGAGCACCTTCCGGATATCCTTGTGGGAGGAACCAAAGAGCTCTCGAAGGGTCTAGTGCTCGGTTGGGTCGTATTCCCATAAATTGCAGGATCGACGCTGGCAAGGGAGAACCAGGCGAACTAACATCACCTGGACTACGTCGACGAGTTTGACGTCCTTGTCGACCACACTCTGAACGCGCGTCTGGAGCAGTGACAGCTCATCGGACGAGGACGAGTTCAGGCCCTTCTCGGGCCAGGACGTGAGCCGTAGCGGGGCTCCGGATCTGAACTCAGGAGCCGCGTTCCACTTTTTGCTGCGCGGTTCGGTGATATAGAACCACTGCTGCTGCCACTCCTTGACGGAGTCATTGAAGGCGCTCGTCGGCCATATAACCTTGGACATCTTGCTCACCATGGTGCCGTCGCACTCGGCATGCTCGCCACTCACCACCTTGGGCTTCACATTGAAAATCTTCAGCCATAGGTCGAAGTGAGGCGAAATTCGGAGAAAGGCCTCACACACGACGATGAACGTCGAGATGTTAAGGAAAGAATTGGGAGACAGATCATGAAAGTCAATCCCGTAATAATACATAATACCGCGAACGAATGGGTGGAGGGGAAACCCGAGCCCGCGGACAAAATGAGGAAGAAACACGACCCTCTCGTGAGACTCCAGAGTAGGGACGATCTGTCCCGCCGGTGGAAGACGGTGGCCGATCTTTTTGGCCAGGTACCTGGCCTCTCGGAGCCTCTTGATATCCTTCTCCTGGACGATAGAGGCCATCCATTTGCCTCCTGCTCCAGATCCGGACATCTTAGGAGCACCTATCTTCGGTGGATAAGAAGAGTGCTTGGGCGCTAGGGCTCGAGCAGTAGGGAATGGACTAGCAGGGGGGAAAGGCGTGGGTAGAGAGGGAGAGATCTTATCTCTTTATAAGGGTGGTAAAGCTTTTGTGGCTCCCCACTTGCCTAGTGGAACCCGCTCGTTCTCCACTCGCCGTAATTGGCGGTGCTTTTGGGTTACCCGTACCCGTATTGATGAGAATCCCGCAATAAGGGGACATGATCTCTGCTTCGGCAAAACATGCAGAGGAAACCGCCTCGCGATATGTGTTGAGGCTGGTTGTGCAAAAACGGTTCGAATAATGACTCGAACGTAGTATCATGTCGCTTTGTCTAAAGTTGTCAGCAGCTTATATTTTGTTGAATATCATCCTCTCTACGGTGGTATGTGAAGATCATCTTGCAGATCCGGACACGGTCTAAGTGTTCGATAAAAACTTTGGAGTATTCGGAGATGGAACCCGCCTTGTAATGTCGAAGACGAAACTGCGCGCCGGACTCATCGTCATTGAAGCCTGGTTCAGGGGCTACTAAGGGAGTCCTGGATTAGGGGGTATCCGGACAGCCGGACTATATGCTTTGTCCGGACTGTTGGAGCATGAAGATACAAGACTCAAGACCCCGTCCCGTGTCCGGATGGGACTCTCCTTTGCGTGGAAGACAAGCTTGGCGATCCGGATATTATATTTCCTTCCTTGTAACCGACTCCATGTAAACCCTAGCCCTCTCCGATGTCTATATAAACCGGAGAGTTTAGTCCTTAGAGGGACGATCACAATCATAATCATCATAGGCTAGCTTCTAGGGTTTAGCCTCTACGATCTCGTGGTAGATCAACTCTTGTACTACTCATATCATCAATATCAATCAAGCAGGAAGTAGGGTTTTACCTCCATCGAGAGGGCCCGAACCTGGGTAAACATTGTGTTCCTTGCCTCCTGTTACCATTAGCCTAAGACACATAGATCGGGACCCCCTACCCGAGATCCGCCGGTTTTGACACCGACAGTAAACTACTCACAACTCATCGGAGAGGCTATGGTGTTGATGTAGAAGCCCTCCGTGGTTGATTCCCCCTCTGGTGGAGCGCCGACGAAGGCTCCAAGATGGATCTCGTGGATACAGAAGGTTACGGTGGTGGAAATAGTTTTTCGTGGTCGCCTCTGATGTTCTCGGGGTACGTGGGTATATATAGGAGAAAGAAGTAGGTCGGTGGACTCCCGAGGGGCCCACGAGATAGGGGCGCGCCCAATAGGGGGCGCCCTCCACCCTCATGGCCTCCTCGATTGTTTCTTGACTTGCACTCCAAGTCCTCTGGATCACGTTTGTTCCAAAAAGATCGCTCCAGAAGGTTTCATTCCGTTTGGATCCGTTTGATATTCTTTTCTTCGAAACACTGAAATAGGCAAAAAAAACAGCAATACGTGCTGGGCCCCCGGTTAGTAGGTTAGTCCCAAAAATGATATAAAAGTATAAAATAAAGCCCATAAACATCCAAAATAGGTAATATAATAGCATGGAACAATCAAAAATTATAGATACGTTGGAGACGTATCAAAACTCTTGCAGGTTTCCAGCCTCTTCCATGAACAGAATATGCGGCCATTCGCACGGTTGTACTTCCGCTAACCGCCGGTTATGTAGATCACTGTCAGACGAGTCCCCAATAACTCCCTTGGAGTTCTTATTGGAAGCAAACTTCCTAAAGATATTCATTTTTTCCTAAGAACAAAAATTCTGAAATTTTTAGTCAACAAATTTTTCTCAACAAAACTTTGCAAAATTGATAGCAACTACACATAGGCATACATAGAAGCCAAAGCAAGCATTCAAACTACTTTAGAACTCTAAGAATTCAACATGCAAGCTCATCTACAGCAGCACCAAGAGTAGCTAATTATTCAAAATATAAACCACTAAAACAAAAACTAATTGGACAAACGGAGGAGTCACATACCAAGCAACAATCCCCCGAAACAGTTTCAGAAACGGAGCTTCGAGCAAAGAGATCAAAATCCGCGGGTTTGAGAGCTAGAACTCGAGAGAGAGAGAGAGAGAGAGAGAGAGAGAGAGAGAGAGAGAGAGAGAGAGAGAGAGAGAGCAATGGAGAATTTTTTCTAGAGGTAGGTGATGATGTGGTGTGAAGAGATAAGTGAGGGGGCCCATGTGGGGAAAACAACCCACCAGTGTGTGCCTGGGGGTCCTGGCGTGCCCAGGTGGATTGAGCCCACCTGGTGCACCTCCCTCTGATTATATTTGCGCCAGAAATTCTCAAATATTCAGAAAAAATCATATCAAATTTTTATAGCATTCTGAGAACTTTTATTTTTGGGTCATTTTTTATTGCACGGGAAATTCAGAAAACAGACAAAACATGGCATTTTATTTTATTTAACTAATAAAAACAGAAAGGTAGGGACAGAAGGTAGTGCTCACTAAATTCATCAACTTCATACCTCTAAAAAATGATCCATTAATAAGGCTGATCAAGTCTTATTAACAACCACTTTCTATTAGCATGAAACTGAAGAACTTCCTTAAATCACTGAGTTACCTCATATGGGATATGAATGTCTCCAACAATAAGCGTTTTTTTGAATAGCAGGTAGAGGTAGATGAAAACTTCCAATAGTGATTGTTGGAGATTTTTCAACAAGATTAACACCATTCACTTGGAATTCTTTATTCGAAAAGTGCACCGTATGCTCATTACCATTGATATGAAAAGTGACTTTGCTTTTGTTGCAATCAAAAACAGCCCCTGCAGTATTCAAGAAGGGTCTACCAAGGATAATCGACATGTTGTCATCCTCGGGCATTTCAAGTATAACAAAGTCAGTCAAAATAGTAACGTTAGCAACAACAATGGGCACATCCTCACAGATACCGACAGGTATGGCAGTTGATTTGTCAGCCATTTGCAAAGACATTTTAGTAGGTGTGAGTTTATTCACATCAAGTCTTTTATATAAAGAGAAAGGCATAACACTAATACCAGCTCTTAAGTCACACAAACCAGTTTTCACATAATTCTTTTTGATGGAGCAAGGTATAGTTGGTATTCCTGGGTCTCCAAGTTTTTTAGGTACTCCATCCATAAAAGTATAATTAGCAAGCATGGTGGAGATTTCATCTTCCGGTATTTTTCTCTTATTAGTGATGTTTTCTTTCATGTACTTTGCATAAGGAGGCATTTATTCAAGATATCAGTCAAGCGAGTATGCAAAAAGACTGGCCTCGGCAATTCAGCAAAGCGTTCAAATTCTTCATCATCTTTCTTTTTAGTTGACTTGGGTTGAAAAGGCATAGGTTTTTTAACCCACGGTTCTCTTTCTTTACCGTGTTTTCTAGCAACAAAGTCTCTTTTATCATATCATATATTCTTGGATTGTGGGTTATCAAGATTAACAGCTGGTTCTATTTCAACATCATTGTCTGGTTCTTTTTCATTGTTTGGTTGAGTATCTTTATGAACATTAGCACTGCATTATTCATTATCACTAGGTGAATTTTCATTACCGGATTGAGTTTCAGCATCAGAAATAGAAACATCATTATCATTATCAGGAGGTTTTTCTACTTCAGGTTCACTAGAAGCATGCAAAGTCCTATCATTTTTCTTTTTCTTCTTCTTTTTAGAAGGACTAGGTGCAGTAGTGTTGTTTCTTTGTGAATCATGTTCAATTCTTTTTGGGTGTCCCTCAGGATAAAGTGGTTCTTGAGTCATTTTTCCTCCTCTGGTTGCAACTCTAACAACAAAGTCATGTATGTTGTTATTCATTTCATCAAGCAAATCTATTTGAGATATAGCAACTTGTTCTAACTGGGTTTGTACCATAGAAGCATGCTTTCCCACACCTCTAACATCATTTGAGATTGTAAATAAAAAGTCATTGAAGCAAGCAATCATATCAGAATTATATTTCAATTGTTTCAAAACAATTGCATTGAAGTGATTTTGTTTTCTAATGTAGTTTTCAAACTCATAAAGGCATTTGCTAGGGTGCCTATTGTGAGGATTGCCATTATCATTGAATTTCATTGGAGAATTTACCTCTACCACCTTAGGTAGTGGTGGTGTATCAGGCCCATGTATTTCTTCAATAGGAGGTAAATTTTTGACATCCTCGGCTTAATACAATTTTCCTTCATATATTTCTTTGCCTCTTGCATATCTTCAGGACTGAGATATAATATACCCCACTTCTTCGGAGTGGTTTAGGCGGTGGTTCTGGAAGAGTCCAATCGTCATAATTTCTCAATATGTTATTCAATAATTCTTCAGCTTGCCCAACAGTTCGTTCCCTGAAAACACAACCAGCACAACTATCTAGGAAGTCCCTAGAAGCATCGGTTAGTCCATTATAGAAGATATCAAGTATTTCATTTTTCTTAAGAGGATGATCAGGCAAAGCATTAAGCAATTGGAGAAGCCTCCCCCAAGCTTCTGGGAGACTCTCTTCTTCAATTTGCACAAAGTTATATATTTCCTACAAAGCATCTTGTTTCTTATGAGCAGGAAAATATTTTTCAGAGAAGTAATAGATCATATCCTGGGGACTACGCACACAACCAGGAGCAAGAGTACTGTACCAAGCTTTAGCATCACCCTTTAATGAGAACGGAAATAATTTGAGAATATAGTAATAGCGAATCTTCTCATCATGAGAAAAAAGGGTGGCTATGTCATGCAACTTAGTGAGATGTGCCACAACAGTTTCGGTTTCATAACCATGGAAAGGATCAGATTCAACCAAAGTAATTAACTCTGGGTCGACAGAAAATTCATAATCCTTATCATCAATAATGATAGGTGAGGTAGCAAACTTAGGATCATATTGCATTCTAGCATTCAGAGATTTTTCTTTATACTTGCATAATAATTTCTCTAGATCATCTCTATCCTTACAAGCAAGAATATCTCTAGTTGTCTCCTCATTCATAACATAACCTTCCAGTACCTTAGGCAATTCATATCTAGGAAGGCTGGTTCTAGTAGGTGTTTCAAGATTTTCAGTTTCATGCTCATCATTAGATTCGACAACATCATGTTGTCTTACCATAGCAATTTGTTCATCAAGAAATTCATCTAGTGGCACATCATCATCATGCAAGGTACTAGCATCACCATAAGCATCATTCATAGTAGAAGTAGCATCATCGATAACTTGCGACTTCTCAGGATTAATAGCATGTGGTGGTGTTGCAAGTTTACTTATAACAGAAGGTGAATCTAAAGCAGAACTGGATGGCAGTTGCTTACCTCCCCTCGTCTTATAGGGAAAAATAGTAGTCTTAGCATGCTTCAGGTTCCCCATAGTGATAATATGATAATAATCCCAGGTGACTCAACAAATATAGCTATGCTCCCCGGCAACGGCGCAAGAAAAAGGTCTTGATAACTCACAAGTATAGGGGATGCCAACAGTTTTCGAGGGTAGAGTATTGAACCCAAATTTATAGATTCGACACAAGGGGAGCCAAAGAATATTTGTAAGTATTAGCAGCTGAGTTGTCAACTCAGCCACACCTCGAGATTAATTATCGGCAGCAAAGTGATCAGTAACAAAGTAGTATGATAGTTTTGATTGTAGTGCCAGGAGCAATAGTAACGGTAACAGTGATAGTAGTGATTTTGTAGCAAGTGCAACAATAATGATAGTAGTTGTAACTTAGCAAGAACAATATAAAATAAATTCATAGGCATTGGATCGGTAATTCGTTGGATGATATTCATCATGTGACAGTCATAACCTAAGGCGATACCGCACTAGCTCCAGTTCATAAATATAATGTAGGCATGTATTCCGTAAATAGTCATATGTGCTTATGGAAAGAACTTGCATTACATCTTTTGTCCTACCCTCCCGTGGCATTGGGTTCCTATTGGAAACTAAGGGATATTAAGGCCTCCTTTTAATAGAGAACAGGAACAAAGCATTAGCACACGGTGAATACATGAACTCCTCAAACTACGGTCATCACTGGGAGTGGTCCCGACTATTGTCATTCCGGGGTTGCTGAATCATAACACGTAGTAGGTGACTATAACTTGCAAGATCGGATCTAGAACATGGATATAATGGTGATAACACAAATGTTTCAGATATGAATTCATGGCACCCGGGCCCAAAATGACAAGCATTAAGCATGGCAAAGTCATAGCAACATCAATCTCGGAACATAATGGATACTAGGGATCAAGCCCTAACAAAACTAACTCGATTACATGATGAATCTCATCCAACTCCTCACCAACCAGCGAGCCTACGAAGGAATTACTCACTCTCGGCGGGGAGCATCATGGAATTGGCGACGGAGAAGGGTTGGCGATGATGAAGAACGAAGATCCCCCTCTTCGGAGCCCCCAACGGACTCCAGATCTGGCCTCTCGATGAATAAAAGGAGGTGACGGTGACTCCGTCTCGTGGAACGTGATAATTCATTTTCCTCGATTTTTTTTCTAGAGAAATAGGATTTTATAGCGTCGGTTTTAGGGTCTGCGGGGCCACCAGGTAGGGACAACACACCTGGGCGCGCCTGGGAGGGCTGGTGCGCCCTAGTGGGTTGTGCCCACCCAGTTGCCCTCCTCCGGTGGCTCTTGGCTCCAGAAATTCTCTTTTAGTATATAAAAATCCTCGCAAAAGTTTCGTTCCATTCTGATAACTTTTATTTCTACACAAAAACAACACCATGGTAGTTCTGCTGAAATCAGCGTCAGTCCGGGGTTAGTTTCATTCAAATGATGCAAATTAGAGTCTAAAACAAGAGGAAAAGCATTAGGAGAAGTAGATATGTTGGAGACATATCAACTACTACAAGGCAAGTTTAGCCAATAGGACTTCCGTAGCATGCAAGATGTGTCTTAGATCAACGAAAACAAGAACAAGAGCTATGATGGGGAACCCTTGAGCAACATGTAATGAGCAGAGTATTCAAAGGAGGTCATATCTTCCACACAAGACTGATCAGAACAAGAAATATTCAAGTCTACTAATTTATTACTGAATCACATGGCATCATAGGAGAAACCAATGATTCAAGTTTAACTAAGACATACATGTAGGCTAAGGAATAGTAACTCACAACCAAAAGCATTTTCACTTCCATTTATTTGCACACACAAAATCACCAGGTGCTCACAGTTCAGATAATCATCAGGTGCTCACAGTTCAGACCAGGTAAGGTAATTTTGTAGCTTCCCGCTATTGCTGGCCTAACCGGACTCGTCCTCCAGCATAACAACATATTTGAAATCTCTATTATACATAAATAAATGAGAGCACAGTGCATAAGTCACATCATATTATACAAGCAAGCTAAATCTAGGCTTTGTGGTCGGTGGCGTATATACATGCACATAGAGGAGGCTGGAGTTGTGGAAGTCAAACATACTTTCCACCATGGTAGATTGTGGTGCCATGGGGCAGGTAGTGGAAGGACGCCGCCACCCAGCACCTACTCACACCCAAGCCTTATTTCTTTTAATCCTCTTCCTCTGCCCAATATGGCACTCCCGCTATTGTTGCCAGCAAGCAAAAAATGATGGTAAGGCTCAAAAACCAGACCAAGGAAACTAACATGATAGAGCATCAAATAATAATGCATAGATAAGCCTCTATACAACAAGCCACATATATAATAAAAAAGGGCAGCAGATAATAACCGACTATATGTTCATGCACATGTACCACAAAAAATATCCTTATATTATTTATCTCAAGAATTCCATGTAGATGTTACACATGCTTGAAAAGAAACCTAGCTTCAGATCAGGCAACATACAGAGAAAAGATTTAAGCATTGTAATTTTAGCTCATAACCAGTTCTAAAAATTCTAGTTAAGCAGTTGCTGCTAACAATGGAGAAATTGTAAATAATTTGTACGCCCAAACGTTTTGCTCTACAAACTACATATCAAAATCCTACCATAGCTCAATTTTAGCTTGAATACTTTCAACTATGAATACGGCTATCAACACGTGCAATGACACGACATCCAACATAGCAAATTTTGAGAAAATATGAGGTTAGATTTATACCAGCCATTGATGACCCACAAGTATAGGGGATCTATCGTAGTCCTGTCGATAAGTAAGAGTGTTGAACCCAACGAGGAGCAGAAGGAAATGGCAAGCAATTTTCGGTAAAGTGTTTTCTACAAGCACTAAAATTATCGGTAACAAATAGTTTTGTGATAAGATAAATCGTAACAGGTAACAAGTAAATAAAGTAACTAAGGTGCAACAAGGTGTCTCAATCCTTTTTGTAGCAAAGGACAAGCCTGGACGAACTCTTATATAAAGCAAGGTGCTCCCGAGGACACATGTGAATTGTTGTGAAGTTAGTTTTTCATCATGCTCATATGATTCGCGTTTGTTACTTTGATAATTTGATTGTGGGTGGACCGGTGCTTGGGTGTTGCCCTTCCTTGGACAATCCTCCCACTTATCATTAACCCCTCTCACAAGCATCCACAACTAAGAAAGAAGAATTAAGGTAAACCTAACCATAGCATGAAACATATGGATCCAAATCAGCCCCTTACGAAGCAACGCATAAACTAGGTGTCGGTGGGAAACGACACCTATGGGATCACGGGAATCCCTACTACGGTTACGGGGCGCGGGGTCGTGAGAAGAGCAGGATCAGCAGTCAGCACAAGCACTCGGGTCGTTTACCCAGGTTCAGGTTGTGAGGATGCGTAATACCCTAGTCCTGCTTTGGGGTGTATATCGGTGTTCTTGGAGTCCTTGAGCTAGCAACGATGAGTGTCACTTGTCCAAGGGTCTGAATCCTTCTCCCGGATGCATCGGGCCTCCTTTTATAATCAAGGGGATCACCACAGTGGCACAAAGGAGGTGGCATCGGTGTACTGTGGCTAAGCTTATCGCTCAGCCATTATGGGACAAGACGCATTTAATGCGCCCCTTAGGTGTCCTCCTTACATTACCGCCGCCTCACCCTGCTTCGACACGCGTCCGGGGCAGCGAGGCGATCAGCGCCATGTAGGCTGGTACGCTGCTGAGGTGGCGCGGTGGTAGGGCCTTCACGAAGATTTGCATACCACCACGTAGGCATGCGTTGAGTTGGCTTGGAAGCCTCACGTCGACACGCAGGTGCCTCCCTAGCTGGTGGGCTGGCAGCTGCATGGGAGCGGCGGTGGAAACTTTGCGAGCGTGGGCCTGGCTGTGGCCCCGCGGATGTCCTCGGCAAGGGCCTTGCCGGGGCCCCGGCAAGGGTCTTGCCGTGGCGTTGTGGTCGTCCCCGGCAAGAATCTTGCCAGGGTTCTTGTGGGTTTCCTCGGCAAGGATCTCGCCGAGGTTCATCGTCTTCTAATCCTCATCTGATTTGGAGTGCTTCTTGTCTTCACAAAGATCTGCATGCCATCATGGGGGCGCCTCCCGAGCCTTGGTCCCAACGTGGTTGGTGGTGTTGGAAAACCTGGGGCTCAAGGGTGGCGCACTCCGCTGGCGTTGGGTAAGTTGTCCCGGCAAGGTCCTTACCGGGGCTGTGGAGGTCGCCCCGGCAAGGGTCTTGCCAGGGGAGCCCACCTCGCCATCTTGCTTCTTCGTGTCTCTGTGCTGCTTTGACCATCTTGCGGCTTTGTCTCCTGCTTCCCTTGCCTTGCCAAGCGTGGCCGTGGGCGCGGCTCTGACTGCCCATGCACAAGTAAGGGGTACAAAGGAGTGCCCTACTTTAGTACAACGACAGGAGCCCCCGGTCCTGGGCCACACATAAGCGCAACGCGTTGTTGGGCTAGGCCCAAAACGGTGCGCGGGAAGGCGGGGCATTTTTTTTACCGCAGTAACTTTTTTCGTTGTCTGCTGCGCTTCCCCACGACCCGCGTTGAATGCGTGACGTGGGGGTCGTGCGTGATGTGGGCGGCATGCGTGGGGTGGTTGCTGCACGCATGCATCACGTCGAAATAAATGGGAAAGAGGCGGTCCGCGTCTTCCCCATAAAAAGGAATAACCGCGGGCGCGCGGCTCATTTACCCTCTGTGCTTTCCCCAATCTCGACATCGCCGTCCTCATCTTCTTCCTCCTCAAGCTCCTGCTCGCTGCTGCTGCGCCCCCCACTGCTTCGATCCCTTGCCCTCTTCCCAGCCGCCATGGCGCCTAAATCTGGCAAGGGCAAGAGTGCAGCCAAGGAGACGAAGGAGAAGGAGACGCCAGAGAGCAAGGTAGTGGCGCGGCAGGTGCAGTTCGCCTATTTCATCCTGTCGTCAACCGACGTCTTCGAGCTCAAGGACTACTTCAAGCCTTTGTGGGGGGCAGAGAGACGGCGCATCCAGCCACGGCGCCCTCCCCGATTGCAACAAGGGCGGCTCAAAACGGTACCCATTCTTCGTCGACTTCTTCTTCTGCGGGCTCTGCCCCCTTTTTCCGAATTCTTCAACGACGTCATGCGCACTTTTGGTTTCCATCTCTTGGACCTCACGCCGAATGTCGTGGCGTGCTTGGCATTCTTTGCTCACCTCTATGAGGGCTTCTCCGGGGTATTTCCCAGCACGGCGCTTTCCCACCACTACTTCTCCCCCCGCGTCCAACCCGGGGGCGCCCTTTTTGGAAGCGTCGCCTGGATCCCGAGGACCCAGGGGAAAGGCTCATACCCAGAGGGCGCCGTGAAGGTGAGGTGGGAGGAGTGGCGGAGCCGGTGGTGCTGGATCGTGGAGGATAACCCACCGGAGTTCTACCGGTGTGTTCGTCGGGAGCCGTTGCTCCTTGGCGCGGACTGGAGCGACCTCGACCCCAATGACAAGAAGTTTTCGATCGCCACCACTAGGATTCGCCGCCTCATCGAGGCCGGGCTCACCCTCCAGATGATTGCGGTGGATTTCAGACGCCGTCGAATCACTCCGGTGCACAACAAGGGGAGGCCGGCCTGGGATTTCAGGAACGCGGCCGACATCATGAGGCTTTGCACCGGCCTGAAGCACAACCTCACGGTGATGGGGCACTCCTGGTATTGCCGGAGGCTCTTCTAGCTCGACGTGTTCGCCAACGTCAAGGTGGAGAGGACCGGCAAGGCCGCGAAGTCTGGCAAGGCCATCAAAGGGCCCTTGTTCGGGCTGCGGCCGGGAGTGGTCCCGTTGAGCAACAACACTGGGCAGGCCGACATCCTAGCTATAATGCCGGTCTTCAACGCGCACGGTCTTGACCCAGCCTGGGTCGAGCCCCCGGCACGCGAGGTGGAGGAGTTATTTGGCAACTTAGTCGAAGAACTCGATCATGACGAGTCGCTGCTCATCCAGGACACCACCCAGGAGGAGATGGACTACATCACCGCCAGAGCGGTGGAGGCGAAGCTCGCTAGGGCGGCCGGCGATGCCGACGGCATGGAAGAGAAAGAGCTTGTTGAGTGGGTGAAGTCTTCCAGGGAGGCGGGCGGCGTCAGCACCGAGGCCCCCCTGTCGGGGGCGTGGGCGAAGAATCGTCTGAGGAGGAGGCCGAGGCCGGCGACCCCTCGGCTACGAAGAAATGATGCCGTCCTGTGTCGGGCCAGCTCTGGCGAGCCGTTTCGGTCCGGCAAGGCTGAGCCGCGGCAAGGGGGTCAGGGGGAGACCGTGCGCGTGACGAGGGATGCGACAGCGAAGAAGAAGGCCGTGGTGGCGAAGAAGAAAGCAACCGCCTCTTCTTCACCAAAATGCTACTGGACTCCATCACCTTCCCCTCCTCCCGCAAGCGCCAGCATGGAGGTCGCCTTCGACTTTTCGTCCCTCAGCCCGAGGAGGAAGAGGAAGGAAGCAGAACAGGAGGTGGAGGACGAGTAAGCATTCTGCCCGTCGCCGTTTCCGTCCTCTCTAATCGTGCCACCTTCCTTGATTCGTTTTTGTCTTCGCAGGGAAATGGAGACTCTAGCCCAGCGGGCGGCGAAGAGGGCCAAGGCCTCGATGGGCAGCCAGACCCCAGCGGGTACCTCAAAGGCGCCGCTGGTGGTAGAGAGCAGCCCGGACAGCAGCCCGCAGCACAACCCCCGGCTCAGCCCCTAGCGTGCGTTCACCACTTATTCCCCATCAACATGCACCGAGATGTGACTTTTTGGTACTGACCTTGCCGTGGCTGCAGGAGGAGCCACCAAGGGCCACCCCCACCACGCCGCCCCCATCGACCACACCGCCCCAAGGGGCGTCCCCGGCAAGGGCGCCAGACACCGAGCCCATGCGCATGAAGGAGGAGGAGGTAGACTTGGGAACTGGTGGCCCCATCCCGGCAACAGCTGTTGGCGGGGAGGGAGCCACTTCTTCTCAGCCCAGCACGGGTGAGTCACCTGTTTGTCCTTACTCTTCTTTTTTTCTTCTCTCTTTTTTTATGAATCTTGATTTTGGCACTGCCTCATTTCCTCTTTCGGCATCCAGATCCCCCCCCGGCGGACCAGGAGGGCACCGACACCATCATCAAGGAGGTCGCCGTGGACGCCGTGGCTCAGACTGACAAGGTCGCCGTCGAGGAGGCCGCCGAGACCGCGGCCGAGGATGCCGCCAAGGGGCTTGCCAGAGAGATCGGTGAGGCTGCCGCCATGGAGGCCGGCAAGGGCGGTGCCAAGGAGGAGGCCAGCAAGGGCAATGCCGAGGAGGAGGTCGGCAAGGCCGCGGCCGAGCAGGAGGTGGTTGACGACCAACCCTCCTCGTCCGCTACCTCCGGCTCAAGCAAATACCTGAAGGTGGGCGACAACTTGTTCGTCCACCCCCCAGGGACGGCGAGCACCAGGGCGCCGGCCGACGGGGAGGTGTTCGATGACGAAGTGCTCTCCGCCACCGGGCTCGAGGTCGTCGAGGAACCGAACGCCGGTGGCGGTGGCACCCAGGAGGAGCAGCTTCTCCGGTCCATGTGCGCCAGCTTCTGGAAGCTGCAGGCGCTCCATCGCGCCTGTCTGGACAAGGCGAATTCCAGGAAGGCGGTGGCGGGCAAGGAAGAGGTAGACCTCGGGAAGCGTGCCGCCGAGGTGCAGGCCTGGTTCCACCAGGCCCACGAGGATCTGAAGGCCGCCCAAGGCCAGCTGGCGGAGCACGAACTGGCGCTTCTCCGAAGCAGGCCGACATCGAGAAAGCCCAGGAGGCGGCGAGGTAAGAGGCCTCCAAGGCCGAGGCCGCCCGGTCCCAGCGCCAGGCTGAGCTAGACTCTTAGGAAGAGGACCTCGTCGCCCATGAGGCGACGCTTGCCGCCACACTCCACGGCAAAGATGAGGAGGTCGAGAAGCTTGCCGCGGTGCGGACCCGGGAGCTGGAGCAGAAGCACGAGGAAGTGCTCGATGCCCAAGCTCGGGCCCACGGCGACAAGGTGAAGGAGCTGGATGCGGAGCAGGATGGCCTGAAGGCCAGGGCCGATCAGCTTGAGAAGGAGAAGGACACAGCCAAGTGCGCCTTGACGGTGGCGCAGGATGACATCCTCGCCAAGGCCGAGCAGCTCTCCCACGCCAACGACTCCATCAAGGACCTGAAGCTGAAGCTGGAGGATCTTGATAAGACGCTTTTGGAGGCCAAAGCCCGGGAGGGGGCCCTGACCAAGGGCCTGGAGACGGAGAGGCAGCTATGGAAGGACGATGCCGCCACTCACGACGTTGCCAACAGGACCACCGAGAAGCTGGCTGGCATGGGGATGCCAGAGGTGAGGTACACCCCGGAGACGAATGTGAGCCCCAACGCCAGGCTGACCCTATTCTTCGAGGGAGTCCTCGGAGCCCTAGAACGATTCAACTCCAACTGGGCAAGTTGCCTGGCCAGCGAGGCCCGGATACTTTGCCGGGGCGCCATGACCAAGGTCCTCACCAAGCTGTCATACTGGAACCCCAACCTTGACTTCGACGCCATGCTGGATGGCTTGTCGGATGATGCAGACTTCACGGTGCTCAAGGAGCGTATCAAGCCCATCATCAGCCGCGGCGGCGGAATTCAGAGGGTAGAGGGCCAGCGCCGGGATTAGGCACCCCGCTTCTTGTTGCCGCTGCAGGTTCACGACCAAGACAATTCATATCTTTAGTTAGAACCGCAACAACAATTGATGTAATATAACTCTGCAGTGTTTTAAATCGATGCATGTTATTTCCCTGTTCAATTCCTCCTTGTATGTCCACCCTATGCCAATTGGGCAGGCTTGCCAGCGCGTAAACCCAAACTGCAGCGCTTTGAAGGACGGATACTTTAGCGGCCGGCAGGGTGTGCTTGCTACCATACGAACCACCTTGTCATTCTCAGTGCAGCCGCTCGAACTGTCGAGCGGACTCGAGGCAGAGCGAGAGCGTTGCCAATAGCGGAAGGCCACCCTGCGTGCAGGTTTTTCATACAAAGGAAGGATCTCCGAGGAGGATAACCTTATATAAAAAGGAATTACTCAAAGTTTTTGCATGACTTAGCTTTCTTGTCATCGCACGAACGCATGCTGCATCCGCTGACAGAGTTGCTCGCTTGGTCGCCTTCTTCCTTGGAAGCCATGGCGACAGACAGAGTGCTGGACTAACGTCCGGACCAGATTCTCACAACTGCGCGCCCCACCTGGTGCGCCAAAGATGTCGGTGGGAAACGACACCTATGGGATCACGTGAATCCCTACTACGGTTGCAGGGTGCGGGGTCGTGGGAAGAACGGGATCAGCAGTCAGCACAAGCACTCAGGTCGTTTACCCAGGTTCGGGCCGCGAGGATGCGTAATACCCTAGTCCTGCTTTGGGGTGTATATCGGTGTTCTTGGAGTTCTTGAGCTAGCTACGATGAGTGTCACTTGTCCAAGGGTCTGAATCCTTCTCCTAGATGCCTCGGGCCTCCTTTTATAATCAAGGGGATCGCCATAGTGGCACACAGGAGGTGGCATTGGTGTAATGTGGCTAAGCTTATCGCTCAGCCATTAAGGGACAAGGCGCATTTAATGCGCCCCTTAGGTGTCCCCCTTACTTTACCGCCGCCTCGCCCTGCTTTGACACGCGTCCGGGCTAGCGAGGCAGTCAGCGCCATGTAGGCCGGCATGCTGCTGAGGTGGCGCGGTGGTAGGGCCTTCACAAAGAATTGCATGCCACCACGTAGGCATGCGCTGAGTTGGCTTGGAAGCCTCACGTCGACACGTAGGTGCCTGCCTAGCTGGTGGGCTGGCAGCTGCATGGGAGCGGCTGTGGAAACTTGCCGGGCGTGGGCCTAGATGTGGCCCCGCGGATGTCCTCAGCAAGGGCCTTTCCGGGTCCCCAGCAAGGGTCGTGCCATGGCGTTGTGGTCGTCCCCGGCAAGGATCTTGCCGGGGATCTTGTGGGTTTCCTTGGCAAGGATCTCGCCGAGGTTCGTCGTCTTCTAATCCTCATTTGATTTGGAGTGCACCTTGTCTTCACAAAGATCTGCATGCCATCATGGGGGCGCCTCCCGAGCCTTGGACCCAGCGTGGTTGGTGGTGTTGGCAAACCTGGGGCTCAAGGGTGGCGCGCTCCGCTGGCGTTGGGTAAGCTGTCCCGGCAAGGTCCTTGCCGGGGCTGTGGAGGCCGCCCCGGCAAGGGTCTTGCCAGGGGAGACCACCTCGCCCTCTTGCTTCTTCGTGTCTCTGTGTTGCTGTGACCATCTTGCGGCTTTGTCTCCTGCTTCCCTTGCATTGCCAAGCGTGGCCGTCGGCGCGGCTTTGACCGCCCGTGCACAAGTAAGGGGTACAAAGGAGTGCCCCTACTTTAGTACACCGACACTAGGGTTTAAGCTTCTATCACTCTAGCAACCCATCGTCTATTACTTACCAATGCCTTCCCCTATGCCCAAATAATGGTGAAGTTTCATGTAGTCGACATTCACATAACACCACTAGAGGAGAGACAACATACATCTAATCAAAATATCGAACGAATACCAAATTCACATGATTACTTATAACAAGACTTCTCCCATGTCCTCGGGAACAAATGTAACTACTCACAACAAATATTCATAATCAAGATCAGAGGAGTATTAATTATCATTAAGGATCTGAAAATACAATCTTCCACCGGATAAACCAACTAGCATCAAGCATAAGGAGTAATCAACACTACTAGCAACCCACAGGTACCAATCTGACATTTTGGGACCAAGATCGAATACAAGAGATGAACTAGGGTTTGAGAGGAGATGGTGCTGGTGAAGATGTTGATGGAGATTGACCCCCTCTCGATGAGAGGATCGATGGTGATGACGATGGCGATGATTTCCCCCTCCCGGAGGGATGTTTCCCTGGCATAACAGCTCCGCGGAGCCCTAGATTGTTCTGCCTGTTCCGCCGAGACGGCGGGCGCTCATTCCAAAGCTTCCTTCTGATTTTTTTTCCAGGTCAAAACACACCATATAGCCAAATATGGGTACCGGAGGCCTGCCAAGGGAGCAGGGCGCACCATACTTTTAATTTTCCTAATTTTTAAATATACCACAACTGAGAAAATTTATCATTAAAGTTTTGGAGTCAGTTTACTTACCGTAACACATACCTATTCCTTTTCGGAGTCTGAAACGTTCTGGAAAGTGTCCCTTATGTACTCCTCCGGTGTTACGGTATCAATTATATTGTTCTCAACATTTATGGGAGTACCTAAAATATAATGTTTGATTCTTTGACCGTTTACAACCTTCGGATTTGTGCCTTCGGCATTGTTGTTTTTTATGGCACCGGAACGATAGACCTCCTTGATGATGTATGGACCTTCCCATTTAGAGAGAATTTTTCCTGCAAAAAATCCTAAACGAGAGTTGTAAAACATTATCACCTACATTAAACTCACGCTTTTGTATCCTCTTGTCATGCCATCTTTTAACTTTCTCTTTAAACAACTTGGCATTCTCATAGGCTTGGTTTCTCCATTCATCAAGCGAGCTAATGTCAAATAACCTCTTCTCACTGGCAAGTTTGAAATAATAATTGAGCACTTTAATAGCCCAATATGCCTTATGTTCTAGTTCAAGAGGTAAGTGATAACATGCTTTTCCATAAACCATTTTATACGGAGACATACCCATAGGATTCTTATAAGCAGTTTTCTAAGCCCATAATGCATCATCAAGTTTCTTAGACCAATTCTTTCTACATCTATTAACAGTCTTTTGCAAAATTAGTTTAATCTCTCTATTGCTCAATTCTACTTGACCACTAGACTGAGGATGATAAGGAGATGCAAATCTATGGTTAACATCATACTTAGCAAGCATTTTACGGAAAGCACCATGAATAAAATGTGAACCACCATCAGTCATTAAATATCTAGGGACTCCAAACCTTAGAAAAATAACTTCTTTAAGCATCTTAATAGAAGTGTTATGATCAGCACTACTAGTTGGAATAGCTTCTAGTAAAATAATCAACAACAACTAGAATATGTGTATACCCATTTGAGGAAGGAAAAGATCCCATATAATCAAAGACCCAAACATCAAATGGTTCAATAACAAGTAAATAATTCATAGGCATTTCCCGACGTCTACTAATATTACCAATTCTTTAACATTGATCACAAGACAAGACAAACTTACGGGCATCCTTAAAGAGAGTGGGCCAATAGAAACCGGATTGGAATACCTTATGTGCAGTTCTATCTCCAGCGTGGTGTCCTCCATAAGACTCGGAGTGGCACTTGTGAAGGATCTGTTCCTGTTCATGCTCAAGTACACAACATCTAATAACACCATCTACTCCTTCTTTATAAAGGAGTGGCTCATCCCAAAAGTAATGTCTTAAATCATAGAAAAACTTTTTCTTTTGCTGGTATGTGAAACTAGGTGGTATAAATTTAGCAACAATACAATTAGCATAATCAGCATACCATGGAGTGTTACGAGAAGCATTTATGACATTTAATTGCTCATTAGGAAAGCTATTGTCAATAGGCAGTGGGTCATCAAGAACATTTTCTAACCTAGAAAGTTGTCTGCAACGGGTTCTCGGATCCCTTTCTATCAATAATATGCAAATCAAATTCTTGTAGCAAGAGAACCCATCTAATAAGTCTAGGTTTAGCATCTTTCTTTTCCATAAGATATTTAATAGCAGCATGATCAGTGTGAACAGTTACTTTGGAATCAACAATATAAGGTCTGAACTTATCACATGCAAATACAATTGCTAAAAATTCTTTTTTAGTGGTAGCATAGTTTCTCTGGGCATTGTCTAGAGTTTTACTAGCATGTTGAATAACATTTAATTTCTTATCAACTCTTTGTCCTAGAACAGCACCAACAGCATAATCGCTAGCATCACACATAATTTCAAAGGGTAAATTCCAATCAGGTGGCCGAACAATAGGTGCAGAAATCAAGGCTTTCTTAAGTATTTCAAATGCTTCTACACAATTATCATCAAAAACAAAAGGAGCATCTTTTTGTAAGAGATTGGTGAGATTCCTAGAAATTTTAGAGAAGTCTTTAATAAACCTCCAATAGAAGCCAGAATGACCAAGGAAACTTCTTATACCTTTGATATCTTTAGGACACGTCATATTTTCAATAGCATCTACTTTAGCTTTATCAACTTCAATACCTCTTTTAGAAATTTTATACCCCAAGACAATACCTTCATTAACAATAAAGTGGCACTTTTCCCACTTCAAGACGGGATTAGTTTCTTCACATCTATGCAAAACTCGATCAAGGTTGCTTAAGCAATCATCAAAAGAAGTTCCGTAAACAGAGAAATCATCCATGAAAACCTCAACAAACTTTTCACAAAAATCAGAGAATATAGCAGTCATACATCTTTGAAAGGTAGCAGGTGCATTGAATAAACCAAAAGGCATACGTCTACAAGCAAAGGTACTGAAAGGGCAAGTAAAAGTGGTTTTCTCTTGATCCTCTTTTGCCACAGGTATTTGAGAGAAACCAGAATAACCATCTAGAAAGCAAAAATGTGTATGTTTGGATAATCTTTCTAGCATTTGATCAATAAAATGTAGAGGGTAATGATCTTTCCTAGTAGCTTTATTTAATTTGCAAAAATCAATTACCATTCCATAACCTGCAACAATTATTTGTGGAATCAATTCATTCTTATCATTAGGAACAACAGTTCTTAGGGACACAATGAACAGGGCTTACCCATTGACTATCGGCAATAGGATAAATTATACCTGCCTCCAGAAGCTTTAATATTTCATTTCTTACCACTTATTTCATCTTAGGATTTAACCGTCGTTGATGATCAACAACTGGTTTAGCATATTTCTCCAATTTAATTTTGTGCTGACATAGAGTGGGACTAATGCCCTTAAGATCATCAAGAGTATATCCAATAGCAGCACTGTGCTTCTTCAGAGTTTTCAATAATTTCTTTTCTTCACGCTCTGAAAGGTTAGCACTAATAATAACAGGATATATCTTCTTTTCATCAAGATAAGCATATTTCAGAGTATCAGGTAATTGTTTAAGCTCAAACACGGGATCACCCTTAGGCGGAGGAGGATCCCCAAGGATTTCAACAGGCAAATTTTGTTTCAGAATAGGTCCTTCATTAAAGAATACTTCATCTATTTCCCTTCTTTCATTCATAAACATATAATTTTCATATTCTAGCAAATATTGTTCTAAAGGACCATGAGGAGGCACGACAATAAAAGAAAGACCAATAATTTCATCCTTACTAGGCAATTCTTTATCATGAGGTTGTCTACGAAATTTAGAGAAATTAAAATCATGAGACATATCCCCTAAACCAAAAGTAACAATATCTTTCTCACAGTCTATCTTAGCATTAACAGTATTGAAGAAGGGTCTGCAAATATAATGGGACAAAAATTATCTTGTGGGGAAGCAAGAACAAGAAAATCAGTATGATATTTTATCTTCACACACAAGACTTCAACATCTCTAACAATCCCAATTGGTGATATAGTATCTCTATTAACAAGCTTAATAGTAACATCAATATCTTCTATCTCAGCAGGAGCAACATCATTCATAATTTCTTTATATAAGGTATTATGAATTGCACTCACACTAGCACCCACATCACATAAGCCATGATAACAATGATCCCCAATTTTAACAGAAACAACAGGCATGCCAACAACAGGTCTATGTTTATCTGTAGTATCGAGTTTAGCAATTCTAGCAGCTTCATCATAGAAATAAATAACATGCCCATCCATATTATCAACCAAGAGATCTTTAACCATAGCAATACTAGGTTCAACTTTAATTTGCTCAGAGGGTTTGGGTGTTCTAATATTACTTTGGGTTTTTAATTTCTGTGCCCCTAGTTCCTTAGCTCTACGCATTCATCCCCACTCTGTTAACTTTGCTCACTTTTCCTCACTCCCTTGCCCGAAACCCTCAGAACAGGTTACAATGGACGTTGTCGTCTGGTCAATGCCTTTGACCGTTAACTCTAACGAGTGGGGCCGCGTAGGGCCGAGTACACCTTTGACCGTTACCCATATAGTTGTTTCGTATGCTGACCGTACAGGTATTTGTATACGTGGGCGCATGCAAATGACCGCGGTCGTCGGGTAGCACGTGTCCATGGGACATGCCCGAAACGTCCCATCGTATAAAGAGGGGCAACCACCTCCATCGCCCCCTACCATTTTCCCCCAAATCCCCTCCCTTCTGCATCGTCTTCCTCTCCCCCACCGGTGTCGTCTCGCTCTCCTCCACTGCCTAGACCGCACCGTCTCGCTCTTCCCCACCGCATCCTCTTCCTCACCTTCATCACCTCCATCTGTCGGAGATGGCCGAAGCCTGTGGCGACACAGGCACAGCGATCGGAAATGTGGTCAAGCTGCAGGGCACGGTGACCGCGGATGTCGGCGGCGTCCACGGCAGTGCCGGGAAACCTGCAATCACCAGGATGTGGAGAAGGAGGTGGCGGGCTCCCCCTCAGTGCTGCAGAAGGTGACGGTGTCGAGCGGCGCAGTCCATCCCGATACCACCGACGCGCAGCCTAGCGAGGAGCAGGAGGTATTTGCACTTGCTTTGCTTTAGGATATTAGCTTGTAGAGTTAGTTGGATTGGTTAGATTGTGGATTCATATAGTTCAGATGGTTAGAGTAGTTGGTTTGACGGATGGGCCGGGGTTTACTGTATTGGGGGGATGGGCATTTTTGTACTAGGGTTTGTAGGATAAATTCGTTGAAAAAATGCTAGATAAATCTGTTTATTAGATGTGCTTCAATGCTACAGAGATGTATGCTTATTAGATTTGTTTTTAATGCTCACAGATTGGGGTTTTTAGTGCTACAAACATGTATGCTGTTTAGATTGGGTCCCTATTAGATTTGTTTTTGAATGCTACTCAGATTGGGGTTTTGAATGTCATGTGCCCAAATGGAATCCAGTGATTAAGAAGTTATTTGATTCATTACTATATAAATTTGTCCATAATATGTAGTTATATTAGCTCTGTTGATCAATGTGTGTGCATGACCAATGATCAATGTGTTATTTGAATGTCATATTGGGGTTTTGAATGTCATATGTAGTTATATTATATTTGTTTTTGAATGCTACTCAGGTTGGGGTTTTGAATGTCATATTGGGAGTATATTAGCCCTATGATCAATGTGTCATGTGTGCACTAAATTTTCAATTGGCTACTGGTGATGGATGTAATTGTATATTCAGGAGGATGATGGTTGGGAGGGGGGAAGAGGAAGCTGGCCGACTATGACCCATATGATCCAGAGTTTTGTGACGACAAAGAATATGAGGTAAGCCTATCCCTTGTTCATTTAGTTCCTTTGACATGGTGTATATGAATCTACAATGTATTAATGCAATTCATTCATGTGTGCAGTATGATTCTGGAGATGATGTGTACAAGGGCAACGTCGCGTCCTTCATAGCCGAGGTGGAGAAGATCAAGGCCAAGGGAGTTGCTTCCTTCTACAATCGCAAGATCAAGAACTGGCACTGCCCCTACTGCACCACCAAGCCAAAGCCAAAGGATGGCCACTTCGTTCACCTTTTGTCTCATGCAGAGGATGTAGCGATCCGCGGGGAGGACTACATGATCAGGGGGCAGCATGTTGCGCTCGCGAGGCCCTCACTCCGGCATGAAGTGATGTGATGATGTGATGCTGTGATAATGTGTTGCTATGAACTGAATCTTTATCCCTTTATCTTTTGGGTTACTTTGGGTTCGGTTACATTTGATAAACTGAATGTGGATGTTTATGGTGTGAACTGAATCTATGGTGATGCTAGTAATGTATTATTCTATCTATATTTGTCTGCCCTTATATTTGCATGTGGTGTGCGGTTAGTTATGTTTAGATGTTGTGAACTATGAGTTTAGGTGCTGCAATGATCACACATGTTGTTTCAGTGTTGCTTCACTGATCATACATGTTGTTTCAGTGTTGCTTCACTGATCACTTCAGTGTTGCTTCACTGATCACACATGTTGTTTCACTGTTGCTTCACTGATCACACATGTTATTGATCTCATGTTTATTAATCAAATCAAATGCATGCTTTTTCCCGCCAGCATGTTTCATTATCCGATGTTTTGAACTGACATTCGACAGGACAGTATAAATTCAAGAAAATGCAAAAAAAAACCTTGGCAAACTATCTATGTTTGTGTAGGAGATCATGTGTGCAAAATTTGAGGTGATTTAGAGGAGGTCAAAGAAATTTGAATTTGAGAAATGTGCTCCAAATGAGCTCCCAGGCTAGGGTAAACAGCCCATTTGTAATCAAGTTTTTTTGGACCTACTCTAAATGAGCCAAATGTTTTTTATTAAAACCTATTCAATCTATATAGTGTAGATTCGAAGTATCACTATTTTTTGAATTAATCTTCATATTTTTACATTTTCTTTTGAAAAATATGCTTTAATATAAAAACTACTGAAAACTCGTTTAAAATATGAAAATGGAAAACTAAGTTCAAATCCTTCTTATTCACTTTGAAATAAAGCTTTGGTGATTTTTTTTTATTTTTTAAAAAAATTCAAAAACAGAAGGTAACCCTACCTCATCTCCCCGAACTCTATGAAATCTTGTAGGTGATAGCTCATATGTGTGAAGGTTTTCTCATTAAAATGACCATAGACCAAGTTTATGATTTTTGGTTAGTAACATGTCACATAAGACAACATTGTACGCAGGTTTCATATTTTTTTATTTTTTTAAATTAATGGTGCTCATTTGACCTCGATCGTGCCAGCTAGGGTTTTTTTCATGAAAATGACCATAGACGAAGTTTAGTATTTTTCCTTGTTAGTGTGTTATAAAACGACAAAAGGTGAAGGTTTGATATTGTTTCGATTTTTTAAAACTAGTTATGCTCAGTCAAAGCTTTAGTAAACCCGTTGAACAGCTCAAAACCCCTCTAAACCCCTTTGGGTTTCGCCTAACCATAGCTCCAAACGTAAGCCGTCCGATCATACCCTGGCGCCAAGCCACAACCCTCAGATGTGGTCTTCTAGAAAGAATTTGGTGGGCAGGCTACGTGCAGGCTCCGGGCCGTTGGATCACAAGGACAGCTCCACATCGTTGGATCGTGGGGCGATCCACAAGAGGTGATCCTGTTGGTTGTGCTTGGCTGCTCGCCCATCACTGACTTCGCGAAAAAAAAATTGTTATTGGGCCCAAAAGGAAACCAAGCTCTGGTTGGGCCGTCGAATTGCGTCGTTTTTTTGTGAATGTGTTGGCTCTATTTTTTGTGAACGTGTTGGCTCTGTTTTTCTGCATCATTTGAAATTACACAATAATTGACATTGCATAGAAAATTTAGTTTTTTTGTTCTATACAAATGCAAAATGACCAAATTGATAAGGGCTAAACTTATTTTTATCATGCAAAATGGCCACAAACTATTAAAAATGGGTCATTTTGCATTTGTATAATGGCCACAAGCCCTCTATCTTTTTTTATCATGCAAAATGACCAAATTTATAAGGGCCAAATTTATTTTTATCATGCAAAATGGCCACAAGCCCTTCAAAAATTGTCTCTTTTCATTCATATAATATATATATAACCACGGATTCCCACGCCTGCAATTAGCTTCTTTTTCCTTTTCTTTTCAAACCACTGTTTCCCATGCATGTACACTCCCAATGCTGCGGTGGGTTTGAAAACGGGCTACTAACTTCACATTTGACCCCGTTATTGCCACGGCCGAATAACACGTAGCACTACGGCTATTTAAGCCACCCTCTGCCTCTGCCATCTCCCACCCTCTGCCTCTGCCATCCCTCATCCATCTGCCCTTCTTGCTCTTCAACCCCTTCTCCTTCTTCTGCACATCCCTCAGCCATGCAGTACACCGGACCAACCTACCACTTCCAACCCACCGTGCCGGAGAGGCTCTACCCTACCGGCATGTACGTTGATCGCACACTACGTGTGTGGGCGATATCAAGGCTGAGGACCGCAAGGAACTTCACCGAGTTCTTCCTAGCGCCCGGCTACCACCACCTCCCGCGGGGATCTCCAACCATGTTCCGCGTCGAGGAGGTCATCCAAAACCGGGTGGTGGTTGCTCTCCTTGCCCACTTCACCAACACATTTGATGCTTTCTACCTCCTCGGTCGGGTGTTTTGGTGTGAATCTGAGTTCATCGCTATCACCACCCACAACAGGTTCACAGAGTACACCAACATCTTCCCCACCACGATGCGCATGCACACTCTTCCATACCCCATCGACAACGCCCCGGAGGAGCAGTGAAAAGGGCGCCCGGAGGAGGAGCGAGGTGGAGAAGGCGGCGGCTAGGGTTCTAAACCCTCTATGTTATGTTAAGATGTAACTGAACTATATTGGAGTTGCTATGGGCTTGTTGACCCTTTTCTTAAGTTCTATTATTAAGTTTTCTATCTATTCTATTATTAAGTTCTTCCTAGTTTGAACTATGTGATCGTGCTATGGGCTTGTTGGCCCTATCTACATATTGGGACTACATATTTGTTGATTGTTTTCTTAGAGAGCTCGGCTTGTTAGTAGGATTCCCTTGTTAGTAACCACCTAGTGCATGCAAGCAAGCTTTGTTAGTAGGGATGAATGAGTAGAGCTAAGCAAGGGAGTGGCTCTTTTTTTACACAAGACACAAATATGTTGCCACCAAGCTAGAAGAGAGGAACCAGCGGCAGTGACCGTCGCTGCATCCGTGGCGGCTGGCGTGCAAGAAAGTTGCTCGGTCAGTGCATCGTGGCAGACGCATCGGCGCATGCAGGCTCGGTCGGTGCATCGTGGCATCATGGCATCGGCGCATGCAGGCTCGATCGGCGATCTGAGCGAGCTTTTGCTTTGGGTGCATGCATAGCAGCTTCATCTGGCGGCGCTGCAGACATTTAGTGCAAGGGACGGCCCAACGAAACCATGGCCCAATGGTCGAACAGCGACACCACCCAACACGGCCCCACTTGCCAGGTCCAACGGATGACACCGTCCAGCGTGGCCTCACTAGTCAAAGGTAACGGTCAAGCCTTTGACCCGACGGCAACATCCGTTGTGACCAGTTGTGAGGGTTTCTGGCAAGGGAGTGGGGAAAATTGAGCAAAAGTTAAGAGCGCGGGGATGAACGAGTAGAGCTAAGGAACCAGGGGCACAGATGTAAAAAAACCCTATTACTTTTGTTGACCACAGTTGAAGCTTTAGCATGATCCTTTATTCTAACAGGGATTGGTGGTTTCTCAATATAAGCAGTAGCAACAATAGGATCTACATTATAAGTAATAGTTTCTTCTTCAACTTTAACAGGTTCAACTACTTTAACTTCAATGGGAGGATGATATTTAAACCACTTCTCCTTAGGGAGATCAACATGAGTAGCAAAAGATTCACAGAAAGAAGCTACTATCTCAGAGTCAAGTCCATATTTGGTGCTAAAATCACGAAAAGCATCGGTATCCATAAAAGATTTAACACAATCAAACTTAAGGTTTATACCCGACTCCTTACCTTCGTCGAGTTCCCAATCTTCAGAGTCGTGCGTAATTCTTTCCAATAAATTCCATTTGAATTCAATATCCTTCATCATATAAGAACCGGTACAAGAAGTATCGAGCATGGATCGATCATTAAGAGAAAGCCGAGCATAAAAAATTGAATAATAATTTCTCTTGATAGCTCATGATTGGGGCATGAATATAACATTGACTTAAGCCTCCCACAAGCTTGAGCGATACTTTCTCCTTCACGAGGCCAAAAATTATATATATAATTCCGATCATGATGAACCAGATGCATAGGATAAAACTTCTGATGAAATTCCAATTTCAATCGGTTGTAGTTCCATGATCCAATATCATCCAATAGCCTATACCATATCAATGCCTTTCCCTTCAAAGATAAAGGGAAGACCTTCTTATTGACAACATCCTCGGGGATACCTGCAAGCTTAAATAAACCACAAACTTCATCCACATAGATTAGGTGCATATCAGGATGTAATGTTCCATCTCCTGCATAAGGATTAGCTAGCAGTTTCTCTATCATACTCGAAGCAATTTCATAATAAATATTTTAAGTAGGTGCAGTAGGTTGAGGAGCAACTATTTGTTCTTCCGGTCAAGGTGAAGATACCCGAACAAGCCCCTCAAAGGATTATTTTCCATAGTAACAAATGACGGCAAATTTCAGCACACTATATAAATGTTTCCTTACCAAATTCCACTTACCAAAGCGCTTCACTCCCCAACAACGGCACCGTAAAAGAGTCTTGATGACCCACAAGTATAGGGGATCTATAATAGTCCTTTTGATAAGTGAGAGTGTTGAACCCAACGAGGAGCATAAGGAAATGACAAGCGGTTTTCAGTAAGGTATTCTCTGCAAGCACTGAAATTGTCGGTAACAGATAGTTTTGTGATAAGATAAATCATAACGGGTAACAAGTAAAAAAAGTAACTAAGGTGCAGCAAGGTGGCCCCTTTTTGTAGCAAAGGACAAGCCTGGTTGAACTCTTATATAAAGCAAAGCACTCCCGAGGACACATGGGAATTGTTGTCAAGTTAGTTTTCATCATGCTCATATGATTCACGTTCGTTACTTTGATAATTTGATATATGGGTGGACCGGTGCTTGGGTGCTGCCCTTCCTTGGACAACCCTCCCACTTATGATTCACCCCTCTCGCAAGTATCCGCAACTATGAAAGAAGAATTAAGGTAAACGTAACCATAGCATGAAACATATGGATCCAAATCAGCCCCTTACGAAGCAACGCATAAACTAGGGTTTCAGATTCTGTCATTCTAGCAACCCATCATCTACTTACTACTTCCTAATGCCTTCCCTAGGCCTAAATAATGGTGAAGTGTCATGTAGTCGACGTTCACATAACACCACTAGAGGAGAGACAACATACATCTCATCAAAATATCGAACGAATACCAAATTCACATGATTACTTATAACAAGACTTCTCCCATGTCCTGAGGAACAAACGTAACTACTCACAAATCATATTCATAATCAAGATCAGAGGAGTATTAATTATCATTAAGGATCTGAAAATATAATCTTCCACCGGATAAACCAACAAGCCCTTGTGGCTGGCTGGTGGCCCCCCTCTGGTACTTTCTTCGCCCAATATTTTTTATATATTCCAAAAATAAGCTCCGTGAAGTTTCAGGACTTTTGGATTTGTGCAGAATAGGTCTCCAATATTCGCTCCTTTCCCAGTCCAGAATTCCAGCTACCGGCATTCTCCCTCTTCATGTAAACCTTATAAAATAAGAGAGAATAGGCATAAGTATTGTGATATAATGAGTAATAACAGCCCATAATGCAATAAATATCAATATAAAAGCATGATGCAAAATGGACGTATCATCCATGATGTATCATTCTAATATTCTGGTTTTAGATCTAAGTCTTCAGGATGTCCTGCAGGGGTGGTGATCCTGCCAAGGTGCCACAAAGGGGATGAGCATTTGAACACCTGAAGAATCCAAGTAATCAAGAACACCTCCTGAATTCACTCTTTTTTACCAGGAATTTGAGTGTGTCCTTGAGGTGCCTAGTGTACGCCAACAACGTCGGCCAATCCATTGGGGATCACCACGAAGAGACCACCACAGAGAGACGGGGCAGCAAGTAGACGTGGCAGCAAGGAGGCGTCCTCCATAGCATCGGAGCAGGGGAGCAAGTGTCCATCTCGTCCATGGCATCCTGGAGCTCGAGAGATGACGGATCTGAGAGGGAGAGGGGACGTGGTGAGGAAAAGAGGTATGGATGTGATAAGGAAGAGGGAAGGGACTCACCTGAGTCACCAGAACAATGCCGGAGCCACGCCAGCGACGAGGTGGCCCAAACCCTAGCGGATGGAGAGGTTCATGCGTGGTCGCAGAAGGACGCCCCGTCGGATTTTGTCGACGCTGTCGCCGTCCTGGTTGTCGTAGATTCGTGGACGGTGTGGGGCTAGCTCGAAGGAGCGGCGAGCATTGAAGCACACACACGCCAGTGAGCCAGCAGGCCGTTACGCGGTTGCTGCTAGCCGGCAGTGCATTTGTTGTCGGTGAGGTTTGGGACCCTGCTCGATCTGCTGTGGGAGGATGAAGGGGGCGACTAGAATAGGAGCAGGTGGTGGAAGGGAGGATTGTCGGGGCTAGGGGAGGGGGCGGCGGCAAAGGGACCTTCCGGCACGGTGCGAGAGGCGACATCATTGATCTGGATAGGGGAGAGGGAGAGAGAGGGAGGCGGCGTGTGCGTTCATGGGAAGGAAGGGGATCGAGGGAGATGTTCGTTTTTTTAGGCAAGGTAGGAGAGCTGGGTGGGAGACGTTGGATACGTACAGCGTGGATGGCTCAGATCGCCTGCAGCGGGGCGATCCGAGGAAGAGTGATTCTGCGTCCTGATTAGTTCGGGAAACGTGCTATTTAAAATAATTTCTAAGTGCAAAAAACAAAGGGGGTTTGTGAAGCAGCTACCAAAAATATTTTGCCAAATGGCACCACTAAAATTTTCACTCAAGTTATACCACATTTAATGGATGATAACCAACTTGTATGCATTTTCAATCTTTCTAGCTATTTATGCCTTTTAAACGGGTTTCTGCTGAATCAGAAGGAAAGCAGGTCAAATTTGAACTACATCTGCCTCATAGTATGCTCATTATTTTTCCTAAAAATCATTTTTTTGTACACAAGTATCTATTTCATCGGAGATATGCCAAGAGTTTTGCAAGATTCCACCTATAGCTAATAACAGTCATGCCCGTCTTTTTGACCACATTCTGAATGCGGCATAAATCATTCAAACGAAATCAAAAAAATAGAAAACTTTCGCATTGTGTCACTTTACGTGACCTAGTTTTTCGGAAAAATAACAAATCTGTAATACAACAAATATCTTTAAAAAGTGTTCTCATAAATGAGCTATCATGTATGAAGATCATGGCTTTCAAGCCAAAAGACCAATGTTATGGACATATTCATGGCATAGTTTGTTCAAATGATCTAATATTATGCAAAAGGATGCATTTTGGAATGACAAACAATGTTGTCAAAGTGGGTTTTCGTTTTCTTTGCATGAATTTTGCTTTTTGATTTTTCTGTGCCCAAAATGAGTTTTTTTGTGAAGAACCTACCAAACCTCAGTTGCATAATTGGACCAGAGCAATTTTCAAAAATATCAGACCACGTTTCTTGTAAATTAACCAAATGGTTCCATGTAAAAGGTTTTCCATCCACCTCTGGTCAAATTAACAAATTTCGGTCCAATCAGCAGGAAGCATGTCAAATTTGAACTACAGCTACCTCATAGTATGCTCATTATTTTCCCAAAATTCATTTTCTGGTACACAAGTATCTATTTCATCGAAGATACTCCAAGAGTTTTGGAAGACTCCACTTCTAGCTAAGAACATTCATGCCCGTCGTTTTAACAGCATTCTGAAACCGGCATGAATAATTCCAAAAGATGCAAAAAAATGGAAAACCCTTGCATTGTATCATTATGTGGGACCTAGTTTTCAGGAAAAATAATAAACTTGTAATACAGCAAATATCTTTAAAAATTATTCTCATAAATGAGGTATCATTTATGAAGATTCATGGTTTTAAAGTCAAATGTCATTTTTTCATACAAATGTTATGGCCACATGGTCAATATTTTTCTATACACATTTAACATTAGCGAAAAACAAGGTTAACATATTATGAATACATGGTCATATATTTCTATACACATTAAAAAATTTCAAATTCTTGATTAACATCTTTTAATGCATGGTCATGATTTTTTAATACATGGTCAAAAATGTCTATACACATTAAATATTTTTAAAATGCTTGATTAAAAATTTCAAATACAAGACATATTTTAAGAATTATTTAATTAATATATTTTAAAATATATGATCATTTTTTTCACACAAACGTTTTGTTTACATGAGAAACATTTTGTCTATACAATTTCTGGGTTAATATATTGTAAATGTTTTTACGTAAAGTGTTTTTTAATATATCTATTTAAAATATTTGTAAGTATAAAAAAGTAAAACTAAAAACGCAATTAAAAAAAGAGTCTGTGGCCTCACGCGTGGGCCGGCCCATCAGACTCGCTAGAAGCGAGGGGTCCGAAACAGGAGCCTCGTCTGTCTAGGCCCAACAAAGACACTATAGTTGGAATACGTTGGGTGTCTTGTTCAATCAGGAACGAAGTTTTTGTCCTGGTGGTTTGCTATCAGGGTGGACAACCTGAGGTCAGGTTCGAGCGCCCATGTTGCCGGGTTTTTTTTGCCGCGATTTTTTTGATACAGACTCCACATGTCAATTTTGTGTGTCCACTAGGTTAGTGGGTCCGACATGTCACTTACAGGAGGTCGGTTATGGTCTGATCTATATGCCTGGTACCCAGGCCTCACGTATCAGCTGGGTTCCATTGTCATTGGATAAGCTGTGTAGTGGTCAATGTGTGGGTTTCACTTGTCGGTCCTATTCAAACCTAGTACACGTAAGCTAAAATTAACACATGAACATGCCATATAGGCGAAATGTTGAGGTGTCTTGACACATAGGCATGCCACATAGACGAAATTGGTGAGGTGTCCTACCAGTCATCTTAAAGCATCATCAATTTCTAGTCATGGCCATTTAAATTGGTTGTAATCGGCTAAAATTAAGGTCGAAGACTAGTGTTGTCTATGTTATGACCATTTCGTATAAGAAAATTACAACATTTCTTACTAAAATGGTCATAACAACTTAGGGTTCGAACCCTCTCGAACAGCTTACGACCATCTGCTGCAAAATGGTCATAGATTTATGACTAATTCACCCACGGTCACTATGAGAAGGTCATAAATGAGCATATTTCTTGTAGTGCACCGTTTGCGATTATTGCATCGCACACAGTTTCGTCGAAGGGTCTTTGATCGTAGTGTCGCGTTAGCAGCGTCCTGTAGTAGTGATCCTAGATGGAGTGGTAATCCTTCATGAAATGGTTCATGAACTACATCGAAAGAAGTTGAATAGGGTAGTCCTAAAAATTGACTTTGAGGCTTATGATAAATTCAAGTGGCCTATTCTTCAACGGACTCTCAGAATGAAAGGTTTCTCTAAGGAGTGGCACACTCTAATCCATAGCTTCATTTCGGATGTAGTGTGGTTGTTAAAGTCAATGATGACGTTGGCCGCTACTTCCAAACAACAAAGGATTGAAACATGGTGACTCATTATCGCCCATGCTATTTAATATAGTGGCTGATATGTTAGCTGTCATGATTGAGCATGCAAAGGTTGATGGTCAAATTGACGGGGTAGTTAACCATCTTGTTGATGGTGGACTTTCTATCCTTCAATGTGATGACGGTACGATTCCTTTATGAATCATGATCTAGAGAAAGTGAGGACTTTGAAATTAATTTTAGCAGCATTCGACCATCTTTCTGGTCTTAAGATAAACTTCCATACAAGTGAATTATTTTCTGTTGGCGAGGCCCACCTATACGTTGAATTGTTTGGCTGCAGGATAAGCCAGTTTCCAGTCAGTTATTTAGGGATACCGATATATTATTGGAGACTCAGAAATGATGTATGGAAACACATCGGGGAGAGACTACAAAAAGGTTAAGCAGTTGGAAAGGTAAAATGCTATCTCTGGGTGGAAGATTGGTGCTCATAAATTTAGTGCTAGGTAATATGGTAATGTATATGATTTCTTTCTTCCAACTACCTAAAGGAGTCTTGCATAGATTGAATTACTTCTGATCAAGATTCTTTTGGCAGGGAGATAGTGAGAATAAGAAATATTGATTGGCTAAATGGAGTGTGGATTGTCGTCCCAAAGACCAAGGAGGGCTGGGCATTCATGACCTTGAGGTTAAAAATACTGCCCTCCTCGGGAAATGGTTGTTAAAGATGTTTACAGAAAAATGTGTATGGCAAACCCTTCTAAGAAAAAAATATGTGGGCTCAAAGGTAGTGTCCTAAGTATATTGTATGCTTGAGGACTCACACTTTTGGGCTGGTCTAATGGCGACGAAGAAATATTTCTTCTGCTATGGTTTCTTTGTTATTAATGCCGGATTAGAAATTAGATTCTGGGAGGATAAGTGGCCAGGTAATGCTACATGTTGAGAACAACATCCGGCTCTATACAATATTGTGTGTCACAAAAGTGATACTATAACCACGGTTATGAAATCCTTTCCACCGAATGTCGCATTCTAAGAGATTTAATCGGTCCTAGACTAGAATCATGGAATTCTCTCTTACTTATACTATCCACGGTGCAATTGTCACAAGGAGCCGATGAATTTCCTTGGTGTCTACAAGTGAATAGTAAATTCACGATGGACTCTATGTACAGTGCTTTGATATAGTCAAAGATGTCACTGGATAACGATAAGAAGATCTGGAGGATGAACATACCGCTTAAGAATAAAATCTTTGAGTGGTATCTTCTTTATTCTTACCAAATATAATCTTATTAAGAGGACTTTGCATGGAAGTACAGAGTGTGTGTTTTTTCATCACAACGAGACAATAAAACACTTGTTTTTCCAATGCAAATTGGCTCGTTCTATATGGTCACTCATCCAAGTAGCTTCTGGCTTGTATACTCCACGTAGTGTTGCTAATATTTTTGGCAGTTGGTTACATGGGATAGATTATAGCTTAGAATTTTTCTTGGTGTGGGAGATCTTCCTGTTATCTGGTCTCTATGGCTATGTAGAAATGACAAGGTTTTTAACAATAAAAGTACTTCTCTTATGCAGGTTATCTACAGATGTACTTGTACGCGCCGTTTATGGTCGTCTCTACAACATGTAGAGAATCGAGACCTGTTTACAAAGGTGTGTACATGCTTGGAGGTCACGGTGAGGGTTACTTTTACCCGACATGGATGGTAGCATGATCTTCGGATTGGCCCTCCTATGTCTTGGGCGTTATACTGTCTCTATGAGATTATGTGTATTTCGTCTTTTTGGTTTTTCTGGAGTTTGGACTTGGTTATGGCGTGTCTATCTCAGTTATGCAGATGTCGGGTGTAATGCTTAAACCTATTAAGTAATAAAGCGCCCTTTATTGGAAAAATGGATGTCACTAATGACAGGAAACAAAGACGATTGATTGGATGATCCAGGCTTCAGTTCCTTTGCCAGGTTGCGCAATCCACTTTAACTATGATCAAGCCATGGTAGAATTTAGACAGTGCCTGCTAACCAGACAGAAGGGTCTGGGCCTCTGCCTCCTCCATGTTCGCACAAACACCGATACGACGGCTAAAAGAAAATAAGGGTGTTCCCCTGTAGTCTCTGGCGATGGCCCCGATCGTACTCTGACCTGAATCAACACAGAAACTAGCGTCAGAGTTCATTTTTACTGTTCAGCTGGAGGAGCCACCCATCCACTGGTTTCAGACATGTATGGTGATAGGCGCCATTTCTCCAGTCTGAATGCTACATTCTTTTCCTTTCTCTATTTCAATGAGTACAAGACAGGATCAGATCTCTTCCTCATAGTGAATCAGGAACACCACTGATGCACATATTGATTCTTTTCCATCACCCTATGAATGCAGTTACCCCGCAGGAACCAGGATCTCCAAAGTAATAACAGAATTTTATCTCGGTTATCCTTAGTACAAGTGTCCAGCAGGACTTGCAGCCAATCCTTGCCTGTATACCAGAACGACTTTTCTGCTAGAATATTCCAGTGATCTCTCATGGCATGTCTCAGGGCAATACTTTTCGTGCTAGAGATAACCATGTGGTACTCATTTTCCTCTTCATTTGCTCAAATATCACATGCGATCTCAGGAATAATAGTTCTTTTTACTTTTGTTCGGTTCAGTGGCCAGTGTCTTTGTTGCAAGCCTCCAGCTGAAGATTTTTACTTTCTGCGGAACCTTCGCCTTCCAGATGAGGTCCCATATGCTATGACTATCAACATTACCAGAAGAGTTTGAAATTTGAGATCCACACCCACCAGAAGATGCCGCCAACTTATATGCACTCCTTACTATAAACACTCCGGTCTTCTCATAATGCCATGCCACACAGTCATCCCCCTCCCTTGCGGGAATTCTGATTTTGCTAATTTCTTCGGCATCAAAGGGACTGAATATCCTGTTAATGAGGTCTAAGTTCCATTCTTTAGTGTCTGGTTTGGTCAATTGATTGACCCATCTGAGTCTTGACCGACAAGTGAAATATTCTGTTTTTAGTCCTTTTCTAGGGATCCATTGGTATCTTCCAGTTTTATATTCATCTATGATGAAAATAAATCTAGAAAGCACAAGTGGACTAAATTCTTGCCCCACTGTGCTAGGTGTGATGCATCTGCTTTTTTTCCTCATGTCATGTCACGTGATCACCTTTTTTGTAGGGAATATTATTCCATCTATTGCTTTATGATGTAAATACGAGCTTTTTTATTCATAATTATGAGCTTTTTCCATTAACTTCTGATCTTACAAAATCGACGGTCCTCTTGGTTCCAATGGCGTGCCTTAGTCTTTTGTTGGAATACTAAAAGTTCAGAAGCTCTCATGGTAGGACAAATAAAATAATAACCAAGGCGCCAATTTGTAGAGCTTCATTCATTGCCATCTTCGATAAAAATGAGTGCTACAAAATTTGCATGATGGAGGATTGTCTGTAATTTATTTTGATTCATGTTCGGTTGGGATATCAACAACTTTCTTTATATCTTGATCAATCGGCTTATGTATGGAACACATGCTCTTTTCACAGTTGATGGGCATCTCTCAAGTTCCTCACAAATTTCAATTGGACTCAGGAAACTCCTGCCATCTTAAGTGCTTAGTCGCAACCTTTCTTTTTTTGGAAAACTCCTGCCATGTCAAGGAATATGGTTATACCTTTTCTAGTTAGGAATGTCTATTTGCCTTTCAACGCTGGAACTTCCTATGGATTGTGTTGAGAAGAGGCATCTAAATTATGGGAGAGATGCAGATTGTTGAAGAAGAGATCAATAAACTATTTGCAATGAAAATTGCCATTCTGGGCCTGGTGCATTTAGGAAGTATGCAATGGCAACATCGTTGTTGATGGAATCCAGGGACTGGAAAGTCTTCTGAGTTATTGCATAGTTAATTCTTGTGGTACTGTGTATTCTTTCTACCGAACTAAGAACTTGATCCCACGTGACTGAAAGAGTACGCTACTCATCAAAATTGTGACTTTACTATGCCCATGAAACCATTAGTGTTAAATTTGTAACCATATATTCCTGCAACAACGCACGGGGAATCATCTAGTTAAGATTAAGGCTAACATCGAAAGGGAACAAGAGGGCCATATGGTGCAATTGTCAAAGAAATCCAGAAGAGGAAAGCTATTTTTTAGAGTTGTAATTTTAAGTATGAATGTAGAAACTTCAATTTCAAGGGTGATAGGCTTGCAAAGGCGTTGTTTCTTTAGGTATTGCGCAACATGTTTTGTTGCATCTACCATATGATCCTTTAACATAAACATTATTGGTGATTAATAAAGCATGTTTTTTGCCTAAAAAAATCGGCGGTGGCATTTTTTCTAAGAATGGGTGGCATATGAGAGTTGTATCTCACCGGATACCACAAGGCCACGACCCATACCCCTCCGCATAGACTTTTCGCTCCACTATCCAGGGCTGCACCAAGCTGATGTCACCGCGGCTCCCATCATCGGGTAGGAACATCTCCTGGATTCGATCCTAGTGACTGGGCAATGGGTTCGGTGGGTGGACGGCTGTGAAATCACACTTTCAAGCGCAAGGTCTGATTCAACCTCAACTTTCGTCATATGCCCCAATCAGAGGCTGCATGGAGAGCAGCTGCCCTGTTGTTTCCGTGGCCTTCCTCTTGCCCTCTCCTCGCTCTCTCTCTGCAACTCTCTTTGGTTCGCTCGAACGAAACAAGAAGGAAGAAGAAGGAGACACAGGGCACGGGTGGATTTCCCTGGCGCACGTACGCCACTGCCGCACAAACGGCTTTGTTTCCCCAGAGCACAAACTCTGCACCGGCTACATGGCTGACTCTCCGACCACTCTACACAGCAGCACCGGGGCCCTTTTAATACACAGATTCATGCACAGCCCAGCTGCCCAGATCGGCCATTAACCCCATGCACTAACTACCTAACTAGCATGCAAACTCGCCGGTCAAGCCACACAACGGCTTGATCCTCTTTTTGCTCTGCACTAACTACAGCACACATGCAGCCCACGACCCAGCGGCACGACGAAACGCCCGCCGAGTCCATGATCCGCACCACGTGAACTAAATGCATGCAGCTAATTTCTAGATCAAGATTATGGCTAACAATCACCTCCTAATCTTGACACGCCTTGCTGTTGACCGTCGCCTTGAATGCCTTCGCTCCACGTCATCATGCGCCTCCGCACCCGCTGCGACGTGCCGTGTGCCCGCCATGTCGGAGTTGATGCAGCTCGCGTCGTTGCCGTCGTCACGGTCGTGACCCAGCCGTGGACCCGACCTGGCGCATCGTGCTCCGTCACGACTCCGGCGACACACGCCAAGCTCCTTCTCTGTCGGCGACACACGCCTGGCGTCCCTCTGCGTCCCGCACGTCCCACGCGCACCCGACGCGCCAAACGAGCCCGACCACACCAATGTGTCCCGCATGTCCCGCGCGCATCCGACGCGCCCGACGAGCCCGACAGCACCAGACGCTCACCGCGTGCCGCCTCCGCGTCCACCATGGCAGCCGCCACGCCGCGCCTACGTGTCACGCACCTTCCACGGTTGTCGCCCCGAGCCGTCGCGACCTCTGCGCCACCACGCAGGTCCTTCGCGACCTCCTCGTCTCCACGACTGCCATGCCCTTCGCGCGCACTCCCACGTCCCCGCGCTCCCGGCCCGCGCTCCCGCCACGCACGTACGCGATCTGCGCAACCAGGTCCAGCGCCTCGACGCGGTCCACTCCCGCGATCCCGACGCGCCCGACGCGTCCAGTGCGCACCCATAACACGCACCGGTCGCGCCCGGCTCGCCGCCGCGTCTTATTGCCCTGCACCGCCGCGGCCTCCATGCCGCCATGTCATGCTGCACCGCCGCGCCACCACGCAGCTCCTTGGCGGCCTCCGCGGTCGCCGCACGTACAACGTCACCGCCCGCCGCCCCCGCCACGCGCCATGGCAGCCACAGCGCCGCCCACCTCCATAGACCGACACACGACCCGGAGCTCCAACGCGCAGCCGCCGGCGAGCGCCGCCATCGCTGCCACGCCTTCGGCACGGCAAGCACGCCCAAGACACCAAACTTATTATACCAATTGTTGTTGCCGTGGCCTTCCTCTTGCCCTCTCCTCGCTCTCTCTCTCTCTGCAACTCTCTCTGTTTGGCTCGAACGAAACAAGAAGAAGGAAGAAGAAGGAGACACAGGGCACGGGTGGATTTCCCTGGCGCACGTACGCCACTGCCGCACAAACGGCTTTGTTTCCCCAGAGCACGAACTCTGCACCGGCTACATGGCTGGCTCTCCGACCACTCTACACAGCAGCACCGGGGCCCTTTTAATACACAGACTCACGCACAGCCCAGCCGCCCAGATCGGGCACTAACCCCATGCACTAACTACCTAGCTAGCATGCAAACTCGCCGGTCAAGCCACACAACGGCTTGATCCTCTTTTTGCTCTGCACTAACTACAGCACACATGCAGCCCACGACCCAGCGGCACGACGAAACGCCCGCCGAGTCCATCATCCGCACCACGTGAACTAAATGCATGTAGCTAATTTCTAGATCAAGATTATGGCTAAGGCTGGTTGTAAGGCTGGTTGTAATGGTAGTATCATAGCTAGTATCATGCATGCCAACTAGGCAATTTTGATGAGGTGTCATAGCATTAAAGGAAGAAAGAGAGGGTGTAGTATCATATCATGATACCGTATCATATTAAATGCTATACTACTTTGTGTCATGCATGGCAATAAATAGAGTACTACATGATACTAATATATGATACTATGCATTAGGGAGGTAGTATCATACACTAGTATCATATGCATGATACTAGTATATGGTACTCCCCGTTAGGTAATGGCATTAGGGAGGTAGTATCATACACTAGTATCATATGCATGATACTAGTATATGGTACTCCCCATTATATGGTACTCCCCATTAGGTAATGGGGAGTACCATATACTAGTATCATGCATATGATACTAGTGTATGATACTACCTCCCTAATGCATAGTATCATATATTAGTATCATGTAGTACTCTATTTATTGCCATGCATGACACAAAGTAGGAGTACCATATACTAGTATCATGCATATGATACTAGTGTATGATACTACCTCCCTAATGCATAGTATCATATATTAGTATCATGTAGTACTCTATTTATTGCCATGCATGACACAAAGTAGTATAACATTTAATATGATACGGTATTATGATATGATACTACACCCTCTCTTTCTTACTTTAATGCTATGACACCTCATCAAAATTGCCTAGTTGGCATGTATGATACTAGCTATGATACTACCATTACAACCAGCCTAACATGCCCACGCCTCTTCTTTAGCACGGGTTGCTGTTATTATATTCCGCAACAATCTACCAGCTCCAGAGCTTCGCACATCTCCCCGGTTGTCGTGAATCACAAAGCATCACTCAATGCATCAGATAGCAACAGCTGATAGGGCTTCGAAACTGCTGTGCACACGACATATGGGGTGAACGACCCTTGCACGATGGTTCATCCAGCGGTTTGCAAACAACTTTTGCTTTGCATGGACGGCTTCAATGGGTTGTCGTTCATAATTCATCAACGTATTGTCGTCTGTATAACAGTGCCGTTGAGTGATCTATCACAGTTGAGCTTCAGACTGTCACCATCAGGCTTTTTAACACTCTCTGGCGCTGGTTTAGCTGTGCCTTACGTGCCAAGTTTTTCCACACGGATTTGGAGAATCAAGGGCCAAATGATTTAGTTCCGCTGCTAGCTATAGGTGCTCCAAAGTTCCCTGTTCCTCCCATGCATTTACTTTATTCACCCAGTTCTATCACTTCCATCCAGAATAAAGGATACTCCCTCCGTTCCCAAATAATTGTCTTTCTAGCCATCTCAAATAGACTACAACATACGGATGTATATAGACATGTTTTAAAATATAAATTCACTCATTTTGCTTCGTATGTAGTCACTTGTTGAAATCTCTAGAAAGACAATTATTTAGGAACGGAGGGAGTACATTCCTGCGTCCTTGCATGCACTCATGATGCACAGTACACGCGTTGTCGTTCATTCTCCGGCTGCAGAGCACGCCGCAGCTGCTTTACGTCTTTGCATCGCAGGAAGTTGCCGATCAACTGCGGCGTATCAGACTGGGGACACACATCTGTCACATCCCCATGGAATCCATGGATAGAAAGAGCAAGGGAGAGGGATCCGGTTCCTAAATAATCCTACTGCGGTGCGCGTGTCGATCAACTGCGGCGTATCTAAAATCCACCGGACATAACTTAACTTGTAAAAAAATAAAATGGTTTTGCAACAAGACGATAACAAGAAGCCTGAACTATATATCTTTATAAGACATCATCATCATAATCTATTTGGCATCCCAGTTTCTCACATTAACTTGAGCATGGACAGCAACTTATTTCGTCATAGCAAAGTTACAAAATTCGATCACTATATTTAGACAATAACTGAGAGATTATTCCAGAACCATGTCTCATATTTGATACAAATCACACAAGTGACAAAAGCCATTCAACTGACAACACGAGCACATGATTCTGTGTGAGCTTGACAGAACTAGAACTGATAAGAGTCTTCTTTTAAGTTATGTTCAAGCTACAATATTAATGTCAATACTTAATGCTACTGTCAAGGATGCATAAACAGGCAATTGATAAGAAAAAAAGGGGAAAGGAAATGTACCGAAATTAGTACTATGGAATGTCAAGCGGATGTAAATAGATTAGTTTCAAATTGTGATATGGCAAATGCCAGTTTCAAACAAGTTGGTTCTGCGATGGAAGAACGCAAATAAAATTCATTATTTGTCTACATAAGGCTAATACAATGAGCAATTTGCAGGCATAATCAATGGGAAAACTATATGATACGACATGATCACATAACTGAACCTAGACCACCGGCATAACAATGATAAATAATTTCTAACAGCAGGGAATGGTACCTATTCAATTGGAAGAGTATGATACAATTTCTTGCCATTGAGTGATAATCTCGGTATCTTGTTGCACTGTTGATGCTCCTTGCATTTAAATGTAACTATTCAATGCTTCATAAATTGTAACGTAATAAAGTAGAATAAAATCAAAAGGTATGGACAGAAAAAATAGAGACTGAAATAATAGGGTACTGGATAGAAACCAGTATAAAAATAACATTTGGACTGAACCAACACTATATTCGGAATGACGCCACTTGAGTGCTAAATTCCTTCTTTCCATTCCGACATTTCTCAATTTTTCAAATGGCAATCCAGCATCATAATTGTCTCGATGTGTAAATCAACAACCATATATACCTTCATCCAGCGGTTCAAGGCCATATCTGGCAACTCTTTTTGCTTATTGACTCACATTTGCTTAACCCGGTCTTTCTCTAGTGTAACTGTGGAAGAAAGAATGTACCTATTATCCTTTAGTATCTCATTAGCCTCCTATTACCACAGGTATGCTAACCCAAGCATATTTCTTTAATTCCTATACTATATACTAGCATTTCGTCCAGCAATGGCCTTAACATAAAATCCAGCGAACCGAGCACAAGTAGCTGCCTCTATGAGATGTTCTAGTACATTGCTTAACTGGCAGATTTGCAAATAATTAATTAATCTAGTACAGGTACATTCTGAAGAGCAGTACACGGACAATACATAACCAAGGTACGTAGAGACAAGTGGAGTTCAAGTGGTAATATTACATATACTTAATTTTGGCTCCACTATCCAGAGCTGCACCAAGCTGATGTTTGTCACGGCTCCCATCATCGGGTAGGAACATTTCCTGGATTTGATCCCAGTAATGGGGCAGTGGGTTCGGTGGGTGGATGGCTGCGGAATCGCACCTTTAGGCACAAGTTCGGACTCGTTGTTTTGGAGAGCTTTAACTAGTGGAGTACCTGGCAATGAGCAGCTGCACACACCTTTGCTTAGCACAGGTTGCTGTCATTATGTGCGGTTAGCTTTATAATATAAAGCGGGGCGTAAAGCATTTTTCGGTATTCCGCAACAATCTAACAGCTCCAGAGCCGCGCGCATCTCCCAGATTGTCACGAATCACAAACCCCACCTGCCATTGCTATCTGACGCAGAGCCATCACAGTTGAGCTTCAAACGGTCACCATCAGGCTTTCTCCACTCTGGCGCTGGTTTAGCAATGCCTTGGGTGCGACACAGATTTGGAGAATCAATAGCCCAACGATTTAGTTCCACTGCTAGCTATGGATGCTCTAAATCCAAAGTTCCCGGTTCCTCCCATGCATTTACTCTATTTCCTTGGTTCCACTCCTTCCAGAGTAAACAGGAGATAATGATTCTTCTATGTTCCCGGAGCTGAAGCTTTTCATGCATGAGCTCGCCTGCGTCCTTGCATGCACTGATTCCTCCTGCTATGTTGTCGTTCATTCTCCGGTTGCAGAGCACGCCACAGTTTCTTTACGTGTTTGCATCTCAGGAAGTTGACACGTTGGTGCTCCTATGAATCCTAGCTTTTTTCTGAGCCGTGCGGTTCCACTTCCGCATGCGGGAAGGAAGGAAGAAAGGACTCAGGAGTCACGAGTCAGGACAGGACTGCCGTGGGTACCGCTGTCAGACTCAGGACTGCCTGCATCTGCATGGATGGAAAGAGCCAGCGATAGGCATCCGGTTCCTAGCAGTGCGGTGTGTGGATGAAGTGCTGTTCACGCTGGCCGCACACATCCGCATCGAATCGATGTGCACTGCATGCTGTACATATTCTGTTTCGCGGGAAGTCCATGTCCATCATGCTAGCTAGCAGACTGAGTGTGGATTTTGTCTAACTGCTTGCCCGAGCAACTCATATCCTATCCATCCATCAAGCATGCATGCATGTTAAATCAGTACATCCATCAAGCATGCATGCAGGTCAATTCAATAGACCCTATGGTCGGGTACAAAGAATCTCACTAGCCTTTTCAGCCCCATGTACTAATTAGCTACTGCACCATATTGATAGAGAAACTTCTATATAAATTGTGCAAAATTTAAATTCATTTATGTATTTGAGTTTATCATAACCAGCTCTACGAAACAAGTCCAATAGCGATATGTTTCTAACAAAGTTTCATAAACTTCTCATAAAAGTTCAAACAAGCTGTTCATAAAATTCTTTAGGTCCAAATACATTTTTCGAAAAGTTCTTTAGTATTTCTTACAAAGTGCAGACCCAATATTTAGAAAGTTCTTCAACTCCTGGTTCTACTTATTTAGAACTTTACAATAAAAATTATAAGTTCTTCATTGTTTCCAGCAAAGTTCCTCACTAAAAACACTGATAAAAAATTGTATTTCAATTTTGGTTAACAAAAATGTGTTTAAAATTTATGCAAGACTGATCTTGTTCTAAAGATCTTAACGCCGGAAGATCAAATATATAAAATATTTCAAAAACAAAAATCTTATTTTTAAGATATGAACCATCTAAAGTGTCAGAAGAAAGCTAAAAGTAATGAGTTTTGAGGAGAGAGGAAAGATGCTGTATGCATGCATGTGTTCACGTGGGCGGCTAAATTTCATGTTTTGACCCTTTTCTAAAACCTATTCGAGATCTGACCCTAGGTTGAAAAAATTTCGAGATCTGACCCTTTTGCTACCGCCAGAGTCCATGATGATAGGGTCTAACAGCCTACCGCCAGGGACTTTGGCGGTAGGAAACATCGCTACCCCAAACGGGTTGGCGGTAGCCTGCACAACCCTACCGCCAAGGTGCTTGGCGGTAGGCACAAGCACGCACTGTGTTCAATAATTAGAGATTTTTGGCAGTAGGGCATGCAACCCTACCGCCAGGGTCCTTGGCGATAGGCTGTTATACCCTACCGCCATGATCCCTGACGGTAGCAAAAGGGTCAGATCTCAAAATTTTCTTAAACTAAGGTCAGATCTTGAATAGGTTTGAGAAAAGGGTCAAAACACGAAATTTAGCCCATATAAGCATGCATGTGTCAATGAGCAGAAAAAAGAACAAAAGAACAGGAAAAAGGGCCATGCGCATGTAAAGGGTGTGGATCCATATGGAGCAACAAGCGGCAGAGGTACAAGTTACGCGCACAACCGGTTAGACAAAGCCTTATTCACTAGCAGACCAGTCTGTCTTCCAGTTCGCCCGTCTTTATATAAGGTCGTCTTGACCTATCGCCGTGGATCATCAACTCCTAGAGCTCGACAACTCTAGTGTGATTGGCGTAGTGAATATACACACGTGAACCCTGTTGGCGCTGCCTAACCCTGGCTAGCTCTCTCTGAGTTTAGACGGAGGTAGAAGTAGGAGCAAGACACAGCAGAATTTTCTACAGGCGCTCGAACGCCCAGCCGCACGTACGTCCTTCTCTTTTTTCTGATAACCAGCTCTCTCAAAGCAGTACAGGGGAGGGAGAGTTTATACGGGTGCACGCACACCGCACACCCAACTCCGAATAAGCTGGCCACGATCCGCATGCACTGCGCCCCGGACGCGCTCAAACGCATCCACGCTGTTGCACTCCAGCGGATCGCCACACTCACCCCACGTCCCGCGCTCCCAGCCCACGCACCCGACGCCAAGACACACGCAGTTGCCGCAGGCGAGTCCAGCGCCCGACGGTCACTCCTCCGCGCAGCTGACTAAGACGCTACTCACGCGCACATACGCGTATTACACACACACACGACGCACCACGGCGCAGCCCGCGCTTATTCGTCTAACATTCACCCCTAAGCCGCGGCCTGAGGAGTCCGCCGTCTTCGACTCAACGACATCCGCCCGGCGCGCGCTCCGCCGCCGCTCCTCCGCAGCTTGGGGCAGTCCCTCTTGAAGTGGCGCGCTTCGCCGCGCTTTAGCAGCGCCGCGCCGGTTCCCGCTGCTGCTCGATGCCACGCTCTTGCCGTCGTCGTCGTCCTCCGAAACACCGCCGTGTCGGCGCCGCCGCGCTGCTTCTTCGCCGCCGTCATGAGCAGTTGCTCCCCACGCTTCGCCGTCGTCTTGTCCACGCGCCAACCCGCTTCGTCGAACGCACGCAGCCGCCGAAGCGCCTCGTCAACGCCATCGTCGTCACGTCGTGGAAGCGCTCGATGCCGGCGACAACGGGAAGAGCCGATCCGGCACCGTATCCAGCAGCTTCTTGTGGCGCGCGTCGCCAGCGTCTCCCGAGGTTGGCGTACCTCGCCGCCATCGCCGCGAGCCTCCGCCGTACGTCAAGCTCCTCGCCGTCCGCCATCTTCATGCGGTCGAAATCGCCAGCAAACGTCGCCCGGCCTCGCCACAAGCGCCCGATCGGCGCCGACGAACCTCACCTTCAAGGAGTCCCATACCTCACTGGAGGTGAGCCGTCGACACCGCAGCAACACGTCCTCCGGCGGCGCTCCGAAGCGATAGCGCGCCATCTTGTCCTTCCGCGCGTTCACCGCCGCATCGCCCGGCGCCACCGCCTCCCACACGGTGTGCACGTCGAGGATGGCCTGCGCCTTGATCGCCCAGACGGTGTAGTTGTCCACCGTGAGCATCGGCATTGCCATCGACGCCGATCCGCCCGCGCCACCGCCGTGAGGGACGAGCGCCATGGTCGCCCGTGATCGCTCGAACTGAAGCTCTGATACCAATTGTTGGCGCTGCCTAACCCTGGCTAGCTCTCTCTGAGTTTAGACGGAGGTAGAAGAAGGAGCAAGACACAACAGAATTTTCTACAGGCGCTCGAACGCCTAGCCGCACGTACGGCCTTCTCTTTTTTCTGATAACCAGCTCTCTCAAAGCAGTACAGGGGGAGGGAGAGTTTATACGGGTGCACGCACACCGCACACCCAACTCCGAATAAGCTGGCCACGATCCGCATGCACTGCGCCCCGGACGCGCTCAAACGCATCCACGCTGTTGCACTCCAACGGATCGCCACACTCACCCCACGTCCCGCGCTCCCAGCCCACGCACCTGACGCGTACACACGCAGTCGCCGCAGGCCGAGTCCAGTGCCCCGACGGTCACTCCTCCGCGCAGCTGACTAAGCACGCTACTCACGCGCACATACGACGCACCCTGGCCGCAGCCTGGCCGCAGCCCGCGGCTTATTCGTCTAACAAACCCAACCCATTTCTCACTGCCGAGAGAAATGCAGTCCAGCTCCAGCCCAAGCAAGCAACCACCAAACCAAAGCAGCGCGCCGCCGGAGGGGAGTCGGGGAGGAGCAGGGGGGGAGTCGGGTCCATGGACCTGGCCGCGAAATGGATCTGGCTTCCGCCGCTCCGTCCATATCGACGGGTCCCGCGCTGGAGGCAGGGAGCGGAGCGCCGGAGGAGCCACGGCCTCGGAGCAGGAGGCCGTCCCTCGGAGATCTGCTTCAAGCCAGGATTTCAATCGACCTCGGAATCCAGTCGCCGCCGCTCGACATCGACGGAGATGAGGACAGAATCAGCGCGCTCCCCGATGAAGTCCTCCTAGGAATCCTTCAGCGCCTCGACATGCGCGAGGCAGTCCGCACCGGCGCATTCTCCTCGCGGTGGCGGCACCTCCCCCACCGGCTCTCGCGCCTGAGCCTCGACATCTTCCACTTCGGCCTAGACATTTCGAGGGCCGACCTCGGGGGAAGGTGTTCGGAGGCCATGCAGGCGTACATACGCGCGCTGTACAGGTCACTGTCTCCGTGTCCTCCACCGGCTGACTGCAAGCGCGCTATCAAGACCCTCATCCTGCGTTTCTTACCTCTGGCTCTGACAGACCTGACCTCCATAGGCCACGCCGTCGAGGACGTTGTCAACCGCGGTGAGACTGAGTCTCTTGAATTTCACATATGCTCGCCAGACGGGTATGGTCGGGAGAGGATCATGTCCTTCCTCAGTGCCTGCCCAGTTGCATTTCGTTCGCTCTCCAAGCTTACGCTCAATAACCTCTGGTTGGCCCATTCTGATGTCAACAAGCTCATTAGCGATTGCGATAGGCTCAGACACCTCACCCTGAGTTTCTGCCAACGGGTTGAACAGGAACAGGGCTCTGCCCTCAAGATCGACGCGCCAGGCTCCGGGCTCCACAAGCTCCGCTTCATAGACTTAAATTGGACATGGATCGAGTTGATCAATGTACCCAAACTTACAGAAGTGCGGTGTGAACAATCTCGGGGCTTCGGAAACCCTCCGGTGCGGTTCGGCCACGTTCCGCAGCTTCGCCGTGTGTCCCTCATTTCTCGTGCCACGGCCTCTGCTACGCGACTGGCACTGAGCGAGTGTCTACCAGGGACTCCCAGGAATTTGTCTGAGTTGCATTTCGATTTTTCCTGCCAAATGGTGAGTTAATTTCGATGTGCCACGTGAATTTTCATCTGCGTCTGAATATTGTATGTCTTCTTCTTCTCCAGCAATTTCATCTCTCTATTTGTGTTCCTCTTCTTGTTACAGATTTGGATTCAGATGGAACATCCGATGAAGCTCACGCTTACATTCAGACAACTGACCAGTGTGAGGATTTTTGGCATCTTTCCTGAGTGTGATCTGAGCTGGACCATATTTTTCCTTGAAGCTGCACCAGCCCTGCAATATTTGAGAGTATGTCTGGTACTTAATCTTCTCCAGTTTTAAATTTTAAATGGCAAATATGCTTTAACTGCCACTGTTCCTATGTTTTCCTGCACGGGCTGGTTGTGAGTTTAAGTGTAACATGTATTTGTTTATTTTCTATGTCCATGCATGAAGTTGTCTCGAGAACGGCATTTATGTACCGACAGTGCCATCAAGACCAATGTGGCGTGGGAGCCATCAAAGGATTTTAAGCACCTGAACTTAAAGTTGCTCCGGATGTCCGGATTTGAAGAGGAAGACAACGTGACAAACTACATAAGGCTAGTCCTAGAGCGAACTGTGGGGTTGAAGAAAATCGAGTTACATGGTGAAAAAACATGCAAGAAATGTGATGCCATTGACCCGAGGCCGAGGAGACCCCAGATGGATGAAGCTCCCAGGCGTCGGATTAAGGAGCAACTCACACATGGGCCATCCTCATCTGTGGAGATAATAATATGCTGATGAATATGGTCAAGGAATGCAGCAGCCGGATGAAGAACTGAAGATTGTCTATGACTACTAGGTGTACTGATAGCCTGACAATGTGTGATTGGTGTGTACCTCGGAATGTAGCTAAATTGTGTGTACTGCAATCTAGATGCATGCTTTTCTTTTTAGTACTTGCCTAGTGTATGTTGAATTGTTGATTTGTTTCACCTGCTTCGACATCACTCAAATTCTTCACTTGTTAGGAAATACCATTCCTCTCAAAACATCTCTCATCTGTCAAATATGATGGACACTCGTTCAAGACACATGCCACATAAACAAAACCCACTACATACCCAAACCCCTATATCCGGGGATGTTTTCGCTTCGAGGTTTAACCACTAGGCTGAAAATGACCCCTGGTAATCCGGTACAGGGCACGTGTATTTTTTTGGGAAATTACCGTGTACAAATGCGTGGTGTATCTAGGTTTTTGGTCAAAAAAATTTGAATGTGCGTATGTGTTGCGTTGGTTCGTCTAGCATTTTTTATGATGTGTGGGCTAACAAATGCGGTTGAATTCGTAGCACAAGAGTTCGTCTGTCCATCGGCGCTTCCGTGGCTTTCTATTGGTCTTCGTTGTGCGTGCCTGCCCTCGGTGACCCAATCGGCGTTGTTTATCTGAGCGTGTCGTCTTATCTTGAGGGACAGCTGTGCCGCTTCCGCCGCTGTTTACTTTGCCGCTTCTATTGCCGGTTCGAGAGCCTACGATTCTTTCTTCGCGGTGCCGCTGTTGTGGTTGCATGTGGGCGCTTCCTTGGTTTCCTGGTCAACCGCATGCTTAATGTCGGCTCTTGGCGGGCGGTGGCTTTTTAGATAGGTGTGGCATGCAGCAGTGGAGATCATTTGATGTGACCACGTATATGCATGTCAATCGGCTGATTTTGAGTAATGCTACATCCACGTAAAGAATTTTACGTGTTTTACGTGACCTGCTACATGGACAATTATGATTGGAGAAGGGGGAGGAAGGGCCCCCGCCCACCTGAAAATCAGGGGGGATGAGAGAGTTGTTGGGAAGGTTACGTAGAACGTTTCGTAAAGCTACGTAGGTGTAGGATTATCGGCTGATTTTTCTAGCGGTTTCTAACCTTTTCCGTGTTTGATTAGATATTTCGTTTGGTTTCCCGAAGGAACCCGTCGAATCTGGTGCCATCGCTCGTTGTTTGCTCCTATAAAATCTTTCCGGTGTGTGTGTCTCTCGATCACGGATGCAGCAGTCCTCCCCGCCTCTGTCCCAAAGCCGCCCCTCCACTCCCTCCTACCCTAATCTCATCTCGGCACGGAGGCCATCAAAGATGGCACACGGCGTGTGGAGGCCAGGACCGAAGGTTGCCTGCATGCATGACGAAGGACGAAGGACCAAGGCCGTTGCAGCATCGCCGTTGTTGGTGTTCTCGCCGTCGTCGACCGTGGCGGTCGGGTTACCAGGAGGCAATTGTAGACACCGTTGTTGCAGTCCAAGGTGATCTGGGGAAGCTGCCGCCGTCCTAGGCGTGAACCGCCTGGTGCCGCACCGACGAGGCCGCTCTACCGAGGAAAGTCATCGCGACAGGGATCTGCTTCGCGCCGCATCACCGTCGGGGAAGACCATGCTGATCTGTGGGGCAGCTCAGAGCCAGGGTGTAGGGGTTGCGTTGTACGCGGGAGTTCGGGGACGCTTCGGCGGCTATGACGCGTAGGCGCCAGTGGCACGTCACAGGAGTACAGGTGCTGCGTCGCCAGCAATCTCTCTGCAGGTCCAGTCACCAGCGCGCTCCTCTCTCTCTCTCTCTCTCTCTCTCTCTCAGCCCCTTGGCGCGCCTTGCTCCAGCTGCCTTGCGGCTTCATCGCCTCGCGTGGCACGGCGTCGCCTGTAGTGGTCGGTCACGCCGTTGTGCCCGGGCAGGAGCCAAACTTGCTGCGCTGCGTAGGAGGCGAGGGACTTAAGGCTCAAGATCTTGTCCAGTAGCATCAACGGCTGTTCACGCAGGTTCCTCTCCTGTTCCTTCCCAGAAGGAAAAAGATCCCTTTTTATCCGATTTGCAGCATACGGTTGATATTGGAAATATGAGCAAATTACTACGAGATTTAATTCGAATAAATAGGAAATAGATCATGACAGCAATAGCAGAGATTAAACTAATCATGCGAACTAGCATAGCAGATGAACAGATCACATCCAGGGCACATACTAGAAACATGAATTTTACCACGATCTCGAACAGGAAGGATAGAATCACATACGGTGCAGCGGGAGCAGCACCGCCCGGCGTTCAACGTTATCGCCCATGTCGTCGAGGATGAGGTTGCCGAGGTCGGGAAGAAGTCGTCGTTCAGCGAAGTCGTCGCTGCCGCCGATCGCGCGCGTCGCTCCCAAAAACCTGATCGCCCCTCTCCCGTACAGGATCACGAGAGGTGGGGTTCCGGAGGCCTGCTGTCCCTTCTCCCGGTGAAACGGTTCAGTAATTAACGCGTCCTCGGCTCGGCTCAATCCCGCAACCCGCGGCGCGTCGTGACGAGGCGTGGCGTGGCGAGGCGAGCGAGGAGGAGGAGCGCGCGTGTAGGTCTCCTCTTCTCATGCTCATACAAGTGGTAGGAGAGCTCACCTTATAAAGAGGTGCAACTCTCTCTCAACTTATGAGGTGGGACTAAACTTTAGCCTCACTCACTCCACTCACATGTGTGCATGAATGGGCCAAGAGAATTTCAGAATTTTAGTTGGGCTTTGGGCCAAAAGCCCACTAGCAAATTCAACAATCCCCACAAAGTCTCATTGGCACATTTCACCATTTATTTCAAAACATTGTTTATATACCGGTGCTTAGTGGAGACTGTGAAGTTGAACTTTCACTTAGAGATTTATGCTACACTAGATCACAACTTGAATAGTGGACTATGCCTTGAACTACAAGTTTTCTGAGACTAGTTTCACACAAACTCTTGACCGATCTTGGGCTGCCGCAAGGCTTCCCATGGTGGAGCGTATCGTCATACTCCAGGGCCTTTCATGAATTTATTAGAGAACACCCAATTCTCACAGATGCGGTTAACAGTCAAATTCATATAGGTGTGTTCCTCGAAGATGTTCGCAGGACAACATCTCTGCTTACCGAATAAGCCACTTGGAACACATTAAGATAAGTATCAACCTGCCATGCAGATCAGGAGAGTATTGCATCTTGGCGGAGTGGGATGATTAAAATAAGGATACTCTCCTCTCGGTGACCAACAGCTTGTCTCCCACTTCTACTTCACGGGATCTCCGATCACATAGAGTGGGTTACCACTATGGACAACTCATGCGGTGGGTCTCAAACCCATCTCCATCGATGCATTATCTATCACATTACGTGATAGATCCTTTGTGAAGGGATCTGCCAAGTTTTTCGACGTTTGGATATAATCCAACGTAATAACTCCGGAGTTCCTCAGTTTTCTGACAGATTTTAATCTCCTCTTCACATGCCTTGAGGACTTCATATTGTCCTTAGAACTGTTTATCTTGACAATCACAGTTTGATTATCACAGTTCATGAGGATAGGGGGTATTGGTTTTTCAACCATAGGTAAGTCCATCAATAGCTCACGAAGCCACTCTGCTTCAACAATGGCAGTGTCTAATGCTGTGAGTTCTGCTTCCATAGTTGACCTCGTTAAGATGGTCTGCTTGCAAGACTTCCAGGAAATAGCGTCACCACCAAGTGTAAAAACATAACCACTTGTGGCCTTAATCTCATCGACATCGATATCCGATTCGAGTCACTATAACCCTCCAGTACCCTTGGATACCTGGTGTAGTGAATCCCATAGCTCGCAGTGCCCTTCAAGTAGCGCATAACTCTCTCAAGTGCACGCCAATGATCATCTCCCGGTTTTGACACAAACCGACTCAGCTTGCTCACAGCAAAAGAGATGTCAGGCCTCGTGGCACTCGCCAAATACATAAGCGAGCCAATAATCTGAGAATACCTCAGTTGATCTCTAGCAATCCGTCGATTCTTTCGAAGCAACACACTAGCATCATATGGAGTTGGAGAAGGCGTGCAATCGCTATACCCAAAACGACCCAAGACCTTTTCCACATAGTGAGACTGAAGCAGTGTGATCCCACCATTCTCATCTCTCAACAGCTTGATGTTTAAGATAATATCAGCTACTCCTAGATCCTTCATCTCAAAACAGCGAGATAAGAAATCCTTAACCTCCTTGATTAAATCAAGTTTGGTTCCAAAGATCAATATGTCGTTGACATACAGACAAAGAATAACTCCTTCGCCCCCATCATGGCGATAGTACACACACTTGTCACCATCATTTACTACAAAGCCGACAACAGTTAATGTTCTTTCGAACTTCTCATGCCACTCCTTAGGAGCTTGTTTAAGGCCATATAAAGACTTTAATAACTTGCACACCTTTCCTTCTTGACCAGGTACTACAAAGCCATCTGGCTGATCCATGTAAATTTCCTCCTTCAACTCCCCATTGAGGAAAGCCGTCTTAACGTCCATTTGATGAGCGAGAAGACCATGTGAGGCAACCGATGATAGTAGCACCAATTGTGGTCGATCTAGCCACGGGTGAGTAAGTATCAAAGAAGTCTTCACCTTCTTTCAGGTATAACCCTTAGCCACAAGCCGTGCCTTGTACTTTTCAATCGTACCATCAGGTCTAAGCTTCTTCTTGAACACCCACTTACATCCTACAGTTTGCACCCATAAGGACGGTCGGTGATCTCCCGAGTTCCGTTAGCAAAGATGGAATCCATCTCGCTTCTGAATAGCTTCCTTCTAGTAGTCGACATCGGGAGATGCATAGGCTTCTGAAATAGTCCTGGGTGTGTCATCCACAAGGTACACAATGAAATCATCACCAAAGGACTTTGCAGTCCTCTATCTCTTACTCCTTATAGGAGTTTCATTGTCACCCTCAACTGGATTCTCAACGTGTTCCATAGCAATGGTGGGTTCAGGAATTACAGTGAGTTCCTCACTAGATGGAATAGGTATCTCCTGATTTGATGAACTTGACATATCCTTCATAGGAAATATGTCCTCAAAGAAAGTTGCATCATTAGACTCCATAATCGTACAAACATGCATGTCGGATACCTCAGATTTTATTATCAAAAATCTATAGCCGATGCTATGAAAAGCATAGCTCAGAAGAACACAATCCACGGTTTTTGGTCCAAGCTTGCACTTCTTGGGAATTGGTATATTGACTTTCGCCAAACAACCCCAAGAACGTAGGTAAGAGAGTTTCAACCTTTTCCTTTCCCATTCCTCAAATGGAGTCATGGTCTTATGCTTTGTGGGAACTCGGTTTAGGACATGACACGCGATCATTAGCGCCTCCCCCCACCATTCCTTGGAAAGACCCGATGTGTCCAACATGGCGTTAACCAAATCAGTTAGAGTTCGGTTCTTTCTTTCGGCCACCCCATTAGACTGAGGTGAGTAGGGAGGCATCCTCTCATGGATTATACCATGTTCCGCACAAAACAGATCAAATTCATTGAAAAAATACTCTCCACCACGATCGGACCTAAGCCGTTTAATTTTTCGATCAAGTTGGTTCTCTGCCTCAGCGTTATAGTTCTTGAAGAAAGTTAAAGCCTCATCTTTTGATTTCAGAAGATACACATAACAATATCTAGTGGAGTCATCAATCAACGTCACGAAATATCTCTTTCCACCTTTTGTCAACACACCATTCATCTCACAAAGATCATAATGTATAAGCTCTAGTGGTGCCAAGTCTCTTGCCTCTGCAGTCTTATGGGACCTGCGAGGTTGCTTAGCTTGCACACATACTTGGCACTTAGAGCCTTTGACAGCAGAGATTTTCGGAATTAAATTCAGATTGGCTAGCCGCGTCATGCAACCAAAGTTAATGTGACAAAGTCGTGAATGCCAAATATCGACTCATTGTTGTGGCAAACATTATTAATAACTTTAGTGCAAATATCGACAAAGATAGGCGGAACAAGCCTCCGCACTCATAGCCTTTTCAAAAATTGTCCACACTTGGAAATTACAACTTTATTGGACTCAAAACCAACTTAAAACCATCTCGACATAAACGGGAACCGCTAACGAGATTTTTATTGATGGACGGCACATGATGAGCGTTCTTGAGCCTTGCGGTCTTCCCAAGTAAACTTCAGATCGACCGTACCAACACCTCGAGCGATGGCATGTGACCCGTTCCCCATCAGCCGGGAGAAGTCCACGTGGCACGGTAAGAAGAAAACATGGGCGTCGGCAAGACAAACATGTACATTGGCACGGTGTCAATTAACCAATCGAGGATTGAAATCTGAAAGGATGGTAGGAAAAATACCATACCACGATTCCTTCATATCAAGATCACCGATGACAACATTAAGCGGACTTGCCGCTCTTCTCATGTTCGCGCTCCTCAAAGCGGTTAGGACGCCAGACCCAGTGATTAGGATCACCGCAGACATGGCAAAGTCCTTCCCTTCTTATGAGAATTCTTCTTGAAGTTGGTAGAATATGATGGCTTGTTCTTTGTATCAAACTTGCCTTTGCCCTGAGTTTTGTTCTTGTTGTTTTTGAACTTGTTGGGCTGGAAGTTCTTCTTACGTACCATGTGGGCACTAGAAGCTCTCTCAGAACTCGAGCACGTGTGTCTTTTGCTCTTGCCTTCTCTTCAACATCAAGAGTACCAATGAGATCCGAAGCGGAAAACTCCTGTCTCTTGTGTTTCAGGAAGTAGCAAAATTGTTCCACGAAGGTGGAAGCTTGGCAATAATGCCTCCGGCAACAAATTTGTCCGCAACACACACTTGAAGTGCTCAAGTTCTTTTGAAGCGATCAGTATCTCATGAGCCTGCTGTACAACAGGCGCTCATCAGTCATCTTGTAGTCATAGAATTGCTCCATGACGTACAACTTCGCTACTGGCGTCCGAGGCACCAAACTTGGCCTCGGCGCAGCCCACATGTCCTTGCCGTTGTCAAGCGACATATACGAATCCACAATGGAATCATCAAAACACCCGTAAGAGCGCCTTTAAAGAGAGTATCGATCTTCTCAAAAGCTTCCAGTTGTCTGGATTAAGATCGCCCTCGGGCTTGCCCTTAATAGCGTCATAGCAGCCCATGGTCGAAACCAGTGGACTGCTCTCGTCGCCACCTCTTATATTGCGCCCCCTTAAAGGCAGGCGGCTTCAGATGCGCAGCAAAACCACTCGGAGTAAATTGCCTATAATCAGGTTTTTGGAATGTTGGAAATATGAGCAAATTACTACGAGGTTTAATTCGAATAAATAGGAAATAGATCATGACAGCAATAGCAGAGATTAAACTAATCATGCGAACTAGCATAGCAGATGAACAGATCACATCTAGGGCACATACTAGAAACATGAATTCTACCACGATCTCGAACAGGAAGGATAGAATCACATACGGTGCAGCGGAGCAGCACCGCCGCATTGAACGTTATCGCCCATGTCGCCGAGGATGAGGTTGCCGAGGTCGGGAAGAAGTCGTCGTTCATGAAGTCATCGCTGCCAGCGATCGCGCGAGTCGCTCCCCAAAACCTGATCGCCCTCTCCCGTGCAGGATCACGAGAGGTGGGGTTCGAGGCTGCTGTCCCTTCTCCGGTGCACGCCGAAAGGAGGATGGAGAAGACTTGCTTGGCGGCGCAATGATCTGGAGCTGGTGAGAAACCATCTGAAGCGGCGACGGCTAGGGTAGACGTCTGCTGACTATATAGTGCGGGCCGGGTAGGTTGTGGGAGTAAACCCCACGTCTGATTCGTCACGAACGTGCATAGCTCTGTCCTCGGCTCGGCTCAATCCCGCAACCCGCGGCGCGTCGTGACGAGGAGCGCGCGTGTAGGTCTCCTCTTCTCATGCTCATACAAGTGGTAGGAGAGCTCACCTTATAAAGAGGTGCAACTCTCTCTCAATTTATGAGGTGGGACTAAACTTTAGCCTCACTCACTCCACTCACATGTGTGCATGAATGGGCCAAGAGAATTTCAGAATTTTAGTTGGGCTTTGGGCCAAAAGCCCACTAGCAAATTCCAACAGTTGATTCTTAGTGTTTGGTTGGACAATAGTAACCCAGAATTCACAAATTATAATTTCTTAATTGCTGTTGATTTGGGGGCTATATATGAAAAGGGAGAAGGGATTTGCGCCTGCTGTTGTAGTTGCTATGCATGCACTGAAGAATATACACACCGGTTATAAAAAGAAGAATGTAGACACACCATAGTCGAGTATCTATGAGATATTGATATTTTATTTTCTGGATTGTCTTGATCGGGCTGTCCGTGTATTATTGTAAGCGGGTAGTGCTTTTGCGGTTTTGCCTACAAACTGTAGTTTATTGTGGAGAACTGGAGAGATTGCTTTAGTATTTATGTCTGAAGTGCTGAAGTCAGATGCAGGCAGGTGCGTGGTGTGTGTAGAATTTACTGCCATTTTAGTGCATACTAGCTGAGTACCCGTGCGTTGTCACGGGAGAACGAAGATAGACATATAGGGGCATTGATATCGAATATTATTGAAATTTACAATGGGTATGTCATATGCAGCTTATGACTGTTGAGATAGATATCGTCTTGGAGCATGTCTTCGCTGCTAAAGATGGTCTTGTCTCAATGCTCACATGTCGTTGCTGACCTTGTGCGCATGGTGAGCTCCCATTTATTTCCCCTCTTCAGCCACTCTCTTGTGCCCTCCTCCCTGGTCTTGTCTAGCAGTGTCCACTGCGGAGCTATATCTCTAGATTCCCCGGAACCCTCGGCCCACCATGAATCATTGTGGCCTCGCTCGATCGTGCTTTCTCGTCCACGGCTAGGTTTTCCAAGGTGATCATCGTGCGTGTTTTCTAGTTACGCCATCATGTCACACTTGTCATCGGCGTTTAAAGGAGACCGATTATGAAATAAATTAGCAGTGATTAGCGCCTAACATGCATGAAATTTGCCACCGCAACTTAACAGTCAACAACTTCTTTATATCTTCTCCCTTGTGACCCAATCATTGAGTTAATGTTTCCTCTTTGTCGCATGTCATCTTCTACATCCTTGTGCCTACAAGAATTGGGAAAATATCGGGTGCTCTCGTAGCCCACATGATCCCATGCTAGGGAACAGATGGATCGATGGATGTGCGCTCCAACGGTTAGCTTCCAAGCATGTGGAATTGGACGCAATAATATGACTACTTGGGGGTTTTTTCTGCAATGTTTCGCAAGCTTTCTCTGCCATCGTTGGTGCCCCTGTAGAATGGGAGCATACGAGGTACGGGAGGACCTCGCATTTTCCCTGCAAGAATACCCTTGGCTCCACCAAATATAACACCATTACATGCTTTCTCTTTTGCTTTGTTTCCACCCAGTGTTGGTGTTTTTTTAATGACTAGGTGTACGTGTCGATGTGTCATTGTTTTCCCAATTTGTTGACTCAACATTTACAGACTCGGAGATGATGCATTATACGGCTCTGCATAATCACGGGGGACATGCTTCATCTCTTAAAAGACCTTGTTTTAGCTCCAACCTCTAATTATTCCCCCTAGGTTTTTACGTAATCATTTCCTCCCTAGTTTTTTCTATCCTTTTTTACTCCTAGTAATATATTTCCTGTCATATTCGCCCTGGTTCATGCATGAAGCATCTCTCGCTAAATACTATGGCCAAAACATTAGAGTATGAGTGATCTCTCCCTAAATCCAATGGCCAAAACAATAGTGTACGCATGAAGAGCATGGGTATGTAGGTTAGTCGTCTAGTTAAGATTCCCGGTATTTATGTATTATTATGCTCTTCATGTAGTTAAATCAAAGTCTTGTGTTTGCAAAAGCTGTGAAAGCTAATCATGACAGACAAATAAACTCCATTGCGCAATGTATTGTTGTATTTGGAGATTTGGGCAAAGTGCGTTCGATGTCACTTTGGCAACCACGATTTGGGCAAAGTGCGCTCTATGTCACTTCGGCAACCAAAACATTTAGTTGTTTTTCGGACACCACAACCTTAAATACAAAATCGATCCATTCCTTTCTAAAGAAAAAAGTGCTGTATCATCTTCTGCGTGGTGTTCTCAAATCCCAAACAAAAAATCAGATATGAACACTTGTGCATATCCCATTTTGCATTTGTCTTTAGATAATAAATAAACACTATCTATTCATTTGAACCATGAACAAACCAAATTTGTTCAAGTATAAATGTAGCATCAGACTGGTTAAATTCAGTCACCATATCCTTTTCCATGCTAGAATCCCAAACGTTGGAATCTTTATTCAGGGTTTTATTTAGGGGCTCTTCTGGGTGGAGTGTTGACAGCACAAAGGTTGATGTTGCTAGCCCACGTTCAAGTCTCTCATCTTCTATAAGAATAAGACAGGGGGAAGTCTCCCCTCTGTTTTCATTCTTTTTTTATTCAAGGTTTTATTCACTCCAAAGCATATATATCTAATACAAGCTTCCCAAAATGACATCACCTCTAAGACGGTTGCACCAGCCTGCCTACCGACTGGCAGTAGCAGGTAGCACTACTGCTGCTAGAAATTTGTGCATCACAATCACCCATACAATTGTAAGAAAAAGCATTAGGAGTATACATCTTTGATTAGTTGACGTATACTCTGATAGAGCCACAACATACAGAATGACCTAGTTAGAGAAGATATAAACCAAGGAACAGGTTAATAGTATCGGCATAGGAAATAAATCTTATATTTACTAATTGGAGGCACCATCCGAGCTCCTACGTTAATCCTCAATAAGTAAACAAATTGACCGTTTGATCTGCTCATTAATTATCTACAGCCGTGTGATGTGTCTCAAGAGTCCTTGCTTATTGTCCCACGTGCACCTCTTTCGAAAACATAAAAAAATTCGTCTGATGTATCTCAAGAGTCCTTGGTTATTCTCCCACGTGCACTTCTTTAGGAAAAGGTAAAAATCTTGCCTTGCAGATTTCTTCCTCCACCGAGGCACATAGTCAAAGAGCCCTAGCGCTCCACCTCCTCCTCATCTGGTCCTCTTCCTCTCTCCCATCTAAAGCGAGCCAACCAGCTATTCCCAATCTCCTTCCTCTAAGACCGTTGAGGTTCAACGATCTAAGTCCCCAACCACGATCCAATCCATGTGGGTTGGGTTGGAGATCATCCAATCACTCAGCTTCTATGCCCCGACGAGTTGTAATTCACGTTGGAGGATGCAACAGGAGAAGGAGGTGCATCAAAGGTATTTGACACAGATCAACCAGCCACCATTGTGGTCGCTTTTGAGAGAAAACCTCTCTACCCTAATTTTCTGTAGATCGCCCCTCCTACTGTCATGATGCCTCCCCGTGCAGTCTAGGCTCTCCCCATGTGACGTCGCTCTATCCACAGCAGGCCAAAGTTGTCTTCTCCTCCTCGGCCTGCAGGATTCCGAGTCAAGCAATAGTCCCGGAGGAACTGAGCATGGTTCTGGTGGCTTTTGTTATTATCCCATTAGCCCCTTAAGATTATGTTATGGTTCAGAAGTGATAAGGGCTAGGTCAAGTAACATGCGTTCTCCAAGGTTAGGTCGCCTCTCCATGTCCCAGGGCATATGATCCCAACTATTATTTGATTCATGTAATCTAAGGAAGGATGAAGTTGATGGTTCCTACCTGACATACTGCTCTAATTATGTTTTCATTTGATATGAATTTTGAATGAACTATACAACGTTTGATGCAATAAGTTATCTCTTCGAATTTAAGAAGCATGGAAGAATCTGAATATCCCATGTTGTGATTTGTTTGTTTCTAAAGCACTCTGCCATTATATTCAGCATATGCTAATAGTCCCTGTTGATTTTGTGTTCATCTCTGCGGTTCTTAATGATGGTCGGTCTTTAGTTTCTCTAGCGGAAGTGCGCCATGCTGTAGTACTAGGAATGATTATCCTGATGTGAGAGTGTCTTTCTTGATGGAAGCAACATGTGATACTTTAATTAGTATTTCATGCAGAGAAGATATGTATACAATTAAGGTATATAACTTCATACTTACCGTGCCTGGAGATTAAGGTTCCACAAGACTAACATATTTGCTAAATTGTTTTCAGTTTCGGTGTTCAAGGTGGGAACTTGATGACAACAGTAATGTCTATTTCAGTTTTTGGTGTGAATAAAGAAAGAAAATCCGTAGTTCAGCCCTAATTCAAAATGAGAAATTGGAGCAACAGCTATCAGGAAGTTTGAACTGAAACCAAAAGGAAGGTAACCATATATGTAGACTATGCTACTTCTAAGTTTTGCTAAGTCCACCATGTTTTAGTTTATTCTTAGAAATATCAGGATCGCCCTCCGTTTCTATTATTTATTAAAATGAAATTGCAGACATGGATCATAGCGCCATGACTCGAACAAACTAGAGTCCGTACTGGATATTTTGTTTTTCCAATAGCACAAGTCAAAACTGCAGTAGCATAAGTATTTTTGATTACTAATGGGTCAAAGTAGAAAATTGGTTTGACAATTCAGTTTTAGTATAAGTTCCATAATATCTGTACTAAGATACTTAGAGAAATCAATCTGTCATGCAAAACTGCTCTATTTTCCCTCACGTGCTCTTCACCTCCACCATCCATGTTCCAAGCAGGCCACACATACCCCAAACCAAAATCTTACATGTACATCAAAGCTGCACCACCGATCAGTACACATCCCCGAAAGCTAATTTAGTTGGTTTTGTGATGGGTGAGCAACGATGCACTTCAGGATTTCAGACCATTCAGTTGTTCTTTTGGTTTATACCTAGCGTTTAATTATTGTTTTGTGTGCAATTCTCACTGCTAGAGGGGTGGATGAATTAATTTGTAATGTGTTTGTATCATAAATCAACTGCAGATTTTCAATTTGGGAGTCAAAACAAATAATACTCGATTGTTTGCTATCTTCCCAACTTAATATGGATATTTGGTCTACTAGGTAACACACATATGCTCAATCTAAAAATTTTAGCATGAATGCCAAGCAACCAAGGTTTGTACTATGCAGAGAACAGCATTATGGCAATTCTGGGAACGGATGAAGGCAAGGTATTCCCATCGAGAAAATGATAACTATGTATAAAGCAAGGCATGCTAGGATGCCGCATTGCTTAATGCCTAATTGCCTAACTATTATTCATGTGCTCAGTTATGTTAGTATACTTATACAACAGTTAACAAACAAAAGTAGACTGATATTGGTTCACTGCCATGGACGTAGTTTTTCCTTCAGTGTTTTTCATTTGTTGCTTCTCAGCATCCATTCTACTTTATAGCTGAACTCTCTATGATTTAAATCTTGGAGATAAATTATAGGCATACTAGCTAATTAATTAGGTTCTTAATAATTAACTTAGTCTTCTGCGCTGAAATTAATAGGCCGATTGGCTTGGGTCAATGGATTGCACCATTGGGAAACACAATATAGCAATGGATGGGCTTTGCAGAATACATTGTGGAGCAAATAAAATTTGTACTCACTCTGTACAGGGGCATGCGCAAGCTTTTAGGTCGGGAATTTAACAATCCAAATATGCATCATGTGTGTCGAAAAGTATATATTAAGAAACTTCATTCGTATACGAATCCAGTGACATATAAGACATATTTGGTTAGTCAATTCGATGACCTAGACGAATACATATGCCTAGATAATCATTTTACATGTACCCATCCACAGAAGGAGTAGTTATTAGTCAATGCAAACTAGATTATCATTTTACATGTATTTTCCAATGATAAATCGACTTTGTGTGGGATATCCAAATCACTATAACATCATTTATATATAATAGTCATAATTATCGCATTTGTTTAGTTCTGTTAGTTTACGATATGTAACAATGTGTTCTGTTTCTTTTCATTCTTCAAACATATGCTTGCGAATGTGGTTAGGTTATTTTCTACGCAGGTTTGCAGGTGTTGTGTACCTATTGTGTTATATATATCTTGGAATAATATATTCCAAAAGTATACAATAAATCTGCTAAATCTTTATAAGTTATCTGTTTGGTGGAAGGCATGGTCTCTAAAATACGTCTTTGACAGTTAAATCTTCATATATTTTAAAAACAAAAATGTATGTATCCAAATATTTTGGAAGATATTGTGTATAGTAAAAATATCACTATGTGTAAATTTTGAACTATATTATAGTAACTTTTTGTGACAAATCCAAGGAACTACTTTTGAGTACTGTCTTAGAATAAACCATGTTACCTACAAAATAAGCACACAGAATTGTTGGCGCAAAATATTAGACAATATCAAGCAGCTCTCTCTGATAAATGATACTAAGTATATGAGATTAAAAATTGGAAAATAAAACAAAGCATGCCTCTACATTCTAATATTTGTTCATCAAAGAGAAAAATGGAGTAATACACATGCTGTTTGTTCCAATCCGGCCAATATATATTACATATTAATCAGTGTATAAACCAAGGGTATGCTTTTTAAAATATGTAGTCCAGTAGTATTTAGCAAACACTAGCCCGTGCAGGAGCACGGGTTGATGACTAGTATTATAGAATTGGAAGACAATATTATGCTTCAGAAGCAATTCAAGCTATGATTTTTGATTCCACATACATGCCTGTAATCTCTGCCCAGGGTAGGAGATGAACTCACGCGGGCACACACACAGTACACAAGAACACACAGAGCTTTTGGTTGCAACACACTTCTGCCTCTTTTCTCTTGTTCTTTTTTGCTTAATCAAACAAACTGATTACAACTCCTTTTAAAGGGGAGCAAACGCACCGGCCAAGCCACACACCGGCTTGCTCTGATTTCTACTCACCACTACCCACACACACACACGTTGAGTCACTTCCACGAAGGAGCTAGTCCACAACGGCACCACGATCCGCTTCTCTAGCTCCACGTCCATCTGATCACGACTTGGCTACTGGGACTCCACACTACACGGGTGCATGCAGCTTCACACTAACAGAACGACCACTAAGCTAGTTCTTGACTAAATCTAACTAGTACTTGCATGCACTCACAACTCCTGGTCCACTTGACTGACGATCAGGTCTCACCTCTGCTAATCCATCAGTCCACTTCACAATGATGCCATGCATTGTTGTACTAGACTTAGACTCAACAAACTCAAACGGAAATAAAACAAAATAAACTCCTAAACAACAAGATTAACACCAACAATCACACCCTTAATCTTGTTGTCTTTTATTGGGAACTCCCATGCCATAGCATCACAACAGCCTCGGCTCGTCGTCGACCATCGCGGCAGCAAGAAGCGCCCGCTGCTTCCTTGGCTCGGTGCAATCCTTGAAGTAATGCACGTACTCTTGACAGTTGTAGCAACGCACCTTGCGTATGTTGAAGTTTCCCTTCTTCTTGCCGGTGCCGCTGCGGTGGCGAGCAAGCCAATCCTCCTCCATGAGGAGCAGGCGACTCACACCACCCTGGACGTAGCTGCTGGCGCCCTCGTCCAAGTCGCTTCGGTCCTCCGCCGTTTTGAGCCTTCCCACAAGCTCTTCCATGGACATGGTTTTAAGATCAAGAAGATGTTCAATGGCAATAGCTACCTGGGTATACTTGGACGGCACGATGCGGAGAAGCTTCTTCACGACCTTCACCTCATCGAGGTTCTCGCCGAGCGTGCGCAGCTGATACGTCTCCAATGTATCTACTTTTTCAAACACTTTTGCCCTTGTTTTGGACTCTAACTTGCATGATTTGAATGGAACTAGCCCAGACTGACGCTGTTTTCAGCAGAATTGTCATGGTGTTATTTTTGTGCAGAAATAAAAGTTCTCTGAATGACCTGAAACTTCACGGAGAATATTTTTAGAATTAATAAAAAATACTGGCGAAAGAATCAACACCAGGGGGCCCACACCCCTGGGGCGCGCCCCTCTACCTCGTGGGCCCCCTGAGGCTCCACCGACGTAAACTCCAACTCTATATATTCACGCTCGGGGAGAAAAAGTTCAGAGAGAAGGATTCATCGCATTTTACAATACGGAGCCGCCGCCAAGCCCTAATCTCTCTCGGGATGGTTGATCTGGAGTCCGTTCGGGGCTCCGGAGAGGGGAATCCATCGCCATCATCATCATCAACCTTCCTCCATCACCAATTTCATGATGCTCACCGTCGTGCTTGAGTAATTCCATCGTATGCTTGCTGGATGGTGATGGGTTGGATGAGATTTATCATGTAATCAAGTTAGTTTTGTTAGGGTTTGATCCCTAGTATCCATTATGTTCTGAGATTGATGTTGCTATGACTTTGCTGCGCTTAATTCTAGTCACTAGGGCTCGAGTGCCATGATTTCAGATTTGACCTATTATGTTTTCATGAATATATGTGAGTTCTTGATCCTATCTTGCAAGTCAATAGTCACATACTATGTGTTATGATCCGGTAACCCCGAAGTGACAATAATCGGGACCACTCCCGGTGATGACCGTAGTTTGAGGAGTTCATGTATTCACTAAGTGTTAATGCTTTGGTCCGGTACTCTATTAAAAGGAGGCCTTAATATACCTTAGTTTCCAATAGGACCCTGCTGCCACGGGAGGGTAGGACAAAAGATGACATGCAAGTTCTTTTCCATAAGCACGTATGACTATATTTGGAATACATGCCTACATTACATTGATGAACTGGAGCTAGTTATGTGTCACCCTATGTTATAACTGTTGCATGAGGAATCGCATCCGACATAATTATCCATCACTGATCCAATGCCTACGAGCTATTCACATATTGATCTTTGCTTAGTTACTTTTCCATTGCCACTATTACGATTACTACAAAACTGCTACTGTTACTTTTGCCACCGTTACTGTTACTTCCATACTACTTTGCTGCTAAATACTTTGTTGTAGATATTAAGTCTTTCAGGTGTGGTTGAATTAACAACTCAGCTACAAATACTTGAGAATATAATTTGGCTCCCCTTGTGCCGAATCAATAAATTTGGGTGAATACTCTACCCTCGAAAACTGTTGCAATCCCCTATACTTGTGGGTTATCAAGACTATTTTCTGGCGCCGTTGCCGGGGAGCATAGCTCTATTCTTTGAGTCACTTGGGATTTATATCTGTTGATCACTATGAGGAACTTGAAACACGAAAAAACCAAGATTTATCCCTCAACTACGAGGGGAGGTAAGGAACTGCCATCTAGCTGAAGGAAATATGCCCTAGAGGCAATAATAAAGTTGTTATTTATATTTCCTTATATCATGATAAATCTTTATTATTCATGCTAGAATTTTATTAACCGGAAACTTAGTACATGTGTGAATACATAGACAAATAGAGTGTCACTAGTATGCCTCTACTTGACTAGCTCATTGAATCAAAGATGGTTATGTTTACTAGCCATAGACATGAGTTGTCATTTGATTAACGGGATCACATCATTGGAGAATGATGTGATTTACTTGACCCATTCCGTTAGTTTAGCACTTGATCGTTTAGTATATTGCTATTGCTTTCTTCATGACTTATACATGTTCCTATGACTATGAGAGTATGCAACTCCCGAATACCGGAGGAACACTTTGTGTGCTACCAAACGTCACAACGTAACTGGGTGATTATAAAGGTGCTATATAGGTGTCTCTAATGGTACTTGTTAAGTTTGCATAGATCGAGATTAGGATTTGTCACTCTGATTGTTGGAGAGGTATCTCTAGGCCCTCTCGGTAATGCACATCACTATAAGCCTTGCAAGCAATGTGACTAATGAGTTAGTTGCAGGATGTTGCATTACAGAACAAGTAAAGAGACTTTCCGGTAACAAGATTGAACTAGGTATGGTGATACCGATGATCGAATCTCGGGCAAGTAACATACCGATGACAAAGGGAACAACGTATGTTGTTATGTGGTTTGGCCGATAAAGATCTTCGTAGAATATGTAGGAGCCAATATGAGTATCCAGGTTCCGCTATTGGTTATTGACCAGAGACGTGTCTCGGTCATGTTTACATAGTTCTCGAACCCGTAAGGTCCGCGCGCTTAACGTTCGGTGACGATCGGTATTATGAGTTTATTTGTTTTGATGTACCGAAGGTAGTTCAGAGTCCCGTATATGATCACGTACATGACGAGGAGTCTCGAAATGGTCGAGACATAAAGATCGATATATTGGATGACTGCATTTGGACTTCGGAAAGGTTCCGGGCAAGTTCGGACAAATACCGGAGTACGGGGGGGTTACCGGAACCCCCCGGGGAGTGTAATGGGCCTATTATTTGGGCCTTAGTGGAGAAGAGGAGGGGCGACCAGGGCAGCCGAGCACCCCCTCCCCCTTTAGTCCAAATTGGACAAGGAGGGGGGCGGCGCCCCCCTTTCCTTTCCCCTCTCTCCTCCTTCCCTCTCTCCTACTCCCACTCTTGGAAGGGTTGGAGTCCTACTCCCGGTGGGAGTAGGACTCCCCTTCGGGCGCGCCTACGAGGGTCGGGCCCTCCCCCTCCTCCACTCCTTTATATACAGGGAGGGAGGCACCCCATAGACACACAAGTTGATTAGTTGATCTTTTAGCCGTGTGCGGTGCCCCCCTCCACCATAATCCACCTCGATCATATCGTACCGGTGCTTAGGCGAAGCCCTGCGTCGGTAACATCATCATCACCGTCATCACGCCGTCGTGCTGGCGAAACACTCCCTTGGCCTCAACTGGATCAAGAGTACGAGGGACGTCATCGAGCTGAACGTGTGCTGAACTCGGAGGTGCCGTGTGTTCGGTACTTGGATCGGTCGGATCGTGAAGACGTATTACTACATCAACCACGTTTATATAATGCTTCTGCTTACGGTCTACGAGGGTACATGGACGACACTCTCCCCTCACGTTGCTATGCATCACCATGATCTTGCGTGTGCGTAGGATTTTTTTTTGAAATTGCTACGTTACCCAACAGTGGCATCCGAGCCATGTTTATGCATAGATGTTATATGCACGCGTAGAACACAATTGAGTTGTGGGTGATACAAGTCATACTGCTTACCAACATGTCATACTTAGATTCGGCGGTATTATTGGATGAAGCAGCCCGGACCGACATTACGCGTACGCTTACGCGAGACTGGTTCCGCCGACGTGCTTTGCACATAGGTGGCTGGCGGGTGTCAATTTCTCCAACTTTAGTTGAATCGAGTGTGGCTACGCCTGGTCCTTGTGAAGGTTAAAACAACACATACTTGACGAAATATCGTTGTGGTTTTGATGCGTAGGTAAGAACGGTTCTTGCTCAGCCCGTAGCAGCCACGTAAAACTTGCAACAACAAAGTAGAGGACGTCTAACTTGTTTTTGTAGGGCATGCTGTGATGTGATATGGTCAAGACATGATGCTAATTTTTTTATGAGATGATCATGTTTTGTAACAAAGTTATCGGCAACTGGCAGGAGCCATACGGTTGTCGCTTTATTGTATGAAATGCAATCGCCATGTAATTGCTTTACTTTATCAGTAAGTGGTAGCGATAGTCGTAGAAGCAATAGTTGGCAAGTCGACAACGATGCTACGATGGAGATCAAGGTGTCACGTCGGTGACGATGATGATCATGACAGTGCTTTGGATATGGAGATCAAAGGCACAAGATGATGATGGCCATATCATATCACTTATATTGATTGCATGTGATGTTTATCTTTTATGCATCTTATTTTGCTTAGATCGACGGTAGCACTATAAGATGATCTCTCACTAAATTTCAATGTATAAGTGTTCTCCCTGAGTATGCACCGTTGGAAAGTTCGTCGTGCCGAGACACCACGTGATGATCGGGTGAGATAAGCTCTACGTTCACAAACAACGGATGCAAGCCAGTTTTGCACACGCAGAATACTCGGGTTAAACTTGACGAGCCTAGCATATGCAGATATGGCCTCGGAACACTGAGACCGAAAGGTCGAGCGTGAATCATATAGTAGATATGATCAACATAGTGATATTCACCATTGAAAACTACTCCATCTCACGTGATGATCGGACATGGTTTAGTTGATGTGGAACACGTGATCACTTAGATGGTTAGAGGTATGTCTATCTAAGTGGGAGTACTTAAGTAATTTGATTAATTGATCTTTAATTTATCATGAACTTAGTCCTGGTAGTATTAGCATATCTATGTTGTAGATCAATAGCTCGCGTTTAGCTTCCCCGTTTATTTTGATATATTCCTAGAGAAAAACTATGTTGAAAGATGATAGTAGCAAAGATGTGGATTGGATATGTGATCTGAGGATTATCCTCATTGCTGCATAGAAGAATTATGTCCTTGATGCACCACTAGGTGACAGACCTATTGCAGGGCAGATGAATACGTTATGAACGTTTGACAAAAAGCTCGGTATGATGACTACTTAATAGTTTAGTGCACCATGCTTTACGGCTTAGAATCGGGACTTCAAAAATCTTTTGAACGCCATGGAGCATATGAGATGTTTCAAGAGTTGCAATTGGTATTTCATACTCATGCCCGTGTCGAGAGGTATGAGACCTCTGACAGTACTGTCAGGACCCCGATTCCAAGTCACATCGATCTAGCCAGTAATACCTCATATCACTTTGCGGCCTCACGCACGGTATTCCCACGGGTGTCGCCTTACCATGGCCTGGGACCGTTTGCGCCTTTTGGCTCACGTATATGATAGTGTCGCTAGCATCCATATGACAGAGAACCTGGGCCGACATGGCTAGTCGTGAACCCAAATCGGCACTAACCCATGGGGACAGGCATACATGAATCAACTTCGAGCATGTCGGTCAGCAGCGTGTGAATCCGGGCTGCAGCACTGGGCTAACAGGACTCCGGGAACCCGGGCTTTAGCAGGCTAGGCAGGACTCCGGATGCCACCGCGTGACATTTCCCCGAAGGGACAGACATAGGAACGAAGTGAAACACATGTCGGCCAGTCAAGTGTCCTGAGCAGTAGTGCTGGGCTAACAGGACTCCGGTGAACCGGGCTGTAGCGGACTACTATGCCTCAAGGAAGCACTAGACTACATTTCCCCATAAGAGAGGCTGCCAAGGATAAACAACGTGATTGTCGGATCCCACACATACCAAGCATTACAAACATACACACAATATGCTCGATATGTGTAAATACAACATGGCATCACAACATAACTCTACGACTCAAGTATTTATTCAATAGGCTCCGAGGAGCGAGATATTACAAACATGGGTCTCATGACTCAACATTCAGAGCATACAAGTCAAAGCACAAGCGGAAGCTTAACATGTCTGAGTACAGACATCTACAAATGAAAAAGGCTGAGAAGCCCGACTATCTACCAGATCCTGCCGAGGGCACAAGATCGTAGCTGAGGTATCAAGCTAAATGTCGAAGTCCACGCGAAACTATTAGCGAGACTGAAGTCTCTCTGCAAAACATAAATTAAGCAAACGTGAGTACAAATGTACCCATCAAGACTTACATCAGAACTAACTACATATGCATCGGTATCAACAAAGCGGGTGGTGGAGTTTGACTGCAGCAAGCCAGCTTTGACTCGGTGGCTATCCTAACTACGACTCCAAGTAACTCTTTTGAGGTGGCGCACACGAGTCCACATATTCACCATATCAATACACCACTATGGATCTGCTCCCGTCTCCCTACGAGAACGCCATCCATAGCACTCACGCTTGTCTTGCGCATTTTAGAGTATCCACTTTCACTTGTCTATGAACTGCACAGCAACCCGAAGTCCTTTACATGGACACGGCTATTCAATAGATGATGTTAACCTGCGGGGTGTACTTCTTCACACACGCTCTCGCCACTTACCACCATGTACACGTCGTGTATCTCGGCAACCTTCAAGCGGAAGCCTGGCGAGGGAATCGACCACGACCTGACTAACCACACAAGTCTCTAGTCCAGATTTATCACCTATTCGGGTTCCATCCGCAAGGAGATCCGGCCGGGGTGTCGCTCACGGCCCCAAACGATGTGTGCAGGGTTCCCGAGACACCAAACGGGCGCTCGGTACACCGGGCCACGATGTATCTACCGCATCATAGCCCACCCCTAGGGTCAGCGCTACGCACGGCCTCCAACACATATCCTACAAACACCAGAAACTAGTTGCAACTCCTGGACAGAGATTGAGGCGATTAATAAGCCGAGAGGGGCCAAGTTACCGGAACCCAATGTGTGGTAGTAACTGTTTCATGGATCACAAACACAGAACTCAGTTCCTGAGGACGGCTGCAATGAGACAACCCACCATGTACTCCTACATGGCCTCTCACCGCTACCTTTACCAAATCGTGTTCACACACTTAGCTCACACACAGTAGGACATGTTCACACACCTTTGATTCATCCTCGATGAATCAAACCTGACTCAACTCTAAGCAGTAGCAGGCATGACAAACAAGCATGTATGAGTAGGCACATCAGGGCTCAAACAACTCCTACTCATGCTAGTGGGTTTCATCTATTTACTGTGGCAATGACAGGTCATGCAGAGGATAAAGGGATTCAGCTACCGCAGCAAGTAACAGATGAATCGTTGTTGTCCTAATGCAGTAGAAGAGAGCAGGAGCGAGAGAGTGGGATTGTACGGAATGAACAAGGAGGTTTTGCTTGCCTGGCACTTCTGAAGATAATATAGTTCTTCATCGGTGTCATCGAACTCATCGTCGGTACGTCGTCTACTGAGAGGGGACAAACACCGGCAACACAGAAGGAAACATCATCAATGCAATGCACAATATGATGCATGATCATGACATGGCAATATGTTGTGGTTTGAGCGAATGCAACTAGCAGTAGGTTAAATGAAGTTGGTTTGAACCCTAGGTTCAAATTCAAACTCCATATGTGAAGGTTTAAATGCCATTATAAGATTTGGCCTAAACTGCAGCCATAAGTTGTTCTAACATGCATGAAAATGGTACAGATGGATAGATTGAATTTTTCTGATCATTTTTCATATATAATTTGTTTGATTTGGAGCTATGGTTGATTTTCTATGATTTTTAGAAGTTTTGGTTATTTTCTGGAATTTCCTGTATAAGAATAATTCCAGTAATTGAATTAATGCGTCAACATGACATCACCCTGATGTCAGCAGGTCAACTGGGCGCCTCCAGGTCAAACCTGACCAGTGGGGTCCACCGGTCGATGATCGGGCTGGTTAGTGACGCCGACCGGTGGGGCTGGTCAGCGAACACGCCGGCCTGATCCAACTCGATCGGTGGGTCCCGCGTGATTAAACTAATCTAAACAGAAGTTTAAGCCATGGTTAGTTAAGGGCGTGGGGCCCATATGTCAGTGAGAGAGAGGGCTAATTAGCAGGGTCATTAGCACTAACTAATCTACCTTGTCACCGGATTAACTCCGGCGATAACCAGAGCGCGGCCGCGATGCCCGTCCGGCAAACTCCAGCGTCGGGAGGACGCGTGGCAGGTCTTGTTGGAACGGCCGCGATGCGGCGCGTCCAGCGGTGGCTGCAGCTGTGGCTGGGGTGGCCGGTAGCGGCAACTGCGGCGAGTGAGGTGGCGGCCGGAGCTCGGCCTCGAGCGGCTAGGGGGCTATGGTGCGGCTACGGACGATCTACTAGGTGCGTTCGGCTCCTGGGAGCGAGGTGAGGAAGATGACGCACTCGGGCGCAAACTGCAGCGTCCGTAGCGGTAGCGACGGCAAGGTCGCGGCCGGAGTTCAGCCGCGACGGAGCTATGGCCTAGAGCTCGCAAATGCGAGGGGAAAGAGAGGGGTTCGGATCAAGAGCTCACTGCGAGGTCGGAGAGAAGCTCGGCGGGCTCGGGGGCGTCCTGCGTGCGGCGAATCGACGGCGGTGGTGGTCGGAGCCCGAGGGGGAAGACAACGGTGGTGTCGGTGTTGCAGGGCATCCGGGCTTTCGCTTGCTGAGGGGAAAGCTTCACGGCGTCGAGGCCGACGGCAGGGTCAGAACGGAGAGGCACGGGGACGGCTGCGATCGCGGCGGTGCTCGTCGGCGGCCTCGGGTGCCCACGAACAAAGAGAGGGGAGGGAGCAGAGGAGGGGGAAGAGAGAGCTGCGAGGGGAACAGAGGGGAAAGGTCTCGGGCGTCTCCGTGGCGCGTTCAGAAGAGCCGGGGGTGTCGCGGTGGAAGCAGGAGCTGGCGCGCACGCGGCGAGCACGCTCCCTGCCTACTGGCGCGGGGAGGAAGACGACAGAGGGGGCTGTGGTGGAGGGTTGGGCCAGTTGGCTGGGCTGCCAGCTGGGCCGGCCAGGTGGGCTGCGCAGGTGGGCTGGTGTCTCTGGTGGACCTCAAGGTAAGTCCATGTAAGGTCTGTTCCTTCCCTTTTCTATTTCTGTTTTTTTGTTTTTATTTAAATCTTTGCCACTGTTTTAAATCTAAGCAAAATTTAAAACTAGTGCCAAACTCCACGGAAATATTTATGTTGCCACAATGGACCCATCCAAATGCACATAAATTATTTCAGGGTATTTTGAAATATATTCCACATATTATGAATATAATTCCAAATGCAAATACAATAATGATTTAAATTCAGCGCCCAAAATAATCCACAAAAATGTTCACTATTTTTGGTTCGGACCCAAGGCCTTGCCAAAATTACCAAACATTGATGGAAGCATTTTGGGTTCATTGAATGCATTTTTTTAACCTGGACCTATTTGGATTTTAAAGTGCTAGGGTTTGATCACCCCTATTTCAGGTTTCCTAAAAAATTTAGACATGATGCATACATGAAGCTAGCCCAGTGCATTGCCAGAAGTTAGGGATGTGACAACTCACCCCCACTAAACAAGAATCTCGTCCCGAGATTCAAGACGTGAGGTAAGAAGACAGAGGGGCACAAGACCAACACAATCTTCACGATCCAGGTTGCACCTCATAAGGTTGTTGATTCGTTGCATACGTTGATCTTGACATCCTTGCTTTTGAGATCTTCATCCACACGATGACGATGGAAAGAAACTCTACTAGGATTGATCTTCTCGAAGATTGAGCTATACCATATCAACTCGCGGAATGAGATGTTGAAACATCTTGAGTTGGAACACAAAACACATCGATAGGGATGGAAGAACAATGACGGGGTTTGATTTGGTGGGCAACAATTCCATGCTTAGAAAGATGGTGGATGGTGTCAAGGTGGCGAGGAAATAATTGCCATGATTCCATAACGGGGCACCTTAGGAGAGGTGACTCGTTGGACTGTTCCCTTAAGTGGCAAAAAGAATTACTTTTGATCCATAGATCATTGAAACTCTTCATACCATCTTAAGGCAATTGATAATTGATTGTTTGAAAGATCTCGAAGAAATGGCATACTCAGACTAGGATGGATGATGTGGACTACCTTGTTGAAGACAACGCAATGGATGACTTCTGCTTATCACCGGAAATGGATGGGACCCATGACAAGTCCACTTATAAAGATGATCTTGGACAGCAACTGCTGAGAAGGCCAACCCATGGGAAATTGGCATGATGGGGTGCAAGCTGGGAACAACATGCAAATGTTGGAAATGTTCCAACCATCATATCTGCCTGAGATTCAGATCTATTGGAAACAGGATATTTCAGACAACATGTCCGAAAAGGAAAAGTTGCAACACAAATCGACGAGATGATATTGCGAGATTCTCGGGAGATGAACTACGATAGCAAGCTCCAAAACATGAGCTGGTTCTGCTACAAACCTGTGGACACGCTATCCAAAACAAGCATGACCACGTAGTAGTCTTATATAAAACACTACCGAGTTCAGGTGGGGCACCATCAACGAGGATATCGAAGTCTTGTGCATGAACTAGTATTCGCACAGCAACTCTTCTTCCTTGAACAAATCAATCAGTCGCTTGGTGTGCTAGGGAATACATATGGAGTGGAGGTAATTAATCTACCAAACCATAGAATACACTCGCACGTGCATAACTGACTTGGAATGGTACCAGAGGAAATAAAAACAATCTTTCCCGAACTCACGGCGGCATCTTGCACCAAATGCACATGAATTCGAGGAAGTCACTCCTTCCATCCAAGCATAAGCTTCATGAACGGAACACGAAGGCATTGCTTATACAATTTTCAACACTAGGTTGATGTTTAGCATGAATCATGGGGGAGACAAAATGCTGCTGATGGGGTTCAACAACAACTCATTGGAATTTCCATATCACTGGACTTCCACCATCATGTGAACACGGTGATAGCATTGGTCAGACCAAAAGATGTAATGGTGTATGCTCGAGGAATCAACCACGAGTAAGACAACATTACGAACATCGTTGGTTGTGATTTGACTTGACGATGGCCCATACTCAAGTCAAAGTTTTGACAAGGCAATAGATCCAACAACTGATCACGAGGACCAACCGATGGAGATATCATCTTTCTTCAACACACACACACACACACACACACACAAGGGTATCCCTTAGTGATGAACTAAGTAGGACAAGCTTTTATCTTTCAACTCTCCAAGTTGTTGTTTAGCTCAACCAACTAGCTCAGGGGTATCCAACACAGATTCTTGGAGAAAGGGTGGTTCATTGGAAACCAACTTGATCACGAACTCAACATAGCGGTCAGGTGACGGCCTGGTGATACTTCCGAGAAGGAATTTGGAAAATCACGAACCACCGATATGTCTCTAAGCTCGAGAACAATCTTGCTTCTCAAGGCAAGACGACATGATCAGAAGAGTGAGGGATTGACACAGTCCTAACTCATTGATCGAAGAGTGCACCGGAAATAAGGACTAGGTAGCACGATCAATCTTATGGTGATGATTTAATAACCAACACGCTAAGAATGAGAATATTGCCCATTAACTACCAAGCAATGAGGTTGCTAGGAGTATCGATTTCACACACCACAGTTCACTTGTCAGCATTCCGGTTACAACAACACGGGACCGAGGAATGAATAATGATAGCGAGAAGTATCACTGCGTCAAGAATCCATAAGAGATGGTGCAATTCTCATGACTTTCTTGACATAAAGATGGTAACATTCCAGGTGGAACATAATCAAAAGCTGGATTGTCATTTTGATCTGCGGAATACAACTGCTTTGACCCAATCCTAGAAATGGACAAGGTACTGGAGTTTGTTTCTCCTAGTCATTCCGGAATGGGATGGCTTGACGGACCACAAGAATACTAGGCATCGATAACTCGGATGCACAATTACTCCTGACTATCAATTGATAGACGAGGTCAGAAGACAACTAAAGAGGGATAACCCAAAAGAACATATGATTTTCTGAGTTGTGGATGCATAGATTAGTATGTCGAACCAAGTTCACATGTTTCTTCCGGATAACCCATGCAGAGAGGTAGGACTGGCAGAGTCACAATTACGAATGGAGAACTCCTCAAGAGTACTTTGATTGTGATCTTTTGGTTTAAAAGAACTCCTGCCAAGAATGGTTCATGGTAATTGGAAGAAGGATGTACCACGAACCTCAAGGACTATCGCAAAGGTTACTAATATCCTAAAGGAACTAGCAACACTATCAACATTAGGTAAGTAGGGTGAATCTCGGGTTCAAGAACCCAGGAATAGAATACCTACTACTAAATGGCATCACGGGATGCTTTCGAGAATGGTAGCCAAAGTCATCACATCGGGAACACAAAGCATGGCTAGATTACTAGGTGACTCCCTAAAAGACCTAGGTTCATAATAATAGCTCCAACATATATGTCGAGGCAGCGGAGTACCTCAACACACTAATTTATATGATTAATCTGGCCCAAATGAACATTAGAAACGGAGAGAGGAGATTTGCAAATGCATCGGACTATATAGAAATCTGGGATGACTCGGACAGCATAACGGCTGTAAATGCTCAAAATGATTTGAGACATCCTGCAAAATAGTGGCATGACCACTCAACATCACAATAACAAGGTTCTGAGACCAACTATGAACACACGAAAGTAGTAGAAACTGAACTGGGGCTTAAAACCAACAATCTTAAAAGTCTATGGATTAGTAACACGTTATCCTGATAGATAGATGAGAAGCCTAGTTCTTAATCCCCGTAGAAGAGAAGATGTTGACTCAGATCAGAAGGCCATGAGGTATAAGGAGTAAAAAAAGCCTTACGTTCCCTTCCACAATCAATTCCCTTACATAACTAAAGCATTTCTAGACACAACTTCGACCGGTTTGGCTTGGTAATCCTATAGGCAGTCAGGCTCTGATACCAAAGCTGCCAGGACCCCGATTCCAAGTCACATCGATCTAGCCGGTAACACCTCATATCACTTTGCGGCCTCACGCACGGTATTCCCATGGTGTCGCCTTACCATGGCCCGGACCGTTTATGCCTTTTGGCTCACGATATGATAGTGTCGCTAGCATCCATATGACAGAAGAACCCGGCCTACATGGCTAGTCGTGAACCCAAAGCGGCACTAACCCATGGGGACAGCATACATGAATCAACTTGAGCATGTCGGTTGACAGCGTGTGAATCCGGGCTGCGACCTTTGGCTAACAGGACTCGGAACCCGGCTATAGCAGGCTAGGCAGACTCCGATGCCACCGCGTGACATTTCCCGAAGGACAGGACATAGGAACGCAAGTGAAACACATGCCGCCACCAAGTGTCCCGAGCAGTAGTCTTTGGGCTAACAGGACTCCGGTGAACCGGGCTGTAGCGGACTACTATGGCTCAAGGAAGCACTAGACTATATTTCCCCATAAGAGAGGCTGCCAAGGATAAACAACTAGATTGTCGGATCCCACACATACCAAGCATTACAAACATACACACAATATGCTCGATATGTGTAAATACAACATGGCATCACAACAGGCTCAAGTATTTATACAATAGGCTCCGAGGAGCGAGATATTACAAACATGGGTCTCATGACCCAACATTCAGAGCATACAAGTCAAAGCACAAGCGGAAGCTTAACATGTGTGAGTACAGACATCTACAAATGAAAAAGGCTGAGAAGCCCGACTATCTACCAGATCCTGCCGAGGGCACAGGATCGTAGCTGAGGTATCAAGCTAAACGTTGAAGTCCACGCGGAACTATTAGCAAGACTGAAGTCTCTCTGCAAAACATAAATTAAGCAAACGTGAGTACAAATGTACCCAGCAAGACTTACAACAGAACTAACTACATATGCATCAGTATCAACAAAGGGGGTGGTGGAGTTTGACTGCAGCAATCCAGATTTGACTCGGTGGCTATCCTAACTAAGACTGCAAGTAACTCTTTTGAGGTGGCGCACACGAGTCCACATATTCACCATATCAATACACCACTATGGATTCGCTCCCGTCTCCCTACGAGAACGCCATCCATAGCACTCACGCTTGTCTTGCGCATTTTAGAGTATCCACTTTCACTTGTCTATGAACTGTACAGGCAACCCAGAAGTCCTTTACATGGACACGGCTATTCGAATAGATGATGTTAACCCTGCAGGGTGTACTTCTTCACACGCTCTCGCCACTTACCGCCATGTACACGTCGTGTATCTCGGCAACCTTCAAGCGGAAGCTTGGCGAGGGAGTCGGCCACGACCTGACTAACCACACAAGTCTCTAGTCCAGGTTTATCGCCTATTCGGGTTCCATCCGCAAGGAGATCCGGCCGGGGTGCCGCTCACGGCCCCAAACGATGTGTGTAGGGTTCCCGAGACACCAAACTAGCGCTCGGTACACCGGGCCATGGTGTATCTACCGCATCATAGCCCACCCCTAGGGTCGGCGCTACGCACGTCCTCCAACACATATCCTACAAACACCAGAAACTAGTTGCAACTCCTGGACAGAGATCGAGGCGATTAATAAGCCGAGAGGGGCCGAGTTACCGGAACCCAATGTGTGGTAGTAACTGTTTCATGGATCACAAACACAGAACTCAGTTCCTGAGGACGGCTGCAATGAGACAACCCACCATGTACTCCTACATGGCCTCTCACCGCTACCTTTACCAAATGATGTTCACACACTTAGCTCACACACAGTAGGACATGTTCACACACCTCTGATTCATCCTTGATGAATCAGACCTGACTCAACTCTAAGCAGTAGCAGGCATGACAAACAAGCATGTATGAGTAGGCACATCAGGGCTCAAACAACTCCTACTCATGCTAGTGGGTTTCATCTATTTACTGTGGCAATGACAGGTCATGCAGAGGATAAAGGGATTCAGCTACCGCAGCAAGTAACAGATGAATCGTTGTTGTCCTAATGCAGTAAAAGAGAGCAGGAGCGAGAGAGTGGGATTGTATCAGAATGAACAAGGAGGTTTTGCTTTCCTGGCACTTCTGAAGATAATATAGTTCTTCATCGGTGTCATCGAACTCATCGCTCGATGCGTGCGTCTCGAGAGGGACAAACACCGACAACACAGAAGGAAACACCATCAATGCAATGCACAATATGATGCATGATCATGACATGGCAATATGCTGTGGTTTGAGCTAATGCAACTAGCAGTAGGTTAAATGAAGTTGGTTTGAACCCTAGGTTCAAATTCGAACTCCATATGTGAAGGTTTAAATGCCATTATAAGATTTGGCCTAAACAGCAGCCATAAGTTGTTCTAACATGCATGAAAATGGTACAGATGGATAGATTGAATTTTTCTGATCATTTTTCATATATAATTTGTTTGATTTGGAGCTATGGTTGATTTTCTATGATTTTTAGAAGTTTTGGTTATTTTTTGGAATTTCCTGTATAAGAATAATTCCAGTAATTGAATTAATGCGTCAGCATGACATCACCCTGATGTCAGCAGGTCAACTGGGCGCCTCCAGGTCAAACCTGACCAGTGGGGTCCACTGGTCAGTGACTGGGGCTGGTTAGTGAAGCTGACTGGTGGGGCTAGTCAACAGACACGTCAGCACAGTCAACTCTGACTGGTGGGTCCCGCATGATTAAACTAATCTAAACAGAAGTTTAAGCCGTGGTTAGTTAAGGGCATGGGGCCCATATGTCAGTGAGAGAGGGGGCTAATTAGTAGGGTCATTAGCACTAACTAATCTACCTTGTCACCGGATTAACTCTGGCGATAACCAGAGCGCGGCGGCGATGCCCGTCCAACAAACTCCGGCGTCGGGAGGACGCGTGACAGGTCTTGTTGGAACGGTCGTGACGCGGCGCGTCCAGCGGTGGCTGCAGCTGTGGCTGGGGTGGCCGGTAGCGACAACTGCGGCTAGCGAGGCGGCGGCCGGAGCTCGGCCTCGAGCGGCTAGGGGGCTATGGTGCGGCTACAGACGATCTACTAGGTGCATTCGTCTCCTGGGAGCGAGGTGAGGAAGATGACGCGCTCGGGCGCAAACTGTAGCGTCCGTAGCGGTAGCGGCGACAAGGTCAGCGGCGGCTGGAGTTCGGCCACGACGGAGCTATGGCCTAGAGCTCGCAAACGCGAGGGGAAAGAGAGGGGTTCGGATCAGGAGCTCACTGCGAGGTCGGAGAGAAGCTCGGCAGGCTCGGGGGTGTCCTGCGTGCGGCGAATCGACGGCGGTGGTGGTCGGAGCCCGAGGGGGAAGACGACGGTGGTGTCGGTGTTACAGGGCGTCCGGGCTTGCGCTTGCTGAGGGGAAAGCTTCACGGCGTCGAGGCGGACGACAGGGTCAGAACGGAGAGGCACGGGGACGGCTGCGACCGTGGCGGTGCTCGTCGGCGGCCTCGGGTGCCCACGAACAGAGAGAGGGGAGGGAGCAGAGGAGGGGGAAGAGAGAGCTGCGAGGGGAACAGAGGGGAAAGGTCTCGGGCGTCTCCGCGGCGTGTTCAGAAGAGCCGGGGGTGTCGCGGTGGAAGCAGGAGCTTTGGCAGCGCCACCACGCCCCGCCATCTTGGGCGCGGGAGGAAGACGACAGAGGGGGCTGCGGTGGAGGGTTGGGCTAGTTGGCTGGGCTGCCAGCTGGGCCGGCCAATTGGGCTGCGCAAGTGGGCTGGTGCCTCTGGTGGACCTCAAGGTAAGTCCAGGTAAGGTCTGTTCCTTCCCTTTTCTATTTCTGTTTTTTTGTTTTTATTTAAATCTGTGCCACTGTTTTAAATCTAAGCAAAATTTAAAACTAGTGCCAAACTCCACGGAAATATTTATGTTGCCACAATGGACCCATCCAAATGCACATAAATTATTTCAGGGTATTTTGAAATATATTCCACATATTATGAATATAATTCCAAATGCAAATACAATAATGATTTAAATTCAGTGCCCAAAATAATCCACAAAAATGTTCACTATTTTTGGTTTGGACCCAAGGCCTTGCCAAAATTACCAAACATTGATGGAAGCATTTTGGGTTCATTGAATACATTTTTTTAAGATGGACCTATTTGGATTTTAAAGTGCTAGGGTTTGATCACCCCCATTTCAGGTTTCCAAAAAAATGTAGACATGATGCATACATGAAGCTAGCCCAGTGCATTGCCAGAAGCTAGGGATGTGACAAGTACTTTGCCTACAAGATGGAGAAGAATAGCTCAACCAGTGAGTATGTGCTCAGATTGTCTGGGTACTACAAGTGCTTGAATCAAGTGGGAGTTAATCTTCTAGAAAAGATAGTAATTGACAAAATTCTCTAGTCACTATCACCAAGTTACTAGAACTTCATGATGAACTATAATATGCATGGGATGACGAAAGTAATTCCCGAGCTCTTCGCGATGCTGAAATCGACGAAGGTAGAAATCAAGAGAGAGCATCAAGTGTTGATCGTTAACAAGACCACTTGTTTCAAGAAAAGGGCAAAGGGATAGAAGGGGAACTTCAAGAGGAACGGCAAGCAAGTTGCTGCTCAAGTGAAGAAGCCCAAGTCTGGACCCAAGCCTGAAACTGAGTGCTACTACTGCAAAGGAAATGGCCACTGGAAGTGGAACTTCCCTAGATATTTGGAGGATAAAAAGGATGGCAAAGTGAACAAAGGTATATTTGATATACATGTTATTGATGTGTACTTTACTAATGTTTATAGCAACCCCTCAGTACTTGATACTAGTTCAGTTGCTAAAATTAGTAACTCAAAACAGGAGTTGCAGAATGAACAGAGACTAGTTCAGGGTGAAGTGACGATGTGTATTGGAAGTGGTTCCAAGATTGATATGATCATCATCGCACACTCCCTATACTTTCGGGATTAGTGTTGAACCTAAATAAATGTTATTTGGTGTTTGCATTAAGCATGAATATGATTTGATCATGTTTATTACAATACGGTTATTCATTTAAAGTTAGAGAATAATTGTTGTTCTGTTTACATGAATAAAATCTTCAATGGTCATACACCCAAGGTGAATGGTTTATTGAATCTCGATCATAATGATACACATATTCATAATATTGAAGCCAAAAATGCAAAGTTAATAATGATAGTGCAACTTATTTGTGGCACTGCTGTTTAGGTCATATTGGTGTAAAGCGCATGAAGAAACTCCATACTGATGGGCTTTTGGAATCACTTGATTATGAATCACTAGATACTTGCGAACCATGCCTCATGGGCAAGATGACTAAGACTCTATTCTCCAGAACAATGGAGCGAGCAACTGAATTATTGGAAATAATACATACTGATGTATGCGATCCATTGAGTGTTGAGGCTCGCGGCGGGTATCGTTATTTTCTGACCTTCATAGATGATTTGAGTAGATATGGGTATATCTACTTGATGAAACATAAGTCTAGAACATTTGAAAAGTTCAAAGAATTTCAGAGTAAAGTGGAAAGTCATCGTAACAAGAAAATAAAGTTTCTACGATCTGATCGTGGAGGAGAATATTTGTGTTACGAGTTTGGTCTTCATTTGAAATAATGTGGAATAGTTTCGCAACTCACGCCACCTGGAACACCACAACGTAATGATGTGTCCGAACATCATAACCGCATTTTATTAGATATGGTGCGATCTATGATGTCTCTTACCGATTTACCACTATCGTTTTGGGGTTATGCATTAGAGACAACTGCATTCAGTTAAAAATGGCACCATCTAAATCCGTTGATACGACATCGTATGAACTGTGGTTTGGCAAGAAACCTAAGTTGTCGTTTCTTAAAGTTTGGGGTTGTGATGCTTATGTGAAAAAGTTTCATCCTGATAAGCTCAAACCCAAATCGGAGAAGTGAGTCTTCATAAGATACCCAAAAGTAACTGTTGGGTACACCTTCTATCACAGATCCGAAGGCAAGATATTCATTGCTAAGAATGGATCTTTTCTAGAGAAGGTGTTTCTCTCGAAAGAAGTGAGTGGGAGGAAAGTAGAACTTGATAAGGTAATTGTACCTTATCCCGAATTGGAAAGTAGTTCATCACAGAAATCAGTTCCAGTGATGCCTACACCGATTAGTGAGGAAGTTAATGATGATGATCATGAAACTTCAGATCAAGTTACTACCAAACCTCGTAGGTCAGCCAGAGTAAGGTCTGCACCAGAGTGGTACGATAATCCTATTCTGGAGTTCATGTTACTTTACCATGACGAACCTACGAACTATGAGGAAGCAAAGATGACCCCAGATTCCATGAAATGGCTTGAGGCCAAGAAATCCGTGATGGGATCCATGTATGAGAACAAAGTGTGGACTTTGGTTGACTTGCCCGATGATCGGCAAGCCATAGAAAATAAATGGATCTTCAAGAGAAAGACAGACACTGATAGTAGTTTTACTATCTACAAAGCTAGACTTGTCGAAAAAGGTTTTTGACAAAGCTCAAGGTGTTGACTATGATGAGGTTTTCTCACTCGTAGCGATGCTTAAGTCTGTCTGAATCATGTTAGCAAATTGCCACATTTTATGAAATCTGGCAAATGGATGTCGAAACTACATTCCTTAATGGATTTCTTAAAGAAGAGTTGTATATAATGCAACCAGAAGGTTTTGTCGATCCTAAAGGTGCTAAAAAAATGTGCAAAGCTCTAGCGATCCATCTATGGACTGGTGCAAGCATCTCGGAGTTGGAATATATGGTTTAATAAGTTGATCAAAGCATATAGTTTTATACAGACTTTCGATGAAGCCTGTTGAAAGAACATGCGATGCCCCCATGTTTGGTTATGGTAATTGATGACAATCTCTATGGACTAATGGTTGCCTTGAGTTATGTTTGAAGGTTTTGTCCATAGGCTTTTCTTGAAGTCCATGTGTTGGTTTCAAGGAGTTTATGAGTTGACCAAGGTGCTATTAAGGAATTATCCAAAGATTGGTCATGTGAGTGTTGAGCTTATTGCAAGCATGTCTTGAAGAAGAAGATTATGTGATCATTCATGTTTACCTTCAAGACATCATCCAAATGAAGAGAGTTGGAAAGATTCAAGGTTGATCTAGCCTAAGTAAAGAGAGTGATTCAAGTTGATCAACACACAAAGTGCACAAGTTGTACCGAGAGGGACCAAGTGTTCCCATGGTATGGTAAACATTGTCCATTACGCTTTGTGTACTAACCCATGGTCTACGTGAGAGTTCTTTGTGGGGTTAGGTATGTTTCCATGGTCTTGCGTCAAGAGCAAGATCCCATACAACCCATGGAGGATGACATCAAGTGGTGATCGTCATCAAGTTTGCTGTGTGCAAGTTCAAGTGGAGCAACACGAAGAGTGGCTCACCCATAATGGAGTATGGGGGAGCAATCAAGTTTGAATCTTGCCATCCATTGTGGTTTCAATGGACTTGTGAAGATGTGCCGAAGAGTCGCTCACCCATAGTGGACTATGGGGGAGCAATCATCTAGTCTTCATCGAGCTAACGCAATCAAGAAAGGTTGTCCAACTTGAGGGAGTCAAGATTTTCTTCATCTAGCTCAAGTGGACCATGGGCAAGGCAAAGGTTTGCCCTTGATAGGTTTTTTATTTTACCGGTCTCGTGGTGGTAGTTGGGAGACCGGGTTATAGGATCGTTTGTCGTACTATCAAGGGGGGCTCTCAAGTTGGTAGCTTGATCGTATCGTTAGTAGAGAGCTCAAACCATTGCATCCTTGCATCATGTTTCCTTGTTCTTGTTTTGTTCTCTTTGTGAGTCTTAGAGCTTATGGTCATCTTGATGACAAGCTTGAGTTCATCGAAAACGGAGTTCGCACGCGTCTTCTATGATGTTTTCGGTGTTGGAGGTTTTACCGATCTTATCCTAGGAAGGGTTCTCACCATTTTCTTATGGGCCTTTTCTCATTTGCTTCTTATTGATATTTCTATCAAGATTGTGTTAGCCCTTGTTGCTAGCTTTCCAACAAACTTGGTTTCATCGAATTCGAGCTCGTGTCAAAAGTTGTGGCTGTTTTGATATTGCCTGTTTTACATAGAGAGGTTGTACCGCCCCGTAGAGAGGTTGTACAGGTTGACCGGTACAACCGGTGTTTGGAGCAGTTGTACAGCTCCAGAATTGGTCCGGAGGTTGTACCGGCCATGTACCGCTCTACCACCGGACTAGTTTCTGTTTTGGAACGGTTCTTGGGCGGTTGTTGACCGGTTTAACCGGTACTACCGGTTCCCCAGGCTGTTGTACCGCTTAGAGCTTTTCCCAGGTTGGTTTTTCCTCTGCTTTAGCCGGTTGTACCGGTTCATGCACCGGTTGTACCGGTCCTACAGTTTTCTGCACATAACGGGCAGATTCGTGGGGACCTATTTAAGGGGGTCTTCTTCCCCAATGGTTCCCTATCTCTTGAGCTCGTTTTGCCCCATTGTTGACCTTCTTTGAGCTTGCTAACTCTCAATCCCTCCATGGATTCTTGCTAGTTTTTGAGGGAAAAGAGAGAGGAGATCTAGATCCACACTTCCACCAATCACTTTCTCCTCTATGTGAGGGGAACCCCTTGGATCTAGATCTTGGAGTTCTTTGTGTTCTCCTTCTTGTTCTTCCTCTTACTTTCCTCCCTAGCATTAGTTGCTTTGGTGGGATTTGAGAGAGAAGGACTTGGGTACTCTGTGTGCCCTTGTGTAGCGACCCGACCTCAGATGGTCAAGTCTCTGTGCTTCTTTGTCATCCCTGGATCGGTAATGCTGACACACACAGTACTCGAAGGATTTATAACAGAGTAGCAATCACACACTTATTACATCGAATGTCTCAAAAGAGAACTTATTACAATAATATGGATTAAGGCCATCTAATGCGATAACAGCGGAAGGCTTGGAAGATAAAGTGAGTCCATCAACTCCAACGGCATAACTGAGCTGCACGGCAACGACCTACAACCCTTACTCCTCGTCTGAAAAGTCTGCAACATAAAATGTTGCAGCCCGAGAATGGGTCAGCACATGGAATATGCTGGCAATGTAACACATAGAGAGTAATGAAAGAATAAGCTATACTACATGCATAAATGGCTGGTGGAAAGCTCTACGGTTACAGTTTTGCAAAAAGCCAATTTTTCCCTACATCAAAGGAATAAATTTTACTTTAACTATCATGGTGGTTGAAACATCATTGAGAACGTATAACCCCAACTCAATCCCAATTAAAGTAATTAACAACCCAGCAATATTAATTTAGAGTGATGAGATACATGTGAATACTCAAGTACTAGATACTCAGAATTGTCCATAACCGGGGACATGGCTAACCATGATTAAATTGTACACTCTGCAGAGGTTTATGACTTTTCCCCACAAGACTCGATCGCCTCCGTTGGTTTCTCGACCGCATGGTGTTTGAGAGACGGATGACCGAGACACGCTTTCGTAAACATTAACTCTCTACTCCTGGATAGATCATACCAAACCTATAAAACCCACTACCCGATGATCTACCTCTTGAAAGCTTCACGTAACTTACTCAACTATGCTAGAGCCCATAATAGCTTGTGGCTGCACACGGAAGTTTCTAGCATGAATAATCTCAGTTCCTTTGAGCCTGGGTGGCGGTCCATAGGAAGATCACACGGATACCCCGGATTTCCAAAATAAAAGCAGACAACACTTTGGGTTCCCAGTGCCTCAATCCACCCAGATGTGTATTTAAGTTGCAACCTTAAAATAAACCATTAATTAACAATCTCACATATGTCGTTAATATCTCTCAAACCCAAACCACGTCTACGAGCATAGCATGGCAATATAAGCATAACGTAGCAGTAACTCCCAAGGGTTTGATAGTAACAGGGCAATAGGTTCCTACCTCATCATCTACTTCCCAACCCACAAATTAATGACATCCTAACCATGCAATGTTTGAGGGTTGAGCTAATGCATAAAAACTGGGTATGAAAAGGTATGATCAAGTGTTACTTGCCTTGCTGACGATCCGTGAATCCTAGAGACTCGTAGTAACACGCTTCGCACTCCGGGAATTCTATCGCAAGCAAACAATACATACATAAGTAACAAACAAAAATGCGCAAACGAAACTTCAACTGAAAGAGGTTGACCGGAGAGTTCAATTTAAGAACTCCGGTTTGCAAAAAGAATCAAACCAAACGGAACAACGAAACTCAAACGGCGAGAGAAACAAGGTCTGTTTACTAATCTGAACTAGAGTCAAATTTTACAAAGACAAAATCTGGTTTAAGTTGGCTATTCAGAAAGAGGGTTCGAGATGAACATTGGTTATAATAGTTTGAACATTGGTTCAAAAATCAAATTCGGAATAACCGCGGAATAATTCCGATAAAAGAAATCAACGAACGTCTAAATGAACGAACGTTCGTTAGCGAGACTAAACGATTTAACATGTTCAGAAAAAGCGAACGAACGGGTGAACGTTCTCAAAATAAATAAACCAAAAAATAAACCGATATAATAAAAAAAAAGCGGGCTAGGGTTTTTTTAAAAACCGGCGAATATTTTTTAAAAACCGGCGACGGGCTACCTCCGCGAGGTCGTCCCGGCGGGTCCGGCGAGGGCGGCTAGGGGCGGCGGCTCGGCGGGGGGGCGACGGCGACGGCGCTGGAGGCGGCTAAGGCGGCGGGCGGCGGCTCGGCTCTGGCTCCCAGTCTGGGCGGGCGGCGGTGGCGATGGTGGCGGTGGTGGTGGCTAAGGGAGAGGGGGCTATTTAAAGAGGGAGGGAGGTGGCTTGGAGGAGGGGCAAGGTGGCGGGAGGAGTCCGGCTCGGACTCGAGTCCCAAGACGGCGCAGCAAGCAGGAGCCTTGCAAGGGGGGCGGCGGCGGCTGGGCCAAGTTTGCTCGGGCTGGCCGTTAGCCCGATTAGTATGATTTCCTTTTTTAAAAAACATTCACTAAATTTATAAAAATCCTAGAAAAATAAATAAAAATCTAAAATTCCAAAACAAGTTTTCTTTGCCTAAATAAAATATTTAGAACAAGATGAACTTCTCTTGGCCCCTAAAATGCAAATTTTTAACCATATGCAAATTTTTCACTAGGCAAATAAAATTCCGAATAAGTATAATAAAATCCCAAAAATGATTTTAACATTTTTCCTCCGGTATTTCAATTAGTTTTTGGAGAAGTCATATTATCTCCTCTCGTTTATTTTAAACTTGAAATATTTTTTCAGAGAGAAAAATAATAAAATCCAATATCCTCGTCTTTCATTATTTGATAAAATTCAAATATGAAACTCGAAAAATCCCCAACTCTCTCCGAGGGTCCTTGAGTTGCTTAGGATTTCGAGGATAGCAAATGAATATGCAATAAAATATGATATGCATGGATGACCTATGTATAACATGCCAAATTGAAAATTTGGGATGTTACACCTTGCCATTGCATTTGTGCATCGGTTTGAGTTATCCACGGTGATACGTGGAAGTTACAAGTTGAGAAGCTTATTACTCTTGGGTGCTTGGTGCCCTTGAGCTTGTTCCTCTTGGGTGCTTGGGCGCCCTAGTCGGTTGGTGGTGTTCGGAGCTCAATCATTGTGGTGTAAAGCTCCGGGCAAGCGTCGGGGTCTCCAATTAGGTTGTGGAGATCGCCCCGAGCAATTTGACGGGTACCGGTGACCGCCCCAAGGGTTGCCAAAGTGTACGGGTTCGGTGACCGCCCCCAAGGGTCGCCATTTGTACAGGTTCGGTGACCGCCCTCAAGGGTCCCTTAGTGGATTCACGGCATCTTGCATTGTGCGAGGGCGTGAGGAGATTACGGTGGCCCTAGTGGCTTCTTTGGGAGCATTGTGCCTCCACACCGCACCAAACGGAGATTAGCATCCGCAAGGGTGTGAACTTCGGGATACATCATCGTCTCTGCGTGCCTTGGTTATCTCTTACCCGAGCCCCTTTACTTATGCACTTTACTTTGTGATAGCCATATTGTTCTTTGTCATATATCTTGCTATCACATAGTTGCTTATATTGCTTAGCATAAGTTGTTGGTGCACATAAGTGAGCCTAGTTGTTTTAGGTTTTGTGCTTGACAAATTAACCGCTAGGTTTATTCTGCATTTGTTCAAGCCTAAACCGTAATTATTTTAAAACGCCTATTCACCCCCCCTCTAGGCGACATCCTCGTTCTTTCAATTGGTATCAGAGCCTCGTCTCTCTTTATTAGGCTTTACCGCCTAGAGAGTAAAGATGTCGACTAGAGGATTAGGTTTCTCTGACACTCTTAGTTTCGATGGCACAAATTTTGATGTTTGGGTAATTCGATGCTTAATCTCTTTAGGGTCATGGACCCAAATTTAGAGCGAATTGTAGATATGGGTTTTCTCCTCCAAAGGATCCCCAAAGATTATCTTTAGAGGATGAGAAAACTCTTATCTCAATGCTCAAGCTTCTAATGTGCTTTTTGATGCTTTGAGCAATGTAGTTATATTTCAACTCATGCCGTTCCGAGATGCTCATGAGTTGTGGACGAAGCTTAAAGATAAATATGTTGTGTCCAAGATTTGTGGGGATGATTGTTCTCCTCCACCTCCGGTCGATAGTCTTCTCAACTTCTTCTACTTCACCTACATGTGGTTTGCCACAAGGTAATGATATGGTGAGTAGTGTTGGTCATTGCAATGATGATAGTATGCTTATTGTGGATGATCCTTCATCACTATATTATTGCAATGCTCCTTCTTTGGGCTTTAACACTTTGAGCACTCCAAATGTTTCACATGCTTGTGTTGATAGTCCTTGCATATCATGTAGAAATTGCTTGACTAAATCTCATGATGATATGCTTGCTATATCTTGTTGCCATGATAAAAATGCATCTATTTCCTCGAATTGTTGTGCTAACAATGTAGAGGAAACCCAACACTCCATGGAACAAGATGTGGTGTTTAATGGTGCCTCAAGGGATCCTACACCGTCATCTATTTCTTTTTGCCTTATGGCTAAGGCGTCAAAGGTAGCTCCTACTTTGTACCCCAATATGTCTCTTGATGATGGTGTTGATACTAATGATGATGAGGATAATGATGAAGAGAATGATAATGTTGCCTCCTTAAAAACTAAGGGGGAAATGATTTTTAAAGCTCTTCATAAAAATAAAATTGCTCGTTCCAACTTCATGGAAATAATGTCCATTGCGATTGATGGCAAGAAATACATTGAGGAGTTGGAATCTCATCTAGAGGAGCATGAGGCCACCATTGAGAAAATGGAAGCTCATGGACGCGATTACGCAGATGAGATCGCGGAGCTATCTCAGGCTCTTGAACATGAACAAACCACCTCCGAATCTCTTGAGGAGACTTTTGCTCTAGAATTATCTAGAGTGAGGGAATCTCATGATAGAGCTCTTGAGGTGGCCAACGATTTCAAAACTAAAAATGCTAAGCTTGAAGTTTCTCATGCTAGACTCCTTGAGGATTTTGAGCACCTCGAAAATGGCTCAAGGGTCATCAAGGGTGAGCTCATCAAACTCACCGAGTCTCATGCCCAACTTGAAGCTTCTTATTTATAAGATCTTGCCAAGTTGCCTTCTCCTCTTGTTGTTAATGATGATGCTTGTGCTACTAATTCTATTACTTGTGAAGCATCCATTTTGAAGGAGGATGTTGAGCTACGGGCTCAACTTGAGGTGCTATCTAGCAATTATGGGAAATTGGAAGAAAGTCATGAAAAGCTCTCAAGCTCTCATGATGATCTTCTAGTATCCCATAGTGTGCTAAAGATAGCTCATGAGGCCATGATTTCTAAGGTAACATCTAGTGAGCCTCATGTGGGTACTAACACTACTTCTAGTCAAAATAGTATATTGCCATGTGCTAGTCCTTGTAATTCATCTACTCACAATGTTGGTACATCTTGTGATGAATTGCTTTCCTTGCCTTGTTGCTCTAACGATGAAGCTTATACTTCCTCTAGTACTTGTGTTGAGACTAACCGTAGAGGAAATCAAAGAGCTCAAGGCCCAAGTCACTTCTTTGAAGAAAGACTTGGAAAAGTGTCATGAAGGAAATCCACACTCAACAATATCTTGAGTGTGCAAAAATCCCCAATGACAAAGGTGGACTTGGATTCAACTCCAATAAGAAGAAGAAGTCCAAGATGAACAAAAGGAAGGGCCAAGAACAAGTCAAGAATTCGCCAAGATTGTTTGCTTCAAGTGCAAAGTAGAAGGGCATCATGTTAGATCTTGCCCATTGAAGAAGAAGGCCATTAGTGTCAAGCAACAAGGAAGAGGGCACAAGTTCAATCACATGCTCAACCTCAAGTTGAAGAAAGGCCTCTTCCCAAGAAGACTCAAGTTAATGCTTCTCAAGTTGAGAAATCAAGTGAGAAGAAAGTGAAGAGTAGACGTTGCTACCTATGCCGTGAGAAAGGTCACCTCGCTTCTTCATGCACTAGTGGTAACTTATCCAACCCAATTATTATTGATGATGTCTATTCTCTTGGGAAGGATAAGGTTGGTAATGTGGTTGCCAAGTTTGTTGGTACTCAAAGTGGTTTGAAGCAAAGAACCATTTGGGTAGCCAAGCCTATTGTGACTAACCTCTTAGGACCCAACTTGATTGGGGACCAACTAGCTCAAACTTGATCAATAGGTGTTGTTGGAGGGCTTTGGAGACTTGGATACTTTATGAAGAATTAAGGGGACTTCATCACTCTGATTGTCTCAACCCAAGTCAATTGAATCATCAAGTTTATATCTTATATCCAATGTGCCTCCTTGCGGTAACTTGTACTTAAATTTTTTACCTTGAAAGTTACTTGCCCCCTTGCATGTTTTGGTTTTGTTCCTTGCATGTGTTTGTATATGTTGCGCTTCCAACTTGCTTATCTTGAGCAATCAAGTATGTGTGTGTTGGTTTGCACATCATGTATGTGTGCGTCGTGCGTTGAGCCTTTTTGCTTCCTGTTTGTATCCTAGTTGGCTCGTGTGAGAGATCAATGGAACATCCCATTTTGGGGGAGTGATGTGCTTTGTGAACCTCACAATCCTATAAATGTGTGTGCATGAGGAATACCATCTATTATTGATATTACAAGATTATCTAGTCGCTAGGTGGTATATCTCTCATGGAAAATTCAAATTCTAAAAATTCCATTGATTATCTCGTGTTGGATCCTCTTATTGCCTCTTGTTAAGTTCTTATTGGTATCACATTATGGGGGAGTAATATGCTAAGTGCATATTACAAGCCTAGAAAATGTGTACATTTGAGATATTGTCACCTAGAATTGATATTGTAAATTATCTTGTTCCTAGGTGGCATGTTAGCTCTACAAGTTGCAATTTGCTTGTGTTTGTTGTGAAGATGATGTTGGATGTCCTTGTTATCTACCACCGGGAATTATTTCCAAATACTTCTTGTCTTTTGACAATTGGTAGTCACTTATGTGTGGTAGAATTTGTTGATCATCTTTACTTTGGTTTTGTTTTATTTGCCTTTTCTCTTGCCAAGGTTTGTGTCAACTCCGGTGTCTTCCCTACCACTTGTGGATCTTATTTATTTCTTGTTCTTGTCTAGTGTTTTCTAGATATAGTGAAAGTAGTGATCCCACCTTGTGCGTTTTGTATTCAAATGCAAATCCTATATAATGCACAACTCGTGGGGGAGCTATCCTATTTTCTTTAGAACACTCTTCTTGTGATCCTTATCAAGTGTGTTTTGGTGGAAGGCAAGCCATTTCTTTTTGGTACTTTGTGCCATCATGAAACTTTGTTGAGAGCTTGGTTTGTTTGGAACCATCCTCTCTTTGGGAGTTTGACATCTTTAGTTTAGTGTGTATCAATGGACATCTCATTCCTTGATGTATCTTTAATGATATCTTCCAAGTGATGATTTCTCCATTTGGTATCCTTTTCACTTGGCATTTCTTTGTATTTTGGTATCGGTTCTTGAAAGTTTTGAGCATGCATATTTACTTCATGTATTCTATTTGGCTTGCTTTCTTTCGTTGACTCAATATATAGGGGAAACTCCACCTAGTCTCAATTTTGATGAGATGTGCATGAAATTCATTTTCATATCTATATGCACATATGTAGTGGAGTTTGTCCTATGTATTGGTGTTTCTGACTATTTGGTCCCGATGAGTTTGGGTACCGTTTAGTTTGTGTTGTTCTTCTAGGAACATTTGGAGATGCATTGGATGCTCGGCTCACTCACAAGGAAGGTGTTGTCACCATGTGCATATTGGAGTCAAGCAAGGATGATCAATAAACTACTATCTACCTTCAATTGGTATCTACTACATCCTTCCAATGATATCTCGGTAACAAGTATCTATTCATGCCTTCTCCTCTTGCATTCAACCTTGTGTAGGTTGCATCTTGGCATGATATTCATTTCATATCTTGTGATACTTGTTTCCTTTCTCAAAGCATCCCAACGATGATCTCTTGTTGCTAGTTGTGATGCCTTTGATGGATGTGTGTTTGGACTTCATTTATATACAATAAGACCATATCTAGCCAAGTGTTATGCTTTCAAGCAAATATCTTATTGGTATATGTATGACTTCCTTTTGGATATCTCATTCCTTCTTGTTGTAACTATTTTGGGTGTACATCCTTCTTTGTAGATATATCATCATGATTTCATCTACCTAGAACTTTATGCACTTGAGAGAAATTACATCTTTAGATGATATCCTTTCTTCCACGTCCACCTTGTCTCTCTTTTGTTATTTCTTTGGTGGCTCCGTGAAAGCTTTTGCCTTGAGTGTGTGTCCTCTGTCGTTGCATCTTGTTGCACTCTTGTGTGGTGAAGATTATTTTCCTCTTGCTTATCTTTATGAGGTTTTGCCATCTTAATTGGTATCCCTCGTCTTGATGAGCCTCCCCTCGTCTATCTTCACCACGGGTTGTCACAAGCATAGGTTCTCTTTTGCTTATTAGTAAGCTTGTGAACCCATTTGCTAGTTGTGTGTGGGAATGATAGGCCTTGCACCGTGTGCCTCATTCTTTCAAGACTATGTTGATGCTTAATGCTCATCCTAATTTTAGTCTTCTCAAGTGCTTCGCCATGACTCACACACATCATTTTGGTTGAGCCTATTCTTAAGTTGCCTCTTTTACATGTTGCTCAACCATGTGCTTGTTGCAAGCGCTAGGCTTTGTTTCCTATATGCTCACCTGCACTGGATGTGAGTTTCTATTGATTTTGGGGGAGCTATGATCCTATTTTGTGCACTTTGTATTCAAATACAAAATTCTTATGTGTGCACAAATCATGGGAGCTTCTCTAGTTTGGTTAGAACACTCCTTTGCGCTTATCATAATGTATTTATTCTTGTGGCATGTAGGATCATTGGTCTAGTTGGTTCAATTGATATCCGTTGATTGCTTGCTTCAATTGGTATCTTCTGATTGCTTGTGTCTCTCTTTTTTATGTCTTTGTGGCATATCTTTCTGTTGCAATATTTGTGCCTCAATATAGTTTGTCTTCCTCCAAGTATTTACCGTTGGATATGTGTATTGCATTCCACTCTCTTGTTGAGAAATACACAATTTATGGAGGAACACATTTTATATTGGCCTTCTAAGCTTTTAGCCCATTTTGGCAATCGATGCCAATGGGGGAGAAGTTTCAGAGAGTTGTGTGGAGAAGTTTAGAGAGTTGTATCCTCTTGCTTTGGTTTTGTTCCTTAGCATTTGCATCTCATTTTCATGCACTATTGGTTGTTGTATTGCATGGTGATGCATAATTCCTTATATAAACTCTCTTGAAAGTGATTGTCATCAATTACCAAAATGGGGAGATTGAAAGAACATCGATGCCCCATGTTTGGTTTTGGTAATTGATGACAATCTCTATGGACTAATGGTTGCCTTGAGTTATATTTGAAGGTTTTGTCCATAGGCTTTTCTTGAAGTCCATGTGTTGGTTTCAAGGAGTTTATGAGTTGACCAAGGTGCTATTAAGGAATTATCCAAAGATTGGTCATGTGAGTGTTGAGCTTATTGCAAGCATGTCTTGAAGAAGAAGATTATGTGATCATTCATGTTTACCTTCAAGACATCATCCAAATGAAGAGAGTTGGAAAGATTCAAGGTTGATCTAGCCTAAGTACAGAGAGTGATTCAAGTTGATCAACACACAAAGCGCACAAGTTGTACCGAGAGGGACCAAGTGTTCCCATGGTATGGTAAGCATTGTCCATTACGCTTTGTGTACTAACCCATGGTCTATGTGAGAGTTCTTTGTGGGGTTAGGTATGTTTCCATGGTCTTGCGTCAAGAGGAAGATCCCATACAACCCATGGAGGATGACATCAAGTGGTGATCGTCATCAAGTTTGTTGTGTGCAAGTTCAAGTGGAGCAACACGAAGAGTGGCTCACCCATAATGGAGTATGGGGGAGCAATCAAGTTTGAATCTTGCCATCCATTGTGGTGTCAATGGACTTGTGAAGATGTGCCGAAGAGTCGCTCACCCATAGTGGACTATGGGGGAGCAATCATCTAGTCTTCATCGAGCCAACGCAATCAAGAAAGGTGGTCCAACTTGAGGGAGTCAAGATCGTCTTCATCTAGCTCAAGTGGACCATGTGCAAGGCAAAGGTTTGCCCTTGATAGGTTTTCTATTTTACCGGTCTCGTGGTGGTAGTTGGGAGACCGGGTTATAGGATCGTTTGTCGTACTATCAAGGGGGGCTCTCAAGTTGGTAGCTTGATCGTATCGTTAGTAGAGAGCTCAAACCATTGCATCCTTGCATCATGTTTCCTTGTTCTTGTTTTGTTCTCTTTGTGAGTCTTAGAGCTTATGTTCATCTTGATGACAAGCTTGAGTTCATCGAAGACGGAGTTCGCATGCGTCTTCTATGATGTTTTTGGTGTTGGAGGTTTTACCGATCTTATCCTAGGAAGGGTTCTCACCATTTTCTTATGGGCCTTTTCTCATTTGCTTCTTATTGATATTTCTATCAAGATTGTGTTAGCCCTTGTTGCTAGCTTTCCAACAAACTTGGTTTCATCGAATTGAGCTCGTGTCACGAAAGTTGAGGCTGTTTTGATATTGCCTGTTTTACATAGAGAGGTTGTACCGCCCCGTAGAGAGGTTGTACCGGTTGACCGGTACAACCGGTGTTTGGAGCGGTTGTACAGCTCCAGGATTGGTCCGGAGGTTGTACCGGCCATGTACCGCTCTACCACCGGACTATTTTCTGTTTTGGAACGGTTCTTGGGCGGTTGTTGACCGGTTTAACCGGTTCCCCAGGCTGTTGTACCGCTTAGAGCTTTTCCCAGGTTGGGTTTTCCTCTGCTTTGGCCGGTTGTACCGGTTCGTGCACCGGTTGTACCGGTCCTACAGGTTTCTGCACATAACGGGCAGATTCGTGTGGACCTATTTAAGGGGGTCTTCTTCCCCAATGGTTCCCTATCTCTTGAGCTCGTTTTTGCCCCCATTGTTGACCTTCTTTGAGCTTGCTAACTCTCAATCCTCCATGGATTATTGCTAGTTTTTGAGGGAAAACAGAGAGGAGATCTAGATCCACACTTCCACCAATCACTTTCTCCTCTATGTGAGGGGAACCCCTTGGATCTAGATCTTGGAGTTCTTTGTGTTCTCCTTCTTGTTCTTCCTCTTACTTTCCTCCCTAGCATTAGTTGCTTTGGTGGGATTTGAGAGAGAAGGACTTGGGTACTCTGTGTGACCTTGCCATTGCATTTGTGCATCGATTTGAGTTCTCCACGGTGATACGTGGAAGTTACAAGTTGAGAAGCTTATTACTCTTGGGTGGTTGGTGCCCTTGAGCTTGTTCCTCCTGGGTGCTTGGGCGCCCTAGTCGGTTGGTGGTGTTCGGAGCTCAATCATTATGGTGTAAAGCTCCGGGCAAGCGTCGGGGTCTCCAATTAGGTTGTGGAGATCGCCCCGAGCAATTTGACGGGTACCGGTGACCGCCCCCAAGGGTTGCCAAAGTGTACGGGTTCGGTGACCGCCCCCAAGGGTCGCCATTTGTACGGGTTCGGTGACCGCCCTCGAGGGTCCCTTAGTGGATTCACGGCATCTTGCATTGTGCGAGGGCATGAGGAGACTACGGTGGCCCTAGTGGCTTCTTGGGGAGCATTGTGCCTCCACACCGCTCCAAACGGAGATTAGCATCTGCAAGGGTGTGAACTTCGGGATACATCGTCGTCTCTGCGTGCCTCGGTTATCTCTTACCCGAGCCCCTTTACTTATGCACTTTACTTTGTGATAGCCATATTGTTCTTTGTCATATATCTTGCTATCACATAGTTGCTTATATTGCTTAGCATAAGTTGTTGGTGCACATAAGTGAGCCTAGTTGTTTTAGGTTTTGTGCTTGACAAATTAACCGCTAGGTTTATTCCACATTTGTTCAAGCCTAAACCGTAATTATTTTAAAACGCCTATTCACCCCCCCCCCCTCTAGGCGACATCCTCGTTCTTTCACCTGTATTTACAAGAAAGTGAGTGGGAGCACTACAGCCTTTCTGATAAGTATATGTGAATGACATATTGTTGATTGGAAATGATGTAGAATTCTCTGGAAAGCATAAAGGAGTGTTTGAAAGGAGTTTTTCAAAGAAAGACCTCAGTGAAGCTACTTACATATTGAGCATCAAGATCTATAGAGATAGATCAAGACGCTTGATAAGTTTTTTCAATGAGTACATGCCTTGACAAGTTTTTGAAGTAGTTCAAAATGGAACAGTCGAAGGAGGAGTTCTTGCCTGTGTTGCAAGGTGTGAAGGTGAGTAAGACTTAGAGCCCGACCACGGCAGAAGATAGAGAGAGAACGAAAGTCATTCCCTATGCCTCAGCCCTAGGTTCTATAAAGTATGCCATGCTGTGTACCAGACCTATTGTATACCCAGCCCTGAGTTTGGCAAGGGAGTACAATAGTGATCTAGGAGTAGATCACTGGACAGCGGTCAAAATTATCCTTATAGGACTAAGGAGATATTTCTTGGTTATGGAGGTGATAGAAAGGTTCATCGTAAAGGGTTACGTCGATGCAAGTTTTTGACACCGATCCAGATGACTCTAAGTCTCAATCTGGATACATATTGAAAGTGGGAGCAATTAGGTAGAGTAGATCCATGCAGAGCATTGTAGACCTATAAATTTAAAAAATACATACGGATCTGAATTTGGCAAACCCGTTGACTAAACTTCTCTCACAAGCAAAACATGATCACACCTTAGTGCTCTTTGGGTGTTAATCACATGGTGATGTGAGCTAGATTATTGACTCTAGTAAACTCTTTGAGTGTTGGTCACATGGCGATGTGAACTATCGGTGTTAATCACATGGTGATGTGAACTATGGATGTTAAATCACATGGCGATGTGAACTAGATGATTGACTCTAGTGCAAGTGGGAGACTGAAGGAAATATGCCCTAGAGGCAATAATAAAGTTGTTATTTATATTTCCTTATATCATGATAAATGTTTATTATTCATGCTAGAATTATATTAACCGGAAAGTTAGTACATGTGTGAATACATAGACAAACAAAGTGTCACTAGTATGCCTCTACTTGACTAGCTCGTTGAATCAAAGATGGTTAAGTTTCCTAGCCATAGACATGAGTTGTCATTTGATTAATGGGATCACATCATTGGAGAATGATGTGATTGACTTGACCCATTCCGTTAGCTTAGCACTTGATCGTTTTGTAGATTGCTATTGCTTTCTTCATGACTTATACATGTTCCTATGACTATGAGATTATGCAACTCCCGAATACCGAAGGAACACTTTGTGTGCTACCAAACATCACAACATAACTGGGTGATTATAAAGGTGCTCTACAGGTGTCTCCAATGGTACTTGTTGAGTTGGCATAGATTGTCACTCCGATTGTCGGAGAGGTATCTCTGGGCCCTCTCGGTAATGCACATCACTATAAGCCTTGCAAGCAATGTGACTAATGAGTTAGTTGCGGGATGATGCATTACGCAACGAGTAAAGAGACTTGCTGGTGACGAGATTGAACTAGGTATGGTGATATCGACGATCGAATCTCGGGCAAGTAACATACTGATGACAAAGGGAACAACGTATGTTGTTATGCGGTTTGACCGATAAAGATCTTCGTAGAATATGTAGGAGCCAATATGAGCATCCAGGTTCCGCTATTGGTTATTGACCGGAGACATGTCTCGGTCAAGTCTACATAGTTCTCGAACCCGTAGGGTCCGCACGCTTAACGTTCGGTGACGATTGGAATTATGATTTTATGTGTTTTGATGTACCGAAGGTAGTTCAGAGTCCTGGATATGATCGCGGACATGGCGAAGAGTCTCCAAATGGTCGAGACATAAAGATCGATATATTGGATGACCATGTTTGGACTTCAGAAAGGTTCCCAGCTAATTCAGACAAATACCAGAGTACCGGGGTTACGGAACCCCGAAGGGTGTAATGGGCCTATTTTGCCTTAGTGGAGCAGAGGAGGGGCGGCCAGGGCAGCCGCGCGCCCCCTCCACCCTCTAGTCCGAATTGGACACGGATGGGGGGTGGCACCCCCCTTTCCTTTCCCCTCTCTCCTCCTTCCCTCTCTCCTACTCCCAGTCTTGGAAGGGTTGGAGTCCTACTCCCGGTGGGAGTAGGACTCCCCTTGGGCCGCGCTTAGGAGGGCCGGCCCCTCCCCCTCCTCCACTCCTTTATATATGGCGAGGGAGGCACCCCATAGACACACAAGTTGATCAGTTGATCTTTTAGCCGTGTGCGGTGCCGCCCTCCACCATAATCCACCTTGATCATATCGTAGCGGTGCTTAGGCAAAGCCCTGCGTCGGTAGCGTCATCATCACAGGCATCACGCCGTCGTGCTGACGAAACTCTCCCTCGGCCTCAACTAGATCAAGAGTACGAGGGACGTCATCGAGCTGAACATGTGCTGAACTCGGAGGTGGCGTGTGTTCGTTACTTGGATCGGTCGAATCGTAAAGACGTACGACTACACCAACCGCATTGATATAACACTTTCTCTTATGGTCTACGAGGGTACATGGATGACACTCTCCCCTCTTGTTGCTATGCATCACCATGATCTTGCGTGTGCGTAGGAATTTTTTTTAAATTGCTACGTTACCCAACACTAGCTCTGCACTTGATTCACCTTCTGTTATGAGTAAATTTGCGACACCTACACCTGCTATTGATTCTGATATGTCGCATGTCATTGATTATGTCACTTCTGCTATGCATGATGCTTATGATGAAACTACTTCTATGCTTGATAATACTGTGCCACTAGGTAAATTTCTTGATGAACAACTTGCTAGGGTTAGAGAGAATGAAATTATTGAAACCTATAATATTGATGAAAGTGATGATGAAGATTCTCCCCCTAGATATGAATTGCCTGATGTGCCTCAGGGTTATGTTATGGATGAAGAAATTGCTAGAGACTTTTTTGCATGCAAAGATAGATATGATCTTAAGAAACTGTTAGTTAAGCTGAAAGAAAAGTCTTTGAATTCTAGAATGAAATAGGACCCTGCTTTTGCTACTTCACCTATCTGTATTTCTGATAAGGATTATGATTTCTCTGTTGATCCTGAGTTAATTACTTTGGTTGAATCTGATCCTTTTTATGGCTATGAATCTGAAACTGTTGTGGCACATCTTACCAAATTAAATGATATAGCCACCCTGTTCACTAATGAGGAAAAAATTCATTACTACTTTATCCTTAAGTTATTTCCGTTCTAGTTAAAGGCTGTTGCTAAAACATGGTTTAATTCTCTTGCTCGTGGTTGTGTGCGTAGCCCCCAGGATATTATTTATTACTTCTCCGCTAAATATTTCCCCACTCATAAGAAACAAGTTGCCTTAAGGGAAATATATAATTTTGTGCAAATTGAAGAAGAGAGTCTCCCACAAGCTTGGGGAGGCTTCTCCGATTACTTAATGCTTTGCCTGATCATCCTCTCAAGAAAAATGAAATACTTGATATCTTTTATAATGGACTAACCGATGCTTCTAGAGACCACCTGGATAGTTGTGTTGGTTGTGTTTTCAGGGAAAGAACTGCTCAGCAAGCTGAATTGCTATTGAATAATATGTTGAGTAATGATAATAATTGGACACTTCCTAAACCAACTCCTAAGACAACTCCGAAGAAAAGGGGTATTCTATTTCTCAGTCCTGAAGATATGCAAGAGGCAAAGAAATCTATGAAAGGAAAGGGTATTAATGCTGAAGATGTTAAGAATTTACCACCTATTGAAGAAATACATGGTCTTGATAACCCTGCACAGGTAGTAAAGGTAAATTCTCTCCATACATTTGATAAGGGTGAAATCCCATCTACTAAGTTTGCTAGCCAATGCTTGGATGAGTTTGATAATTTTATTGTTAAACAAGAAAACTTCAATGCTTATGTTGGTAGACAATTGAAATGTAATGCTTATATGATTGAACACTTGAGTGATTATATGTCTAGAGTTAAAGGTGAACTTAAACTTATTAGCAAACATGCTTCTATAGTCACCACTCAAGTAGAACAAGTGCTTAAAGCACAAGATGATTTGCTCAATGAATTAAATAATAAGAAAAATGATAATGATGTTAGAGTTGCGACTAGAGGGGGAAGAATGACTCAGGAAACTGTGTATCCTGAGGGCCACCCCAAGAGAATTGAGCAAGATTCTCAGAGAACTAATGTTGATGCACCTAGTCCTTCTAAGAAGAAGAAAGAAAAATGATAGGACTTTGCATGCTCCTAGTGAACCTGTTGTTGACACACCTGAGAATCCCAATGATATTTCTATTTCTAATGTTGAAACACAATCTGGTAATGAACATGAACCTAGTGATAATGTTAATGATGATGTTCATGTTGATGCTCAACCTAGTAAAAACAATGATGTAGAGACTGAACCTGCTGTTGATCTTCATAACCCACAATCAAAGAATCAACGTTATGATAAGAGAGACTTCGTTGCTAGGAAGCACGATAAAGAAAGAGAACCGTGGGTTCAGAAACACATGCCCTTTCCTCCTAAACCATCCAAGAAAAAGGATGATGAGGATTTTCAGCGCTTTGGTGAAATGATTAGACCTATCTTTTTGCGTATGGGTTTGACTGATATGCTTAAAATGAATCCTTATTCTAAGTATATGAAAGATATTGTAACAAATAAAATAAAGATACCGGAAGCTGAAATTTCCACCATTCTTGCCAATTATACTTTTAAAAGTGGAATACCAAAGAAACTAGGAGATCCCGGAGTACCAACTATACCATGCTCCATTAAAAGAAACTATGTTAAAACTGCTTTATGTGATCTTGGAGCCGGTGTTAGTGTTATGCCTCTCTCTTTATACCGTAGACTTCATTTGAATAAGTTGACACCTGAAATATCTTTGCAAATGGCCGATAAATCAACTGCTATACATGTCGGTATTTGTGAGGATGTGCCTGTTGTGGTTGCAAACATTACTACTTTAACGGACTTTGTTATTCTTGATATTCCCAAGGACGATAGTATGTCGATTATCCTTGGTAGACATTTTTGAATACTGCAGGGGCTGTTATTGATTGCAACAAAGGCATTGTCACTTTTCATGTTAATGGTAATGAGCATATGGTACACTTTCCGAGGAAACAACCTCAAGTCCACAGTATCAATTATATTGGAAAAATTCCAACAATTACTATTGGAGGTTTTGAATTCCCTCTTCCTACTGTCAAGAAGAAATATGATATTCTTATTGTTGGGGATGTGCATATCCCCATTGAGGTAACCTAGTGTTATTCGAAAATTCTCCGGTATCATGCAACTCGGAAAGAGTTTGTTAATAAGACTTGATCAACCTTGTTAGTGGATTCCTTTTGATGAGCATGAGATGGATGAAGTTAGAAAGCACAACTCTCTGTACCCTCCTTTTACTTTCTGTTATTTAGATTAAATAAAGCAAAAATAGTATTGTCTGTCTGTTTTCTGAATTATCCTTGCAATAAAAAAAATACCCCAAAAATAAAAGTTCTCCAAATGTCCTGAAAGTGAAATATGATTTTTTGTAGAATATTTAAGAATATCTGGCACTGAGAACACACCAGGGGGAGCCACCACTTGGCCACGAGGGTCTAGGGTGCGCCCACCCCCCTCGGGCGCGCCCCCTGCCTCATGGACCCCACGTGGCCCCCCTCCACTTATTCCAGCACCCACTCACTTCGTCTTCCTCCAGAAAAAAATCCTCCCATACCTCAAACCCGTGTTCTAGCTCATCTTGCTGCCATTTTCGATCTCCTTGATCAAAGCTCCAGTACTTCGGTATGTGACTCCTCCAATGGTCCAATTAGTTTTTGTTCTAGTGCTTTATTTATTGCAAATTTTTGCTGCTTAGGTGACCCTGTTCTTGAGCTTTTTTGTCAAATTTATAAGGTTAATAGTAGTTTTAATGCATGATATAGCTTCTAGGCACTTGTGGGAGTAGTTGCTATCAATCTTTTTGAGTTTGTTTCACTTTTATTTCGAGTCACTAAAAATTTCAGAAATTTTTCAGAGGAAGAAATAAGTTTCGGAAAATATACCAAGGTGGTTCCTCAAGGAAGCAAGGACCAAGGCTCGCGATACGTGATCCGGACGATGAACCACTGAGTGAAGCTCAAGTGCGGCCTTGCGAATGGCCGTCAGAGGAGTTTATGGTCCGGGCGGGTATCAACGAAGAATTTGACGCGTATGTGCGTAATGCTGACCTTGAGGGCTTCGTGTCAGATAAGTGCCCGCAATACTACTACATAGCTAATTCCTTTGTGACAAGGTTTAAATTTACATCCTCATGCAATTCTCACACTGTTTTATTTGATCTATATGATAAAACATATACCATGCACCTAGAAGATTTTAATGCTGCTTGTAAACTCCCGCAGTGGGGTAATGTTAGTGAACCTCGCAAATCTGAATATAAAGATTTTCTTGCTAGTATCACTGTGGGGGAATCTAGAGAAATCACACAAGCTACCATAGGAAGCATTCATTTCCCTGGCATACATTATTTCGCTCTCTTTATAGGTAGATTCATTAACGGTAAAGATGAGGCATGTCACATGTGTGTTCCAGATCTTTGTGTCCCCAAAAGTGCGGTATTAGGTGATAAACAATATAACTTGGGGGCTATTGTTGCACGAAGGTTGCATCTTAACGGTTTAAGTGGAGATTTGTTTGGTGGAATCTATGCAACTCGTGTAGCTAATTATCTTGATATACCCATACATGAAAATGATGTGGAGTTACCTCCTGCTTATCTAGAGTATAATGCTATGGTTCGCCATCAATTTGTTGAGAGGAATGAACAATCCCTCCAATACCGACTGATCTTTGACAAACGTCGCACTGTCCATATTGTTCTTCATGCTCCTACTTTCTTTGACTTTCAGGCAAAAAGGAGATATGTTATAACCAGGGAGGAGGCGAACGAGTACGAAAGGAGGATGGAGGCAGCTCGCCTCCAAGCTGCAACTCTTGAGGCAGTAGCTGCTGCATCTCAGTACGACCCCAGCTACAACTTTGGATATCCGCCAGGCCAGCCGTCGCCATAGACCAACTTAGGCCAAAAGCCTAAGCTTGGGAGATTACGTATTTCTCACTAACATTACGTTCATGTTCACACACTCATTCTAGTTGTCGGTGCTCATACTTTTTCATTGTACTATCCATGCTAGTTTATTTTATTTTCTAAGTCTTTTTCTTGTGTGTTTGAAAAACCTTAAGAAAAACCAAAAAAATTAGTTGTAGCTTTTAGCTAGTTTACTTTCCATGCTTGTAGTAATAATTAAAAACAAAACCCAAAAAGATTTCTCGTTCTTCTTTTGCTTGTTGGGAGCTTTCCCATGTAAATAGTTTTATTTCTTTCTTTCCTTTGGGGGTCGAGAGGAGAAGACCATGATAAAAATGTGAAGTGGCTCTTATATGCATTATTGATGATTTACCCAAGAGCCCATATTACCTTGTCACTAGTAGAAAACAGAGCTTTATTACCGGTTTGTAAGGGCCTTTAGTGCCGGTTCTGCAACCGGCACTAAAGGGTGGAGACTAAAGCACCCCCCCCCTTTAGTACCAGTTCGGCACGAACCGACACTAAAGGCCCACCACGTGGCGTGAGCTTGCGCCGTGGTATGGGGGACCTTTAGTACCGGTTGGTAACACCAACCGGTACTAAATTTTTTTTTGAAAATTTTGGAAAAAAATGATTTTCTTTTTCGATTTTCAATTTTCCGAATTATTTGATGATTTAGTCTCTAATCACCCCTCTTAACTCCTCAAGTGTGGATCACTGATTACAAATCGTCTAACTTCCCGGTCGGTCACCCATCCTCTCACTACCGAAGTTCTATTCCCCCTACTTTCCAAGTCTGCACTTGTTGTTTTCCTGACAAATGTAAACTGTCAATCCTATTAACCCTCTGGAGTTTAGCTTGAGCATTAGGTCACACGTTTCACCGTTTGAGTTTGAAACTATTATTCTAAAAAACAGTCATTATTTAGTAACACTAATATTTCTTGAATAAGTAGTTTGACCATAGTTTGACCAGATTTGACCAAAATTCAAAAAACTGAGATAATTATTTAGTAACACTAATATTCTTGAGTAATTATTTAGTAACACTAATATTTCTTGAATAAGTAGTTTGACCATAGTTTGACCAAAATTCAAAAAAATTGAAATTTGAGCATATCTTTTTTCCTTTTAGAATTTGAGGATTCTAAAATTTGCAAACAGGCCTACGGCTGTCAAAATCGGATAACTGAAATGGTGATACATGGGGGGGGGGGTAGAGTTTGAAAATTGCCCTATAGTGCCGGTTTGTGTCTCCATCCGGGACTATAGGTTAAGACTCTTTAGTGCCGGTTGGTGACACAAACCGGTACTGTAGGTTAGACCTTTAGTGCCGGTTTGTGTCACAAACCGGCACTAAAGGGGCTCGTGGGGCCCCGGCCTGACGCCAGCCTGCCACCACCCCTTTAGTACCGGTTCTGGCACGAACCGGCACTAATGCATAACCATTCGAACCGGCACTAATGATCACACTAGTGCCGGCTCAAATACAAACCGGAACTAATGAGTTGAATATTTGACCCTTTTTCTACTAGTGTGTCATCTCCCTTGTATTGAATGCTTGCAGATTCTCGCTTAGTCCAATGCACGTGCACTATTATTATTATCACCACCGTTCTGTCGTGCTAGTGAAAGGCAATAATGACGATATATGATGGACTGATTGAGATAAGAGAAGCTGGTATGAACTCGACCTATCTTGTTTTCGTAAATATGATTAGTTCATCGTTCCTGATTCAGCCTATTATGAATGAAACATGTTTGCAATGACGATTGGAGATTATAGTTGCTCATTCCATGCTTAATTATCTAGGAGTTTATAATGGTTTACCTTGCGTGCCAACATGCTATTAAAATGGTTGTGATGTGGTATGATAGGGTGGTATCCTCCTTTGAACGATTCGAGTGGCTTGACTTGGCACATGTTCAGGCATGTAGTTGAAACAAAATTCACATAGCCTCCACAATATTTATGTTCATGGTGAATTATATCCTACTCATGCTTGCACTCAGTGTTGATTAATTTTAATGCATGTTCATGACTGTTGTCGCTCTCTAGTTGGTCGCTTCCCAGTCTCTTTCTAGCCGTCTTGTACTAAGCGGAAATACTGCTTGTGCATCCACTTCCATAAACCCCAAAGTTATTCCATATGAGTCCACCATACCTTCCTATATGCGGTATCTACCTACCGTTCCAAGTAAATTTGTATGTGCCAAACTCTAGACCTTCAAATGAAATTCTGTTTTGTATGCTCGAATAGCTCATGTATCAACTATGGCTGTCTATATCTTCCATGCTAGGTGGGTTATTCTCACGAGGAGTGGACTCCACTCCTCATTCATGAGAAAATGGCTGGTACCAGGATGCCCAGTCCCATGTTTAAATCAAAATAATTGCAAACAAAACTCCCCCGGGACTGTTGTTAGTTGGAGGCACCCGTTGTTTCGGGCCAGCCATGGATTGATGTTTATTGGTGGTGGGGGTGTATAAACTTTACCATTCTGCTTGGGAACCGCCTATACTATGTGTAGCATGGAAGATATCGAGATCTCTTGGTTGTTATGTTGACAATGAAAGTATACCACACAAAATATTATTTACCTCTATTTCAAAACTCGAGCTCTGACACCTCTACAAATCCCTGCTTCCCTCTGCGAAGGGCCTATCTATTTACTTTTATGTTGAGTCATCACCCTCTTATTAAAAAGCACCAGCTGGAGAGCACCGCTGTCATTTGCATGCATTACTATTAGTTTACATTGAGTATGACAGTGACTGGATCTCTTTTACCATGAATTACAATGTTTAGTCAGTCCTTGATCTTCAGGGGTGCTCTGCATTTTTGTTTTGCGGTCTCAGAAAGGGCTAGCGAGATACCATCTTGTTAAATCATATTATGTTTGTTTTGAGAAAGTGTTGTCATCCGAGATTTATTATTATTGCTCGCTAGTTGATTATGCCATTGACATGAGTAAACATGAAACCAAAGTGTTATTGTGAATGTGATGCCCGGATAATTAAGCTATAGGAAATCCCTACTAATGGTGCCACGTCATCACATTACTGTTGCTAATCCTCACTTGATCCAAATCACTATTAATGTTCAAACTCAAATTTATAGTCAAAATTCAAATTTGCCAAACATGAAAACTAAAATGTTCAAAGTGTGGCAAATAATCCTTGGGTATTTGTCATGTTGGCACCAACCTCTTTTGGATTTCCGAAAGTGCCCCTGGAAATTATTTAGTGGTCCAGCATCATTTAAAATTGGCCTTTTCAATTTCTAAAAATGGCTATACAACTCCTTTTGACCCCATACTTTTTGTTCCATCGCATTGTATTATGTTAGAATTATGTGCCATGTTTTGTTCAAAACAAAACTCATTTGTTACTAGAAGGAAATGCAAAACAAAGAGGTTTAAAGAAATGCATCGAAAGAAAACTGGCACTGTACACCTGGGCTCTAAGTCCACAGTGCACAACCCAGCCCACCTATCCCTCTTCTCCTTCCTACTGCTCACAGGGAGCTCGGTGGCCTCACGTGTCGCGTCCATGCCGCAGATCCTCCACGCGGCGGCCATCCGGACCTCCCTGGCATCAACAAGACCCCCCTTGATCCTGGATGAACCCTAGCTGCCTTATCCCCTCTCTCTCTCGGTCGCCCCCTTCTCCACAGCATGCACCCGCGACCGCCATCACCGTTCCCGCGCTCTTCGTCGTCCCGCGCCGCAAGCTGATGTCCTCGATGGATCACCGTCGTCCTCTATGTCCCCTACGCATAACCGTTCAAGCTCGGAGGCTCGAAATCACCGCCATCGACCGTGTCATCTTCTTCACCTGTGGCCACCGAGGCCTCCACCGTCGATCCCCGGCTGTCGCTACCTCATCGTCTCCCCCCAGCCCTCTAAGTGAATCTACAGGCTCATTGTGAGCTCCTCTAGATGTTTCCCGCCTTTCCCCTCGATTTCGTCATAGTTTGGTCGCGGCCACCGGGGCCCTTGCCCGTCCCGCTTCAGACTCGCCACGAACTCCAAGACGCACAGCCGCCTCCGCCTCGTGCGTGGGCCTTTCGTGCCCTCGTCGCGCTTCTGCTCTTGCTCTCTTGCCATGCGGCTGCACACCGCAGCCGCCGCATGTGCCCTCGCGATGTTCGCCACCGCTGCCGCCCAACGGCGTCCAGCCGTTGCCCCACTGCGACGCCTAGGTTTGGCGCCCCCGGGGCTCCTTTCGCCCATGCCTGCATGCCCGTTAACCCGCTCCCGGCTGGGCCTATGACATGTGGGCCCAGCCCCAAAAAACAAAGAGAATTAAAATTAATTAAAAGGTTAATTAATTAATTAATTAATTAACTTATTAATTAACCTTTATAATTAACTAGCTAACTAAGTTAATTTGCTCACAGTCAATGACAGTGGGACCCCTCTGTCAGTTTGACTGGTCAACATGTCAAAGTTGACGGCTGACATCACTCTGACCTCATGCTGACATCATTATTCTTTTTCTGTCGAATTTAGTAATTACACATAATTTCATAATATTGTTTAAACTTCAGAAATTCATAGAAAATAATCCGTAAGTCAGGTGAAATTTTGTTATATATGAAAGTTAATAAGAAAAATCCAATGAATCCAAATATGCAATCTATCTGTCACACGCCCCTAGCATAGAGAACCTGCAACCGTCCCCCTCCGTTTCAACTGTCTAAAAATGCCAAACTTCGGGAAAAACTTCCCGGATGTTTTTCCCCCTTTGCCGGTATGGTGTAGCCTTGCGTGAGTTCACCCCTTGCGCTGCTTTTGTCTTGTCATGCATACTATTGCACTTGTTTGCTTTATATTCATTGTTTCTTCCCCCTCTTCTCTCTGGTAGACCCCGAGACCGATGCTGCCTCCGTGATCAACTACGTCTCCAACGACCCTTCTTCCTTTTCAGCAGAGCTTCCAGGCGAGCCTCCCCTTTGACCATCCCGATATCGCCCATTCCATTCTCTCATGCTTTCACTAGATTTTGCTACTATTATTGTTTGCTCCTATTCTGATGCATAGCCTTCTTTCGTAACCTGCTCATTGTACCTTACCTGCTTATCCTAAACTGCTTAGTATAGGTTGGTTAGTGATCCATCAGTGACCCCCACCTTGTCCTAGTTGCCTCGCTTTAGGTTCGATGACTGGGTCAACGCGATCGACGTCCAGGCCCCGACACCGCATATCACCCCCCCCCCTAGTTGTACGACTCTGTAGAGTTACTATCGAGTGTCGAGGGTGACACCTCATACATCACTCATGATGAGATATATGTAGTGTAGCTATTCGGTCGTGGTCATCGAGGGTGATTTCCTCCTTAACCACTTTCGATACGACTCTGTCGTAGAGCCCCTCAAGTGTGAACCTCGAGGGTGGTTCCTCTTACGTTCACCTTGATGTTTACATCGAGTGGAATCCACCAAGGGTGATTCCTCAGGGTTCCCCTTGGTGCTAGACATCCAGTTACTATGGTTACTATGACTTTACACCGAACCATGTTACTAAAGACGGGTCGGCCCTGAGGGGTACCCGCGTGAGCTTAATTGCGAGTGATGTGGAGTCGAGTTGACCTGGAAGGTGCCCGCGAGATACTTACGAGGCATGGCCGGACATTCTCAACCCTTGCCGCAAGTCCTCAAGACGGGGCGACGGGGTGACATCGATCGTGAGTCTCTGCTCGTTACCGCATTCTCCTAATCCACTATGATTTGGATATTTGATCCGAGGGGCCTCTGGCCCGATAGCACTAACCATCACGTGGGAATACTATGTGCGTTCTGCGTTGTATACATCAGCCGAAGCTTAATAGACTTCATGCGACTGAGCGGCACGCACCGGGTTGGACTGGTAAGCACCTGTCTTTTTTAAGGAGGTAGCTAGGTCTGCTCACCGGCCGCCCACACAACGTGCAGGAGCTCCCGGGACGATGGCCCAAGACCCCTGGGGGCATAGGTTTAGTCCGGCTTACTGACCTCTCTGTTAAGCCTAGGTCGGGTTGCGGCGTATTATTTGGCCGAGGCCTGGCATGACCAAGTAAAGTGTGTCTGGCCGGAGTTAAGCGAGCTTGGTGGGTAAGTTGGTGCACCCCAGCAGGGAAGAAAACATCTATCGATAGCATGTCCTACGGTAATAGACACTTGGAGTTATATCCCGATCGATACAACTAGAACTGGATACTTGAGGTGATAACTGGATAGTATGGCTCTGGGATTGCTTTCTCGCAGGGAGTCGAGAAAGGATCTCTGGCCGAGGTCGATAACACTACTACTACTTTACTTTATGCTACTCTTATCTCTTCTGATGTTGCAAGATGCTTGAAGCTGCTTGAAGATGCTAGTCTTCGATAGGCTAGGCTTTCCCCTTCTCTTCTGGCATTCTGCAGTTCAGTCCACATATACTACCCATTTCATTGACACCGATGCATATGTAGTGTAGATCCTTGCTTGCGAGTACTTTGGATGAGTCCTCACGGTTGCTTTGCTCCCCACTTTCCCCCCTTTTCCATTCTTCTCGGATGTCGCAACCAGATGGTGGAGCCCAGGATCCAGACACCACCTCCGACGATGACTGCTACTACACTGAGGGTGCCTACTACTACGTGGAGGACGCCCAGGACCAGGAGTAGTTAGGAGGCTCCCAGGAAGGATGCCTTGCCTCTTCGATCGTGTTGCTTTTGTGCTAGCCTTCTTAAGGAATACTTGTCTAACCTATGTCTGTACTCAGATATTGTTGCTTCCGCTGACACTTGTCTATTCTAGCTTATGTATTCGAGCCCTCGAGGCCCATGGCTTGTAATATAAAGCTTGTATTATTTTAATTTGTGTCTAGAGTTGTGTTGTGATATCTTCCTGTGAGTCCTTGATCTTGATCATACACATTTGCGTGTATGATTAGTGTATGATTGAATCGAGGGCGTCACAAGTTGGTATTAGAGCCGAATACCTGTAGGTAGCCCCCCTTTCCAACTCCTTGGCCGAACTTGAGTCTAGTCACTCCAAAAAGAACTTTTACTAAATGGCTATGTGGCTTAGGGGCCCACATCGCCATTGGGTGGTATTAGGATCTTTTATTCCTCGTCTATACTCTAGGACTCTAATCTCTCATCTATTCGGGTTATACATTTCACTAACTCTGACATTAGGTTCTTGTACCCACTTCCTCCCGAAGAGCCCCAACATTACTGATGATCGCTTGCTTCACCAGAAGATTCTGCGGATACTCCTCGATGTTTCCCGAGACCCTGTGCCCACTGCTTTGCAGTTCCTGACCACCGATAAGTCCCCATGGATAACATCGTTGCCGTTTGTACCTTCATCCCCAGTTGCTCTTGTTGTTAGAAGTTACCCATAGTACTCTCAGTTGTTCCGAGAATCCTTTGTGCCGCCTGCTTTGCAGCTTCTTTTCGCACTGCAGATAATTCAATTAACCGGGGTTCGTTCGTCCCCAGTTGTTCATATGCTTTCCAAAATACCTGAAAATGCTATCTGGTCTTTCAAAATCCTCTACAGCATATTGCTCTTGATTCTCCTTGCCTGCTTGCATTAGGATTAATTCCATATGTCTAGCAATATTCTTTAAAATTCTTTGTGATTGTCATTCTGTTCCTATGGATTCAGCGTGTGTGCGAATACTCGCAATCATCAATTAATCCATGAAAATATTCTTTCCAGCTCAGACATCCTTCTAGGTATGAGCTGGTTCTTGCCCAATCCAGATTTGATCGGGTGCACATCTAAATCTATTCAACTTACTCATCTTTTGATCAGAGCCTCTGCTTCTAATCCTTCATCTTGAAATCATAATTCCTTTGTACCCAAGCATCGAATCATTCAGACGTTTCTATAAGACGATGCCTTTGCATCCCCTTCTTCATCTGATTGATTACCGATACTCACATTAACTCTGTCGTGAAACGCGAAATCCATTGTTGGGTTGTTATCCGACAGTGTCCTTCACATCCAAAATCTTGTGAGTGTTTCCCTGATACATAATACCTTCGGTAAATTGTATCATCTGCTTTGACTTTGATACTCTGCTTTTGAACTCGTATCTTTTTCTTGGTTGATGGTTGTATAGATTTGTAAGAATGCCCCGATGGGTTGAACTTATGCCTTCCATAATCCGTGTGAACCTGAGAGTTCTCACGACTCTTACTCTTCTGGTACTTCGCCAGATAAATCTTCTGCACTACAATTTCTTCAAAAACGAGGAGTGAATGAAAGGTTATGCATTGAAGAAGTGGGAGTCGACCTTGAACGTTTGTGTTCATGCCCATGGACCCAATGTAGAAATTATCTTGGAAGTTGCTTGTAAAAATAATTATTCCTTTGGTACAAGCTCATCTTGTATTTATGAAATGATCCTTTGCAATCATGGTTCGACCATATTTCCTCCTGGATTCCATTTATCGGATAAGTTAACACACTTATCCTCTGCAAATCATTAGCCTCGTGCAACCTCTACTCCAATTTACCTTCTGGCATTACCCCTAGTACTTGATACTGGGAAGTTTTATACCCCATCACATCATTCCTAGCCTGATCGGCTATTTTTTTGTCCTGTCAACTTTTAACTGTGCTACCTGGTCCTTATGCCCGGAGCAACTTCCGACGATGATCTAAGCTTACGTCGATCTTCCTCATCTTATCATTTCACCTCGAACAACAAGCTTGACTTCGAGCTTGTGTCGAATCCGTGGTTCTCATAGCCTTTCACTTCATCCTTCCTTTTCTACTCGAGGGCATCTTCATAGAGTCTCTCGACAAAATTTGTTGTGATCACCGTCAACACTTTGGCTTCTTCAGAGATGTCAACTGAATTCATGGCCAGGAATACCATCCCTGCCCCTCGATGATTTGTGATATCATCGATGACATCTTGACTTTCTGCCAACACAAACCTGGTTGTGCTTGGTTATTCCTTATGTTCTGAGATAATCTTGGAATTGTTTCTCGGTATCTCTTGAGATCTTTGAACCCAATCTTTACTTGACACTATATCGTTGCTGCATCGAGCCATGACTTTGGTATTCCGAATATCAACAAGGACATCGAAAGCATAATACAAAATGTTTCTCGTTCAATTACCCTCACACCGTTGTATGGGTAATATCATGATTCTTATGTCCTGCTCCGCTTTTCCTTGGGAAGGATATACTCCCAACTCTTATGTGTAAACACATATTCCTTTCCATTGGACTGTTTGATTTGATAATCATACTTTTCCTTTCCATTGGTTTGTTTAACCTTTCTTATGATCTATATGATATAAGAAGAAATAAATCCCTTCTTATAAAAGATCCTGATGTACAACCTTGTCAGTGAAACCCTGTTACTAGTGTTGCTGACATTTCGGTATCACCGATGGACGAGAACTTTGCCTATTGGTCCGCCTCGAATTAACAACCAGGAAAATGGTTCTCTTCGTCCCACGCACTTGGTACCAAACTTTGTTGCCAACATAATTGACAAGCTATTCTCTGACCTGCCTTGGTATCATGATCGTGCAAAATGTTAGCACCCTTCCCGCTTTTAACCCACATGGTGGGCCCATAATCCACAGTTCCACAGGATCGAAACCTTACTCTCATGTACAACCTTGATTTTGAAACATTCTTTGCACTTGGCTTCGTATGTAATTCACGAGCCAACTTCCTCCCCATGTTTCATTCTTGTGTCAGAGGCAACATTATTCTTCATTGCTCTGAACCCCATCATCAATTGTTTTAGGCATCCGCTGGATGCCTACCTAGTTGAAACTTGTTGAACCTCCTTATAGCACTCTCGATACATTTCTTGGTGCTTCTAAAATCTCCTTCCTTGAGATAACTATCGGATGTCGATCCTTTCAGACATCCGTTCTTCTAGCTTCCCTCTTATTTCACTCCTTAAAACTTGGGACGAGATTTCTTGTAGTGGAGGAGAATTGTGACGCCCGGATAATTAAGCTACAGGAAATCCCTAGTAATGGTGCCACGTCATCACATTACTATTGCTAATCCTCACTTGATCCAAATCACTGTTCATATTCAAACTCAAATTTATAGTCAAAATTCAAATTTGCCAAACATGAAAACTAAAATGTTCAAAGTGTGGCAAATAATCCCTGAGTATTTGTCATGTTGGAACCAACCTATTTTGGATTTCTGAAAGTGCCCCTCGAAATTATTTAGTGGTCCAGCATCCTTTGAAATTAGCCTTTTCAATTTCTAAAAATGGCTATACAACTCCTTTTGACCCCATACTTTTTGTTCCATCGCATTATATTGTGTTAGAATTATGTGCCGAGTTTTGTTCAAAACAAAACTCATTTGTTACTAAAAGGAAATGCAAAACGAAGAGGTTTAAAGAAATGCATCGAAAGAAAACTAGCACTGTACATCTGGGCTCTAAGTCCACATTGCACAGCCCAGCCCACCTATCCCTCTTCTCCTTCCTACTACTCACAGGGAGCTCGGTGGCCTCCCGTGCCGCGTCCACGTTGCGGATCCTCCACACGGCGGCCATCCGGACCTCCCTGGCATCTACAAGACCCCCCTGATCCTGGACGAATCCTAGCTGCCTTATCCCCTCTCTCTCCGTCGCCCCCTTCTCCACAGCACGCACCCGCGTCCGCCATCACCGTTCCCGAGCTCTTCATTGTCCCGCGCCGCCAGCTGATGTCCGGGATAGTTCACCATCGTCCTCTATGTCGCCTACGCATAACCGTTCGAGCTCGGAGGCTCGAAATCGCCGCCATCAACCACGTCATCTTCTTCACCTGCGGCCACCGAGGCCTCCACTGTCGATCCCCAGCTGTCGCTACCTCACCATCTCCCCTGAGCCCTCTAAGTGCAGCAACAGGCTCACTGTGAGCTCCTCTCCATGTTTCCCCACCTTTCCCCCTTGATTTCGTCGTAGTTTGGCTACGCCCACCGGGGCCCGTGCCCGTCCCGCTTCTGTACTTCACAGCCTGAACTCCGGCGCGCACAGCCGCATTCCTGCCCGCGCGTGGCCGCCCTTCTGCGCCCTCGTCTTCCTGCCTCTCTTGCTCTCTTGTCGCGCTGCTGCACACCGCAGCTGCCGCGTGTGCCTGCGCCGTCTCGTACTGCTCGCCGTAGCTCGTCGCCCCCGCCGCTGCCGCTCGCCCTCCACCTCTGCCTCCGCCACGCGGCCCCTCCCCGACCCCCACCTGCTTCGCTCGCTGCCTGTTGCTGCCGCTCCAGCAGCAGCTATGCCTCACCGAGCCCGCGGCGACTGCTGTTGTTGCCGCCGCTTTTCCCCTTTGCCAGCAGCCTTCTTCGCTGTTCACAGACCGCGCTCAAGCCCATCTGATGCTGCCGCTGTTGCTGCTCCACCGCCCGCCCTCTCCTTCGTCTGATGCCATTGCCACCACCGGTGTCCCACCGTCCAGCCGCTGCCCCACTGCGACGCCCGGGTTCGGCGCCCCTGGAGCTCCTTTCGCCCATGCCCGCGCGCCCGTTAACCCGCTCCCGGCTGGGCCTATGACATGTGGGCCCAGCCCCAAAAACAAATAGAATTAAATAAAATTAATTAAATAGGTTAGTTAATTAATGAATGAATTAATTAACTTATTAATTAACCTCTCTAATTAACTAGCTAACTAAGTTAATTAGCTAACAGTCAATGACAATGGGACCCCTCTGTCAGTTTGACTGGTCAACAGGTCAAAGTTGACTACTAACATCACTCTGACCTCATGCTGACATCATTATTCTTTTTCTGTCGAATCTAGTAATTACACATAATTTCATAATATTGTTTAAACTTTAGAAATTCATAGAAAATAATCCGTAAGTCAGGTGAAAAAGTTTTATATATGAAAGTTGCTCAGAAAAATCCAATGAATCCAAATATGCAATTCATTCATCTGTCACATGCCCCTAGCATAGCGAGCCTGCAACCGTCCCCCTTCGTTCCAACTATCGGAAAATGCCAAACTTCGGGAAAACATTCCTGGTTGTTTTTCCCCCTTCGCAGGTATCGTGTAGCCTTGCGTTAGTTCACCCCTAGCACTGCTTTTGTCTTGTCATGCATAGTATTGCACTTGTTTGCTTTATATTTATTGTTTCTTCCCCCTCTTCTCTCTGGTAGACCCCGAGACCTTTTGTCTTGTCATGGACGCAGGCGAGTCGGCCGTGGGCACGGACAATGTGTCAGTCGCGTGTGTTCATTTTGCAGGGGTGGCAACTTGCACAGGATGATCGCTATTGCAAAAATAATATTTGCTCATGCCCCTTTTGCGACACCTTTTTGTAAGGAATAATGGTCCTGCGAAATAATACCACATATCAGAGTAATTGTTCTCAAACAATTTAAAATGTGCTGATAAGATACATAGAAAGGATAGCACCTGGTACTTTCTGGCGAATGAGCGCGGATGCTGGTGTTTGACGGTTTTGATGTGGCACTAGCACCCACGTGGCTTCCTTTGTTCATTTTTGTAATGAACATAGCAGCAGTCTTCACGTGGAGGATTGAATGGTGTACATGCTTCCATTAAATTCAAACCCAGGATCAAAATTTTGCATATACCTCTATTAATTTGTCAACCCTGTTGTTTTTTGAGCTCAACTCCAAGGAAGTGGACACCAACTACTACTGTTGTTTGTTAAATGCGCAAGCAGATGCCCTGCTGTATTCCATTTCCCCCTCCTCAATGCTTTTATGAATATTGCCTCTGTATGTATTCATCTGTGGCATTAAGACCAACCGCATCGGCAGCTTTCTCTTCATCGACATCTTCATAGGCGGGCAGCTGGTGTGGAGACCCGATGATGGGCGGGGCGGAGCAGAGCCGGCAAGCTGGTGCGGGGCAGCAAGACGGCTGGGCGCGCGAGAGCCGGCGCTAAGTGGGTCAGGCGCGTGGAGGTAGGAGCCAGTGTGGAATAGAGAAAACGCGTGCTCGCGCATGCGAGGTCTGTCACGGGTCGAACAACCGTCGGCTCGGAAACATCAGCGAGTCGTAGTGAGGTGTGGGTTGCAGGTCGAGATGACGACTCAAACACAGGGCGGCTCATGGACGGAGGCGTAATCGGCTTTCAGCAGTAGAGGCGAGGCCGGTGGCTCAGAGCAACAAAACCTCCAGACGAGGAGAAGCAAGGCGACCGGCGACTCGAAGCGGCCGGCGCTCGACGGCCCTACAACGGCGGCAGATGGTGACTCAAAGGTGAGCCTGACAAGGCGAGGCCACAGTGGTGGTAGTGGGCGGCAACGACTTGGCCCCACGGCAAGGGCGGCTTGTAGGTGCGGCTCGACGGCGGCAGACTCGGTGTGAGGCCGCAGAGCAGAGGCAGACGGCAGCTCAAGGCGCGACGGCGAAGGCACGGCCTACGAGGGAGGCCAGGTTGACCTGGTGCGACAGCAGAGTCACGCGGAGGAGCAGTAGAACCAGCACGTGGTGTGTGTTACCGCAGTTCAGAGGGAAGGTGCGGAGCTGGCCAAGTGACCGTGTTGGCGTTGATTTTGTCAATCCGATCAGGTGTTGGAGTCCTTGCCCAACATGCATGTTCACGTAAGGCAAACAATGTTATTTTCGTTTTTTGTACAGATTGCCTCCTCAAAGTTTGAGCTTTAACATGGGCAGTATTCGACTTCGAGTACTAGATGGATCACTTTATGCAGATAGTAGCAACGGAGTAGTATTCCCTTCATCACGTACTTCAGATTTGACTTGGTCCTGACACCAGAAAAAATAGCAGCAAAGGTGGGCCACGGCAGAAACGAGCCGACGGAGGCGGACCATAGCGGCGATGCCAGCCGGCGGAGGCGGAATCGGAGTCCAATCCATATCCGGGTTCTCTGATTTGTTGTTGGTTTGACTTTTCTTCTTGTGTTGATGGATCAATGGATGGATTCCTTTATACGGACAACCGCCGCAGAGTCTTACTATATTAGTATTGCTTCCATGTAAATAGTAGCATAATCAAAGTAGTAGATCACTTTACGAAACCACCTCGGGTCTTGACCCTTGCTTGCACACACACTTGTTGATTGATTGGATTTGACGGATCACTTTGCGTCGGCGACGCACAGCAGAACTCCGAACCCTAATTTGTTTTGAACTCAAAATTCATACGCCCGGTCGAAAGTTGACCATCAAATTTAATTAACCTGGCCACGGCTTTGCCCCATGCTGTTGCTCCACGCTAGTTCTTCATCTGTAAACTGTGAGCTTCTTGATCCCTGATATAGATCCCTCCAAGAACTCAACACCACCATGCGCAAGCCCTACGGTGGGCACCAACTGTCGCGGAATTAGCACGGCAGATGTCCTAGTGCAAGGACTTAGTCGTGAGGCCAACGCATCTATGTGGTAGCTTGAGAGGGGTTGATCGAAATAGAGAGGCACAACACAAGACAAGGGTTTAGGCAGCTTCGGGCCCCGGGAAACATCATCCGGTAATAAGCCTACATGTTGTTTGTGGCTAGGTCTCATTATGATCACGAGGGAGACGTCGTATAAGCCGGCTCTCCTCTAGTTGTGTCTAGCCTTGGAGGTTATTTTCCTCTCCCCTCTTGGAGTGCCATGCCCCTCCTTATATATGTTGAAGGAGCGGGTTACATGACTAGTCCTGGTAGGATTAGGATTACTCTATTATAAGTGGAGTCCTACTCTTACTTCCTTTGTAGGAGAATATTACTTAGACTTTCCTCTTAAGCCGGCTCACCATAACATGAGCCAGCCTTCTGGGCCTTGCGCCTAGTACTCTATCTGAGCCGTCGTCGGGGCTATCCGCTGAGTCGCCAGGCTCGTGAGTCGTGAGACCAGTGAGCCGCCAGACTCGTAAGTCGCCAATCCTCCGGCGGGTTACCAATGGAACTCCAAGTCCCAGCCGGTCATATATCCGGCCGGGTTATACCGCGGGGTATATACCCGACAAGTGACGAGGGTGACACCTCATACATCACTCCTGATGAGATCTCTGTAGTGTAGTTATTCGGTCGTGGTCATCGAGGGTGATTTCCTCCTTAACCACTTCTGATACGACTCTGTCGTGCAACCCCTCAAGTGTGAACCTCGAGGGTGGTTCCTCTTATGTTCACCTTGATGATTATATGGAGAGGAATCCACCGAGGGTGGTTCCTCAGGGTTCCCCTTGGTGTTAGACACACAGTTACTATGGTTACTATGACTTTACACTGAACCATGTTACTAAAGACGGGTCAGCCCTGAGGGGTACCCGCGCGAGCTTAATTGCGAGTGATGTGGAGTCGGGTTGACCTGGAAGGTGCCCGTGAGGTACTTACGAGGCGTTGTGATACGTCTCCAACGTATCTATAATTTTTCATTGTTACATGCTATTATATTACCCGTTTTGGATGTTTATGGGATTTACTTTACACTTATATATCATTTTTGGGACTAACCTACTAACCGGAGGCCCAGCCCGTATTGCTGTTTTTTTTTTTGCCTATTTCATTGTTTCGAAGAAAAGGAATATCAAACGGAGTCCAAACGGAATGAAACCTTCGGGAGCGATCTTTTTGGAACAATGATCCAGAGGACTTGGAGTGCAAGTCAAGAAACATTCGAGGAGGCCACGAGGGTGGAGGGCACGCCCCCCCTACTGGGCGCGCCCCCTATCTCGTGGGCCCCTCGGGCGTCCACCGACCTACTTATTCCTCCTATATATACCCACGTACCCCGAGAACATTAGAAGCGACCATGAAAACCTAATTCCACCGTCGTAACCTTCTGTATCTGCGAGATCCCATCTTGGAGCCTTCGCCGGTGCTCCGCCGGAGGGGGAATCAACCACGGAGGGCTTCTACATCAACACCATAGCCTCTCCGATGAGTTGTGAGTAGTTTACCACAGACCTTCAGTTCCATAGTTATTAGCTAGATGGCTTCTTCTCTCTCTTTGAATCTCAATACCATGTTCTCCTCGATCTTCTTGGAGATCTATTCGATATAACTCTTTTTGCGATGTTTTTGTCGAGATCCGATTAATTGTGGGTTTATGATCAAGTTTATCTATGAGAAATATTTGAATCTCCTATGAATTCTTTTATGTGTGATTAAGTTATCTTTGCAAGTCTCTTCGATTTATTAGTTTGGTTTGGCCTACTAGATTGATCTTTCTTGCAATGGGAGAAGTGCTTAGCTTTGGGCTCAATCTTGCAGTGTCCTTTCCCAGTGACAACACGAGCAACAAGGCACGTATTGTATTGTTGCCATCGAGGATAAAAAGATGGGGTTTATATCATATTGCATGAGTTTATCCCTCTACATCATGTCATCTTTCTTAATGTGTTACTTTGTTCTTTATGAACTTAATACTCTAGATGCATGCTGGATAGCGGTCGATGTGTGGAGTAATAGTAGTAGATGCAGGCAGGAGTCGGTCTACTTGTCACGGACATGATGCCTATATACATGATCATGCCTAGATAATCTCATAATTATTCGCTTTTCTATCAATTGCTCGACAGTAATTTGTTCACCCACCGTAATACTTATGCTATCTTGAGAGAAGCCACTAGTGAAACCTATGGCCCCCGGGTCTATCTTTTATGATATGAGCTTTCAATCTAGTTTTATTTGCATCTTTACTTTTCCAATCTATATTATAAAATACCAACAATATATTTATATTATCATATTATCTCTATCAGATCTCACTTTCGGAAGTGGCCCTGAAGGGATTGACAACCCCTTTATTGCGTTGGTTGCGAGTTCTTGTTTGTTTGTGTATGTGCGTGGGACTTTTGAGGAGCCTCCTACTAGATTGATACCTTGGTTCTCAAAAACTGAGGGAAATACTTACGCTATTATTTCTGCATCACCCTTTCCTCTTCAAGGAAAACCAACGCAAGCTCAAGACGTAGCACATGGCCGGGCATTCTTAGCCCTTGCCACAAGTTCTCGATACGGGGCGATAGCGTCACATCGATCATGAGTCTCTGCTCGTTACCGTGTGCTCCTAATCCACTATGATTTGGATATTTGATTCGAGGGGCCTCTGGCCTGATAGCACTAACCATCACGTGGGCATAGTATGGGCGTTTTGCATCGTATACATCATTCGAAGCTTAATAGACGTCATGTGACTGAGTGGCCCGTGCCAGGTGGGACTGGTAAGCACCTGCCTTTTTTAAGGAGGTAGCTAGGTCTGCTCATCGGCCGCACACGCAACATGTAGGAGTTCCCGGGGCGATGGCCCAAGACCCCTGGTGGCATAGGTTTAGTCCGGTGTGCTGACCTCTCTATTAAGCCTAGGTCTGGTTGCGGCGTATTGTTTGGCCGAGGTCGGGCATGACCCAGTAAAGTGTGTCCGACCGGAGTTAAGCGAGCGTGGTGGGTAAGTTGGTGCACCCCTGCGGGGAAGAAAACATCTATTGATAGCCTGTCCTATGGTAACGGATACTTGGAGTTGTTTCCCGATCGACACAACTAGAACTGGATACTTGAGGTGATAACTGGATAGTATGGCTCAAGGATTTCTTTCTCGCAGGGAGTCGAGAAAGAATCTCTGGCCGAGGTTGATAACACTACCACTACCTTACTTTATGCTACTCTTATCTCTTCTAATGCTTCAAGATGCTTGAAGCGGCTTGAAGATGCTAGTCTTCTATAGGCTAGGCTTTCCCCTTCTCTTCTGGCATTCTGCAGTTCAGTCCACATATACTACCCATTTCATTGACACCGATGCATATGTAGTGTAGATCCTTGCTTGCGAGTACATTAGATGAGTACTCACGGTTTCTTTGCTCCCCCTTTTCCCCCATTTTCCATTCTTCTCGGAAGTCGCAACAATATGGTGGAGCCCAGGATCCAGATGCCACCTTCAACGACGACTGCTACTACACTGAGGGTGCCTACTACTACGTGGAGGCCGCCGACGACCAGGGGTAGTTAAGAGGCTCCCAGGCAGGAGGCCTTTCCTCTTCGATTGTGTTGCTTTTGTGCTAGCCTTCTTAAGGCAGACTTTTCTAACCTATGTCTGTACTCATATATTGTTGCTTCCGTTGACTCTTGTGTATTCGAGCCTATGTATTGAAGCCCTCGAGGCCCATGGCTTGTAATATAAAGCTTGAATTATTTTAATTTGAGTCTAGAGTTGTGTTGTGATATCTTCCCATGAGTTCTTGATCTTGATCATACACATTTGCGTTTATGATTAGTGTATGATTGAATCAAGGGCATCACAGTGAATATGGTTAGTTCATAATCTTTGCTAAAAACCTGAATGCTGGCTTTACATATTTACAACAACAAGAGCAAATAGATTTTGTAAAAGTTTTTCTTTATCACTTTCAGTTTGTCAACTGAATTGCTTGAGGACAAGCAAAGGTTTAAGCTTGGAGGAGTTGATACGTCTCCAACGTATCTACTTTTCCAAACACTTTTGCCCTTGTTTTGGACTCTAACTTGCATGATTTGAATGCAACTAGCCTGGACTGACGCTGTTTTCAGCAGAATTGCCATGCACTGGTGCGCGCCGGTCCTAAACAAACGGTTTTTTACCCCTTTCTGCGATGGCATTTGGAACCGTCGCCAAGTGAGTGTGGGCGATAGGGGGGTCCTTCCCACATGACCCAGAAACCATCGGGGATAGGGAGCCTTGATGCATACTGTTGTCCCTATATAACTGTTTCCGATATCTCGAATATCCCAAACGCTTCATCCTTGCTACTCGTTTGTGCTGGCATTGCCATCGCAGTCGGAGTTTTGTGGTTCTGTCTAAAACCAGGCAGATTCTAGGCACGAGAGCTTTCCAAGCAGATTCTAGGAAGATTCCAGGCATGGGAGATTTATGATGCGTGGCACATCACAAACAGTTCATGATCACACACATTTAGTTTTCCTGCACCGTATGTGATAGTGTCTGACATCACACACGCTTTGCAAACGGCAACTGTGTGCATGCTTGCACACGTTTCCTCTCTGTGAACCATCTCGGATTATGGTGTATATCGCAAACATTTGTGTTTTACCAACCATGTGTGCCGTAATGACCTGTACAACGTAATTTCGCCCTAATTTAACTGCTTCTATTTAAAATTGTACCTAATTTAAACTTGAAAGTAGGCTATAGCTTTATTCATATCCATCAGGTTCAAACAACCAATTCATTATTCGATTCACAGGTACATATGTTTAAGAATTACAGAAGCACCAAATAAAGAATGATGTACCAGGGTTCTATACTTGTACTATTACAGATGGTAAAGAAAGAGGTGACAGACATTCCAGTTGCTAAACAAGGTGAAGCGGAATGGCCCTATTGTGCTCTCCTAGATGCAGAAGGCATGCAGGACTCTAGTCCAACTCCGTGTGATGGCCGGCCGCCAATCATGTAGTTTGAGAGGTAATCTTGAGTAAACTGCTTCAGGATCCACTTCAAAAGAAAATATATTCAGATATTGTCATCTAACACAACTCATTACAGGCTGTAAAAAGAAGGCTATAGGGTTCTTACTTACCATCCTGCAGTTCACTGTTGTCTTGCATAAAGTGTAAACAAATAGTTCGATTGACATCTTTTGACCCATTTTAGTAACAATCTTTATCAGTTTCCTCACTTGATGCTGGTTCATGAATATCTCATTGCCCCATGTGCAGAAAGGGTCGAAGTGTGGATCTTTGGCAATGATATATGTACCTAAAAGCACCAAGTTAATATTAGAAGCTAAACAACAATTGAAAAATGATGTAGTACAACATTCCAGCCATCCCATTATATAAGATTTTATTACATGTATATCTAGACATCATCAGAACATTAAGGTAACACCCTTCCTTGTTGCTATGTAGCCTGGGATTGCATATTTAGTCATTCAGTACAATGCATGTTGCTAAACAACAATTGAAAAACGAAAAGGCATGTTAACTGTAATATCCTTAACAACAACCAAATATCGTAATTCATAGTGGTATTGTTAAAACTGTTATTGATGAAATTGAACTGCACAGCAAATAGTTGCACATATAGAGCATCACATTGTGAAGAACTGAAATAAACAAGTCATAAGGAAATCTCTAGGCGATCCTTAAAAAGTTAAAGGACTAAAACCATTAGTGGATATATATACTCCAGCAATTTTTGGCCTTTTCTAGTCGATCCCCTAAACTTAAGGTTGTAAACTTCAATTTGATCAAGTTCAAAGCAGGTTCAACCAAAAGTAGCATGCATTCAAACATAAACATAGATAGTTTTGCCTAACCGTACATAAAACATAAATTTAAACTAAGCTAAACTACTTTCGGTCAAAGTAGAGGTCGAGCCAATCCTTCCTCGTCATGTACAATGTGCCGCGAGCCGGGTCCAAGCCAGTACCGTCGTCGGGGTCGTTGGGGAAGGCACTCCTCCACTCGTTGTCGTCGATCTCCTCGTCCTGGGGGCCCACCTCGACGCCCTCCGCGCCGCCGTCGCCGCCGCCTTCGACCTCGTCATCGGAGGAGAGCGCGATAACCTTGCCGCCCTCCACGCCGCCGTTCTCGCCGCCTTCGACCTCGTCATTGGAGGAGAGCGTGGTAACCTCGCCGCCCTCCGCGCCGGCAAAGATCGCCGCTCCGCCTCCACGAGTGCCGGATGCTGCCGGCGGAGCTCTTGCATGTAGGCCTCATCGGCGGCCTCAGCCTCAAGACGCTCCCAGGCATCGCGTCCACCCGCGCCATAGCCGAGCTCACCACCCCTGGCTCCGGCGGAATGAGGTGGACCGGACGTGTGCCGAAGGGGAAATTGAGCCTGGCCATCGCGACGTGGTAGCGAACCTGCCAGCGGTCGTACTCCATGGCCGTGAGCTCGGCCGTGTGGAAGCTACCAAGCCACCAGCAGGTGTGGGTCTCTCGATCTGTAATCTCGGTGAGCCACATCCCCCACTGCCACTACCGGCCCCCGAGGTAGGACTTCGTCAGCTGCCGGTTCCGGGGGAGGATGGGTGATACGTCTCCGTCGTATCTACTTTTCCAAACACTTTTGCCGTTGTTTTGGACTCTAACTTGCATGATTTGAATGGAACTAACCCGGACTGACGTTGTTTTCAGCAGAATTGCCATGGTGTTATTTTTGTGCAGAAATAAAAGTTCTTGCAATGACCTGAAACTCCTCGGAGATTATTTTTGGAATTAATAAAAAATACTGGCGAAAGAATCAAGGCCAGGGGGCTCACACCCTGTCCATGAGGGTGGGAGGCGCGCCTACCCCCCTGGGCGTGCCCCCCTGCCTCGTGGGCCCCCTGGTGCTCCTCCGACCTCAACTCCAACTCTATATATTCACGTTCAGGGAGAAAAAAAAATCGGAGAGAAGGATTCATCGCGTTTTAGGATATGGAGCCGCTGCCAAGCCCCAATCTCTCTCGGGAGGGCTGATCTGGAGTCCGTTCGGGGCTCCGGAGAGGGGAATCCGTTGTCATTGTTTTTGACACCTGAAACAGTAGGAGAGCCTCCTATTGCAAATTTAATAAAAGAATGGAAGTATGTTACAAAAGATTATTTACAAATCATCCCATTTTGGGAATGAGGGGGGTGGCCTATTACAGGGAGTTAAGGAAGGATGAAAGAAAGGGTTTATGTTTATCTCCTACTCTATAAGTCAGGAGAAAAAGATCTTCCTTTAGTCTAGCAAGCCAGGAGGCTTGGGAAGGGAGCACTCCTCTAAAGTGCTTATTATTACGTTCCTTCCAGATGCTCCAGGAAGCAAGCATGAAGATTTCCATGAACAGTGGTTTCTTCCAAGAGATTTTGGCTTGTTCAACCCAATCAAGACGTGAAGGTACTGCATGGCCCCTGATCTGAAGTTTGTCCCAACATTGAAGGCTGAAATTGCATTCCAAGAAGAGATGCTCCACTGTTTCATTGCTGCAATTGGGGCATAGGAGGCATCCAAAGTCATTGCCAATGTTATAGTGTCTCCTTTTGAGCATGTCTCTGGTGTTGAGTCTATCCGAGAGTAGCAACCAGCCAAATACTTGAATCTTCATTGTTGCTTTAGATTTCCAGATCCATCTATATGCTCGGTGTGCATGGATATCCTTGAAGTAGAAAGTGTAGAACCTGTTGGCTGAGTAGTAGTTGGTCCCCCAAATACATGTCCATTCATCACTAGTCAGGGGGTTTAGGAATTCAACGTGCATGGTTTTCTGCTGGAGGTCTCGAGTCTCATCAAGGGCTTGGGTGGAGAGTGGTAGATGGAACGTTTCACTAAGAGACGTGCTGCTCAAAAAATCTCGCACAGATATATCCTCCTGTTGAGCGAAGGAGAATGCTCTGGGGTGGGTCTCAGCCAAAACGTCTCCAATCTAGACATCCTTCCAGAATAAAGCCGAAGATCCATTGCGAACAGTCACATTGGTGACACCTCTATATACTGGCATGAGTTTTGAGACGTCTCGCCACCAGAAAGAACCGCACGGATCAGTTGCATGTGGGATTTTATGGGTGTAATATGTGCTCCAAATCAACTCCACCCAAGGTAGGTCCCAGTGGTTATAGAATTTGTGGAGGAATTTGAGGAGTAGTGCATCACTTTGCACCTGAAGATTAAGAATGCCAAGCCCTCCACACTCTTTAGGTTTGCAAATCATGTCCCATGAGGCCAAGGAGTTGCACTTGTCACCTTGGTCAGTTTTCTTTGTCCATAAGCATTTTCTTCTGATTTTGTCTATAAGCTCAAGAATGCCAGCAGGGAGTTCGAGAGTGCAAACAGCGAAAATTATTAAGGATGTTATGACTGAGTTCAGAAGAGTGAGCTTCCCACCGTATGAAATCATATTAAGGGTGGCAGACAATCTTCTCCCCACACGACAAACAAGGGGCATGAGATCCAGAATGGTTGGTTTAGTAGTGCCCATTGGGAGCCCAAGATAGGTGAAAGGTAACTTGCCAACTACACAACCAAAGATATTTGCCAATGCAATCGTAATGTCTGGATCACAGTTCAGTGGTAGGAGGATAGACTTGTGGAAATTAATCTTCAAGCCAACTGAAGCAGCATAGTCAGAGAGTATGTTCTTGATGGTTGTGGCTTGGGCAGCAGAAGCAGCCATAGCAAGAATAGTATCATCCGCGTATTGTATCACAGGATAGTCTTTCTGGCTATTGCAGGGAAAAGGTAAGCTGATTTCACCTCGTGAGAATGCATCGTTGATCGCCGCTTGCAAAAGGTCAGCCGCAAGTACGAAAATTAGAGGAGACAGGGGGTCACCTTGGCGTACACCACATTTGCAATGGAATTGCCTTCCAGGTACACCGTTGAGTAGCTATTGTATCAAATGCCTTAGCAAAATCAAGTTTTAGAAGTACAATTTCTTTCTTGGAGCTTTGACATTGATAGATGTATTCAAAAGCCCATGCAAGGCAGTCTTGTATGGTTCGACCTTTGAGAAATCCATACTGGTTGCGGTGGATAACTTTGAGAATGATTTTCTGCAAGCCATTAGCCAATATTTTTGTGATCACTTTTAGACAACAATTTAGAAGTGTAATCGGCATGAAGTCATTCACAGTGCTGGGAGCATTGTTTTTTGGGATCAGAGTGATAAACCCATCGTTAATGCTTTCAAGATTGAGATTACCGTCTAAAAATTGGTTGCAAAGGTTATAGAAATCCTCTTTTATTATCGGCCAGCAAGCTTTAAGAAATGCTCCATTGAATCCATCCGGGCCAGGTGCACGATCTGCAGGCATTGTTTTAATAACATGGTCGATCTCAGCGTGGGTGAATGGGACTGTTAACTCATCAAGACCTTCAATCCTTTTGATAATTCTTTGGAGGTCAAATTTCATTTCATTATGAGAGGGAGTGCCGAGTCTCTGTTTAAAGGATGGAAGAGTAAGGCTTCTTTTCCCGAGTGATTCTCCACGCAAACACCATCATCCGTGGTCAGTGTTGCAATATTATTTCTGCGGTACCTCTCGGATGCCATGGCCTGAAAGAACTTGGAGTTTTCATCTCCGAATTGCACCCATCGAATGGTGCACCATTTCTTCCAATATAGTTTTTGGTAGTTAAGCAGTCTGATGATGTGGGCCTTGAGAATTTTTCTAAAATTTACTTCAGGTGTGCATAATTGTCTTTTGTTTTCCAGCCCATCAATTTCCAATAAAGCCCTGTTCGAATTTTCTATGGCAATGGAGAGTTTAGAAATGCTTTTGCTCCAGTATTTGAGGTCGTGTCTTAGAATTTTGAACTTTCTGCAGAGCACTGTTGCCATATTTTTGGAAGTCACAGGTTTTGACCAAGCGTTTTGAACTATTTGCATGAAGCCTGGATGTTGTAACCAGAAGGACTCAAACCTGAATAATTTGGAGCGAGGAATGGACGTTTCAATGTTGACGACGCAAGGGATGTGGTCAAATACTGGTCGTCCGAGGGGTTTAACCATTGTATTAGGGTAGGTGCTTGTCCAATTATTGCTTGTGAAGAACCAATCAATCTGCTCAAGTAACGGATCAAGTTGCATATTACTCCAGGTATATTCACGGCCTTTAATGGGGAGTTCAATTTATGCTTGTGCCCGAATAAAGTCGTTAAAAGTAATCATGTCAGTATAGCTTCCACCAGGCTTGTTTCTATTCTCAGGGCTTCTAATGAAGTTAAAGTCGCCAACCAAGAGCCAATCTTCATTAGGAGGGATATTTAATGCCATGAGCCAATTAATGAAGTTAACCCGATTGACCCCTTGACATGGTCCATATACATTCACCAGGGTCCAAAAATGAGTCGACTGGGTTGACTGAAAACGTGTAACTAGGGCAAAGTCTTCATGTGCGATTGTAGTGGCTGTGAAAATGGCACTGTTCCAAATCGTGGCCAGTCCACCCGAGGCCCCCCGGGAAGGCACAAAATCGAACTGATCGAAACGTTTAGGGCAACAAGACTTAATGAAAGTGTGATCAAAAGAAGGTTTTTTGGTCTCTTGCAAACAGATAACAGCGCAACCACACGAGTTGATTGCATTAGAAAGTGCTAATTGTTTTGCCTCAGAATTCAAACCCCAGACATTCCAACAGAGTACGTTCCAATTAACATGAAGTACCATAAAAATAAGATAGTATGCAAGTACGCATAGATAAACGCCAAAAGGACAGGCCCCGAACAGGGGGCTTAAGCCTGGGCCGAGTGTGGGCCATCGTCAGGAGATGCCTGGAGCTGCTCATCAGTGAGCTCTTCAGCAGGAATTCCACACATGACAGTGCCAATGTGCTGAATAACTGGTATCGCCGTGGGTGGTGGTATCTCAGGGGATGCAGATGATTCAGAAGCAACAGTGGTGGTAGCCGTAGAGGGAATGATCCTGGGTTTTACCTTTGAGACCTTGGTCTTGGTGTCCGTTGTCATTGTCATCATCAACCTTGCTCCATCACCAATTTAATGATGCTCAACGCTGTGCATGAGTAATTCCATCATAGACTTGCTGGACGGTGATGGGTTGGATGAGATTTACCATGTAATCTAGTTAGTTTTGTTAGAGTTTGATCCCTAGTATCCACTATGTTCTAGGATTGATGTTGCTATGACTTTGCTATGCTTAATGCTTGTCACTAGGGCCCGAGTGCCATGATTTCAGATCTGAACCTATTATGTTTTCATGAATATATGTGAGTTCTTGATCCTATCTTGCAAGTCTATAGTCACCTACTATGTGTTATGATCCGGCAACCCCGAAGTGACAATAATGGGGACCACTCCCGGTGATGACCGTAGTTTGAGGAGTTCATGTATTCACTATGTGTTAATGCTTTGGTCCGGTACTCTATTAAAAGGAGGCCTTAATATCCCTTAGTTTCCAATAGGACCCCGCTGCCACGGGAGGGTAGGACAAAAGATGTCATGCAAGTTCTTTTCCATAAGCACGTATGACTATATTCGGAATACATGCCTACACTACTAGGGAAAATCCTAGTAGTAGCGCGGGTTTAAAGCCCACTAGTAGCGCGTGCTTCCGCGCTACTAATAAGGTGCTACAGCTATTACTTAGCAGTAGCGCGTGTGACACGCGCTACTGCTAAGACACATAGCGGCAGCGCTTCTCCTCTCCCGCGATGCTGCTAATCTAGCTAGTTGTAACGTGTTTACTATCCATCGCTACTAGTATTCTTTTTATTTATTTTTATTTTTAGTGTATTTATACGCCGTTATACAAATTTTGGTACAATACCAATTATGAGGTTTATATCATTATGTCCATAACAGTGTGTCAAATGAAGGTGGATTAGGTTCAAGTGGAGGCAATATGTGGTGCATGTCAAAAGTATACTACTAATACAAACTTGATCTAGTTTGGCCTAGTAGTACTTTCAATGTGCACCACATGTTGCCTCCACTTGAATCTAATCCGCCAGCACAAGCTATTTAGTCATCATCATAGTCATTACCACCAACAATATTCATTTAATCACCATAGTCATAGTGTAACACATAATCATCTTCAAACTCATTCTAGCTAGCTAATCACCACCAACACTAGATGCGGTAGCTATCTAATCACCACTAACACTAGCTAATAATTATCAGCATAGTCATTACCACCAACACTAGCTGTTTAATCATCATAGTCATAGTGTAGCACATCATCATCTTCAAACTCATTTCTAGCTAGCTAATCACTCCTGCTGCTCTCTCTCTCAGGTAAAATAACATAAAACATGTGTAGCTCTCCTCCTTCATCAAGTTGGAGCATGCAGATGAACCTGTCTCCTAATCGTGGGATGCGCTTCTGATTGCTGCCCCCTAGTACTTCTCTGCGCTCCTCCATCACAAATTTGGTCTAGTCTTTCACTATTAAGAATTCGTCGCTTTTAGAAATCCTGAATGCACTAAAGTGCATTGTAGGATATCTTGGCAGTAAGGTAACAATACTCATGGTACCTTTAGTCTCGATCCCATGAGGCACAACATTCATCGGGAGTCCCAGTTGAAGAACATCGTATGGTAACATACTTAGCAATGAAGTTTAGCTTAAAAATAATGTATGGAAAAGATGCACTAAGGACAAATAGTAAAAATATCTTACCATCTTTCCTAAATAGACGTGACCGTAGTTCATTACGAACACTATTGGTCGCATGTTTTTAGTACTAACATTTCTAAGTGCAGGAAGAAAATTTGTCTTGACAGTATCAAGATCCGCAAGCCATGAAACATAATGACTTAGCTCCTCGCAGTTTAGTTCAGCCCCGGGACAGTAGTAGGTCCTGTCTACCAAGCGTTGGACATGTTTGCTTGAACGGAAATAAGCTGACAATAGAAATTAGTTGTCAACTATTTTTGAATAAACAATATCAAAGACATAAATATGGTTGAGAAACTCACATAATGGTATAACTGGAGGCGTCTGCACATCGACCAAGATGTCGGTATTACCTTCAATATCATCTTCCGGACAAATATCAAAGGTGATAACCATATCAGGCTCAAATGCATAAGTCTTGCATAGTGCTCGCCATGTTTTGCATCCAAAATAGGTGTAGTCGTCTGCATTGTATAATTTTGCGTGGAAAATATAAACATGCTCGGTCTTCAAGTAAACTTTCTTTACCTCGATAGTACGACTGAAACCTATCTTATCCAATACAAAAACTCTTGCATGGCAGGGGATACACTAGTAGAATAGTAAAAAAATTTAAATTATAAGTTGAAGCAAATGAAGAAGATGTCATGCTTAATTACGAAAAAAGACTTGTCGTTGTGACTTACTGTATCCACTTCGAAGTTCTCGTCCAGCTTGATGATGAAGCGCCTATCATCATCTAGGAGGATTTCGTCGCAAAGGTCGCGCTCGTCTTCGCAGTATTTGTAAATACCGAAATCCTTTTCGTCATCAGACATTTCCTATGTTCATAGTTGAAACATTAATTTAAAATCGATCAAAGACAACTACCAGGATACTCAACACACAAATCCGGGACACTCGATATTTCCTACATATTTTGGCACAAGTCATGCCAAAATTCACGGAAAAATCCGGCATGACCTTTGCTAAAATAGGACATATCGAGCGCCTGAAATTTGCCGGAACGGAAATGAATCAACACTCCGGCAAAACATAGGCCACTCGGAGGTGTAACTTGCAAACATGACAAGCCACTTGGGCAAGAACATGTCCTATTTGAGCAACACAAGATATACATTTCAAAATATATTATAGGACTCAAATTAGCATGCATTCAATAAGCAAAAGTAAATCATCTCATGCGTCCGTACATCGTCGAATATTATCACTAATACATCCCAAATAGTATCATACATATAACTCACTAATACAACTAAAACCCTAGCGCACGACGGGTATCGGCGCGGGCGGTGGACACCACAGAGAAGGAACCATCACAGATCATAGCTCGGTGAGATCCACGAGAACTCTGCGGTATTGGAGAACCTGTGCTCCAATGCAAACAAGTAGCGACGGACGTGCGCGTCCTCCTCACTAACACGGTGGCGCACCACCTCCAGGGGTCCTCGAGCCTCTGGACCGCCATCGCCCACGCGATCGCCACCAAAGAAGGTTCGGTCAGCGACAGTGGCTCCTCACCAACCTGCGCCCCCCCGGTAGGTAGCACATCCCAGTACCACCCCGGTGGAGCCCAGTCCTGGACATGGCCCATCTGGTGACGGAGGTGTCCTCCGCTGACTCGACGATGAGGATGCGGGATAGGCATCGTCGATGTCGATGCGGGAAAATTGCTTTAACTAAAAAAATAACAACAAGTTCTTACTAACTAGTTCTATTAATTCAACTAGTTCTTACTAAAAATAAACTTACTATGAATAAAAATAAACTAGTACCTAATTAGTACCTAGTTCTTACTCACTAATTAGTACCTAGGAACTACTGCCCTAATTACCATCTAATTTGATGAACCTAGGGGTGGAAAGTGGTAGCGGATATTCCAATTATCCAACTTAAAAGTGAAATAAGTGGTCAAATTTTACTCGTTTTATGATTCATCTTAGAAATTTGATTCGTTTCCACCCTTACATGAACCCTAACTAATTTGAGCCGCATCCGCATCCGATTCATTTCCACCCTTACATGAACCCTAACTAATTTGATGCAACTAAAATATGAAGAAACCATAGGCAGAGGTAGGGGAGAGGGAGGAGCAGGCATGCTCACCTCGGGTGCCTGTAACGAGGGAGGGGCAGGCGGCGTCGAGGTCGGGGTCGGGGCTCGGGCGCGCGGCGGAGGGCGGTGTTGAGGCCGGGGTCAGGGGCGGCGTCCGGGGCGGCGTTGAGGTTGGGGGTGGGGGCGGCGTTGAATCCGGGGTCGAGGGCAGCGTAAAGGGTGTGCAGAGAGCGTGCGGCGGCCGACGGGTGACGGCGACGGCGAGAGCGGAGGAGTTGGATTTGGGGGAAGTGGCCGTGGGGAAGGACGAACCCCGTGGTTAAGTCAGAAGTAGCAGTAGCGCGTTTTAGAAAGCGCGCTGCTGCTACGTTAGCTACAGCATGTTCTAGGATACACGCTACTGCTACTCCTTTCTCTTTTTTCCCCTTTTTCATTTATTTTTCTTCACATTTTATTTTTTTCCTTTCACCTTCTTCTATTTCTTTCATTTTCAATTACCTTTCTATTTGCTTTCCTTTTAATTTTATATCCTTTAGGAGTAGCGAGTTTAGAATAAAATGCGCTACTACAAAGAAAGTAGCGGTAGCGCGGTTCGATATAGATCGCTACTACTCTGTGTAGCCTATCGGCTAAGCTGTGGGAATTTTAGTAGTAACATGCTTAGAATAAGGCGCACTATTGCTAGAACTTTATTTGTAGCGCGGTTTGCACAGGCGCGCTACTGCTACTTAGCACCAGCGTGCTTTTTTGACCCACGCTACTGCTAAAGTTCTGTGCATAAGGTTTTACCTAGTAGTGCTACATTACATTGATGAATTGGAGCTAGTTCTGTGTCACCCTATGTTATAACTATTACATGAGCAATCGCATCCGACATAATTCTTCATCACCGATCCAATGCCTACGAGCTTTTCACATATTGCTCTTTGCTTAGTTAATTTACGGTTGCCACTGTTACAATTACTACAAAACTACTACTGCTACTTTTATCGCCGTTACTGTTACTTCCAAACTACTTTGCTACTAAATACTTTGCTGCAGATATTAAGTTATCCAGGTGTGGTTGAATTGATGATAACCCACAAATGTAGGGGATCGCAATAGTTTTCGATCAGTAAGAGTATCGTACCCAACGAGGAGCTAAAGGTAGAATAAATATTCCCTCAAGTTCTATCGACCACCGATACAACTCTATGCAAGCTTGACGTTCTCTTTACCTAGAACAAGTATAAAACAAGATGTACTTTGTAGGTGTTGTTGGATAGGTTTGCAAGTTAATAAAGAACACGTAAATAAAAAGTAGGGGCTGTTTAGATAAAGAAGCAATAAAGTAAATATAGCGAGTGTGGAAAAGTGGTTGTAGGAGTTGTCAAATTGTCCTTAAGCAATTGACTACGTTACTAGACCGATAATCACTATTGCAATTCTATTTGAGGGAGAGGCATAAGCTAACATACTTTCTCTACTTGGATCATATGCACTTATGATTGGAACTCTAGCAAGCATCCGTAACTACTAAAGATTCATTAAGGTAAAACCCAACCATAGCATTAAAGTATCAAGTCCCCTTTATCCCATACGCAAACAACCTACTTACTCGGATCTGTGCTTCTGTCACTCACGCCACCCACCATAAGAAAATCATAAACATATTGCAAACCCTACAGCGGGAATCCCTCATGCTTGCACGACACGGAGGGCACCATAGGACAGCACCAATAATAAAACATGCAACTCAAACCAATCATAGCAATTCATCAATCGCCGATAGGACAACGAAAATCTACTCAGACATCATACAATGGAAACACATCATTGGAAAATAATATGAAGCATAAAGCAACACATCATACGATTGCTGAAATTTTTGGCTGCTCTATTGGCACCATGCCGTTCACTTACTTGGGCCTGCCCATGGGTACCACACGCCCGAGCTTGAATGACCTGATGCCGATGGTAGCCTCCGTTCAGCATAAGATGCCTGCTGCAGTCTCGCTCCTGGATTATGGATCCAAGCTTACGCTGCTCAACTCTGTGGTCACTTCCCTGGTTGTTTATGCCATGTGCTCTATCAAGATAAACCATAGGATCATTGAGCACCTGGATAAACTGAGGAGATCGTGTCTTTGGGTGAGAAAATCTGACGATGGGCCCAAGGGTAACTCCTTGGCAGCTTGGGATATGGTGTGCAAACCCAAGAGCAAAGGTGGGCTGGGGATCATTGACCTCAAAACCCAAAACCAAGGACTCCTGTTGAAGCAACTTCACAAGTTTTATAATAAACATGATGTTCCTTGGGTCAAACTAATTTGGGACTCGTATTATGTGGACAAAATACCTCATGCCTCTGACCCGTGTGGCTCCTTCTGGTGGAAAGACCTTATGTCGATATCTGATATATACAGAGGAATCACTAAAGCTGAAGTGTTTGCCGGTGATACGATCTTATTCTGGAAGGACAATTGGGGCACGGATATGCTTCAAGACAGATGCCCGAGAGCTTTTTCGTTTACTCGAAATCCAGATGTGTCTGTTAGACAACTCCTATCGTCTGAAAGATTGGAAGACGTGTTCCACCTGCCGCTGTCAGTGGAAGCTAAGAATGAAGTTGTTCAGATACAGTTGGAAACCCTTGAAATGGCTTTGAATGAAGACAGGGACGTTTGGTCATGTGTTTGGGGGGGGGATAAACTTTCGATCTTCCAAATACTATGAGCACTGTTTTAGTCAGGTCCAGGCAGATCCAATCTTTGGGTTGATTTGGAAAACCAAGAGCACGATGCAGTGGAAGGTGTTTACGTGGCATTCTTGGTGACAGCTGAATACTAGGAATATGCTTGACGCAGACACTTGAGAATCCAGGATGATAACTACGCTTTGTCTTCTCTGTGACCAGCCGCCGAGGAAGACATTGCTCATCTCTTTTTCACCGCCCTTTCAATCAAAGGTCTTTGGGCTCTTACTGGGAATACATTGGCCAAATGACCCTGACCGATTAAAATGGTTCATGAAGGCAAGAACAGGTGGACAAGGCCGATGTTTTTAGAAGTTTTCACGGTTCTTTGCTTGGGGATCTGGAAGGAGAGGAATGACAAACACTTGAGGATTCAGCCTTCCTTTGATTCTTGGAGGGCAGGTTCAAGAAGGATTTTGCTATCTTTGGCTCATAGAGCTAGGCGGAGCTGCTCCTTGCATCACTTCCATTGTAAACTTGCTTTCATTTTCTGTCGGTTGTGTTGTATAGCTAACAACCCCCCCCCCCTCTCACATAACATGTAATTTGTACAGTCCCGAACTCTCTAACCCCACTAACCTTTATTATTTTAATGCAAAGGCGGTGAGAGTTGCTCACCGCATCAGTTCTCAAAAAAGTAGAGAGTATAGCGGGTTGGGGAGAGTGGACCGATGAATATAGAAGGGGAAGGTGATGGAGATGTTGGTGAAGATGGCGGTGGTCTTTGGTGTAGATCGCGGTGATGATGATGGCCCCAGCCCTCCCGGCGCCACCGGAAGCAAGGGGAGAGAGGCCCCTTCTTCTTTTCTTCCTTGACCTCCTCCTAGATGGGAGAAGGGTTTCCCCTCGGTCCTTGGCTCCCATGGCTTGGGAGGCGAGAGCCCCTCCGAGATTGGATCTATCTCTCTGTTTCTGCGTTTGGAATTCTGTCCTGGCACCGTTTCTTTTATATCTGGAGATCTGTAACTCTGATTGGGGTGAATCTTTCGCCCAGATTTTCTCATAAAATTAGCTTTATTGCGGCAAAAGAAGAGCGTCAACTGCCTTACGGGTGGCCCAGGAGAGTGCCAGGCGCGCCCAGGGGGGAGGGCGCGCCCCCCTATCTCCTGGCCACCTCGGGCACCGTTTCGCGTTGATTCTCCCTCCGGAAAATCCCAAATATTCCAAAAAACAATCTCCGTCTGTTTTTATCCCGTTTGGACTCCGTTTGATATTGGGTTTCTGCGAAACATAAAACATGCAACAAACAGGAACTGGCACTAGGCACTGGATCAATATGTTAGTCCCAAAAATAATATAAAAAGTTGCCGAAAGTATATGAAAGTTGAATAATATTGGCATGGAACATCAAAAATTGTAGATACGACGGAGACGTATCAGCATCCCCAAGCTTAATTCCTGCTCGTCCTCGAGTAGGTAAATGATAAAAAAAGAATAATTTTTGATGTGGAATGCTACCTAGCATAATCTTGATCATGTATCTAATCATGCCATGAATATTAAGACACGAGTGATTCAAAGCAATAGTTTATCATTTGACATAAATAAAATAATACTTAGGGCATCCCAACAAACAATCATGTCTTTCAAAATATCAATGCTTCAGAAAGTTATCCCTACAAAATCATATAGTCTAGTATGCTCCTTTTTCTTAACACAAGGTACCCCTCATGCCTATCCGGTGTCAGCCAAGCAATTGTTTCATACTTTAGTATTCTCAAACTTTTTCAACCTTCACGCAATACATGAGGGTGAGCCATGGATATAGCACTATGGGTGGAATAGAATATGATGATGGAGGTTATGTGGAGAAGACAAAAAGGGAGAAAGTCTCACATCGACGCGGCTAATCAACGAGCTATGGAGATGCCCATCAATTGATGTCAATGCGAGGAGTAGGGATTGCCATGAAACGGATGCACTAAGAGCTATAAGTGTATGAAAGCTCAACAAAAGAAACTAAGTGGGTGTGCATCCAACTTGCTTGCTCATGAAGACCTAGGGCATTTGAGGAAGCCCATCGTTGGAATATACAAGCCAAGTTATATAATGAAAATTCCCACTAGTATATGAAAGTGACAACATAAAAGACTATCTATATGAAGAACAAGGTGCTACTTTGAAGCACAAGTGTGGAAAAAGGATAGTAACATTGCCCCTTTTCTTTTTCTTTTTTTTTCTTTTTTCTCTTTTTTTTCTATTTGGGTGGGCTTCTTTGGCCCCCTTTTTAATTTAGGCTTCTTTGGCCTTTCCTTTTTTCTTTTTTTTTCTTTTTTTCTTGTTTTTCATGGGGCAATGCTCTATAATGATGATAATCACACTTTTATTTACTTAGAACTCAATATTAGAACTTGATACTAGAACAAAGATATGACTCTATATGAATGCTTCCGGCGGTGTACCGGGATGTGCAAGATCTAGCGTAGCAATGACATCAAAAAACAGACAAGCCATGAAAACATCATGCTAGCTATCTTACGATCATGCAAAGCAATATGACAATGAATGCTCAAGTCATGTATATGATGATGATGGAAGTTGCATGGCAATATATCTCGGAATGGCTATGGAAATGCCATGATAGGTAGGTATGGTGGCTGTTTTGAGGAAGATATAAGGAGGCTTATGTGTGATAGAGCATATCATATCACGGTGTTTGGATGCACCGGTGAATTTTGCACCAACTCTCGAAGTGAGAAAGGGCAATGCACGGTACCGAAGAGGCTAGCAATGATGGAAGGGTGAGAGTGCGTATAATCCATGGACTCAACATTAATCATAAAGAACTCACATACTTATTGCAAAAATTTATTAGCCCATGAAACAAAGTACTACGTGCATGCTCCTAGGGGGAGGTTGGTAGTAGTTAACCATCGCGCGCCCCCGACCTTCACGCAAAGATAAACAATCAAAATACAATGCGCACCAATTTGGTTACATAGTTAATAGACCATACGTGCATGCTTCGGGAATCACAAACCTTAACACCAACATCCTTACTAAACACAACCATCTACTAGTACCTCCCACATATTATCATATCTATATCGCAAAACTATTGCAAGGAATCAAACATATCTATTCAGCGATCTACAAGTTTATGTAGGATTTTATGACTAACCATGTGAATGACCAATTCCTGTCATCTCTCTAAACAGATATAAGTGAAGAAAGAGAGTTTCATTCTTTCTACAAAAGATATGCCCACGCTCTAACAAGAATAAGTGAAGTAAAAGAGCATTCTACAAATGGCGGTTTTCTATGTGAAGAGAAACAGGCAATCCGGACTTCAAATGATATAAGTGAAGCACATGAAGCATTTTATAAAGCCATACTCAAAAGATTTGAGTGAAGTGCAATGAGAATTCTATAAATCAACCAAGGACTATCTCATACCAGCATGGTGCATAAAAGAAAATGAAAACTAAATGCAAAAGACGCTCCAAGATTCGCACATATCACATGAATGAAACGAATACGAAAACATACCAATACTTGTTGAAGAAAGAGGGGATGCCTTCCAGGGCATCCCCAAGCTTAGATGCTTGAGTCTACTTTAATATTTACTTTGGGTGCCTCGGGCATCCCCCAGCTTGAGCTCTTGCCTCTCTTCTTTTTCCTCATATCGAGACATCCTCGATTAGAAACTTCATCCACACAAAACTTCAACAAAAAACTCGGTAAGATCCGTTAGTATAATAAAGCAAATCACTACTCTAAGTAATGTTGCAAACCAATTCATATTTTGTTTTTGCATTGTGTCTACTGTAATATAACTTTTTCATGGCTTAATCCACTGATATAAATTGATAGATTCATCAAAACAAGTAAACTATGCATCAAAAACAGAATCTGTTAAAAACAGAACAGTCTGTAGCAATCTGAACATTCACCATACTTCTGGTACCCCAAAAATTCTAGCAAAATTAGGGAAAATAAACAATTTTTACAGCAAGACAGTTCAAAAGGAATCAGAATCTTTTGACGTTCCAGTTAAAAATGTAAAATCGCGCACTACAACCAAAGTTTCTATCCTAAACCGTACAAACCAACAAGCATTGTAAACATCCTAAAGGCAAACCTTGGCACATTATTTTTATAATACAATGGAATTGTACAAGGGGATAATTATTTTTGATGAAAAGTTTCTGTAATCAAGATTGACAAAGTTTCCGTGAGCATGAACAAAGTTCAAGGAGCTCTCCCACTTCAACAATGCTTGTCTTTCTCACTTTCACTTTCCTTTTTGAAAAGTTTTCGGTTCCCCTCTTGATTTTTTTTTGTTTTTAAACTATATGAAAGCACTCAACAGAAATAAATGACTCTCTAAAACTTCCGGGTTGTCTCCCTGGCAGCGCTTTCTTTAAAGCCATTAAGCTAGGCATTTAGTGCTCAAGTAATGAATCCACCCGGATCCCAAGGTATATCAAAGCCAATTTTAATTAACAATGATTTGTGATTTAGTAGTGAGCAAAAAGTAACATATATCAAGCAATGATGAAGTCTAACTCTCTTCCTATGCATCGGCATGTCATAAAAGAACAATTCATGCACACCAAGTAAAGGACAATGTATAGTATAAGCAGTTTCTTGCAATTCTATCGTGTTGGAAACATAAAGAGGTAAAGATGTAGTTCCTCTCTCATAATAATTGCAAGTAGGAGCATAAAGCACAAACTTATTATATCTATCAAAATTATCGTGTGCAACGGTAAAAGGCAACCCATCAATATAATCCTTGCTAAGCGCAAACTTCTCCGATATAGTGTAGTCGGGAGAATTCAAAAAGATAATAGGACTATCATGCGTGGGTGCAATAGCAACAATTTCATGTTTAACATAAGGAACTATAGCAAGTTCATCTCCATAAGCATAATTCATATTGGCATCTTGGCCACAAGCATAGCAAGCATCATCAAAAAGGGATATTTCAAGAGAATCAACGGGATCATAGCAATCATCCTTCGGTAAGCACGAAGGGGAATTAAACAATGTATGAGTTGAAGAGTTACTCTCACTAGAAGGTGGGCACGGGTGATCAATCCGCTCTTCCTCCTTTTGTTCTTCGCTCTCCTCATCATCTTTTTCACCCAATGAGCTCACAGTTTCATCAATTTCTTCTTCCATAGCTTCCTGCAAAATATTAATCTCTTCTTGGACAGCGGAGACTTTCTCAATAAATGCATCAATAGTGTAATTGTATTCATAATTGTCATAGCAATATTTCAATATAGTAAAATTTTCAGCCCTATAAACATCATCATCTAAAGCTTCATACTTTTCAAACAAAGATTCAATTTCATAAGCAGCCTTAAAAGCAACAAATTCTTCAATTCGTTCCACATCATAGTAATCATATATACCATTAGCATAAGAAGATAAGGTTTCATTATCATTAAATTTTCATGAAAAGGGAAGGTGTGGAGCCTTCATCCTAGAGCTACAAGTAATATCATATCTCAAGCATAGATCGCGAGCATACCAACGCAACATATTAATTTGATCACATAATAGTTTCCCTTTTTGTGTCAAGCGATAATCCCTAAAGTATTCACGTTGATCCAACGTTACTCCCATTATAAAGTTGAATGGGGTTTTCTCAGGATTATCAAAGTAGTACAAAATATTTCTCACGTGATGATCATCGAGGGTTTTAGGAGGTTCCCCATCTCCATGAATAGCAAGTACACCTAATTTTTTTGTATTTCGTGTTCCATATCCATAACTAAAGATAAAGAACAACTAAGGACAGCAAATAAAAATTACTTAGTGATAAAGCAAACAAGCACACACGAGAATATTCACCCCACGTTATGACTCCCCGGCAACGGCGCCAGAAAAAGGTCTTGATTACCCACAAGTGTAGGGGATCGCAACAGTTTCCGATAAGTAAGAGTGTCGAACCCAACGAGGAGCTAAAGGTAGAATAAATATTCCCTCAAGTTCTATCGACCACCGGTACAACTCTACGCAAGCTTGACGTTTGCTTTACCTAGAACAAGTATAAAACTAGAAGTACTTTTTAGGTGTTGTTGGATAGGTTTGCAAGATAATAAACAACACGTAAATAAAAAGTAGGGGCTGTTTAGATAAAGAAGCAATAAAGTAAATATAGCGAGTGTGGAAAAGTGGTGGTAGGAGTTTCGAAATTGTCCCTAAGCAATTGACTACGTTACTAGACCGATAATCACTATTGCAATTCTATTTGAGGGAGAGGCATAAGCTAACATACTTTCTCTACTTGGATCATATGCACTTATGATTGGAACTCTAGCAAGCATCAGTAACTACTAAAGATTCATTAAGGTAAAACCCAACCATAGCATTAAAGTATCAAGTCCCCTTTATCCCATACGCAAACAACCTACTTACTCGGATCTGTGCTTCTGTCACTCACGCCACCCACCATAAGCAAATCATAAACATATTGCAAACCCTACAGCGGGAATCCCTCATGCTTGCACGACACGGAGGGCACCATAGGACAGCACCAATAATAAAACATGCAACTCAAACCAATCATAGCAATTCATCAATCACCGATAGGACAACGAAAATCTACTCAGACATCATACGATGGCAACACATCATTGGAAAATAATATGAAGCATAAAGCACCATGTTCAAGTAGAGAGTATAGCGGGTTGCGGGAGAGTGGACCGATGAATATAAAAGGGGGAAGGTGATGGAGATGTTGGTGAAGATGACGGTGGTGCTGGTGTAGATCGCGGTGATGATGATGGCCCCCAGCAGCGCTCCGGCGCCACCGGAAGCAAGGGGGAGAGAGGCCTTCTTCTTCTTCTTCTTCTTCCTTGACCTCCTCCCTAGATGGAAGAAGGGTTTGCCCTCTGGTCCTTGGCTCCCATGGCTAGGGAGGGGCGAGAGCCCCTCCGAGATTGGATCTATCTCTCTGTTTCCGCGTTTGGAATTCTGCCCTGGCACCGTTTCTTTTATATCTGGAGATCCGTAGCTCCGATTGGGATGAATCTTTCGCCCAGATTTTTCTCATAAAATTAGCTTTCTTTCGGCAAAAGAAGAGCGTCAACCGCCTTAAGGGTTGCCCAGGAGAGTGCCAGGCGCTCCCCCTATCTCCTGGCCACCTCGGGCACCGTTTCGCGTTGATTCTTCCTCCAGAAAATCTCAAATATTCCAAAATAATTATCCGTCCGTTTTTATCCCGTTTGGACTCTGTTTGATATTCGGTTTCTGCGAAACATAAAACATGCAACAAACAGGAACTGGCACTGGGCACTGGATCAATATGTTAGTCGCAAAAATAATATAAAAGGTTGCCAAAAGTATATGAAAGTTGAATAATATTGGCATGGAACAATCAAAAATTATAGATACGACGGAGACGTATCAATTGACAACTCAACTACTAATACTTGAGAATATTCTTTGGCTCCCCTTGTGTCGAATCAATAAATTTGGGTTGAATACTCTACCCTCAAAAACTGTTGCGATCCCCTATACTTGTGGGTTATCAAGACTATTTTCGGGTGCCGTTGCCGGGGAGCGTAGCTCTATTCTTTGAGTCACTTGGGATTTATATCTGCTGGTCACTATGAGAAACTTGAAAGACGAGAAAACCAAGATTTATCCCTCAACTACGAGGGGAGGTAAGGAATTGCCATCTAGCTCTGCACTTGATTCACCTTCTGTTTTGAGTAGACTTGCGACACCTAAACCTTTTTTTTTTGAGAAAACGCAAAGATCTTTGCGTTTCATTGCATTGAAGAGAAGGGATAGTACAATCCTCCTAGGAGGCTGGGGTTACAGGGGTTGCGCTCTCAATCAGTGAACATCCCAGGATGTGGGCAGGACTACCCTGAGCCCCTTTGCCCCGGCTTGTGCCCAACATTTGGCTTCCATTTTAATCCTATCCACTAATGCTTCTATCGATGGTCGGGCGTTTTCGAAGACACATTCATTCCGCTGCTTCCAGATCATCCAAGGTACGAGCATGGCTATGGACTACGATCCTTTACACAACAGCGTCTGTGTCTCGCCTTCGCTCACGCCACCACCGTAAGTGAGGGCTCATTGTGTGGTGGCTGTGCTGGAATGCGTGTCCAGTCCAGGATGGCATGCCAGGCTTGCTATGCGAAAGGGCAGGTTAGGAACAGGTGTTGGATGGTCTCCAGTGCTTGGTCGCAGAGGAGGCATCTGGGGTGGTGCTGTAGGCCGCGACGGGCCAGCCGTTCTGCTGTCCAGCACCGATCCTAGCTGGCCAGCCAATGGAAGAATCGGACTCTGGGTGGTGCCTAGCTGTAACATCCCAAATTTTCAATTTGGAATGTTATACATTAGGTCATCATGCATATCATATTTTCTCGCATTTTCCGATCCTAGAAATTTCACGCAACTCAAGGACCCTCGGAGAGAGTTGGAAGTTTCATAATTTTCATATTTGGGATCTCTCAAATTTTGAAAATAGGATCATTGGATTATTTAAATTATCTTCATAAAGTTTTTCCTACAAAAATATTTTGAGAGGGAATAATATGACTTTCCCAAGCAATTAGGAAAAATGAAGGTATTATAAATAAACCAAATTTGGTTTTGGAAGATTTATTTTGCTTAGGCAAAAATGAGCTTTTAAAAATTTTATGCACGTTTGTTGTTTTAAAGTTCATTTTGTTCGACTCATTTTTAGGAGTCGGGGAAAATTTGTTTTATTTAAATCCGAGTTCGTTTGGTATTTTTTTTAATTTGTTTTGGTTTTAATTTTATTTAAAAAAACAGCGCCCACTGGACCGAGGCCCAGCCGCCCAAGCCAGCCAGCCAGCCAGCGCCCACCCACCCGCCTCCTCCCTCAAGGCCGCCCACCCGAGTCCCGCCCACAAGACGCCATCGCCGCCCGAGTCCCGCCTGCCCGCCTCCTTGACCCCCCCCAGCCACCGCCCCCCCTCCCTTTATAACCCCCGACCTCTCTCTCCCCAACCCAGCCTCGCTGAGCCGCCTGCCTCAAGCCTTGACGCCGCCCGCCCTTGCCGCCGTGGGCGCCTGGCCGACGCCGAACCCCGCTGAGCCCGCACGGACCCCGGAGAGCCCACGGCGATCACGAGGTAGCCGCCCCTGCCGCCTGATTCGGTTTTATCCCCGTGAACCGTCCGGTTTATTTTAAAAAAAATATATGTTCGGTTTTTTTTTAAACCTAGATTGGTTTTATTTTTTTTCGGTTTTCTTAATTAACGAACGTTCACCGAACCGTTCGTTTCAGTGAACGTGTTCGTTAGATTCGTTCGGTTAACGAACGTTCGCTATTTAACTCGTTCGTCGTTTTTTTCTTTTTATCGGATTTAATCCGTTATTTTTCTGATTTGATTTCAGATCCGATTTTCAAAACTGTTTTATTTCTCGCTCGTTTATCGGAATCGGTGATTCAAGCGCTGAGTTTAAATAACGAAACCGCCGTTCGATTACCCTACTTTCACAGAGTTTTGCCACTGTGAAATTTTGACCTAATTTCAGATTGCTAAACCGAGTCGTTCTCTCTCGAGTTTCGACTTTCGGAGTTTATTTTGATTCGATTCTTTTTGCAACCAGGGTTCTTAAGTTGAACTCTCTGGTTAGATCTTTTATTCGAGATTTCCCGGTGCATTAGATGAGTACTTATTGTATGCTTGTTGTTTGTCTGCGTTAGATCACCCGGTCGCCGCTTGTTACTTGAATCTCTAGGACTCATGGATCATCGACAAGGCAAGTAACACTTTGATCATACTTTCTCATACCCAGTTTTTATGCATTAGATCTATTCCTCAAACACTTGCATGGTTAGGATCTAATTAAATTGTGGGTTTGGGAAGTAGATTGAGGTAGTACCTATTACTGCTTTTACTTATGAAACCTTGGGAGTTACTTCTCGTTTGCTTGTTCATGCCATGCTATGCTAGTAGGCGTGGATTGGGTGAGTGAATATCCATGATGATGTGAGATTGTTAATTAATGGTTTATCTAAGGTGGCAACCTAAACACACATCTGGGTGGATTGAGGCACTGGTTTCCATCAGACTTGCTGTATTTCTTGGACCGCCACCTGTGCTCTAAGGGATCATAAGATTATTCAAACTGAAACTTCCGTGTGCAGCCACAAGCCAATTATGGGCTCTGGCGTAGTTGACTAAGTTGTGCGAACTCTTACGGGTAGGCTAGCTGATGTAGGGGATGTAGGTTGGTACGGTCTACCCACATGTAAGGTGCTAAGCGCTTACGAAGACTATGTCTTGGTCATCCGTTTCTCAAACACCATGTAGTCACGAGAATCAAGCGGAGGCGATCGAGTCTTGTGGGGAAAAGTCATAAACCTCTGCGAGTGTATAAACTAATCATGATTAGCCGTGTCCCGGTTATGGACAATTTGAGTATCCGTACTTGATTATCATGTGAATCTCAACATGTTACTTCTAAATAAAAGTTATTGGGTTTTGATGAGTACTTTTAATTGGGATTGAGGATCTTGCCAACCATTCTCAATGTTTAACAACCACCATGATAGTTAAATAAAATTATTCCTTTGATGTAGGGAAAAATCAGCTTTATGCAAATGTCAGAGAGCCTTACCACCAGCCATATATGCATGTAGTATAGGCTTATTCATTCATTGCTCTTATGTGTTACATTGCGGCATATTCCATGTCTTGACCCGTTTTGGGCTGCAACTTTTCACGTTATGCACTTTTCGAATTTACAGTAAGGTGTTAGGTCGTGGTTCTATACTCGATGATGCCGTTGGAGTTGATGGACTCGCTTATCTTCCAAGCCTTCCGCTGTTATTATTAGATGGCCTTAAGCCATATTATTGTATTCAGTTCCCTTGTGGACAACGATGTAATAAGTGTGTGATTGCTACTCGCTATAAATCCTTGAATCTTGTGTGGTGTCGGCATTCGATCCGTGGATGACATCGAGCACGTAGACTTGATCCATTTGGGTCTGGTCGCTACACTAGCTCTTCCAAGTCAGCTTCCATGAGGGGCATCTGGTGGATCCGTGAAAGGTTGCAGCATAGCAAGACTGCGCCGTGTAAGTGCCATTGGCCGTCCACCTCCAAAGCATTTGGTCAGGAACATTTGTGAGAGTGATGCGCTGTACGGCCTGCCAAAGCATCAGGTATTGCCCAATTTCATGTATCCCGAGCACTCCCTGGATGTAGCGTGCCCAGGCATTGGCAGTTAGGGCCTCCACTACCGTTCTCGCTTTGCGCCATCGTTTGGGTATGCACTGGTAAAGCGCAGGGGCGATCTCGAGGATGGATTGCCCCTGGAGCCAGCGGTCGTCCCAGAACAGGGTCGTCAATCCGTCACCTAGGATCATGGTGGTGGAGGCAAAGAACAACGCGCGCTCCTCTGGAGTGAACTGCAAGTCAAGCCCTTGCCATGCGCGGTTGTCGTCCGTGCGAGTGTACCATATCCATCGCAACTTAGTGCCAGGCCAGCTCGCTCCAGGTCCCGTATTCCCAAGCAGCCATACTCCAGTGGACGGCAAGCATGGCGCCAGTTGACGTGGCAGTGCCCGCCGTTGGCAGTTGCACGCCAGCCCATAGGAAGCCCCGTTGTATCTTCTCCAGCTGCCTCAAGGTCTTCTTGGGGGTGCGAATGCAAGCAGTTAGTGAACTGGGATGGCCTTGAGCACCGCCTTGACCAATGCGAGCCGTCCAGCCTTGTTCATAAGCCATGCCTTCCAAGTTGGGAGCCTGGCTGCCACTGTGTCTACGAGGGGCTGCAGTTGGGCGGCGGTGGGACGGCGCAACGTGAGCGGGATGCCGAGGTAAACCTGCTTCTGCTATTCATTGTGATATGTCTCATGTTATTGATGATGTCACTTCTGCTATGCATGATACTTATGATGAAACTACTTCTATGCTTAATACTACTGTGCCACTAGGTGAATTTCTTGATGAACAACTTGCTAGGGCTAGAGAGAATGAAATTATTGCAACTGATAATATTGATGAAAGTGATGATGAAGACTCTCCCCCTAGATATGAATTGCATGTTGTGCCTGAGGGCCATGTTATGGATGAAGAAACTGCTAGAGACTTTCTTGCTTGCAATGATAGAAATGATCTTATGAAATTATTAGTTGAGCTGAAAGAAAAATCTTTGAATGCTAGAATGAAATATGACCCTGCTTTTGCTACTTCACCTATCTGTGTTACTGATAAGGATTATGATTTCTCAGTTGACCCTGAGATAATTACTTTGGTTGAATCTGATCCTTTTTATTGCTATGAATCTGAAACTGTTGTGGCACATCTTACTAAATCAAATGATATAGCCACCCTGTTCACTAATGAGGAAAAAATTCATTACTACTTTATCCTTAAGTTATTTCCGTTCTAGTTAAAGGGTGTTGCTAAAACATGGTTTAATTCTCTTGCTCGTGGTTGTGTGCGTAGCCCCCAGGATATGATTTATTACTTCTCCGCTAAATATTTCCCCACTCATAAGAAACAAGTTGCTTTAAGGGAAATATATAATTTTGTGCAAATTAAAAAAGATAGTCTCCCACAAGCTTGGGGGAGGCTTCTCCAATTACTTAATGCTTTGCGAGATCATCCTCTCAAGAAAAATGAAATACTTGATATATTTTATAATGGACTAACCGATGCTTCCAAAGACCACCTGGATAGTTGTGTTGGTTGTGTTTTCAGGGAAAGAACAGTTGATCAAGCTGAATTGCTATTGAATAATATGTTGACTAATGAAAATAATTGGACACTTCATGAACCAACTCATAAACCAACTCCGAAGAAATGGGGTATTCTATTTCTCAGTCCTGAAGATATGCAAGAAGCAAAGAAATCTATGAAAGAAAAGGGTGTTAAAGATGAAGATGTTAAGAATTTACCTCTTATTGAAGAAATACATGGTCTTAATTTACCGCCTATTGAAGAAATACATGGTCTTGATAACCTGACACAGGTAGTAAAGGTTAATTCTCTCTATAGATTTGATGAAGGTGATATTCCTCGTTATAAGTCTGCTAGCCAATGCTTAGATGAGTTTGATAATTTTATTGTTAAACAAGAAAACCTCAATGCTTATGTTGGTAGACAATTGAAAAGAAATGCTTATATGATTGAACACTTGAGTGATTATATATCTAATTTTAAAGGTGAACCCAAGCTCATTAGTAAACATGCTTCTATGGTTACCACTCAAGTAGAACAAGTACTTAAAGCTCAGAATGATTTGCTCAACGAATTAAATAATAGGAAAAATGATAATGTTGTTAGAGTTATGACTAGAGGAGGTAGAATGACTCAGGAACCTTTGTATCCTGAGGTCCACCCTAAGAGAATTGAGCAAGATTCTCAGAGAACTAATGTTGATGCACCTAGTCCTTCTAAAAGGAAGAAAAAGAAAAATGATAGGACTTTGCATGCTTCTAGTGAATCTGCTGTTGACACAGCTTAGAATCGCAATGATATTTCTAGTTCTGATGCTGAAACACAATCAGGTGATGAACATGAACCTAGTGATAATATTAATGATGATGTTCATCTTGATGCTCAACCTAGTAATGACCATGATGTAGAGATTGAACCTGTTGTTGATCTTGGTAACCCACAAAGAATCAATGTTGTGATAAGAGACACTTTGTTGCTAGGAAGCACGGTAAAGAAAGAGAACCCACTACAAGAAATATATCAACTTGTGACCACCACTATTGGTCACTAAATGGGCATAGTTTTTTATTTGCGACCTTTTTGTGACCAAAACCAGAAGGTCAAAAGTCGGTCGTCAGAATGGCCCGACATTTTGACCTTTTCTGTGAGAAGGTCGTAGACATTTACGACCAAAATAAGCCTACTGTCTTGTTTTGGTCACTAGCTGTCTGCCCAAGCCACGTAGGCATCCGACGTGGCAATCCAATGTGGCACAAGAATCAGCCCGGTCCAATTCGGTGTTTATATGGGTCGAGCCCATTAATTCGGCCCATTTATATTTTTTTCCTACCAATTTTGGTCAACTGCTTTGGGCATTTTGCGGTCCATTTTAAATTTGGGCCTCACGATTTTTACTGTGCATTTAAATCTTGGGCCTTGGCCTTTTTGCGATCCAATTTTTGGGCCTCGGCCTCTTTGCGATCCAATTTTTTTTGGGATGTAGCCATTTCGACCAGTTTTTCATTTGGTACAATAGACATTTCGGCCAGTTTTTAATTTGGGCACAGACATAGAATCAACCCAAATTCAATACCAATATATTCTGTTTTTGACCACTTTCAATCCAAGAATACATTTCAAAAATACATACAATAATATTCCAAGGATTTGTACATATATTCCAACATTTGAATAATAAGTTCACCAAGCAAATATACACCAAATTCTCAGCAAGATCAACAGTACATTCAAATTCCCAGAAAATACGGCATTACAACAAACATATAAAGCAAGTCGTTGTCTTGGACTTCCAGCTTCTTCAAAAAAAATCAGCACATAACTCTCCTGTAGATGAGAAGAAAAGCCACATGTTCAGTCTCGATAAGGGTAATATATGCTAAAAATAAATCCAAGAACCGTGCAAGAGCCTAGGTTTTACTATCATTTGGACACCCAGATTGGCGATCCTTCCTTACCCAATGTGTGCAAGTCCAAATAAATTAATAAACAATCCATTTCATAGAGCAAATGATATGCCCCCCTTTTATCTAACACTGTAGTGTATGCTAGTGACAGAACAAGGGGTAAGACTGTTATGATATGCCAAATTGCCGAAGAATAAAGGATAGAGCATCTTCATATTTGAAGGTGACATGCATCACATCAAAAATTGTAAGCATTGAACCTACATCATATCTCTGATAACATCACCAATCAAAGTTGCATGTGTATGCTAGAAATCAAGAATCAAAAGGACTTCACCTTGTTTCGAATATCTTGCCTTTGTTGCTCCCACTTCAGTAAAGAAATAGTCGAGCAATGAGCGCTTCACCTCATGGACTTGGCAGTGCACAATAGATTTCGGAATGGAGCATAAATAGAATACCTAGAAAAGAACAATAAAGAGCTATACAGTTAAGTAAACATCCTTGGCTGTACAAATAAGTGGAGAGAACAATAAAAAGCTACACAGTCTAGAATTTCTGTTGAGAAACAGTAACTTGATGTAAAGTCACTTGAAAATAGAAAACACCTTACAAGCTTACCATGATTTCAAAAGCATGGGTTATGTAATCTTTTATGCCATCCTCCCAAAATTTGGCTGGATGATTTTGCAACTGTAGTTGTACCCAGCTGCTCAAAATATAAACATATAGATGAGTGCTTCTCACATGTCACCAGAGGCAAATAGCAATACACATAAATGCTCATCACTATGGACATGAACAGCAGGATAAGTGACTAAAGTTTGCAAGTTCTACTAGTCTCCCGACATGGGTACTAGTTCATCAAACAACATGAATCAGAAATTTCTTGAAATAAACATGCTAGAACTAGTTGTTGGTCCGGTGACTCCTGGAGAGCTTATTTCTCGTGAACGGATACTTGCTAGAATAAATCACAAACAGACAGTATGCAAGCAGGGTACACAGAGACCAGGAGAAGCAGAGTGTGGGCGGCCGTAGCCACTGTAAGCTTCCGCGTTTCTAATGGCCATGTACGCTTTCTAATGGCCATGTACGCTGTCACCAATGTCAATTATTTTCATACTAACATTTTCACAAACACCATACAAGCAAACTCCATTACACAATATGCAGTACATAGGAATAGACGAACAGTCAACACGTATATATCTAGTCAATAAAATATGCATGCAAAGTTGTACTGATGTAGACATGCTTTCACAGTCATATGCATAAGTGTTTCACATCAAAAACATACAGAAGTGCAGACTCGAGATTGACAATTAGGATGCATGCTGATATCACCATCGATCTACAAGAACAGTCATGCGAAGTTCAACTGACGTAGACATGCTTTCACATCAGAATTCAGAAACATTAAAGTCTCGCTGCATCTCAAAATCAAACCAATCTAACATGTAGGCAGTGATTAACAGATCCAATAATACGGTAAGAAAGCTTGCGAGTGTAATTGTACAGCAGAACAGAGTTTAATCCGAGTAGTACATGTAGATCTCTGTGTATGAGTTGACGTAGGGGATGAAATCCGAGTAGTACATCCCGCCGGAGAGGGGGCGATGGAGCGGGTGACCCTGCCATCAAAGTCGACAGCGAGCACGAGCTGTTCGAGAGGATCCCACATGACCACCTCGGGGGCGCCCTGGGAGCAGAGAGAGTATATAATTATAGGATTTGGATATACAAGCTCCAATGATTTTATCTACAAGTTTCTTCTTTCTTTTATTTTGTCACAACCAGATAAATGCCTTTTTGGCAACATTGTTACAAGAAAAATGAGAGAGAGCACCTGAATTCATGAACCGTGGTCTTCGTCTCCTGTAGTAATAAATTAGAAGAAATCCTACGCAGCTCCAGCTATCCAATAACCCAAATTCAAGCAATGCCACAACCAGCAAAATCTACGTGACTGCAATGTCAACAAGTAAGGAATCAAGCAGAAGCAGATCAAACATCATTATATATCAATTCGTCATAACAAAAATGAGATCCAAAATATTACAAGGAACTGCCTGGACTGAACTCCACGTCTCCACGGTCTACTCTCGGACGGTCGGTCCCTGACCACGATTGTTGCGAGCTGCTGCTCTCCGCAACTCTGTGTTCCTGCTTCGTCGGCACGTGCTAGTACAAATACACAGTCAGTTGGTCATCTGGAGGTGGCACACTAAGGGCCTGTTCTGAACTCCTCCCACTCCAAACTTCTGAAAATCTGGGCTTGAAGCCAGCCCGAACGCAATAGCTTCACGAAGCTGAAATTCAGGAAGCCACGATGGGCTGTAGTGCATTTTTATGAAGCTACCGATTCCCAGCTCCACGTTTTTGTGAATCTGAAGCTGGAGTTATTTACGGCCGTATGCCACCGCCAAGAAAACGGTTCAGCACCTCCTCCCCCGATCGAACCCGCAAACAGAACCGCTCGCTCACATCTCCCCTCTCCCCCGTCTCTCCCCTCACCCTCACGGCCGCCGCTCCCCGCCGCCGCGCCCGGCTGCCCCCCTCGCCGGTCGGATCCTCGCATCTGCCTAAAGATCCGGCCGTCCCAGCTTGTTTTCCACTGGATCCAATCGTCGCGCGAATCGCGCGGGGTGCCAGGAGCTGCGACCCCATGGCTCTGAGGTGCTAGCCCCGACGCCATTGACGTTCGGAGGAGCTAGCCCCGACCCTCCAAACCAGGAGCAGCATCGGGATGACCGCGCCCCAATCCCAAACCACATGGTGAGCTCGTCCCCTTCTCCTCTGTGTCCCATCTGTCTAGTGTCATGGCTGTGTACACCTCTCTCGTCCCCTTCGGCTTGTGAGCTCGGCCCGAAATGGGCTCTTTCCAGCCAGCCCAAGGTGGCAGCAAGCAGGCCTTGAGCGCCCCAGCTGGGCTGCCACGTCATCCAGGCGCTGGGAGAAGCTATAGCAGCTCCAGAACGTTTCCAGATCGCCAGCTGAAGTGAGAAGCGACATAAGAAGCTAGATATGAGAAGTTTTGGAGAAGTTAGATGGTTTCAGAACAGGCCCTAAGTGTATCATAAGTGCACCCAGCAATTGTAATACACAGTCAGTTAGTCATCCGAGTACTGCTAGCTACTAGTCCGAGTACTGCTAGCTACTAGTCTGAGTACTGCTAGCTACTAGTACAAATACACAGTCAGTTAGTCATCCGAGTACTACTAGCTAACAAGGAATCAATTAAGCTACTAGTCTGCTTTGTTGAAGTTAGCTTGCACGTACGTGCTTCGCCTGCTAGAGTATACGAGCTAGCACTCTAAAGCCAACACCTATTCACTCTTTTATGATTTGATGAACTTCATATAGCCAAACCATGCATGCTTCCATTGGCACATTGGTTAGCAAAAACAGGCAGTAAACTGAAGATGCGCCTGCAGCTGCAGAACGTGGAGCAACAAGTCCACCTGCACATGTTCAGCACGCGGGAGGGGCGAAGGTGATTCAAAGGTATTGCCAACTTCGTAACTTAGCATGATTCAAAGGTGATCCTCGTGAGGTGTGCTCTAGCATGTATATAATAAAATGAACAAAAGATTTTTCATAAGAACAAAAAAGACAAAAAACAAGAAAAGTAGTACCATTCAGGCTCAAGAATGGTTCTACACGCAAACAGGTAGAAACGGTGTAGCAGAAATCAACAGAAGCAGGTTGGTTCTCTTTAATCATTGTGTTCATCAATAACAAGTGCGTTGTCGTCAACCTATTCAACCCTGATGGCACTAGCAAGGACAATTACCCAGAAGATAAAACAAAATAAACCAATCCTAAAAACATAGTTAACTCAGTGATCAGTTCAATCATGACCAGCCTGCATTATCGAGTTCGTTATCTTTGTAGGATTAGCTTCTGAAGTTTTATGGTCAGGTTAACCAGGACCGATTGTCAAGCCTCTTAATCCGGTGTTATGCCTAAACTCTTCCTCAGAGCACCGTCTCGGGCGAATCCCATCTATTGGCGCAGTTATTTGCAAGAAAAAACTCTCCCAGGGGCTGTTGCGTCCTTTGGGACTTGACTGAGAACCGACGCGGCCTACTGCCAGCCTACCTCCTGCATAGTAGATCCTAGCACGGCATGCATCCCAAAATTGCCCTCTCCGCCCATCTCCTCTAATCGACTCGTCATACGAAATCATACAGCAGTGGCATGAGAAGCTAACTCGACAGCACGCGACAGCGACGGGATAAGCAGCAGCGGGTTCGTACAGCGGTACGGCACAGATCAAAATCAAGAAGCAGGGTCAGAGGGGGGGCAGGGAAAGTACCGGCGGGCGGGGGCGGAGCAGGCAGAAGCGCTGGAGGCAGGCCTGGGTGCCCTCCTTGCGCTCGTGCACGTAGACCGGGAAGCGGCAGACGTCAAAGGCGGTGAGGACCTTGTCGTCCATCGTGGTGCCCAGGCCGTCGGGGCAGATCTGGCACACATCCCCGGCCCCATGCCTCCCGGACTTCTGCACACAGCAACGAGACGGGTCAAAACCAAGGTTCCGCTGTGGGGAGGAAGGGGACGGGATGGAGAGGAGCACGAGAGATCGGGAGGAAGGGGACGTCCTTGTGACCTGGGTCGCGAGCCCACTACCGCTGTCGCGGGTCTAGAAGCACCGCCTCGCCTGCTTGATCTGGATCGTCGACAGTGGGTGTGACAGCGGATCGAGGTGGGAGGGAGATGGTTTGGGTTGGGGCAGCGGCGGCGTCTGTGGGTGGGAGCGAGACAAGGGGGAGGATGGGTGGGGAGGGGATGGATGGAGAGAGAGGCGGCGGCGGGATGGGGGAGGAGGGGGCGGCGACGGGGGCCGTCGTCATCGATCTGGATCGGGGAGAGGGGGAGAGAGAGGTGGCGGCGGGTGTGTCCTGCGGGGAGTTAATTGCTCAAAACCACCAGATTTGAGGCTAGGGTTCTCCAAAACTACCGCTTTTGTCGAAAATCACAAAAGACCACCACTTCTGGGCCAAGTGGATAACAAATCGCACTGATTTACATATTTGCCGCGGCTAACAGCAAAACTGACAGGTTTGGCCCACACGTCAGGGTGACATGGAAGACCTATGTGGATAAGATCTTTGAGGTGGCCATGAGACCCACATGTCATCCCCACTTTCTTCTTCCTCTTTCTTCCTACCTCATCTCTCTCTCTCCGCTTCACAGTCATCGCGCCGCCGCCTGCACCCTCCTCCTCGAATGTTGTCCATCTCCGGTCGCGTCGCGACCCCATCCCTCCTAGTCCGCCATTCAAGCGCCATGGCGGCGAGCGAGAGTGGAGCTCGCCTTGCCGGCCATCCTCGCTCGATCCGGTCGCGACACAGCCGCCGCCGCCGCTCCTAGTGCGCCTGTCCTCCTGGTCCGACCGCGTCGGCCTCGCCGCCACCACATGCAGTTTACACCTTGCAGTCTTCTTGCCACCGCCGCCATACTGATTCATGCCCGCCCCCTTGCAAGCCTTGCCACCACGCGCCTCTCAGCAAGCCAGCCTTGCCGCCTCATCCATGGTGAGTGCGGATCTCACCGGCAGGGCGCGGCATCTTGAGGCTCGGCCTCGCCGCCAGTGGAGAAAGAACGCACGGCACGCGGGGCTTGCTCATGAAAGCGGGCGGCGCGAGGCACGCGAGGGTTCGGCCTCACGAGCGGGCAGGCGGGTGTGGGGGAAGGAGGAGGCTCGGCCACGCCGAGCATCTTTGGGCGGGGTTCGGCCTCGCCCGAGCTAGCGAGGCCGGCCGCTTCTGCTTGTTCCTCCACCGCTCTGTTGGAAGGAAGGAGGAGAGAGATAAGAGAAGGAGAGAAGAGGCGACAAAGGGACCCCGTCCACATCACCGGTCAAAGATCAACTAGGATTAGTCTTTGCCACATCAGCGTCCCACCCACGGGTTTGTTGTTAGACGCGCTCAATTTCAAATCGGTCGGTTTGTTATCCACTTGGCGCAGAAGTGGTGGTCTTTTGTGATTTTCGGCAAAAGCGGTAGTTTTGGAGTACCCTAGCCTCAAATCTGGTGGTTTTGAGCAATTAACTCTTCTGCGGGAGAGGGGGAGAGAGAGGCGGCCTCGAGCTGCTAGGGTTTGGTTTGGGATGAGAGGCGTGAGAGGCATTGGATCTGCTGGATATGGACGGTTCAGATCAGCTACAATAGGGTGATCCATGGGAAGTGTTCTGATTGGTTCGGAAAATTAATGATTTAAAATAGTTTTCAAATACTAAAAATAGAGGGATTTTGTGAAGCAGCTATCAAAAATATTTTGCAAACGGGTACCACACAAATTTTCACTAGAGTTAGCCCACATTGTATGGATGAGCACCAATTTGTATGCATTTCTGATCTTTCTATCTATTTTTAATCATTTTCCAAGTGGCAAAAATGGTTTTTTTTTAAGAACCTATCATATATTTGTTGAAAAATTGGACTCCATCTATTTGCTAAAACACTAGTCCACATTTACTATATAACTGACCAAATGGTTGGGTGTCAAAAGTTTTGATCCACCTCTGGTGAAAAAGACAAATTTCCGCCGATTCAGCTAGAAGCGGGTCAAATTTGAACTGCAGGTGCCTCTTATTTTGCTTTTTATTTTTTTCAAAATCATTTCTAGGTACATAAGTACCTATTTAATCGAAGAAACATCAAAAGTTTTCCAAGATTCAACCACTAGCTAGAACAGTCAAGCCGCCGCTTTTGATGCATTTTGAAACAGGCATAAAAATTCAAAAAATCAAAAAATGGAAAACCTTCGATTGTGTCATTATATATGACCAAGTTTCCAGGAAAAATAATAAACTTGTAATACGACAATAATTTTAAAAAAGTGTTCTCAGAAATGAGCTATCATGCGTGAAGATTCATGGCTTTCAAGCCAAATGATCAATCTTATGGCCACATTCATTGCATAGTTTGTTCAAATGATCTCATATTGTGCACAAGGGTGCATCTTGGAATTCCAATCAATGTTGCTTTGGGGAGTTTTCACTTTCTTTGCACGAAAAATTCATTTTCCATTTTCCAAATGCCCGAAATGTTTTTTTGTGAAGGACCTACAATATATTTATTGCAAAACTGGACCAAATCAATTTTATAAAATACTAGGACATATTTAATGCACAATTGACCAAATGGTTGGGTTTCAAAAGCTTTGATCCACCTCTCGTGAAAAAGACAAATTCCCGCCGATTTAGGTGGAAGCGGGTCAAATTAGAACTGTGGCTGCCTCATAGTTTGCTCTTTATTTTTCCCAAAAATCATTTCTAGGTACATAAGTACCTATTAATCAGGGAAACATCAAAAGTTTTCCAAGACTCAACCACTAGCTAGGAACTGTCAAGCCCGCTGTTTTGACCGCATTTTGAAACGGCCATAAAAAGTAAAAAAATCAAAAAATTGGAAAACCTTCGCATTGTGTCATTATATGTGACCAAGTTTCCAGGAAAAATAATAAACTTGTAATATGGCAATTATTTTAAAAAAGTGTTCTCATAAATGAGCTATCATGCTTGAAGATTCGTGGCTTTCAAGCCAAATGATCAATCTTATGGCCACATTCATGGCATAGTTTGTTCAAACGATCTCATATTGTGCACAAGGGTGCATCTTGGAATTCCAAACAATGTTGCCTAAGGGAGTTTTCATTTTCTTTGCACGGAAAATTCATTTTCCATTTTCCGAGTGCCCGAAATGAGTTTTTTTGTGAAGGACCTACAATATATTTATTGCAAAATTGGACCAAATCAATTTTATAAAATACTAGGACATATTTAATGCACAATTGACTAAATGGTTAGGTTTCAAAAGCTTTGATCCACCTCTCGTGAAAAAGACAAATTTCTGCCGATTCAGCTGGAAGCGGGTCAAATTTGAACTGTGGCTGCCTCATAGTTTGCTCTTTATTTTTTTTCAAAAATCATTTATAGGTACATAAGTACCTATTTAATTAGAGAAACATCAAAAGTTTTCCAAGATTCAACCACTAGCTAGGAACGGTCAAGCCCGTTGTTTTGACCGCATTTTAAAACGGGCATAAAAAATTCAAAAAAACCAAATAATTCAAAAACCTCCGCATTGTGTCATTATATGTGACCAAGTTTCCAGGAAAAATAATAAACTTGTAATATGGCAATTATTTTAAAGAAGTGTTCTTAGAAATGAGCTATCATGTGTGAAGATTCATGGCTTTCAAGCCAAATGATCAATCTTATGGCCACATTCATGGCATTGTTTGTTCAAATGACCTCATATCATGCACAAGGGTGCATCTTGGAATGACAAACAATGTTGCATAAGGAACTTTTCATTTTCTATGGACGAAAAATTCATTTTCCATTTTTTCGAGTGCCCAAAATGAGTTTTTTTGTGAAGGACCTACTATATATTTGTTGCAAAATTAGACCTAATCAATTTTATAAGATACTAGGCCATATATAATGCACATTTGACAAAATGGTTGGGTGTCAAAAGTTTTGATCCACCTCTGGTGAAAAAGACAAATTCCCGTCGATTCAGCTGGAAGCGGGTCAAATTTGAACTGCAGGTGCCTCATAGTTTGCTCTTTGTTTTTTCCAAAAATCATTTCTAGGTAAATAAGTATCTATTTAATCAGAAATACATGGTTTGATGGCGAGACATCGAGGTTTGGACGGTGGCCGAGGGCCCCAACTCTAGAGCGCATACGCTCGCATGCCGCCGCGTGTTCACCGGGTGACCGTGGCGTTGCCATGTGTTCTGGGCGGCCTAGGCATGTCTAGTGGGTTGGGCCCTCCCCAGGTTGTTTTTTTACTTTGGTTATTTTTCTTTCTTTCTTTATTTTCAACATTATTTTATTATTCTTTGTGTCCATTATTTTTGCACTAGTTTCTTTTGGTTTTCATTTTTTTATTTGTTTCTTTTGGTTTTCATTCTACATTTTTTATATGCGTCAAGAACATTTTTCCTATACAAGTTTAATATTTATATTTTGAAGAACCTACAAAATATTTGTTGCAAAGTGGAACAACACCATATTCTATACATATTTAACATTACTGCAAGTTTAACATTTTAAAAAACTTGGTCAACATTTAATCAAAAATGTTTAATATATTTTTCTAATGCTTGGATTAACATTTTTGGAATACATGATAAACCATTGCGTAAACATTATTTTTTGTATAATGTTTTCAAATTTTCATATACATGAGAAGTTGTAAAAATCATGAAAATTTAAAACCTTAGTGTTGCGGCCACATTTTGTCACGTAGTTACAAAAAATTACAAACTTGGAAATGATGAATATTTTTGAATCAATGAGTTTTTTTGAAATTTATGATCATTTTTGCGATCTTTTTATGAAAGAATCATGAACATTTTTTGAATTCAAATTTTTTGGGCCAAATTCACAAGCATTATTTCAATACTTGAACATTTCTTTAATATCATGAACTTCTTTTACTTCGCATACATTTTATTTTTTTCACGTACATTTTTTCAACAAATTCACTTTTTATGTTTGAAACTTTTTTGAAATCCCGAATTATTTGAAAGAAGAAGAAATTAAACAAAAAATAATAATAAGCATACAAGACATAAAAACGCCTGCTAATAGGCTATGGGCCGTGAGCCCACTCGGCGGACCGCTGTGTTAATGTAAAAAAGAAGGAGAGAAGGGGAGGCCTATCACAATTTTGGCCCAAGCCCAGGAAACGTTTATCTATAAAAGAATTGATTGTAGTAGAATATCAAATTGTTATGGTGGCGTGGTGGTATGGTTCTACTGCTTTGTGTGGTGTGGCACGGGATCCAATCCCCCTTTGCCCATATTTGTTTTGTACTTTTCTTTTTCAGAAGCTTGATTAACTTTTCTGCTCATGGTCGCGTGCTGGGCCGGCCCATGGCCGTGAGTAGAAATAAGCCCCGGGTCGTCGTGAGGATGGCCCAGTCGCCCAACTAGGTCCAGCCCAAGATTTAATGATCAGATAAATTAGTTATGTATGTAATATATCACAAGCTGAGTGCTAGCCCGTTGGTTTGCCCCCGCTCAGCGCCCAACGAAGTCGCGGGTTCGAATCCTCGCATTGCCTCTTTTTAATTATTTTTGCCACCTGCTTATGATTTGTTGCGAACACGTAGGCCCCCTGGTCCCACACGTCAGGTTGGTGGGCTCGTAGGTGCTGCATGCCCTCTTTTTATTTCTGCCGCCTGCTTATGATTTGTTGCGAACACGTAGGCCCCCTGGTCCCACACGTCAGGTTGGTGGGCTCGTAGGTGCTGCATGCCCCACACGCCAGATCGGTAGGGTGGGTCCTACACGTCATTGGAAACATGTGGGCGGTGCGGGTCCCACTCGATGGGACCGGCCCCACATGTCAATGGGAGCATGTGGGTGGTGTTGGTCCCACGGGTTCCACCTGTCAATAGGAAACAAAATTAAGTGGTTAATAGTGACATGTAACTGGGATGGCACATAAACATGCCATGTAGGTGAGATTGCTGAGGTGTCTGCCAAGTCATGTCAAATCAGATCATCCTAGACATTTACGACTATCTAAATAGGTCATAATCAACAAGAAATAACATTGTAAATCATGTTCACAAATTTACGACCATCTCGTATAAGGCAATTGCGACCTTTCTGACCAAAATGGTCATTATGGTTTAGGGTTTGGACCCTCCAAAACAGCTTTTGACCAATTGATTTTAAATGGTTGTAGATTTATGGCCAATTCACCCATAGTCACTAAGAGAAGGTCACAAGTTGACATATTTCTTGTAGTGACCATGGGTTCAGAAACCCATGCCTTTTCCTCCTAAACCATCCAAGAAAAAGGATGATAAAGATTTTGAGCGCTTTGCTGAAATGATTAGACCTATCTTTTTTACGTATGCGTTTGACTGATATGCTTAAAATGAATCCTTATGCTAAGTATATGAAAAATATTGTTACAAATAAGAGAAAGATACCGGAAGCTGAAATTTCAACAATGCTTGCTAATTATACTTTTAAGGGTGGAATACCTAAGAAACTAGGAGATCAAGGAGTGCCAACTATACCATGCTCCATTAAAAGAAACTATGTTAAAATTGCTTTATGTGATCTTGGAGCCGGTGTTAGTGTTATGCCCCCCTCTTTATATCGTAGACTTGATTTGAATAAGTTGACACCTAATGAAATATCTTTGCAAATGGCTGATAAATCAACCGCTATACCTGTCGGCATTTGTGAGGATGTGCCTGTTGTGGTTGCAAATGTTACTATTCTAACGGACTTTGTTATTCTTGATATTCCTGAGGACGATAGTATGTTGATTATCCTTGGTAGACCTTTTCTGAATACTGCAGGGGCTGTTATTGATTGCAACAAAGACAATGTCACTTTTCATGTTAACGGTAATGAGCATACAGTACACTTTCCGAGGAAGCAACCTCAAGTCCACAGCATAAATTTTATTGGAAAAATTCCATCGATTATTATTGGAGGTTTTGAATTTCCTCTTCCTATTGTCAAGAAGAAATATGATATTCTTATTGTTGGGGACGTGCATATCCCCGTTGTGGTAACCTTGTGTTATTCGAAATTTATCCAGTTCCGTGTTATTCGGAATGAGTTTGTTAACAAGACTTGATCACCCTTGTTAGTGGATTCCTTTTGATGAGGATGAGATGGACGAATTTAGAAAGCACAACCTTCTGTACCCTCCTTTTACTTTCTGTTATTTAGATTAAATAAACCAAAAATAGTATTTTCTGTCTGTTTTCTAAATTATCCGTGCAATAAAAAATACCCCGAAAATAAAAGTTCTCCAAATGCCCTGAAAATGAAATATGATTTTTTCTAGAATATTTGAGAATATCTGGCACTGAGAACACATCAGGAGGAGCAAGCACCTTGGCACGAGGGTCCAGGGTGCGCCCACCCCCCTGGGGCGCACCCCCTGCCTCATGGGCCCCTGGTGGCTCCCCTCCACTTATTCCTGCACCCACACACTCCTTCTTCCTCCCAAAAAAAATCACCAACCAACTCAAGCACGAGTTCTAGCTCATCTTGCTACCATATTCGATCTCCTTGCTCAAAGCTCCACTCACAAACTGCTTTGGGGGGTTGTTCTTTGGTATGCGACTCCTCCAATGGTCTAATTAGTTTTTGTTCTAGTGCTTTATTCATTGCAAATTTTTGCTGCCTAGGTGACCCTGTTCTTGAGCTTGCATGGCAAATTTATTTGGTCCCAAGTAGTTCTAATGCATGATATAGTCTCTAGGCACTTGTGGGAGTAGTTGCTATCAATCTTGTTGAGTTTGGTTCACTTTTATTTTAAGTTACTAAAAATTTCAGAAATTTTCAGAAAATGGTGAAGAGATTTTTGAGGGGCTCTTCTAGCCGAAGCTTGAAGTATAAGCAAAGTGAAGCGGATAAAAGGCCCAAATATAATCTCCTTCGCACCGCGGAGGTTTGACTGTGTGAATGGCCTTGTGATGACACTAGTAGAAAACAGGGCATTTGTCCCGGTTCGTAAGGGCCTTTAGTCCCGGTTCTTGAACCGGGACTAAAAGGTCGTTACTAGTGCCTCCAACCTTTAGTCCCGGTTCTTACACGAACCGGGACAGATGGGCATCCACGTGGCATGCTGCGGCAGCCCAGTAGGGGCCTTTGGTCCCGCAGGTGACATAAACCGGACCAAAAGGCTTCCACGCCACAAGATTTCAATGGGTGGTGTTTTTGTTTTTTGATTTGAAGGGGGGGGGGGGGGGTTGGGGATTTTGGGGGGTTAATTTAGGTGTTTGTGTTAGCTAGCTAATTAATAGAGAGAATTGTCCTCTCTTATCTCTGTGCTTGGTCGACGCTACATACTATATATATACGTATACAGAGGACTAGACACTCTAGCTAGCTAGTAAGCAAATGAAGGAAGCAGAAGATCGTCATGAACATATGCATACAGAGAGAAGTGATATCGACCACCTCTCCTTCTCTGAGAGATTGGTCGAACAACAAGTTCTCGTATATCTATCCGACGCTAGTGGCTACATATATACAATATAATTATCTCTTACAATATAATGTCCTAATTCCAAACAAACTAAGGGTCCACATGGTATTCTCCGTCTTTAGCGATCACGTGGTCAAGAAAGAATGCCGCCAATTCCTCTTGAATTGCTCGCATACGATCTGGTGGTAGTAGTTCATCCCGCATCCGAAACATCTAATTTGAAGAAGGGGGTCAATACATATATATGAATAAATGAAAATGAACACAAATGATGATAATAAAATAAAATTGTGAATATTATTATTTACGCACTTCATATTGTTTGTTAGAGTAGCCCCGCTCACAGGTCGTGTGGCGGATGGACTCGCAAATGTAGTATCCACAGTAATCATTCCCTTGTTCCTGCCACAACCACTTTACAAGGAATAGGGGTCAATAAAACTGATAATTAGCAAGCATGCTAAATGGTATTGATGAAACTAGCGCTTGAATCACTAGGAGATGCGTGGAACATGCTACTATAGTACTTACTTTCGGTATCTAAATTGCAGCTTCTTCGGCAAATTCCGGAGTTTTTGAGGTGAATTTTTCCCAAACCCCGCTGACAAAGAAAACAATTACTTGATATCACGAAATGAACAAAGTTGCCGATATGGTGCGATAATGATCGGTTTAACTTACTTCTCTAGAATTTCACTCAAGTCCGCATACTCAAGTGGGATCTTTTCGCCTCGAGTCTAAGATTGGTTACTTGTCCCCGCAAGCCTAATCTCTAGCGTAATATAGTGGAACTCATGCAAGCATGCATAACTCATCAATTATATTACTACAACCTCGACTAATAAGGGATGCACAAGATAGTAACACTCACTTGACTTCGTAAGGGAAGAGTATTATAGCTTTGTTTTGATTTAATAGAAACGATTGTAGCAGCTTGGCCTCGGTATCTTTGGCATGAGATTTAACCATATATACATCTATGAGATTTGTGTTAATGAACCCAATATCACCGACTTGTCTTTTCTTTAATTCGGCGATCTTCAATCTGCATAATTAATATAGTGAGGATAATTAAAAATACATGCAATGAAAGAGTGACCTATATATAGAGACTTAATTAATGATGTATAGTACTACTTACGAGCAGTAGCAAGTGACCATTAATTTATCGAGGGCCTTTAGATTGAAAAGCGAAGAACTCCTCAAATGGAACATTCAATTGTTCAACTCCAACGAGGTCATGCTCCTCTCTAACTCTCGCGTCAAAATATTCCTCCCTCGCACTCTCTCCGTGTTTTCATGTACCAATTATGGAATCAACATCATCATTGTTAGAGATCTTTCATCTTTGACGAGAGGCTTCCGTGACACGTATCTGTGTTCATCCGCCCAAGAAATCATAATGTACATCGTCGGGCGATAATCTGCAGGATTGTTATAACCCGCACCATCCCGCCGGATCATTAGCGATGCTATCTTCTGACACCGAGCGGGGAGCGATTGGTTCGCTTGTTCGCCGAGATGGGCAATTTTTTCCTGCTCGCTGCTCGCTAACCTTTGATCAAGGATGATTTCCGCACGGCTTCACTTGGACAAATAACTTTTCAAGGATGCGCTCATACTTGCCTTTCGGCGGAGACTTTGGTGGTTTCCTCAGGGGCCAGAGTACGCTTCACTTTCACAGATCTATCTTCTCCTCCGGTGGATGTCTCTGTGCTTTCAACCCTTCAAAGAAGTCCTTCACTTCATCTGCGATCTTCTTGTTTTCCTCCACGGTCATCTCGTGGGTAACTTCTCTAGAGGCTTGAGAGGTGGACCAGATCTTTATCGCCTCCCGCCTCTGGTCAGACTTGCTAGACGCCAGAGCAGCACACGGAGCGGCTGCGGCTGTCTTCTTTCGTGCTTCCTTACGAGGCGGAGGAGAAGGACTACGACGCTACGGAGAAGCCGGTATGGCGAGTCTCTTCCGCCCTTGTCAAGAGGGCGGAGAAGGAGGAGGAGAAGGAGGAGGCTACTGGCTGCTCAGGCGCACGGCCAGCAGTGAGAAGGAGGCGGAGTGCCGCCACGCGCCGGATAAGGAGGCCGACTGCCCTGATCGTCACTCGCCGGAGGAGGAGGCGGAGTGCCCTGACTCGTCGGAGGAGGAGGAGGCGTACAGTTCGGAAGGTTGATGAGCTCCTTCCGCCATAGGCATGGAGTCTTCAGAGCAGAACCCAGCCTAGTCTCCCCTTCACCGGTAGGGTGGTCAAGCTGGAGGTCCTCAAATCCCTCCGTTATTTCGTCCACCGTCACCCTAGCATATCCTTCTGGAATCGGACGACAGTGAAAAGTTGTGCCGGGTTCAGAAGGTCAAACTTGGCCGACAACCGCCTTGACTTTTAAGTTCTGCCATTGCGCCATAAGGTGGCAATTTTGAGACTCCGTGATAAAATCCATGGGATAGCTGGCAGGAGCCGTCACAGACATGCTTGGTGAAGCAGCTCGGTGGGAGCCACGCCGCTTCTCCGCCGAGATGGCGGGTAGCTTCGGGGAAGCTTCGGTGTCGCTTGTCGCGATCCGCTTCTCATTCCTCTAGCCCCATTACCCTTTCGCAGCGGCGGCTGCAGCTTGGCTATGCTCCACTTTCTTCCTCCTCTCCGGGTTTTGTAACCCCTGCGCCCGTAAAACCAACCTTCCACGGAATGGAGCTCGGCGTGCCTCGTGTCCGCCCGTGGTGCTCGGGATTCCTAAGGGCCATTGTGAGCTCGTCCTTCTCCCCGTCTCGAACGAACATCCCTTGCTGCGCTGCATCGATATAGTGCCGACGCTTGGTGACTGGTATTTTCAGTTGGTCGTCCGTCCAACGACACTTCCCTGATACAGGGTCCAAGTTTCTGCCAGCCCCGAAGAACCAAGTCCGGAAACGGTCTGGCCAGTTCATTGTCTCTGGTTCGATCTCTTTATCAAGAAGATCATTCTCAGCCTTGGACCACTTAGGCCCGGCTTTGAGGTAGCCACCTGACCTCGTGCGATGGTGAAACTTCTTCTTCGCAGCATTTTTCTTGTTTGTCTCCGACATCTTCTTACTCTTTTCTGATGTCTTGTGGGCCACAAATGCGGGCCAGTGATCTCTGATCTTCTCATATTTGCCGATGAATTCTGGTGTCTCTTCTTTGTCGACAAACTTGTTCAGCTCTTTCATCCACCTCCTGAATAGGCTTGCCATCTTCTTAAGAGCACAAGACTTGATTAATTGCTCTTTAACTGCTTCTCCGGATCCTCCTCTGCGGTAGGGTGGAATTTGCCTTCACTCACCCAAAGATCATCTTTCTGCATATCATTGACATAAGACACCTCAGGGTCTTCCTCCTTAGGCTTATACCATTGGTGGATGCTGATCGGGATCCTGTCCCTAACAAGAACCCCACACTGAGCAGAAAATGCGTTCTTTGTCCGGATGGGTTCAATCGGTTCGCCGTCGCACGTGATTGTTGTGATCTCAAACCTTTCATCCGAGTTCAACTTTTTCTTCGGGCCTCGTCTCTTTACCGAAGTTGTGCTCGATCCGGAGGGCTAGAAAAAAGAACAAAGACGAGAGTTAATTAATATGTGTACATATACCAAAACAATGAATGCATCAATTAGCTAGTCAGCACAGGCTTAACTAATATATATACCTGGCTAGACTCGGTTCGGTCACCGGAGCCGTCATCACGGTCTCCTTCTTGCACCGTCATTGGGCTACCGGAGCCGTCCTCATGGTATCCTTCTTGCACCGTCATTGGGTCGCCGGAGCCATCATAATCATAGCATGCTTCTTCACGCTGTCCTTCCATACCATCGGTGTCGTTCAGAAACGAGAAGACGGCATCACTTCCTTGTGCAATTATGTCACCCAACAACGCTTCTTGTGCTTCGTCTCAGGGGGTGTCCATAGTTTCTATAAATATTTACAACATGGCAATTATTATTCAAACATGACAGATGGATATATTAGCTAGTGGCAAACGTAGAACTAGCTAGCTAATCACAGTAAGGAATCATATTAATTAGTGGCCTCGCTGCTTCTCTAGCTAGGGTTTGGGGTGGCCTCGAGAATGCTTCAAGGAGGGGTAATATCGACAACGATTTAGATACATACACGGGAAAATAATGTTATCGGGGAGGGGGTATATCGACCCCCCCCCCCACGTGTTGAAGTTATCGGGAGGGGTTTATATCGACAACGACGACATACGTACATGGGAAAATAATATTATCGAGGAGGGGGTATATCGCCCCCCCCCCACGTGTTGAAGTTATCGGGAGGGGTATATCGACCCCCCCTTGTGTTGAAGTTATCGGGAGGGGGTATATCGACCCCCCCCCTCGTGTTGAAGTTATCGGGAGGGGGTATATCGACCCCCCCCCCACGTGTTGAAGTTATCGGGAGTTTATATCGACACGACATACGTACATGAAAATAATATTATCGGGGAGGGGGTATATCGACCCCCCCCACGTGTTGAAGTTATCGACGACGACAGACCCGATAAAACATAAGAAAACGAAGAAGAAATAAAAAGAGGAGAAGAAAAAGGAATAGAGAAAGATCGAAGAAAAAAAAAAAGAAAAGGAGAGAGAAGAAAAATAGAATATTTTTTTCTTCTTCTCGTCTATTCCTTTCTTCTTCTCCTCTTCTTTTTCTTCTTTTTTCTCTTCTTATTTATTTCTCCTCTTCTCCTCCTTTCTTCCTCTTCTTATTTTCCTTTTTCCTCTCATTCTTTTAGTATTGCTTGTTTTTTTTTAAATGTTCAAATAGAAAATTTCGAAAAAAGTAAAGGTTTTGCCTAATGCATTGTTCATATTTCATCAACATATATGCATACGAAAAGCATACATACATACATATATACATACAAAAAGCATACATACATACATATATACAAAAAGCATACATACTTTACTAGCTAGCAAAAAAGCATACACTATATATATATATATATATATTGCGAGGAAAGTAAAACATACATACATATATATATATCATCAACATATATGCAAAAAAAGCATCACTAGCTATATGTGCGGCGGTGGCGGCATGGGGTCAAGGGCAGGTGCTGGGCTCACTATGGGCGGCGCGGCGATGGCGAGGTCGGAGCCGGCTCGAGGCGAGGCGGTGGCACGCTGGGTAGGGACGGCGCCGGGCGACGCTGGCGGCGACGGCGCTGGGCGCGACGCTGGGCGGGCTACCGAGGCAGAGGCGGTGGCGCGTGGGGGGGCGCCGGCGACGAGGAAGGTTTCAAGGGGGGCGACGACAGGGCGGCGGGCGGCGTCGGGCAGCGGACGGCGCCGATCTGAAAGCTCGGCGGCGTCGATGAGCTCGGCATCATCGGGCGGGCTGGGGCAATCGCGATGAGTTCGTCAAATTTTCCTAAGTGTTACTTATATACCAGTGCCTTTGGTCCTGGTTCGTGGCACCAACCGGGACCAATGCCCCTTTAGTCCCGGTTGGTGCCACCAACCGACCAAAGGCCAATTTTCAGAGCCCAAAGGGCGGAAGCGGACCTTTGGTCGGTTGGTGGCACCAACCGGGATTAAGGAGGGCATTGGTACCGTTGGTGCCACAAACCGACCAATGCCTCATTTAGTCCCTTGGTGCCACCAACCGGGACCAAAGGCCTTGCTGCCTGCGCCAAAAGTTTAGTCCCACTCGCTAGTTGAGAGGGGCTTGAGTGGTTTATAAGCGCCACTGCGGCTACCCTCTCGAGCTCCTCTCAAATGCAGGCTTACGAGCCTAATATCACATCAGGCCGCCTGTGGGCCTATTGGGTCTTCTGCGGGCTCAATCTCGCCCAAAGTTGGGTTTCTAGTCATATTCAGCTGTGGTGGCGAATAGGTGGTAGTTTTTTTATTTTTTCCAGTTTTCTTGTTTTGTTTTTTGCATTATTTATTTTCTTTTGTTTTTGCTTTATCTTTTAATTCTTTTTCTTTGATTTTTAGAAAAATTATAAACTTTCTCGTTAGTGCCATTAGTTTTCAAATTTGAAACACTTTTTTTGTTTTTTTGTTTTCTTTGTTGCTTTATTTATTTTATTTTGTTTCTACTTACAACAAAATACTTATTGTTCCTATTTTTATTTTGTTTCCAGTTTTTTTGTTTTGTTTTCTGCACTATTTATTTTGTTTCCATATGTCCACTATGTAACCATAATATGTGTCCTTTCCCCTCTCGGTGGCTGCATCAAAGCGGACATCCATTGCCGGTTCATCTGCGTGCATTATATATAATTAAGTGTGTCAAAAATCATTACAAAACATCATGAGTAGATAATTAAGTGACCAAATTAATAGAAGTTCATCATCACATTAAAACCAAAGTACATACATAGTTCTCATCTAACAACATAAAGCTCTGCAAAGCATCTAAATTAGTTAAACCATACATTGAAACTATGTAAAACATTTCAATGCGAAAACAAATGCGATCATAATCACAACCAAGGTAACAACTGATCCAACGGCATAATGATACCAAGCCTCGGTATGAATGGCATATTTTCTAATCTTTCTAATCTTCAAGCGCATTGCATCCATCTTGATCTTGTGATCATCGATTTACATCCGCAACATGCAACTCCAATATCATCTTCTCCTCCTCAATTTTTCTTATTTTTCCTTCAAGAAATTGTTTTCTTCAACTAAATTTAACCTCTCGACAATAGGGTCGGTTGGAATTTCCGTTCAACAACCTCCTAAATAAATAAAATCTATGTCACGTTATTGACATAATTTTCATAAACAATAAATGAACTAATAGTTATGAAAAGATAATATATACCACATCCTAATCATAGATGTGACGAGGGCCGACGGGCGGATACCAAAACCATCGCACTATATAAGATGCAATAATAAAAGTAAGAAAATAATACAACTATCTATCTAAACATACAAGTAAGAATATTTTTCCTTTCAGAAAGAAGATAAGAACAAGAGGCTCACCACGGTGGTGCCGGGCGATGAGATCGGCGCTGAGATCGACGGCGGTGAAGACGGAGACGGACGTGATAGACCGCTAAACCTAGACAAATATTGAGGAAAATGGAGTTTGGAGGTCGAGCTTGGAGAGGAGAAAGTTAAGTAGTGTGGCTCGGGCATTCCATCGAACACCTCGTGTGCATAGGAGGTGAGCTAGAGCACCACAAAGCTCTCCAAGGGCCGGGCAGAAAAATAGAGCAGTTGAAGTGCTCGCCTGCATGGCGAGGGTATATATAGGCACCTTATTGGTCCCGGTTGGTGGCATGAACCGGGACTAAAGGGCAGCCTGTTGTCGCGGTTCAATCCACCAACTGGGACCAATGGTGGTGGGCCAGGAGTGAGGCCCATTAGTCCCGGTTCGTCCCACCAACCGGGACCAAAAGGTCCAGACGAACCGGGACTAATGGCCCACGTGGCCCGAGCGGCCCCCGGGGCTCACGAACCGAGTCCAATGCCCCCATGGGTCCCGGTTCTGGATTGAACCGGGACTAATGGGTTGACCCGGCCTAGATCATTGCCCCCTTTTCTACTAGTGTGAGTTCTTGACAGCAGCCGGGATTCACGATGATTTTGTCAGGACCCCGACTCAATGCCACATCGATCTAGCATGTAGCACCTCATATCACTTTGCGACCTCACGCACGGTATTCCCACGGGTGTCGCCTTACTTTGCCCGGGACCATTTGCGCCTTTTGGCACACGTATATGATAGTGTCGCTAGCATCCATATGACAAGGAGCCCGGGTTGACATGGCTAGTCGTGAACCCAAAGTGGCACTAACTTAAAGGGACATGCATACATGACCCAGCAACGAACGTATCGGTCATCAGCAAGTGAATCCGGGCTGTAGCACTGGGCTAGCAGGACTCCGATAAACCGGGCTGTAGCGGGCTAACAGGACTCGGGTAGTCATCGCGTGACATTTCCCCGTAGGGACAGACACAGGAACGAATAAGGACACATGCCGGCCAACCTAAGTGTTCCGGAGAAGTAGCAAGCTACCATGGCTTAGTGGAAGCACTAGGAGACATTTCCTGGTAAGAGAGGCTACCAAGGATAAACAACTAGATAGTCAGATCCCACACATACCAAGCATTTCAATCATACACACAATATGCTCGATATGTGCCAATACAACATGGCATCACAACATGACTCTACAACTCAAGTACTTCATTTAAAGGCTCAGAGAGCCATACATATCATACACACAAGTATGGGTCACACGACCCAGCATTCAAGTCATACAAACATACAAGCCAACAGCGGAAGTAACCTGTCTGAGTACAGACAACTAGGAAATAAAAGAGGCTCGAGAAAGCCTGACTATACTACACGGTCCATCGTGAGCTCAGGATCACCACCTGGGCTTCAGCCTACTCATCGACATCGATGTCTATGAAGAACCCATCGGAAGGGGTTGCAACGTCTTCTGTAAAATGTAAATTAAGCAACATGAGTACAAAGGTACTCAGCAAGACTTACATCAGATCCTTAATACATGCACATTATCAAGAAGGGATGGTGGGGTTATTGCAGCAAGCTAGCTTTGACTCTTGGCTAAGCTATCTACGAGACTCCAACTTGAAATGGTTTTGCGTACTCGAGTCCACTACACACCATCTCAATACACTACCGAGGATCCACCCCCGTCATCCTACGGAAGAGCCATCCTCGGCACTCACGCTTATCTTGAGGCTTTTAGTAGTATCCATTAACTTGTCTATGAACTGTATAGGCAACCAAGTAGTCCTTTACCGTGGATGCGGCTATTCGAATAGATGATGTTAACCCTGCAGAGGTGTACTTCTTCATACATGTTTCCACCACTTAGCGTCTGCACACGACATGTGCTCGGCAGACTTCAAGCGAAAGCCGACGTGGGTGTAGACCACGACCTACCTAAACACCTAAGTCTCTAATTCAGGTTTATCGCCTATTCAGGTTCCATCCGCAGGGAGTCCGGCCGAGGTTTCCACATACGGCCCAAAACGATGTGTACAGGGTTTCGAGACACCTAACGGGTGCCCGGCATACCCGGCCACATACCTACCGCATCACAGCCCACCCCATGGTCAGCACGCCCACGGCCTCCAGTAAGCTACAAACACCAGAAACTACTTGCAACTCCTGGAAAGAGGACTAGGGTGGATAAGAAGTCGAGCGAGTCAATTAAGGATCCCAATGTATGGTAGTAGCTGATTCTTAAATCACATATACATATCTCGGTGCTTAAGGACGGTTCCAATGAAACAACCCACCATGTACTCCTACATGGCCTCTCATCGATACCTTTACCAAATCGTGTTCAACACATCACTCTCATTATCGACATGATCATTTCACTCTAGCCCATCACCCAGATGAACCAGACCTGACACGACTCTAAGCATAGCATGCATAGCAAGGTAGGAAACACATACACATGGCTCAATCAACTCCTACACATGCTAGTGGGTTTCATCTAGTTACTGTGGCAATGACAGGTCATGCAGAGGAAATGGGTTCAACTACCATAGCACACATCAGTTTGAAACGCGTTGTCTTAATGCAGTAAAAGAGAGCAGAGGCGAGAACATGGGATTGTATCGATATGATCAAATGGTTGGTTGCTTGCCTTGCGGGTCCGTGGACTGGTATTGCTCCTCGTTTGGATACTCGCGATACTCTTCGGCGGCAGAACCTGCCGCAGAGAGCACCGATATAAAATCATCACCAAACAATGTGCAACAACATGATGCACGCATGAGACATGGAAAAATGAGTGTATTGGGCTAATGCAACTAAGACCAGATGGGTTTGAACCATTTTGAATCAAAGATTCAAGTTCCAAGCCCATATATGGCCATTAATAGTGCTTTATCATGTTCTGCACTAAACAACAGGTTAGCTTGCTTAAACATGCATGAAACCAGTACAGATGGATAGATTTGATTTTTCTGATCATTTTTCATATATAACACTTTGCATTTGGAGCTACAGATTAATTTCTATGGATTTTTGAAGTTTGTAGCATTTTCTGGAATTTCCTGTATAAGAATAAATCCATTAAATGAATTATTGCGTCAAGATTAAATCGTGGTGACGCCAGCAATAACGGGACGGTCCAGGTCAAACCTGACCAGTGGGTCCCGCGTGTCAGTGTCATTAGTCTAACTAATTTTTAGTTAGTCCTAATCCTAGGTTAATTAGCAGGGCGGGCCCCACCTGTCATTTACCCAGGGGGTCAAACTGGGCCCACCCGAGGTCAAACATGGTCAGTGGGGGTCAAACTCCCCGGTGTTTAGCCGCTGGCGAGGCCAAACGCGGCGGGGCAGTGCGGGATTTGTGCTCCGGGACCAAAAAGGCGGCGGAGGGCTTCTACCTGAAGCTAGGTTCGAGCCGCATCCAGTGGTGGTGGTGGTTGGGCTCGGGGTGGCCGGAAATGGCACCGGCGACGACCTTGGCGGCTGCCGGAGCTCGGGCGAGCTCGGGCTCGTCGCTAGGAGGCACGGCGAGGAGCGTGTAGTAGTGCGGTGGGCTCCTAGGGGTGCAGTGAGGTTAACGGGCAGGGTGGCGTGGCCGTTGCGTTGCCGGAGTCACGTCGGCGACGAGCTCGGCAGCGGCCTGTGCGAGTGAGCTTCGTGCGGTTGCTACGGTGCTAGAGAGAGGGAACAGAGAGGATGGGGAGGTAGCTAGGCTCACAGTGGTCACGGCGGAGCAGACGGCGAGGTCGGGGACGAGCTGCTGCAGTGGTGACGGCGAAAGGGATCTCCGGCGACGGTCGGTGAAGACGGGGTCGGTGGAGGCGGTGCAGAGCATGCGAGCGCTCGGGGCTTGGCTAGCTCGACGGAGCGGACAACGGTGGGGCTCGTGGACACGGTGGAGCGGGCGCGAGATTTACGGGCATGCCAAGCACGGCGGCAAGGGCGGCAATGCCTGCCATGGCGGGAGAGAGCGAGAGAGAGGACAGGGGGAAGTGAGGTGTCCAGGGGCTCGGGGCGGCGCCGAGGAGGCCCTTCAAAGCATTGCGCTGGCACGGGCGACGCAGGCAGGCAGGGAGGTGGCGTGGCGAGCTCGGCGGCGTCGCGGTGTCCCTCCTCTGCCAACTGGCAGAGGTGGGTGGTGACTGGCGCGGGCCAGGTGGGTCGGCCCAGTGCGGGTAAGTGGCCACTGGCCTTTCTCTCTCTCTCCTTTTCCATTTAAACTATTTTTCTAATTTCCTGCAACTGTTTGGCTTTATTAAAAATACTAAAACGTTTCCATAAATCCTGAAAATAATTATGGGCTTTGTTGGGATTATTCCTAACAGCCCTCACTTAAATCCAGAATTATTTGGGCATTTGAATTATTTTATAGCATTTAAATTCCCAAATGCAAATAGGTAATGAATTAATCCAGTGACCTTATGTGTCCTAGAAAAATGTGAACCAATTTTGGCAGAGGTTCTGAACCAAGACAAAAATGATGGACATTTTAGAAGGGCATTTCAGGTTCATTGAAATTATTTTTAGTAAACCCTAGTTGGTTTCAGGGGGGGCTGGGGGTTCTGTCATCCTCATTTCAAGTTTATGATGAAAGGTAAACATGATGCAACACTCTAATGCATGAACTAGCTAGGGTGTGACAACTCACCCTCACTCAGAAAAATCTCATCCCGAGATTTAGGATCCGTCGGAAAGAAGGCGAGATACTCAAGTCGAAGACGATCCTCCCTTTCCCAAGTTGCTTCTTTCTCAGAATGGTGCGACCATTGAACCTTGAGAAACTTGATATTATGACGTCGAGTGGTACGCTCAGCTTGATCGAGGATATGAACGGGGTATTCTCGATATGTGAGATTGTCTTGAAGATCGAGCGTTTCGTGGTCCACTCCACGGATAGGATCCGAGAAGCAACACGTGAGTTGAGAAACATGGAAGACATCGTGGACTCTGGAGAGATGCGGAGGTAGTTCCAATTGGTAGGCAACTTCTCCTCGTTTGGCAAGAATGCGAAAGGGTCCAACTTCTCCTCGTTCCAATTGGTAGTTCAAATTTGCCTTTGATACCGAAGCGATGGGTTTTGTTCAGAGGAGTAACCCAAAGGTAAGCCTTATCGTCAACCTCAAAAGTCATAGCCTTATGTTTTCGGTCATATTGGCTCTTTTGACGAGATTGGGCTGTTTTCAACTTTTCACGAATGATGCGAACTTGCTCTTCTGCTTCCTGGATCATATCCGGGCCAAAGAATTGTCTTTCCCTGGTTCCTGACCAGTTAAGAGGCGTTTGACACCTTCGTCCATAGAGAACTTCAAAAGGGGCTTTACCCATGCTAGGTTGATAGCTGTTTTTATAAGCAAATTCGGCAAATGGAAGGCATTTCTCCCAATCAATTCTGAATGAGATAACAGAAGCTCGAAGCATGTCTTCTAGAATCTGGTTGACGTGTTCTACTTGACCACTTGATTGAGGGTGAAAGGCGGTGCTAAAGGAAAGGCGAGTTCCCATAGCATTGGAGACTTTCCCAAAATCGAGAGGTGAAGAGACTTCCTCGATCCGAGTTAATTTCCAAAGGAACACCATGGAGGAACACTATCCGGGAGATATATAAGTCTTCTAGCTGGCTAGCAGTTATACTCTCACGAATAGGCAAGAAATGGGCCACTTTGGAAAGACGATCGGCAACGACAAAGATAGCATTATTCCCTTTCTTGGTCCAGGGAAAACCGGTGATGAAATCCATACCAATTTTATCCCATTTCCATTCAGGAATAGCTAAGGGTTGAAGGGTGCCAGCAGGCCGTTGATGCTCTGCTTTTACACGACGGCAGACGCCGATTTAGCAACAAATCGAGCAATGTCTCTTCATCCTAGTCCACCGTAACCTCCGCGAGGTCCTGATACATTTAGGTGCTACTGGGATGAATGGTGAGAGGAGACTCATGAGCTTCCTTAAGGATCAACTGTCGTAGTTGCCGCTTCTTGGGAACCACTAAGCGGTTTCCGAAGTACACGACACCTTGATCATCCACGGAGAAACATGCAGCAACTCCGCTAGCAATGTTCTCCTTGATCCGAGATATCCCCTTATCATACCGCTGAGCGGTTATGATATGATCCGTAAGGGTATGTTTAGCCACCAAGGTGGAAAGGAATCCTTGAGGAACAATGTGAAGGTTAAGCTTCCGAAATTCCTCATGGATAAGTGGTTGACTTTGTTGTAACATCAGATTGTTACAATAAGATTTACGACTTCGTGCGTCAGCCATGACATTGGCTTTTCCAGGGGTGTAAGTTATCCCTAAGTCGAAATCTGTGATCAACTCAACCCAACGTCTTTGCCTGAGATTCAAGTCCGGTTGGGTGAATATATACTTCAGACTCTGGTGATCGGTGAAGATTTCACAACGATTCCGAGGAGGTAATGTCGCCAGGTTTTGAGTGCATGGACTACAGCTGCAAGCTCTAGATCATGTGTAGGATAATTTTCCTCATGTGGGTGCAATTGCCGTGAAGCATAAGCAATTACGTGACGATCTTGCATGAGAATGCAACCTAGTCCTTGTCGCGAGGCGTCGCAATAGATAACAAAGTCCTTGGAGAAGTCTGGTGGTACCAGTACGGAAGCAGATGTCTGGCGTCTTTTCAGTTCCTGAATGTTGTGCTCACTCTGTGGGGTTCACTCAAACTTTTTATCTTTCTTGAGGAGTTCAGTTAGAGGTTTAGCAACTTTGGAGAAGTTCTCGACAAAGCGGCGACAATAGCTCGCTAAGCCAAGGAAACTCCGAACTTGCTTAACTGATTCAGGTGGAGTCCAATTAAGAACGGCTTGAACTCGCTCGGGATTGATAGCAATACCCTTACCAGAGATTACATGGCCTAGATAGGTCACTTTTGGCAACCAAAATTCACATTTAGAAAATTTGGCATAAAGGCGATGCTCTCGAAGTTTCATCAACACTAGCCTTAGATGTTGGGCATGTTCTTCCTCATTCTTGGAGTAGATGAGTATATCATCGAGGTAGACCACGACGAATTTATCCAAATACTCCATGAAGATGAGTTCATTAACCGAGAGAAAGTGGCTGGGGCATTGGTTAAACCGAAGGACATGACGGTGTACTCGTATTGGCCATAACGAGTAACAAAAGCCGTTTTGGGAATGTCCCCGTTCTTGATTTTGATTTGATGGTAGCCCAACCTCAAATCCATCTTATAGAAGATTGAGGATCCAGCGAGATGATCATACAGGTCGTTGATCCTGGGGAGCGGATACTTGTTCTTTATTGTGGCCAAGTTGACGGGTCGATAATCTACAACCATCCGATCCGTACCATCCTTCTTCTTGACGAAGAGGACGGGACAAGCCCATGGAGATGAACTAGGACGGATGAAACCCTTTTTCAAGGACTCATCGAGTTGTTTCTTAAGCTCGGCTAGTTCTAGTGGTGCCATCTTATAGGGTCTTCTAGAAATTGGGGCAGTTCCTGGAATAAGATCTATCACGAACTCGATATCTCGGTCAGGTGGAACACCGGGCAATTCTTCTGGGAAGATATCCAGAAAGTCACAGACTACCGAAACGTCTTCGAGGTCTGGCAATGGACTGGCATTAAGAGAATATAGCTGTCGCTTAGCTACTCGGGTTAAGACATTGACTATCTTGCCCGATGGATGTGTAAGTTGAACGGTCCTAGAGAAGCAATCAATCTTGGCATGATGGGTTGACATCCAATCCATACCCAAGATGATATTAATATCCGAAGATTTGAGAGCTATTAACGATGCAAGGAAAACAAGTCTATCGACCTGAATTTCATTCCCATGGCTTATCTAGAGGTTTGCCATCTAGAACCAGGAGTAGAAATTTCCATGGTGGAAGGCATGTCACAGAATGCGTCACAGAATGCAGCGTTATGCAAACGAGCATAGTTTTCGTATATGAATGAATGAGATGCTCCAGTATCAAAAAGAACAGATGCCGGATGGCAATTAACAAGGAGCATACCAAGAACGACGTTAGGATCCTCCTGAGCCTCTTCACCGAGACATACCACATGGCCACGCAGCAGTGGTGGCGGCTTGGCGTAGTACACCTTCCCTGTTGGCTTGCCACGGCCAACAGCCTTTCCAGACTGGCTGGGGTTGGTCTGGGGACACTCTCGCATGTAGTGGCCCGGTTCTCCACACTTGAAACACGTCACAGAACTGGTGCGTGGAGGAGCATTGTTGGTGGTCCACCATAGGGCTTGGCTGGTGCATACTGCTGAGCTGGACGAGGCGCCTGATAGGATGGCCTTGGTGTGAACCTGGGTGGCAGGGCGGTGTTAGGCACCCACACCCGGCGCTTCTGAGGGCCAGAACCGGATGAGGAACCAGTGTCACGGCCATGCTTGCGTGTTGCTTCGAAATCAGTCTGACCTGTCTCAGCACTGATGGCCTTGTTCACAAGCTTCTGGAAGGAAGTGCACTTGTGCAGACGGAGATCACGGCGAAGCTTGGGGCTAAGTCCCTTGCGGAACCTTGCGTGCTTCTTGGCATCGGTGGAAACTTCCTCAGTTGCATAACGTGCTAGGTTACCGAACTCCCTGCTGTATGCATCCACGGAGAGTCTACCTTGGGTGAAACTGCAGAACTCCTCACGCTTATGATCCATAAGACCTTCCGGAATGTGATGTTCACGGAAATCCTCACTGAATTCTGCCCAAGTAGTGACCTGGCCAGCTAGGCGCATGGCCTCATAGTTCTCCCACCAGAGACTGGCGGGGCCTTCAAGATGATAGGCAGCAAAAGTGACCTTATCGCCCTCAGCCACGAAAAGCGTAACGAAGCTTGTGGGTAATGCGCGGGTTAATCATCGGCGCCGAGGGGCTCGACGGAGTGATGGAAGGTGGGTGGATGTAACTTGATGAAGTCACTGAGCGACACCAAGGTATTCCTCTGGTGCAGAGCTGTGTTTTGTTCGATGTGTTCCAGCAAAAGGTTGGTCTCGCGTTTGTTCCTCTCGGCCTCCAGCATGACTTCAGCCAGAGAAGGAGGATGAGGCAGGTTCGCATCCCTAGCTCCACTGCCTTCAGCCTGCTTCGGGGGAGCAGGGTTGTTGCGGATGTTGACCATCCTACGAAAACAAGACAATGGTTTAGTCCAGAATGATAAGATTCTGACATAGAAATGCAGAATGTAAGGGATAACTCGGAATGCAAGATGATCATCTGTATGACATGGTAAGTACAGAAACTGCTACATTTATTCCATCACATACACACCATACAAGGTTTAGTACAAGACCAAACTGAGTACAACTACGGTGATAGGAAGATTACATCTCATCGGAGGCATCCCAAGCTCCTATACATTATTTTTCTACACCTCCGGAATGTGGTACACACTAAGTCATATCCCACGAGTCACGCAGGACGGTGGATGATATAACTCATATAATATCAGTGGTGTATCATCAGCTCAGACATTTCCGTAGTAATCTTCATATAGATTACCCCCATGTCCTGGAAGCTGGATGTGATCATCTGGAAACAATCGATCTTGTGGAGCCTGCGGTCCATAAGGTCTCGGATGTGGCCTGGGTCCAACAAACAGCGGCAGACGAGGTCCATGAGGAGGAGTGATGCCCCCTACATCACGCCAATCCATACGATCCGACAGACTAGACCGCACGGGGTACAGATCTCGCATATCCATATACCATGCTTGCACAGCAGGTGCAAACCGGGTCAAAGTGGCCCAGTGATCAGACCGGGAGTTGAAAAGCTCCAATCGCAAGGCACGATTTTCGCGGTCCTTATCCTCAAGCATCTGTGCGGTAGTGTGGAGCAGCGAATCCTCATGAGAAGAGTCGGTGTAAATAGCTGTGAAGTAACCTTCTGCCCCAGGGAGTGACGCTGGCATGTAGCGGAAGTCAGTGTTCCGAAGTAAGGCAGTTCTAGCCCGCATAATAGTCATCATCGAATAAGCAGCGTCCTGCACGGACATCTCGATGGTAGCCCCAAGTCCATATGAGAAATGGAGGGGTTCAGTGGATCCAGGATAGGAAGGGAATATCCTGACGATGCACAGGTAGTGGCTTTGATTGAAATCTCTATACTGCTCCTCAACGGTGTACTCGGGATACCATCGGTAACCAGCCTCGATCATTATGCGGACCAACATAGCAGTATGGCCAGGTACATCGAGACACCGAGTCGATTTAACAACTTGATTCTCAAAAGCGGAGGCCATCTCAAACACGATGTAATGCAAAGGCATTAGAATTTCTAGCAGAAATTGGACAACATAACGGCTGTAAATGCTCAAAAAAGATTTTGAGACACTTTGCAAAGGATTGCATAGACACTCAACAACATCATATCAAGGTTCTAGGTCCATCTTATCAACATAATGGGGTAGTAGAACTGAACTAGGCTTGTATCCATCAATCCTATAAGGTACTACAGATTAGTAACACGTGAACCTAAAAGAGAGAAGAGATCCTAATCCTTAACCCCCGGTGGAAAGAATGGATTGACTCAGATCAGAATGCCATGAGGTAAAGGAGTAAAACGAACCATACGTTCCATCCCACAATCAATTCACCTACATATAACTAAAGCATTTCTAGACTCAACATCGACCAGTTTGGCTTGGAGAACCTACAGGCAGTCCGGCTCTGATGCCAACGCTGTCAGGACCCCGACTCAATGCCACATCGATCTAGCATGTAGGACCTCATATCACTTTGCGGCCTCACGCACGATATTCCCACGGGTGTCGCCTTACCTTGCCCAGGACTGTTTGCGCCTTTTGGCACACGTATATGATAGTGTCGCTAGCATCCATATGATAAGGAGCCCGGGCTGACATGGCTAGTCGTGAACCCAAAGTGGCACTAACTTACAGGGACATGCATACATGACCCAGCAATGAACGACGGTCATCACGAGTGAATCCGGCTGTAGCATCGGGCTAGCAGACTCGATAAACCGGTCAGAAGCGGCTAACAGACTCCTAGTCATCAAGGACATTTCGTAGGGACGTATACGTGAACGAATAAGGACACATGCCGGCCAACCTAAGTGTTCCGGAGAAGTAGCAAGCTACCATGGCTTAGTGGAAGCACTAGGAGACATTTCCTGGTAAGAGAGGCTACCGAGGATAAACAACTAGATAGTCAGATCCCACACAAACCAAGCATTTCAATCATACACACAATATGCTCGATATGTGCCAATACAACATGGCATCACAACATGACTCTACAACTCAAGTACTTCATTTAAAGGCTCAGAGAGCCATACATATCATACACACAAGTACGGGTCACACGACCCAAAGATTCAAGTCATACAAACATACAAGCCAACAAATGAAGTAACCTATCCGAGTACGCATAACTAGGAAATAAAAGAGGCTCGAGAAAGCCTCGACTATACTACACGGTCCATCGTGAGCTCAGATCACCACCCGGCTTCAAATTTACTCATCGACATCGACGCCTATGAAGAACCCATCGAAGGGGTTGCAGCGCCTTCTCAGAAATGTAATTAAGCAACATGAGTACAAAGGTACTCAGCAAGACTTACATCAGATCCTTAATACATGCACATTATCAAGAAGGGATGGTGGGGTTATTGCAGCAAGCTAGCTTTGACTCTTGGCTAAGCTATCTACGAGACTCCAACTTGAAATGGTTTTGCGTACTCGAGTCCACTACACACCATCTCAATACACTACCGAGGATCCACCCCCGTCATCCTACTGAAGAGCCATCCTCGCACTCACGCTTATCTTGAGGCTTTTAGTAGTATCCATTAACTTGTCTATGAACCGATAGGCAACCAAGTAGTCCTTACCGTGGATGCGGCTATTCAATAGATGATGTTAACCTGCAGGGTGTACTTCTTCATACATGTTTCCACCACTTAGCGCCCCAGACACGACATGTGCTCGGCAGACTTCAAGCTTAAAGCCGACGGGTGTAGACCACGACCTACCTAAACACCTAAGTCTCTAGTTCAGTTTATCGCCTATTCAGTTCCATCCGCAGGAGTCCGCCGAGGTTTCCACATACGGCCCAAAACGATGTGTACAGGTTTCGAGACATTTAACGGGTGCCCGCATACCCGCCACATACCTATCAGATCACAGCCCACCTCAAGCTGGCAACGGCACGCCCACGGCCTCCAAAGAAGCTACAAACACCGTAAACTACTTGCAACTCCCCGGAAAGAGGACTAGGTGGATAAGAAGTCGAGCGAGTCAATTAAGGATCCCAATGTATGGTAGTAGCTGATTCTTAAATCACATATACATATCTCGTGCTTAAGGACGGTTCCAATGAAACAACCCACCATGTACTCCTACATGGCCTCTCATCGATACCTTTACCAAATCGTGTTCAACACATCACTCTCATTATCGACATGATCATTTCACTCTAGCCCGCCACCCGATGAACCGCACTGACACGACTCTAAGCATAGCAGGGCATAGCAAGGTAGGAAACACATACACATGGCTCAATCAACTCCTACACATGCTAGTGGGTTTCATCTAGTTATCGTGGCAATGACAGTCATGCAGAGGAAATGGGTTCAACTACCATAGCACACATCGCTTGAAACGCGTTGTCTTAATGCAAGAAAAGAGAGCAGAGGCGAGAACATGGGATTGTATCGATATGATCAAATGGTTGGTTGCTTGCCTTATGGGTCCGTGGATCGGTATTGCTCCTCGCTTGATATCATGATATTTTTCGCGGCAGTAACCCGCCGCCGAGAGCAACGATATAAAATCATCACCAAACAATGTGCAACAACATGATGCACGATGAGACATGGAAAATGAGTGTATTGGCTAATGCAACTAAGACCAGATGGGTTTGAACCATTTTGAATCAAAGATTCAAGTTCCAAGCCCATATATGGCCATTAATAGTGCTTTATCATGTTCTGCACTAAACAACAGGTTAGCTTGCTTAAACATGCATGAAACCAGTACAGATGGATAGATTTGATTTTTCTGATCATTTTTCATATATAACACTTTGCATTTGGAGCTACAGATTAATTTCTATGGATTTTTGAAGTTTGTAGCATTTTCTGGAATTTCCTGTATAAGAATAAATCCATTAAATGAATTATTGCGTCAGGGTGACGTCAGCAGTCAACGGGGACGGTCCAGGTCAAACCTGACCAGTGAGTCCCACGTGTCAGTGTCATTAGTCTAACTAAGTTTTAGTTAGTACTAATCCTAGGTTAATTTGGAGGGCGGGCCCCACCTGTGATTTACCCCGGGGGGTCAAACTGGGCCCACCCGGGGTCAAACATGGTCAGTGGGGTCAAACTCGCCGGCGTTTAGCTGCCGGCGAGGCCAAACGCGGCGGGGCAGTGCGGGATTTGTGCTCCGGCGACCAAAAAGGCGGCAGAGGGCTTCTACGTGTAGCTAGGGACAAGCCGCATCCAGTGGTGGTGGTGGTTGGGCTCGGGGTGGCCGGAAACGGCGCCGACGACGACCTTGGCAGCTGCCGGAGTTCGGGCGAGCTCGGGCTCATCGCTAGGTGGCACGGCGAGGAGCGTGGAGTAGTGCGGTGGGCTCCTGGGGGTGCGGTGAGGTTAACGGGCAGGGTGGCGTGGCCGTTGCGTGGATGGAGTCACGTCGGCAACGAGCTCGGCGGCGACGCGTGCGGGTGAGCTTCGTGCGGTCACTACGGTGTTCAAGAGAGGGAACGGAGAGGATGGGGAGGTAGCTAGGATCACGGTGGTCACGGCGGAGCCGACGACGAGGTCGGGGACGAGCTGCTGCAGCGGTGACGGTGAAAGGGATCTCCGGCGACGGTCGGTGAAGACGGGGTCGGTGGAGGCGGTGCAGAGTGTGCGAGCGCTCGGGGCTCGGCTAGCTCGACGGAGCGGACGACGGCGGGGCTCGTGGACACGATGGAGCGGCGCGAGGACGACGGTGGGCGTGGCTACGGCGGCGGTGCGGCGGCAGCTGCTTCGGCCACGGCGGGAGAGAGTGAGAGAGAGGACAGGGGGAAGTGAGGTGTCCAGGGGCTCGGGGCGGCGCCAAGGAGGCCCTTCGAGGCGTCGTGCTGGCGCGGGCGACGGAGGCAGGCAGGGAGGTGGCGTGGTGAGCTCGGCGGCGTCGCGGTGTCCCTCCTCTACCCATCGGGCAGAGGTGGTGGCGATCGGCGCGCTGCCAGTGGGCCGCCCAAGGGTAAGTGGCCACTAGCTCTCTCTCTCTCTCTTTCCATTTAAACTGTTTTTCTAATTTCCTCCAACTGTTTGGCTTTATTAAAAATACTAAAACGTTTCCATAAATCCCGAAAATAATTGTGGGCTCTGTTGGGATTATTCCTAACAGCCCTCACTTAAATCCATAATTATTTGGGCATTTGAATTATTTTATAGCATTTAAATGCCCAAATGCAAATAGGTAATGAATTAATCCAGAGACCTTATGTGTCCTAGAAAAATGTGAACCAATTTTGGCAGAGGTTCTGAACCAAGACAAAAATGACGGACATTTTAGAAGGGCATTTCAGGTTCATTGAAATTATTTTTAGTAAACCCTAGTTGGTTTCAGGGGGGCTCGGGGTTCTGTCATCCCCATTTCAAGTTTCTGATGAAAGGTAAACATGATGCAACACTCTATTGCATGAACTAGCTAGGGTGTGACGGATTTTTATTATTTGGCTGAGAATGCGGGCCTCACCAACTTCCTCCGCGACCAGCGCGAACAGTATCTCCTGCTCACTAATATCTTTGTGCAAAATTTTCATTTCCATGCTAGGAGGTCACCACCCTCTATAGATTTTTGTTTATATGATGAGTTTAAGGAGATGTCACTATTTGATTTCTGACGGGTCTGTAAGATACCCTTTATGGGCAGCATATATGAACCACATCGTAATGATGTGGAAGGGTTTATTGATATGATTGCTGTATGTGAAACGAGGAAACTTTGCGTTGCAAGAATCACTAGCATACACTTTCTTGTTCTGCGTTACTTTGCAATATTTGCTAGTAGATGTTTAATTGGTCACGGAAACTGTGGAAACCTTAGTGCCCCTGATATTTTTATTTTGTGCCATGCCTTGTTTCGTGATAACACCTTTAGTCTGGGCGCTATTATTGCAAAGCGGTTAAATATGAACCGCACCAAGGGTCCCATCTTGGGAGGTATCTTCGCCTCGCGCCTCGCTGCACATTTTAACATATCTATTAGGCATTATGAGATAGAAGAAAAGTTGTTGCCTCCTGTTTTTCTAGACTATAAGAGTATGGTAGCACATGATTTTATTGTTAAGAATAAGGAAAAGAAGCTTAACTATGGACTGATATTTGATAAAACTTATTTTGAGACTATTACTTTGCCTGTTCCTTCTTTGTTTAACTTATTTTCAGGCAAGTATCTTGTCTTGCCAGAGGCCATTCATGCCTACCGGAGCCTAGCACCAGCTCCAGAACAAGAGCCGAAGCCACAACTTGATCCTCCACGTCAGTCTATTTACCAGTGGGATCCGGAGGAGATCGCCGATCAGTGGTACCCCGAGGCTCCATCTCAGTACGACCCCAGCTACAACTTTGGATATCCGCCAGGCCAGCCGTGGCCATAGACCAACTTAGGCCAAAAGCCTAAGCTTGGGGGAGTACATATTTCTCACCGACATTACATTCCTGTTCACACACTCATGCTAGTTGTCGGTGCTCATACTTTTTCATTGTACTATCCATGCTAGTTTATTTTCTTTTTCTTGCTTTCTTCTTGTGTGTTTGAAAAACTTTAAGAAAAAAGCCAAAAAAATTAGTTGTAGCTTTTAGCTAGTTTACTTTCCATGCTTGTAGTAGTAATAACTAAAAGAAAACTCAAAAATATTTCCCGTTCTTCTTTTGCTTGTTGGGAGCTTTCCCGTGTAAATAGTTTTATTTCTTTTCTTTCCTTTGGGGGTTGAGAGGAGAAGACCATGATGAAAATGTTTAGTCACTCTTATATGCATTATTGTTGACCTAACAAAGAGCCAATATTACCTTGTCTTCTCTTTTGAATTAAATGCTCGCAGATTCCAGCTTAGTCCAATGCACGTGCACTATTATTATTATCCACACCGTTCGATCGTGCAAGTGAAAGGAAATAATGACGATATATGATGGATTGATTGACATGAGAGAAGCTGGTATGAACTCGACCTCTCTTGTTTTTGTAAATATGATTAGTTCATCGTTCCTGATTCAACCTATTATGAATGAACATGTTTGCAATGACAATTAGAGATTATAGTTGCTTATGCCATGCCTAATTAGCTAGGAGTTTATAATGGTTTACCTTGCGTGCCAACATGCTATTAAAATGATTGTGATGTGGTATGATAGGGTGGTATCCTCCTTTGAATGATTCAAGTGGCTTGACTTGGCACATGTTCACACATGTAGTTGAAACAAAATCAACATAGCCTCCACAATATTTATGTTCATGGTGGATTATATCCTACTCATGCTTGCACTCAATGTTTATTAATTTTAATGCATGTTCACGACTGTTGTCGCTCTCTAGTTGGTCACTTCCTAGTATTTTTCTAGCCTTCACTTGTACTAAGCGGGAATTCTGCTTGTGCATCCACTTCCATAAACCCCAAAGTTATTCCATATGAGTCCACCATACCTTCCTATATGCGGTATATACCTGCCGTTCCAAGTAAATTTGTATGTGCCAAACTCTAAACCTTCAAATAAAATTCTGTTTTGTATGCTTGAATAGCTCATGTATCAACTATGGTTGTCTGTATCTTCCATGCTAGGCGGGTTATTCTCAAGAGGAGTGGACTCCGCTCCTCACTCACGAGAAAATGGCTGGTCACCGGGATGCCCAGTCCCATGCTCTAAGCAAATCAAATCAAAATAATTGCAAACAAAACTCCCCCAGGACTGTTGCTAGTTGGAGGCACCTGTTGTTTTGGGCCAGCCATGGATTGATGCTTGTTGGTGCTGGGGGAGTATAAACTTTACCATTCTGTTTGGGAACCGCCTATGATGTGTGTAGCATCAAAGATATCGAGATCTCTCGGTTGTTATGTTGACAATGAAAGTATGCCGCTCAAAATATTATTTATCTCTATTTCAAAATCGAGCTCTGGCACCTCTACAAATCCCCGCTTCCCTCTGCGAAGGGCCTATCTATTTACTTTTATGTTGAGTCATCACCCTCTTACTAAAAAGCACCAGCTAGAGAGCACCGCTGTCATTTGCATCCATTACTATTAATTTTTATTGGGTATGACTATGAATGGATCTCTTTTACCATGAATTACATTGTTTAGTCACCCTGATCTTCGTGAGGTGCTCAGATTTATGTTTTGTGGTCTCGTAAAGCGCTAGCGAGATACCATCTTGTTATATCATATTATGATTGTTTTGAGAAAGTGTTGTCATCCGAGATTTATTATTATTGCTCGCTAGTTTATTATGTCATTCATATGAGTAAACATGAGACCTAAGTGTTACTGTGAATATGGTTAGTTCATGATCTTTGCTGAAAACTTGAATGCTGGTTTTACATATTTGCAATAACAAGAGCAACCAGAATTTGTAGAAGTTTTCATTTATCACTTTCAGTTTATCAACTGAATTGCTTGAGGACAAGCAAAGGTTTAAGCTTGGGGGAGTTGATACGTCTCCGTCGTCTATACTTTTCCAAACACTTTTGCCCTTGTTTTGGACTCTAACTTGCATGATTTGAATGGAACTAACCCGGACTGACGCTGTCTTCAACAGAATTGCCATGGTGTTATTTTTGTGCAGAAATAAAAGTTCTTGGAATGACCTGAAACTCCTCAGAGATTATTTTTGGAATTAATAAAAAATACTGGCAAAAGAATCAAGGCCAGGGCCCACACCCTATCCATGAGGGCGGGGGTGCGCCCCCTGCCTCGTGGGCCCCTTGGTGCTACACCGACCTCAACTCCAACTCTATATATTCACGTTCGGGGAGAAACAAAATCAGAGAGAAGGATTCATCGCGTTTACGGTACGGAGCCACTGCCAAGCCCTAATCTCTCTCGGGAAGGCTGATCTGGAGTCCGTTCGGGGTTCCGGAGAGGGGAATCCGTCGCCATCGTCATCATCAGCCTTCCTCCATCACCAATTTCATGATGCTCACCGCCGTGCATGAGTAATTCCATCGTAGGCTTGCTGGACAGTGATGGGTTGGATGAGATTTGCCATGTAATTGAGTTAGTTTTGTTAGGGTTTGGTCCCTAGTATCCACTATGTTCTGAGATTGATGTCGCTGTGACTTTGCTATGCTTAATGCTTGTCACTAGGGCCCGAGTGCCATGATTTCAGATCGGTACCTATTATGTTTTCATGAATATATGTGAGTTCTTGATCCTATCTTGCAAGTCTATAGTCACCTACTATGTGTTATGATCCGGCAACCCCGAAGTGACAATAATCGGGACCACTCCCGGTGATGACCGTAGTTTGAGGAGTTCATGTATTCACTATGTGTTAACGCTTTGGTCCGGTACTCTATTAAAAGGAGGCCTTAATATTCCTTAGTTTCCAATAGGACCCCGCTGCCACAGGAGGGTAGGACAAAAGATGTCATGCAAGTTCTTCTCCATAAGCACGTATGACTATATTCGGAATACATGCCTACATTACATTGATGAATTGGAGCTAGTTCTATGTCACCCTATGTTATAACTATTACATGAGGAATCGCATCTGCATAATTCTTCATCACCGGTCCAATTCCTATGAGCTTTTCACATATTGCTCTTTGCTTAGTTACTTTACCGTTGCCACTGTTACTATTACTACAAAACTACTACTGCTACTTTTATCGCCGTTATCGTTACTTCCATACTACTTTGCTACTAAATACTTTGCTGCAGATATTAAGTTATCCAGGTGTGGTTGAATTGACAACTCAACTGCTAATACTTGAGAATATTCTTTGACTCCCCTTGTGTCGAATCAATAAATTTGGGTTGAATACTCTACCCTCAAAAAGTGTTGTGATCCCCTATACTTGTGGGTTATCAACGGGGAAGTCCTTGAACCGGCGTAGGGGCGTGGCGACGGGCGGATAGGGGGAACGACGATGGAGGATCGGGCCCACGGAGGACGACGGGGACACCTCGGCGGCCACCTCGCCGGCGTAGGGTGAAATGACCGCGATAAACCTCCTTTTGGCCATTGGCTACTCGAGCTCCCCGGCACACAGGCAGAGGTTGAGGATGGAGACGCCGGCGATGGCGGCGACCTACCAATGGTTTCGAGGGTTGTGTGTGTCTGTGTGAGCGGAGGTTGTGTTTGAGGAAATACCGCGGCAACTGAAAATTTTACTAGGCAGGAGTAACAAGGCGGGGCTACTGAAAATTTGGATCAAGGGCGAGCAAATATTTTTGAGATTGCAAGGGATGCAGAGGCGGGAGTAAAATGCCGGGGCTACTGAAAATTTGAATCAAGGGACTGAAGCAGAGAGGGATGCAGAGGCAGGAGTTTTGGGGGAGCGAGCTAGTGTGCTTGACACGCCGGCTGTGGACTCTAGCCGACGCACCTTCTCGCGTAAGCCATAGGCGTACTATACACTAACGGTGCTCCAAGATATTTTCTACTACGTCTCACATGGTTGGTGAGAATAAACCGTGTGGGATCTACTTGATTTGAATTACAAAATGGGGTCACTACGGCAATGGACGGTGTTTGAATTGCTAGACATTTTATCTGCAGACGATATTCATTGCCTCTTATTACTTTCGAAAAATTTCTAGTGTCAACATAGAACAACAGGAGTGTTGTGTTCAATCTTGGAATTTTCCGGGGTTCGTTTGGCCTTTTTTATACATTAACTGGGTTTTCTAGGTATTTTATGTGCATAATTCAAATTTGAACTACAAGCACATGCTCCAATGCACCAAAGTTGGTTGAAAAATCACATGTGTGTCCTTGGGTGAATTTCTTGGTCACATGAAAGAGATGGGAATGAAATTCAAACACCATGTCACTGTTGATTGCCGCCAAAACGTTGAGATGCATGGTTTTTAAATTCTAGTAAATCCAAAACTCGTCTGAAATTCATGAAACTTGGCAAGCTATCATGGAGCGGCATCAACATGCCATGGTGAAATTTTTGTCCCATTTGGTGTAGGTTCGGGTATAAGCTTCTCACAAACCAGAGCTTCTCACAACAAGCATGATGGTTTCGATAGGCAACGTACCACCTTTGGTGACGAGACGATATCCGTTGCCTCTTATTGCTTCCAAAATTTTTCTAGTGTCAACATAGAACAACAAGAGTGTTGTGTTCAATCTTGGAATTTTTCGGGGTTCGTTTGGCCTTTTTATACATTAACTGGGTTTTCTAGGCATTTTATGTGCATAATTCAAATTTGAACTACAAGCGCATGCTCCAATGCACTAAAGTTGGTTGAAAAATCACATGTGTGTCCTTGGTGAATTTCTTGGTCCCATGCAAGAGATGGAATGAAATTCAAACACTGTGGCATTGTTGATTGCCAAAACATTGAGATGCCTGGTTTTAAAATTCTAGTAAATCCAAAACTCGTCTGAAATTCATGAAACTTGGCATGCTATCATGGAGCGGCATCAACATGCCATGGTAAAAAATTTGTCCCATTTGGGGCAGGTTCGGGTATAAGCTTCTCACAAACCAGAGCTTCTCACAACAAGCATGATGGTTTTCATAGGGAATGTCCCACCTTTGGGAACGAAACGATATCCATTGCCTCTTATTGCTTTCAAATATTTTCTAGTGTGAACATAGAACAACAGGAGTGTTGTATCAATTTTTGTGATTTTTCGGGGTTCATTTGGACATTTTTATGCATTAACTGGGTTTTCTAGGCATTTTGTGTGCATAATTCAAATTTGAACTACAAGCACATGCTCCAATGCACTAAGGTTGGTTGAAAAATCTAATATGTGTCCTTGGGTGAATTTCTAGGTCCCATGCAAGAGATGGGAATGAAATTCAAACACCAGGGCACTGTTGATTGCCGACAAAACATTGAGATACCTAGTTTTTAAATTCTATTAAATCCAAAACTCGTCTAAAATTCATGAAACTTGGCATGCTATCATGGAACGGCATCAACATGCTGTGTTAAAAAATTTGCCCCATTTGGGGCAGGTTCGGGTATATGCTTCTCACAAACCAAAGCTTCTAACAACAAGCATGATGGTTTCGGTAGGGAACGTCCCACCTTTGGGGACGAAATGATATCCATTGCCTCTTATTGCTTTCAAAATTTTTCTCGTGTCAACATAGAACAACAGGAGTGTTGTGTCAATTTTTGGGATTTTTTGGGGTTCGTTTGGACATTTTTATGCATTAACTGAGTTTTCAATGCATTTATGTGCATAATTCAAATCTGAACTACTTGCACATGCTCCAGTGCATATAAATTGGTTGAAAAATCAAATATGTGTCCTTGGGTGCATGCTTAGGTCCCATGCAAGGAATGGGAATGGATTTCAAACACCAGGGCAACGTTGATTGCCGGCAAAACATTGAGATGCCTCGTTTTTAAATTTAGTAAATCCAAAACTCGTCTCAAATTCATGAAACTTGGCATGCTTTCATGGAGCGGCATCAACATGTCGTGGTAAATTTTTTGTCCCGTTTGGTGCAGGTTTGGGTATATGCTTCTCACAAACCAGGGCTTGTCACAACAACCATCATGGTTTCGGTAGGGAATGTCCCACCTTTGGGGACGAAACGATAGCCACTGCCTCTTATTGCTTCCAAATTTTTTCTTGTGTCAACATAGAACAACAGGAGTGTCGTGTCAATTTTTGTGTTTTTTCGGGGTTCATTTGGACATTTGTATGCATTAACTGAGTTTTCAATGCATTTATGTGCATAATTCAAATTTGAACTACATGCACATGCTCTAGTGCATATAAATTGGTTGAAAAATCAAATATGTGTCCTTGGGTGCATGCTTAGGTCCCATGCAATAAATGGGAATGAATTTCAAACACCAGGGCACCGTTGATTGCCGAAAAAACATTGAGATGCCTGGTTTTAAATTCTAGTAAATCCAAAACTCGTCTAAAATTCATAAAATTTGGCATGCTATCATGGAATGGCGCCTGACATGATGTGGTATTTTTTGTGTCCATTTTGAGAGAAGGCGCACACGAATAATGACAACCAACAAAGGCATTTTGAAAAAAATAGATGCCACTTAATATCTCAAACGTTTGTATAATTCAAAACATGTGAGTTCTGTTAACCATTCATGTGACGCCATGTGTCTTGGTTTTAGTGGCTGTAGGAGGTGCTGTGCGGACAGCTGCTTGACCTTGACTGAACGGGAGGCGTACGAGCGCAGTCCGGTGCGCAGGCTGACCGAGAGGCGTGCAAGCTGTCCTTCAGTGCGCAGGCTCAACGGGAAGCATGCGAGCTTTACGCTGTGCAGGCTCACTGGGAACCGAGCCCTTTGACTTCCATGGTTGCCCGCCTTCCTCTCCATTAATGGCGCCCGAGCCGCTGTTTAATACGGGCGGCCTTACTATTTGCCTCTTATTCCCCTCCCCCACGGACCTCCACCGCCATGGCGCAGAATGATCATCTGCCACTAGTCTTCAAGTTTGGTGAAGTCGACTCCGAGCCGGAGGAGATAGAAAATAAGGAGGAACGGGGACTCATGGACATGGCCCAGAACAAGCTGGCTGCGGCGGTTGCTGCTCAGCCCCGGCCCCAGCCCCATCCACGCTGCCGCACCAAATGACCATCCCGTAGCATTGACGGGCTGGTCGCCGAGCACTATCGCAGAGCTGGAAGCCGCGGCGCCGCCGAGGTCTCCACGGACCCGCGAAGCTCAGATACATGCCAGCCGCCAGCCTCGCGTGCGTGCAGCGTCGTTCTCCACCACCCGTGCCGCCGCCCCCCCGTGTTTGGCTGCATCCGCCGCTACCGGCGTGTTCTCCACCCACCGGCGCGCCGTCCTCGCGTTTTGGCTGGATCCGCCGCGCCGGGCGTGCCCCTCCACCCACCAAGGCACCGATCCTCGTGTTTTGGCTGCACTTCACGCCACTGTGTCTGCGTTGCTTGCCGGCGCCCGGGAATGAGGTTCCCAGACTTGCTCGCTCATGCCCACGGTGTGGCTCCACCAGCTGCCCTGTACGGCCCATGTTCACCAGCAAACAATCAAGACCCTCGCGAGGCGGGCGACTCAAGACCTCCTCGGGGGCGGCCTCACCAGACTGGCTCGCGAGGGGCGGAGAGATCAAGGCAAGGGGCACCTCGCGAGGTTCCTATGAAGCAAGCCATGATGACTGGAGCTAGGCGGACGCCAGGCGGGCACCAGTGCGCGCAGTGTCCTCGTCTCCTCTTTGGTGCTAAAGAGGCAAGCGGAGGCGAGGAGTCCCGAGGCATCTGGCAAAGGTTTCCATATCAGTGCAATGAGACCAAGACCAGCAGGACGACAGGATGGAGGTCACCATGGAGCCCAAGATGGTGTCACCACGAGAGACTTTGGCGGGCGAAGACGACCTTTAATCAGGATAACTTGTACAAGTTGTCTCCCTTCGAATTTGGCGGTTGTGGGATCCCTTCCCGCCTAACATTTGGGGAGAGGACCAAGGCCTCCATAAATAGGACTAGCCACCACCATAGAGGGGATCGGAAGGGGATTGACTCGACACACACAAGCTCACTAGACACAAGAACACCTCTCCTCGGGAGGCTGTTCTTCCCCTTGTAACTGTTCATCCTCAGCCCAAGAGGCAATCCACCATACCACACTGGAGTAGGTTATTACACCGCCCACTACTTGGAAAAGGGCTATAGATGGGATGGACACTAATGGCGCACTGTACATGTGGTGCGCCATTACTAAATACTAATGGCGCACCATGTGTTGGTGCGCCATTAGTGTGCAAATACTAATGGCGCACCACATCCCACGGTGCGCCATTAGTAGTTGTTTTTAATTTTTTCAAACTACTAATGGCGCACCGTGAGTGGTGCGCCATTAGTATTTTGGCCCATTCTCCCGAATGCACCCCCCGTGGATCGCTTTTCAGTTTAAAAAAAATAAAAGAAAATGTCAAAAAAAATATTCCCATGTGATATGTGGTCTAGTTGTTAGCAAAATTTACAAACATGAATTTTCGATTTTTGCAAAATCTCTCGAGAATTTGTAAAATGGGCATAACTTTTGCATACTAACTCAGATGAAAAAGTTTTTTATATGAAAAATCATCTACTCGAAAAGTTACATCCAAATTTAACGGGGGAACATGTTAAACATTTTCAAAATCCTCAAACACCTAACAGAAAAAAAGTTACGGGCCTTTTAAGATCCGGAGAGGCAAAAAGATTCAAAAAAATTCAAACTTACTAATGGCGCATTTGCCCGTGATGCGCCATTACTATCTTCCTGCCTTCAAAATTCAAAATAAATCAAAAAACTAAAAAAAAGTTACTAATGGCGCACCTGCCCGTGGTGTGCCATTAGTATCTTCCCGCCTTCAAAATTAAAAAAAAAATAAAAAAAATAAAAAAAAGTTACTAATGGCGCACCTGCCCGCGGTGCGCCATTAGTATTTTTTCCCGCCTTCAAAATTCAAAATAAATCAAAAAATAAAAAATTAATGGCGACTGCCATGCAGCGCCATTAGTATGTCAGATATATGGCTGGGCTTGTCCTCTCCTCCTTACCTCTTCATTCTTCTCCTCCACTCCACCTCTCCTCCACTCCTCCACTCCTCCACCATACTACCCTCCTCCTCTCTCGGGCGACCTCCTCCTCCTCCTCTCCCAAGCAACCTCCTCCTCCTCCTCCCGTGACCTCCTCCTCCTCTCCCGTGACCTCCTCCTCCTCTCCGCGACCTCCTCCTCCCTCCTCTCCTCTCCTCTCCTCCCCCTCCCTCATGGTTTCTCCTCCTCCTCTCCGTGAGCTCCTCCTCCTCATCTCCGGTGAGCTCCTCCTCCTCCTCTCATGTGAGCTCCTCCTCCTCCTCTCGGTGAGCTCCTCCTCCTCCTCTCCTCCCATCCCTCATGGTTTCTCGCCTCCTCTCCGATGCTCCGTGAACTCCTCCCGCACCTGCCCTCCTCTCCCGGCGATGTCATGGTCACCTCCTCCTCCTCTCCGCTAACTCCTCTCCGCAAAAGAACACGGCAAAAGAACACGGCAAAAGAACGACAAGATCCAAAAACGGGAACAAAATTTGAAATAATATCGCAAAAAATGAGCAAAAAACAAGCAAAAATGGGCAAAAAATCGCGATCCAGATCCAAATTCAAAATTCAAAAGTAGCAATGGCGCACGGTGGGGTTAGACGGTGCGCCACTACTATTTTCCCGCCTTCAAAATTCAAAAATACTAATGGCGACCGTGGCTCTATACTAATGGCGCACCAAAGGCCTATACTAATGGCGCATCGAGGTTTATACTAATGGCGCACTCAGGTGCGCCATTAGTATATCAGATACTAATGGCGCACCACCGGTGCGCCATTAGTAAAAAATACTAGTGGCGTGATACTAATGGCGCACCAGTAGTGCGCCATTATTAGGCAAAACTGATGCGCCATTAGTAGGCCTTTTTCTAGTAGTGACCTCGGTGGCCCGAACCAGTACAAACTCTCGTGTCTCTTTATTCCGTGGGTTCGTTGAGCTAGGCCTTGCGATCGTGGCAAGAGCGAGCTAGAGGGAGGAGAGATCTTCGTGCGCACCCCAGTGTTCGAACCTAAAGGGTTTGCCGGAACCCGTAATCCGACATTTGGCGCCCCTGTAGGGTGCGCCGAGCCTCTCCCATCGCCAGACCCGCCCAAAGACTGCAGCGCCAATGTCCGACGACCGAGGGCGGCGCCGACCACCGGCAGCTTGGCGGCCCAGCGGTGGCGTCCGCCTAAGAAGATTTCAACCCGCGCTCCAGTAGCGCACAGACCGCCAAGCGCTGCGGGGGGCGGGCGGCGCAGCCCGACAACGTCCGCCATTACTCCATGACACGCGCGGGCCACCGCAAGGGCTTCGAGCTACGCGCAGCGACGGCGCCGCACACCCGACGGGAACAAGCGAACATGAGGGCCGCTCTCACGGTGGCGAGGGAGCTGCTGCGGTGCCGACTAATGGAGAGCGCCCGAGATGCGCTGCTGGAGCGCGTCACCGAGTTGTTGGACGCTGCAGCCAGGGGAGCACCACCTTTCTGCTCCTCGCTTACGCCTCAGGCTGCGGCCACGTCGCACGGCAGGCCTCGCCACGCCCGCGTACCCCCGGGCGCGCCAGGAGGTTTCGTCGACATCGCCGCGGCCAGCGGCGCCGGACGCTCAATCGCACCAGTGCCACCTCCGATGGGCGCGGGCACGAGTGTTACCACCCACGGCCCTGGCAGGATTCCACGCTACCATCCTCAGGGAGGCGCGTTGGGCTGGACGACGTGGAATGCGGGGCACTGCGGCGAGGCTTTCGGGGCGATGGCCTCGGAGGCCTACGTGCCCCGCATGATAGACCAAGAGTACACCCCGGAAGATGACCATGGCTCGTTCCTCGAGCCAAGTTGGGAAGAGGAGGCGCTACAAGATGAGGCCTTCCAGGAGCCACCATGGAGCCTCGTCGACCATGCCGGCGACAACAGCTACAGGGTACCGCTAATCTCTGAGGAACATGCTTATGCTAACCATGGGTCGCAAGTGGATCAGGTCACATCGGTGGACGACGACCCAAGCACGGCAACCCCCTTCCACCAGGGGAGCGCACTGGGGGCTGCAAGGAAGGAGCGGGGAACAAGGCCCCTCCTTGGGTCCCGCGGAGCAGGGCGTCGCCCGAAGGTAGGCCCTTTGCCGGGGATGCACTGGTGAACCTTCCCCTCGGCAGAGGACTCGTGGTCGCCGAGGGCGCCGCTAGTGTCCCCTTTGCCCCTTGGCATCGTACTGGTTTCCAGACGCCCCAACGATGGTCGAGGGCGGCGCAAGGTGGGGCCCTTGTCTGGCGATATGAAGCAAGGCTCGCGCCTGTGAAGATCTTCGCTCGTGACACTCTCACGTAATAATGAGTGGGGCTCTACCCGCCCCGGAGTCTCCGGAGAGCCGCCCTCGGGCCTCGGGGGCTCCCGCCAACGCCCTAGTGGAGGCGCCATGCACCGTGCTGGTGGAAGACCAGAATACTAGACTAGGTGCCGGACGCGGCCATTTTCTTTTAACCTCTTTTCTGCAGCCCTGTTTTCTGGCTTTGATTTAAATTTGAAGTTGAATTTTCGTTGGTATGCGGGGGTGTCTTTTCTCGTTCGTGTGATTTCTTGCAATCTGTGTCACATCCCTAGTTCTGGTATGACCTAGACTAGCTAGTCATTTGTACATCATGTTCAAATTCCATTTAAATTTGAAATGTGGATTTGTGAAACCCTCAGAATCATTTCTGGAAATGACCCAGATAAAAATTGCTCCAAAAGGGTCCAAGAAAATGTTCATGTTACTCTATGAAAATATTGGATAGAGGTAAAAATCAAACCAATATTTTAAGGAGCTCATAAGTATTTATTTTGGGCATTTGGAATTAATGCATAATTATTTGCATTGGATATATATATGTTATATATAATATATATGTCCAAAACTTATGCCATTTGTTGAGGAGTTCTGGAATAATACCACTAGCCCCTACAATAATACCACTATCGGTCTTACTAGTGATCTCGTGGACTTCAACAAGTAGCTTGTACCTCAGCTACGATCTTGATCGGATGTTGTAGATAGTCAGGCTCTTCAGTCTTTTTCATTTGTAGATGTCTGTACTCAGACATTGTCGGTGTACAAAAGTAGGGGCTCTCCTTTTGACCCCTTTACTTGTGCACGGGCAGTCAGAGCCTCCCGCCACGGCCACGCACAGACCTGGCAGGAAAGGGAAGCCGGAGAGAAGCCGAAGCCACAAGGAAAATAGAGCAATGGCAAGGTCCAAGGCCACGAAGATTGAATGGGCGAAGCAGGTTTCCCCGGCAAGGACCCTTCCCGGGGCGGCCTCAACAGCCCCGGCAAGACCCTTTCCGGGGCAGCTCACCCACACCAGCTGGAGTGAGCCACCCTTGAGCCCACCAATGCTAGACAAATGCATTGGGGCAGGGCTCGGGAGGCACCTCCGTGGTGGCATGCAGATCTTTGTGAAGACATAGAATGATCAAGATCAAATGAGGATAGGAAGGCAACCTTCCTCACCGAAGAAACCCACAAGACCCCCGGCAAGATCCTTGCCGAGGAAGCCAACGCGCCGCGGTAAGACCCTTGCCGGGCCACCCGGCAAGACCATCCCAAGCGCCCCGGCAAGGCCACTGCCAGGCCAGCACCAACCAAGTCTTCACCGCCATTCGCATGCAGCTGCCGACCCAACCAGCTGGGCAGGCACCTGCGTGGAAGCATGCAGACCTTCATGGAGGCTCCACCATCGCGCCACCTCAGTTGCCTGCCTGCCTACATGGCGCTGCATGTGTTGCTGGCCGGGGCGCGTGCCGAAGCCAGGAGGGCGGTGACGGACGGGACGGGCCTCACCCCCGTCCCCCAATAAAGTGAAGGGACACCTAAGCCTCGCATTAAATGCGCTTTGTCCCGTAATGGCTAGCGATAAGCTTAACCACAGTACTTCGATGCCACCTCCTGGTGCCACTGTGGCGATCCCTTTGCCTATAAAAGGAGACCCAAGGCATCCAGGAGGAGGATTCGGCTCTTTTGAACCTGGTAGCACCGAGAGCTAGTTCGAGAGCTCAAGAACACTAATACAACCACCAAAGCAGGATCGTAGGGTTTTACGCATCTTTGCGGCCTGAACCTGGGTAAATCCCATGTGTGCCATCTCGTAGTCCTGCTCTCCTCACGATTCCGCGCCCCACAACCATAGAAGGGATTCTAGTGATCCCATAGGTGTCGTTTCCCACCGACATCTTTGGCGCGCCAGGTAGGGGGCAGCACTATTGCGATAATATGGTCTAGCAGTTGGCATAGCTGTTCTTCATCGCCATGGCTCCTAAGAAGAAGACGACCACAGCGGTTGGTTCGTCCGGGACCAAGTTGTCAGCACCGGTGCGGGCCAGCAGCGGGCCAGTCGCAGAGAGAACCCGTGGCGCGGCCCGCGAACATCCACATCACCCTGGCGGTTCAGGCCTGTCCAGTGGCACCGTTCGCGCGCCAAGCGACGAGCCACCAGTCGCGGGCCCAAAGATGGAGTCGGACCCCCCGCAGGCGGCGCGGGGTCCCTCAGGGGTGCCGCCGTCCCGCCAGGCGGCGGCACGGCAACCTCCAAGACGCCAACACCGGCGCCCACGGCGCGCTCCTCTCAGGTTGTGCGTGATGAGCAGCGTCACCCCGCCAGTGATCCTGCGCGCCGCCCTGGGAAGAGTCCCGTGCGCCCACCACATGAAGAGGAGGGCCAACATGCGCACCGAGGTGCTGATGGAGGTGGCGAATGGCTGTAGAGCCGTGATGCAGCTCCTTCTAACATGGTTAGGAGTCGAGGCGCATCGCGGTTCACCCAGCTTTTTCCGCCACCCATGCCAGCGGAAGGCCTAGCGCGCGCACAGCTGCTCCTCGATTTTCCTCCCGCCGCGGAGAAGCTTGACGAATGGAGGGCCACCGTCCGGAGCCTCGTCGGCATCGCCAACAACGAAGGGCGCAGGCCGGCGGAACTCACAACCGCCGCCCGCCGGGCTGCCACGCTTAGCGGAGACCACGCCGGAGGCGCACCCGCCACGGTACTTCCCGCCCCATCTCGGCCGCCCGCGCGCCGCCCACCGTGGCGGCGCTCATGATGATATCTCCATCGCGTCGTCCGACCTGCGAACCAACCGCGATTAGCGCCAGGTCCTCCGGGAGCGAGGTCACGAAGACGCTCGAACTACGATCGAGCACCGACGTGACGCGCGCCACCAGTCGGACAGGCGGGCAGGGCCCGCTACGGACCACCCAGCGGCGGGAGGCTACCGTGGCCTACCTTACGAGGTGGGTTGTCCGGCCTTCACCCGTGAGCTGCGGCAGTTCCAGTGGCCCTCCCACCGTACGTTCAAACCTGATGTCGGTGAGAAGTACAATGGCAAGACCCACCCGTCATAGTTCCTCAGCATCTACACCATCGCGATGCAAGCTGCTGGGGCCCGCGACGATAAGGTGCTTGCCAACTACTTCCCGTTGGCACTCAAGCCTAATGTCATGTCATGGTTGATGCACTTGCCGGTGGATTCCATCTCTTCTTGGGAGGATCTGTGCCATGAGTTTGTTGGCGCCTTTACTGGGGGTCACCAAGATCATGGCCAGGCGAGTGATTTACACATCATCCCCCAGAAGGAAGGATAAAGCCTGCGAAAGTACATCCAAAGGTTCAGCCGGGTGCAGTACAACATCCCCGATGTTCATCCTGCCGCCATGATCAGTGCGTTCCACCAGAACGTACGCAATCGCGAGATGCGTGAAGAACTGGCGATGAACAAGGTTAAGGATGTGGTCGAGCTCTATGTTCTGGCCGATCGGTGCGCTCGTGCCGAGGAGGGGAGGAAGTACCCCGGCGAAGATGCCGGGGTGGAAACCGACTCCACTGGCGACACCGCCACCCCCGCAAAGAAAGGCCGACGCCGTAATACGAAGCGCAAGGGCAAGGCCGTGCTTGCCGTGGAGGGATCCGACGACACCGGTACCACCAAGAAGACCAAGGCAAGCGACCCTGGCAAGGAGGTTGCCGGGTGTGACGCTTGCCGGGCCTTGGCGGCTACCGATAAGCTAGGAGGCTCCGACAAGCAGTACTGCAAGATCCACCGCACCAAGGGCCACGATCTCCAAAATTGCCGGCAGGTAGAGCTGCTCACCGAGAAGCAGAAATCCGAGTATGAGCGACGGGACAAGGAGAAAGGCCCAGATGGTGCCGAGGGATCCGGCAAGAAATGTGGCGGCCAAGGAGGCCGCCGCGGCAAGGATAATCAACAAGAGAGGCCCGCCCGGGGCCGCGACAAGAAGCAGGAAGACGATGATCATGACGAGGACGACGAGTCCAGCGACCATGAGTTTCAGAAAGCCACAGAGGCCATGTGCGTCGATGGTGGCGCCTTGCTCCATACGTCTCACCGCTAACTCAGCCAGTGGGCGCGTGAGGTCGGCGGTGGAACCATCATTCGACGCATGAAAGCCGCTAAAATGGTCCAGCACCCCCATCATCTTCGACACCGAGGACCACCCTGACCGCACCACTGTGGTCGGGTGTTTGCCGTTGTTGGTTTCACCAACAATCTGCAACCTCAAGGTGACGAAGATGCTAGTTGACGGCGGGGCCGGCCTGAACTTGATCTCGCCCGTTGTGGTCAGAAGGCTGCAGATCCCTGATGGAGACCTCGAAGAAACGGGTACGTTCCAAGGGGTCAACTCGGGGAGCAGCCAGCCGAAGGGGAAGATCACGCTGCCCGTGACGTTCTGAGGCGAGCTGGACCACAGGATGGAGAGGATTGTCTTCGACGTGGCCGAGATCCCCTTGCCTTACAACGGGATCCTCGGCCGCCCGGCGCTAGCCAAGTTCATGGCGGCTTCACACTACGCCTATGACATGCTGAAGATGCCCGGGCCGATGAACATCATCCCCGTCCCCTCCGACAAGAAAGATGCGCTGATCCGCACTGCCCAACTCTACCGGGAAGCCATTGCGGCAGCTGCCGCTAAGGCACCTGCTCCTGCCGACGGAACCCCGGAGGAGAAGAAGACCGGCGAGATCCCTCGCACCCACTCCGGCAAGCGCACCTCTTCAGGGTGTTGCGCTTCCGTTGAGAACGTGTCAGAGAGTTCCGACGGCAAGAGCAAGAAGTCCAGAGCCACACCACCAAAGACTAAGAAGGTGCCCGTCAAGGAGGATGGCATAGGGGGAGCGTTCACCATAAGCTCCACCCTTGACGACAAATAGGAAAGCGAGCTCATCACTTTCCTGCGGGCGAATGTCGATGTGTTTGCATGGCAAGCCTCCGACATCCCCGGCATTCCCAGGGAGGTGATTGAGCACCACCTTGCTGTCTGTCCTCATGCGCGGCCCATCAAGCAGAAGGTCAGGAAGCAAGCTCTGGAAAGACAAGAGTTCATCACGGAGGAAATCAGAAAGCTAGAGGCGGTAGGCTTGGTGAGAGGGATACTCCATCCGACGTGGTTGGCCAATCCGGTAGTGGTGCGCAAGGCAAATGGGAAGTGGAGGCTATGTATTGATTACACCAACATTAATAAGGCTTGTCCAAAGGATCCCTTCCCGTTACCGCGCATCGGCCAGATTGTTGACTCCACGGCTGGATGTGACCTGTTATCATTCCTTGACGCCTACTCGGGATACCACCAGATCTTCATGACGAAAGAAGACGAAGAAAAGACAGCATTCATCACCCCATGTGGTACATACTGCTTTTTACGGATGCCTTTCGAGTTGAAGAGTGCTGGCTCGACCTTTGCAAGAGCAGTCCAAATTGGTTTTGAACCCCAGCTACATAGAAATATGGAAGCTTATATGGACGACATAGTGGTCAAAACCAAGGACAAGGCGACGCTTGTGCAAGATCTGGAGGAAACATTCGGGAACCTGCACAAGATCAACCTCAAATTGAACCCTGAGAAGTGTGTCTTTGGCGTCCCGTCCGGCAAGCTTCTCGGGTTCTTTGTGTCCCAGCGCGGGATTGAAGCAAACCCAGATATGATCAAGGCCATCGAGCAGATTGAGGCACCCAAGCGGATCAAGTATGTGCGTCGGCTCACTGGCTATGTTGCTGCCATGAGCCGGTTCATCTCCAAGTCCGCGGAGCGTGCCCTACCTTTCTTCAAGATCTTGAAGAAGGCAGGCCAAGTGAGGGACCCTGGTCAAGCAGCGCTGCAAGATTTGAAGAAATACCTCTCTTCTACCCCAGTGCTGGTTGCGCCCAAACCACAAGAACCGTTGCTGCTTTACCTAGCGACAACAAATCAAGTGGTTAGCGCCGCACTAGTGGCGCAGAGAGAGGTCGACGAGAAAGCGGCAACAGCGGCAGAGCCAATAGAAGGCAAACCAAAACCCTCTCCGGTAGGGCTCGATCCCGGCAAGGTCGAGTCCCCGGCAGGGGCCGGCGCCAGCACGACAGGACCCACACGACCGGGTGAAGAGGCGCAGAAAAAGAAAATGGTGCAGCACCCAGTATACTTTGTCAGCTCCCTCTTGCAGGGGGCTAGGTCGAGGTACTCAGGTGTGCAAAAGCTGCTCTTCGGCCTCCTTATGGCCTCGAGGAAGCTGCGCCACTACTTCCAAGCGCATGAGATCACGGTAGTCACCCGCCTCCCATTGCAACGGATACTGCACAACCCAAATGCAACGGGGAGGATCGTGGAATGGGCCCTGGAGCTGTCGAGTTTCGGTTTGAAGTTTGAAAGCACCTCGACGATTCAGAGCAGAGTCTTGGCGGAGTTTGTTGCGGAATGGACCTCGACGCTCGACGAATAGGTACAGGAGACCACTCTCCCCGGCAAGGAAGCGAGCTGCAACTGGATCATGTACTTTGATGGTGCCTTCTTGCTGCAAGGCGCCGGTGCTGGTGTGCTACTTGTCGAACCCACCGGAGAGCACCTCAAGTATGTCGTCCAGATGCATTTCCCCCGGGAGATGTCGACCAACAACACCGCCGAGTACGAAGGTTTGCTTGCCGGTCTCAGGATCGCGGCAGACCTCGGAGTTAAGAAGCTCATCGTCAAGGGCAACTCACAGCTCGTCATAAGGCAGGTTAACAAAGATTATCAAAGCCCGTTGATGGAAGCTTACGTAAATGAGGTGAGGAAACTGGAGGAGCGCTTTGACGGTATACAAGCGGAACATGTCCCTCGAGCGGAGAACGACATCGCCAACTACCTGTCAAAGCGCTGCCTCAAGTTACCTCAGGGAACTGTGTACTTTTGTGCTTCAGCTGACCCAACCATCCGCTGAGCCGCTGACCGGCAGAGCAAGCGGAGGAAGCTAGGCCTCGGCAGTACTTCCCCACCGAAGCTCCCCCGATACCGGCGAAGATGTTGCCATGGATGCCGATCCTGCCACAGGGCAACCGACCCGCAGACTCGTGTCATGGTCAGGAGCCGCCGCCTCCCACTCGGCAGAAGAAATGCCTTGGGTCCTTGCCGTCGAGCCACAGGCTCCGGCATGGACACAACACACCATCCGATTCCTTCAAAAAGGGGAGCTTCCTGGGGAGCAGGAAGAGGCAGAAAGAGTAGCCCACCGGTCTGCTCTGCACCAGTTCGTTGATAACGTATTGTACAGAAGAAGGCCAAACGGGGTGAAATTTATGTGCATCTCCCGGGAGGAAGGACTAAAGCTGTTGGCGTTGATACATGGAGGCATATGTGGCTCCCACATAGGGTCGAGGGCCCTTGCCGGCAAGGCTTTCCGGGAAGGTTTCTTTGGCCCATCGCCTCCGTGATGCGACGACACTAGTAACCAAGTGTGAAGCATGCCGCCCATTCAAGAAGCTTCATCAACCAGATCAAGCCCTTCAAACTATCCCTCTCTCCTGACCCTTCTTAGTCTGGGGGCTCGACATCTTGGGCCCTTTCCCCCGTGCAGTCGGGGGCTTTGAGTACTTGTACATCGTAATTGACAAGTTCACAAAGTGGCCAGAAGTGGAAGCAATGAGGAAGGTGACAGCAAGAATCACCATCAAGTTTTTCAAGGGACTAGTGTGCCGCTTTGGGGTAACCAATAGGATCATCACCGACAACCAGCACACAGCTTCACGAGCCACGCCTTCATGCAATACGTTGAGGATCTCGGCAATAGGTTCGCTTTGCCTCCGTGGCACATCCACGGAGCAAAGGCTGCGAGAGGGCGAATGCGTAAGTCTCCGCGAGGCCTAAGGACTAAGACTTTGACAGCTGCGCAAGAGTGGAAGGCACTGGATTGATGAGTTGCCGGCAGTTGTTTGGTCGATCAGAACGACGCCAAATCGAGCCACCGGCCAGACACCCTTTGCCCTGGTCTACGGGGCAGAGGCAGTTCTCCCCACGGAACTCATATACGGGTCACCTCGAGTGCTTATGATGAGCTTGAGCAAGAGCATTTGCGGCAAGATGACGCAACACTCCTTGAGGAAGATCATCTCCGGGCGGCTGTGAGAGCAGCACGCTACCAGCAAGCTTTGCGCCGCTACCATAGCCGCAAGGTTCATGCCCGGAGCCTTGAGGAAGGCGACCTTGTTCTTCGGCACGTTCAGTTGGCCAAGAATTCTAACAAGTTGACACCAAAGTGGGAAGGCCCTTATCGGGTAACGTGAGTCACCAGGCCCGGCGCAGTCCGGCTAGAGACCGAAGATGCCATTCCAGTGAGCAACTCATGGAACATCGAGCATCTTCGCAGTTTTATCCTGCATATGCTGCTGCTTCAGCCTCCCAAGCTACCCTTTTTGTACAAGCCTTGCCGCAAGGCATGTAACCTTTGTACAAAGCCAGCGCAGACGCCGAGCATAAAAAACGGTTACCGGTGCCCTAAGTTATAGCATGCATGCTAGGTTGAGTCTCTTCCTCGGTTAGGGTTGATAGTGCTTAGCGGCGGCTAACCCCTAGCTTAGAGGTTGAGTGCGCGTCTCTCTGTTCTTTTCTATCTTTCTTTGGTTCGCAGGGCACATAAGTATTCTTGCCGAGCTGTCCTGAAAGAAAATGAACGGACCGGCGCCCGGGCCCCGGCAAGCCAGAGTTGCCGGGGGCTGCAAGAACAAGGATCCTTCCGCGACAAGCCAAAATCGCCGAGGGCTGCAAATCCAGATAAGTCTTTTATCCCCTATCATGCGTTTCGTTATGGACTGGGATGCGTGAAACCCCGTTCTATCTCTGAGCTACCGTGCTCCCCCTTTTCGGCACCCAAGGATTATTTCCTGGGTCTGGATCTGGTAGTAGCCGCGGCAGCAAAGGAGGGGAACGAGGGGCCTAAACCCACCTCATCATTGCCTCCTCCAAGAGTATGGGAAAGGTCAAGCGAGGTGGGAAGACGGCAAGGCATGTTGCCGGAAAAAAACGTTTATCTTAAGGATGACAGGGACTCGCCCCTTGTCGTGGGTTCCTCCCACGAACGAAAATCCCCGGCAAACATCCCTTTTTCATTAAAAAACATCATGTATAGGTACAATCCAAACGAAATGAAAAACATGAAAAAGGGGGATTACAAGTTCTAAAGCTAGCAAAGGCCCGAAGGCTTACAAGACTAAAAAGATATAAGGTGCCCGTAATCCCTTCCTTGTCCCTCTCTTCAGGAAATGGAACGAGAAAGCAGAAAGGCAAAAGGGGCGCCTAGGTGAGCTACGAGTGGCAGAAGACACCAAGAGAACATCTCGGTGGCCGTCCAAGGGCTGGATGGTGATGGCGGCGCCGGAGGCAGAGATCGAAGACGAGGCGGCAGGACGCCAATACGCGACGAAGGCGTCGGTGTCCGCGTACTCCGACTTGACGACCTTGCCGCTCGTCCTCTTCCTCTTTTGCAGCCTCCCTATGCTAGCCGCCCAAGGAGGCGACCCTGAGAAGTTCCAGGAGACGGCAGCACGGATGATGGGGTCGCCGGTGCTGCCCGGTGCGGCGCCCGACACCTAGTCGGACCCGTCATCCTGCCGCCCGCTGCCCTCGTTGTTGCTGCCGTTGTCTTCCTCGCCACTCTCACTTGAGGAGGACTCTTCATTGTCAGAGGAGCTCTCTACGCAGCACCTCACACGGGTCCCGAAGTGCCCAAAGATCTTAACGGAGAGGAGGCCGCCCTCCATTAGTTTGAAAGGGAGAGCGAGCCCGTCCGTCAAGCTGTGAAGGCGAGTGAAGGTCTTCCACCCTCGGTGAAGATACATGACGTGAGGGGCGGGGAACTCGACGTCGACCCACGTGTCGCTGTTCCCACAACCCTCATGTGTAGCCGCAGCGTTCGCGGGCGGATCCAGCCCATCTCCCGCGCAAACGGGTCGGAAGGCTAAGGCGACAGATGGCGGATGGCGCAGCTCGACGCATGACGGCATGGCGTTATCCTAGCATGGCCCTCCATCGACGGAAGGGTTGCCGAGGGGCGAGGCGGATCTGCCGCCTGCCCTCCTCTCCCCGGCCTCCACGGCAGCCTCGGCCTCGCCTCTTCCTCCTTCTAGCCGCTGGCCTGGCCACGAAGTTCTTGGGAGGAGGATGCGCTGTCCGCCGAACCTCGCCGCCATCGATGAAGCATCGCCACGCCCGCCATAACAGAAGAAGAAAGGAAGCAGAGATGGGAAGAGGTAGACGGCGAAAGGTTGGGAGGCACCATCCCTCCCGCGCCCTTCTTTATAAAGGGCGGGCGAGGCTCGCCGCTTCTCTCGCCAATCCGCCTCCGAGATGACAGCGCGCGGGCCGCCGACCGCCTCTTCCGCCCCATTAAAGGCGCTGCGGGAATCGACCAAGACGACGCGATTATTCACGACCCCGCTACCGTCATTCGCTTCATGCAGAATATGGCGCAAAGAGCGGGCGCGATGGGGTGCGTGGAATGACGGTTCCCGAGCAAGGGCGAGAATGGAGGCGGCCTCAGCAGTCAAGAGACACGCAGCCGCCTTTACAGTCCACCAAAAGTGACGCCAGCGTTTCCACGCCATGCGCTGCTAAAGACGACTCCCACACGCCGCTGCTGACGCGGGTCGGGGGAAGCGCAATGGATGTAACAAAGGGCCGCAGAAAATCCGCCTAACCGCCTCACAAGACCATTCCGCCTAGCCCAACAACGTGTTATGCTTTGTGTGGACCAGGTCTGGGGGCTCCTGTCGGTGTACAAAAGTAGGGCTCTCCTTTTGACCCCTTTACTTGTGCACGGGCAGTCAGAGCCTCCCGCCACGGCCACACACAGACCTGGCAGGAAAGGGAAGCCGGAGAGAAGCCGAAGCCACAAGGAAAACAGAGCAACGACAAGGTCCAAGGCCACAAAGATCGAATGGGCGGCAGGTTTCCGGTAGGACCCTTGCCGGGCGGCCTCAAAGAGTCTCCGACAAGACCCTTGTCAAGGGCAGCTCGCCCACGCCACCGGAGTGAGCTACCTTGAGCCCACCAACGCTAGACAAATGCTAAAGGTGGCTCGGAGGCACCTCCGTGGTGGCATGCAGATCTTTGTGAAGACATAGAATGATAAAGATCAAATGAGGATAGGAAGGCAACCTTCTTCACCGAAGAAACCCACAAGAACCCCGACAAGATCCTTGCCGGGAAGCCACACAAGAAGACCTTGCAGTGGCCACCCAAGAAGACCATCGCCAAGTGCCCCGGCAAGGCCACTGCTAGGCCAGCATCAACCAAGTCTTCACCGCCATTCGCATGCAACTGACCCAACCAGTCAAGGGTGCACTGCAGTGGCAAGCATGCGCACCTTCGTGGAGGCTCCACCACCACGCCACCTCAGCTGCCTGCCTACCTACATGGCGCTGCATGCGTTGCTGGCCGGGGCGTGTGTCGAAGCCAGGAGGGGCGGCGAAGGACGGGACGGGCCTCACCCCCGTCCCCCAATAAAGCGAAGGGACGCCTAAGCCTCACATTAAATGCGCTTTGTCCCGTAATGGCTAGCGATAAGCTTAGCCATAGTAATTCGATGCCACCTCCTGGTGCCACTGTGGCGATCCCTTTGCCTATAAAAGGAGACCCAAGGCATCCAGGAGGAGGATTCAGCTCTTTTGAACCTGGTAGCACCCAGAGCTAGTTCGAGAGCTCAAGAACACTAATACAGCCACCAAAGCAGGATCGTAGGGTTTTACGCATCTTTGCGGCCCCAACCTGGGTAAATCCCCTGTGTGCCATCTCCTAGTCCCGCTCTCCTCACGATTCCGCGCCCCGCAACCATAGAAGGGATTCCAGTGATCCCATAGGTGTCGTTTCCCATCGACAGACATGTAATGCTTCCGCTTGTTGCTTGTATGCTCTGAATCTGGGGTCATGTGACCCCTGGTTGTAATAAATGCTATGATGGCTCTTTGAGCGTATCTATATGAGTTGTTGAGTTATGCTGTGATGCCATGTTGTACAGCACATACTTGCATGTTACGCCAGACGTAATGTGTATTGCTATGTGTGGATCCGACTATCTAGTTGTTTATCCTTAGTAGCCTCTCTTACGGGAAATGTCTCCTAGTGCTTCCATCGAGCCCTCGTAGCTTGCTACCGCTCGGGAACACTTAGGCTGGCCGGCATGTGTCCTTCTTCGCTCTCGTTCCGTCCTTCAGTGGAAATGTCACGCGATGTTCACCGGAGTCCTGTTAGTCTGCTACAGCCCGGATTCTCCTGAGTCCTGCTAGCCCGGGCTTGCTACAGCCCGGATTCACTCACGATGACCGACACGTGCGATGCTGGGTCATGTATGCCTGTCCCTGTAAGTTAGTGCCACTTTGGGTTCACGACTAGCCATGTCAGCCCGGGTTCTTGCCATATGGATGCTAGCAACAATATCATATACGTGTGCCAAAAGGCGCAAACGGTCCCGGGCATGGTAAGGCGACACCCGCGGGAATACCGTGCGTGAGGCCGGAAAGTGATATGAGGTGTTACATGCTAGATTGCCTGTGGCATGCTTCCCCGAAAGTGCATAGAATCGGGGTCCTGACAGCTTTGGTATCAGAGCCTGATTGCCTGTAGGATTACCAAGCCAAACTGGTCGAAGTTGAGTCTAGAAATTCTTTAGTTATGTAAGGGAATTGATTGTGGGAAGGAACGTAAGGCTCTTTTTACTCCTTTACCTCATGGCCTTCTGATCTGAGTCATCCTATCTTTCCTATGGGGTTAAGGAACTAGGCTTTCTCTTCCGTATATCAGGATCACGTGTTACTACTCCATAGTCCCGTAGGATTGGTTGATCAGAGTCATACCCCAGTTTTCGAGTACTTCCGGTGTAGCCTGTTTAGCATGATCTCAGAACCTTGATTGGTGATGTTGAGTTGTTGTACTACTCCATTTTAGCAGGATGTCCCATTTTGTGCATTTTACTGTCGTTATGCTGCTGGATTTTCCCTAGGAGTTCGAGAGTTACTAATTTCCTTGTCCTACATTCTATAGCCTATAGTTGATGCTGATTCCGTCCTTGGTTTCGTTTATCAGGATGTCATCAGTTAAGCGAAGTTCTGTTTCCCATAGCCAGAACCACGGAGATGGTAGGGATGAGTATCCTCCTGAACCGCCTTCGTTGACAGAGTTCATGTTAGAGATGGAGAGGAACAAACGTGAGTCTAGCCGCCTGTTGGCACGTATTGAGGAGAACACCGCACATCAGTTCAAAGGGTCTGCAACCATTCATGACTTCATTCGGTTGCACCCACCTACCATTCATCATTCCATTGAGCCACTCGATGCAGATGACTGGCTCCATAGCATCACTCATAAGTTGCGTTCCGCGAACGCAGCTGAGAATGACAAGGTCACCTATGCCACATACCATCTGGAAGGTCCTGCTAGTCTTTGGTGGCAGAACAATGAGGCTATGCTTCCAGCTGGCCAGATTCCTACCTAGAGGGATTTCACTGAGGCTTTTCGTGAGCATCATATTCCCCAGGCCCTCATTGACCGCAAGAGAGAAGAGTTATGAAGTTTCATCCAGAGTAAGATGGCTGTTGATACTTACAGTAGAGAGTTTGAGAACCTTGACCGCTATGCTTCAGAAGAGGTGTCCACGGACGCTAAGAAGCAGGCTAGGTTTCGGAAGGGTCTCAACCCCAAGTTGCGTCGTGATCTCCACCTGCATCATTGTGATACATTCCAAGCTCTTGTGAACAAGGCCATCAATGCAGAGACAGCTTAGCTCACTTACGAGGAGTCTCGTAAGCACACCCGTGATTTGGGATCTTCCTCCGGTTCTAGTTCTCAGAAGCGCCGGATTTGTGTTCCAAACTCCGCTCTTCCTTCCGGATATGCACCGAGGCCATCTGATGTGGTGCCTCCCCCAGCTCAGTCGTATTTTGTTCCACCTAGGCCTACTGGTAGACCGCTTGTCTGTGCGGGACCATGTCCAACTTCAGGGACTTGCTTCACATGCGGGAAGCCAGGACACTATGCACGTGACTGCTCTCAGACTAGTTATGCTCCACCCCTACCCAAGAAGTCTCATTGCTACGCTTAAGCCATCGAAAGAAGACGATCAAAGCTAAGCCACTCGCACTAAACATGGACGGTGCATCACGCCTCGCCTAAAGACGCCATGATGATTCGGATGTCGCTCTTGGTACACTCCTTGTCTACTGTCATCCAGCTTCGGTTCTATTCGATACCGGAGCATCTCACTCCTTCATTTCTGAAGGTTATGCTCGTTTGCACGACATGTCATTTTGTGATATGCCAACTCCTCTTGAAATCCAAACTCCAGGGTCTAGATGGCAAACCACCAGAATAAGCTATGGAAATGAAATCATTGTTGATAGACTTGTATTTCTTGCATCACTTGTAGCCCTCAAGTCCTCGGATATTAACATCATCTTGGGTATGGACTGGATGACCGCTCATCATGCCAAGATTGATTGTTACACCAGGTCTGTTCAGCTTACACACCCATCTAGCAAGATAGCCACTGTCTCCACCAGAGTTGCAAAGCGTCAACTCTATTCTCTTAATGCCAACCCTCTCCCTGACCTTGAAGATATCCCGATAGTCCGTGACTTTCCGGATGTATTTCCAGAGGAGCTGCCAGGTGTTCCACCTGATAGAGATGTAGAGTTCGTCATATATCTTATCCCAGGAACCGCTCCAATCTCTAGGAGACCTTACAAGATGGCACCCTTAGAACTAGCTGATCTTAAGAAACAACTTGATGAGTCCTTGCAAAAGGGTTTGATCCGTCCTAGTTCTTCTCCTTGGGCTTGCCCCGTCCTCTTCGTCAAGAAGAAGGATGGTACAGACCGGATGGTTGTAGATTATCGTCCCGTTAATTTGGTCACGATAAAGAACAAGTATCCGCTCCCCAGGATCAACGACATGTATGATCAGCTCGCTGGATCCTCAATCTTTTCCAAGATGGATTTGAGGTTAGGCTACCACCAAATCAAGATCAGAAATGGGGACATCCCCAAGACGGCCTTTGTCACTCGTTATGGCCAGTACGAGTACACCGTCATGTCCTTCGGTCTAACAATTGCCCCAGCTACCTTCTCCCGCTTGATGAACTCGATCTTCATGGAGTACCTAGATAAATTTGTCGTGGTTTACCTCGATGATATTCTTATTTACTCAAAGAACGAGGAAGAGCATGCTCAACATCTTAGACTTGTGTTAGAAAACTCGTAGAGCATCACCTTTATGCCAAGTTCTCCAAGTGTGAATTTTGTTGCCGTAAGTGACCTACCTAGGCCACGTAATCTCCGGTAAGGGCATTGTCACAATCCCGAGAGAGTTAAGGCCATTCTTGATTGGACTCCACCTGAAACTGTTAAACAAGTTAGGAGTTTCCTTGGTCTAGCCAGCTATTGTTACCGCTTTATTGAAAACTTCTCTAAAGTGGCAAAACCCCTCATGGAACTTCTCAAGAAAGATAAAAAGTTTGATGGTCCCCAAAGTGTTAGTACAGTTTTCAGAACCTAAAAGACGCTCGACTTCGCTCCCATACTTGTGCCACCGGATTTCATGAAGGACTTTGTTATCTATCATGACGGTTTGTTCACGTGGACTAGGTTGCATTCTTATGCAGATCGCCATGTGATTGCCTATGCATCTCGACAGCTTGCATCCACATGAGGAGAATTATCCTACACATGATCTAGAGCTTGCAATGTAGTCTATGCACTCAAGACCCAGCGACATTACCTTCTTGGTAAACATTGCGAGATCTACACCGATCACCAGAGTCTCAAGTATATCTTCACCCAACCAGATTTGAACCTTAGGCAAAGACGTTGGTTGGAGTTGATCTCAGATTATGATCTAGGGATTACTTACACCCCAGGAAAAGCCGATGTCATGGCCGATGCGCTAAGTCGTAAATCCTATTGCAACAATCTCATGGTGCACCAGGGCCAACCACTTCTCCATGAGGAATTCTGTAAGCTTAACCTTCACATTGCTCCTCATGGATTCCTTTCTGCCTTGGTGGCTAAACCTACCTCGAGGATCGATCATTACGACCGTAAGTTTGATAGGGTGTTATCCGCATCAAGAGAAACATTAAGAAGGGAGTTGGTGGATGTTTCTCTATGGATGATCGAGGTGTTGTTTTCTTTGAGAATCGCCAGGTTCCCAAGAATCAACATCTCGCGACAATTGATTCTTAAGGAGGCGCATGAATCTCCTCTCACGATTCATCCCGTAGTACTAAGATGTATCAGACCTACGCCAGAGGTTCCGTGGACTAGGATGAAGAGAGAAATTGTCGACTTTGTTGCTAATTGTGACGTTTGTCGTCGCGTTAAGGCAGAGCATCAAAGGCCTGCTAGCACCCTTCAGCCTTTAGCCATTCCTGAGTGGAAATGGGATAAAGTTGGTATGAACTTCATCACCGGCTTTCCCAGGACCAAGAAAGGGAACAACGGTATCTTCGTAGTCGTTGATCGTCTTTCCAAAGTGGCTCACTTCCTTCCTGTTCGAGAGAGTATCACTGCTAGCCAGCTTGCTGACTTATACATTTCTCGAATAGTGTCACTTCACGGTGTTCCACTAGACATTAATTCGGATCGTGGTAGTCTTTTCACTTCTCATTTCTGGGAGAGTTTCCAAACTGCCATGGGAACCCATCTTTCCTTCAGTACTGCTTTCCACCCTCAGTCGAGTGGTTAGGTGGAAAGGTCAACCAAATTCTCGAAGACATGCTTAGAGCTTGCGTTATCTCATTCGGTATGGATTGGGAGAAATGTCTTCCTTTCGCCGAGTTTGCTTATAACAATAGCTATCAATCTAGTCTCAAGAAAGCTCCTTTTGAGATTCTCTATGGACGAAGATGTCGAACACCTTTGAATTGGTCAGAAACCGGTGAAAGACAATTCTTTGGTCCGAACATGATCCAGGAGGCAAAAGAGCAAGTTCGCATCATTCGTGAGAACCTGAAAACAGCCCAGTCTCGTCAAAAGAGCCAGTATGATCGTCATCATAAGGATATGACTTATGAAATTGGCGACAAAGCTTACCTTTGGGTTACTCCGTTGAAGGGTACCCATCGTTTTGTTATATTGGTCCCTTTCGCATTCTCGCTAAATGAGGAGAGGTTGCCTACCAGTTGGAACTACCCCCACACCTTTCTCGAGTCCATGATGTCTTCCACGTATCTCAACTCAGGCGTTGCTTCTCGGATCCCATCCGTGGAGTGGACCACGAAACGCTTGATCTCCAAGATAACCTCACATATTGAGAGTACCCTGTTCGCATTCTTGATCAAGCAGAGCGTGTCACTCAACGTCATAACATCAAGTTTCTCAAGGTTCAGTGGTCTCATCATTCCGAGAGAGAAGCTACTAGGGAGCGAGAAGATCGTCTTCGACTGGAGTACCCCACTTTCTTTCCGTCGACCCCTGAATCTCGGGACAATATTCTTTCAAGTGGGGGCGAGTTGTCACATCCCTAGTTTTGGTATGACCTAGACTAGCTAGTCATTTGTGCATCATGTTTAAATTCCATTTAAATTTGAAATGAGGATATGTGAAACCGTCAGAATCATTTCTGGAAATGACCCAGATAAAAATTTCTCCAAAAGGGTCCGAGAAAATGTTCATGTTGCTCTATGAAAATATTGGATAGAGATAAAAATCAAACCAATATTTTCAGGAGCTCATAAGTATTTATTTTGGGCATTTGGAATTAATGTGTAATTATTTGCATTGGATATATATATAATATATGTCCAAAAATTATGCCATTTGTTGAGGAGCTCTGGAACAATACCACTAGCCCTACAAAAATTGGCATAAGAAAATATATTGGTTTAGTATTATTACTAAATCAAAACAGAGTAAAATAAATAGAAAACAGAAAGAAAAATGTGAAAAAGGAGAAAGGAACCTACCTGGCCCACTTACCTGTAGTCGGCCCAGCTTCTGTTCTGGCCCAGCCCACCAGGGGCTCCCCTTGTCGTATTCTACCTCCTAGCAGTGGGCAGGAGGGCATGTGTTCGCTGCACGCCAGCACGCGCCGGCCACCTCCTGCCTCTCTGCCTGTCTCCCCGTTGCCGTGAGGATGCCACGCACCCCCTGGCCCTTTCCTTCTCCCTCCCGTATCTCTCTCCTTCCCTCTGCCTTTCTTCCCCCTCCACTGCTCTCTTCCCGCGGCGCCGACGAGCACCACCGTAGCCACCGTGCAGGCCTCGCCTCACAGTCCAGTTCGCTAGCTCCGCCCCGACGCCGTGGAGCCACGTGACAAAGCACGCGACAGCAGGAGGCCCGCAATGCCGTCACCACCGTCATCTTCAACCTCAGGCGCCACCGATCGCCCTAGCCGATTCGTCGTCCTCAGCACGCCCCGGCTACCCCGAGCATCACTTCGTGATCTACGTGAGCCTCGCCGTCCTTCCCCTCTCTTCTCGCTGCCGAACGCGTCCCCTAGCCGTGTTTTTCTCGGTGAAAGCTTCGCCTCGCCGCCATGTCATCGCCACGCCGCAGCCGCCAGTTCGGTTGAGCGCGCTTCCGCGTTTCAAGATAGCTCCATAAGCACGTAGAAGCCACCCGTTGCTCCTGGCGTGCACCATAGCGAAGTTTGCATCATCGCCCGAACTCCGGCTGCCGCATTTGAGGTCGCCGCCGTCATTTTAGGCCACCTACGGCAACACCATCTGCACCAAATGACGCGGACGGGTTCCAGCTCTGCGTAGCACCCTTCCGCGCATCAAACCGTGGCCAGAGCAGCGTTTCCGCATCACACTGCCGCGTTTGCCGCCGCTGCGCGCTGTCACGTGGGTTTGACCTTTGACTTTGCCGCCCGTCGGGTGGGCTCAGGTCGTGATTAGTCAAGACTAATCACCATTTAACTAACCCTGACACTGACAGTGGGCCTTGCGCCCTAATCCTTTAATTAGATTAGTAAAACCCCCCTGTTTATCACTGAGTCACTGACGTGTGGACCCCACACGTCAGGTTTGACCCTGGTCGGCCCCAGTTGACCTGCCGTCGTCATGCCATTGTCATGCTGACGCAGTAATGCAATTTTCTGGATTTATTCTTATTCAGGAATTTACGGAAAATGTCCAAAACTTCTACAATTCATAGAAATTCAACCTTTGCTCAGATTGAAATAATTTATATATGAAATTTTTTTAGAAAAAATCAATATATCCATCTGTACTAGTTTCATGCATGACAAACCTACTTATACCTACTGTATAAGTGAAAACATATAAATGGCAGTTATAAGAGGTTCAAATGGACTTCATCCAAATATAACCTAGTTGCATTAGCTCAATCAGCATCACATATTGATGCCATGATCATGCATCATATTATTGCATATGCTTGTGTTCTGATTGTCGACACCGTTCCTTCTTGATAGGTCCTGCTCCGGAGACCATTCCAGAGTACTGCCCCGAGGAGCAAAGGCCCTCCGTTGATCTACCAGCAAGCAAACCCCTTGTTCATTCCGATACAATCCTACTCTCTCGCCTCCTGCTTCTCGCTATTGCATTAGGACAACAACGATTCAACTGCTACTTTGTGTTGTGGTAGTTGAACCTGCTCCTCCGCATGACCTGTCATTGCCACAAGAATAGTTGAAACCCACTAGCATGTGTAGGAGTTGATTGAAGCCATTGTTGTGTTCCTACCATCCCATGCCCGCTATTGCTTAGGGTGTGTCGTCCTGATTCATTGGGAATGAATTGGAGTGCAAAGGTTTCATGTTCTCGATGTCGAGAGTGAAGTGTGTGAACACGATTTGGTAAAGGTAGGCTGAGAGGCCATGTAGGAGTACATGGTGGGTTGTCTCATTGGAACCGGCCCTAAGCTAATCGAAGTTCTCGTGGTATGTTGTCCAATGACTAGCTACTACCACACATTGAATGCTTAAATGCCCTCTCGACTTATTAACCAACTTGATCTCTGCCCGTGAGTCGCAACTAGTTTCGTGTTTGTATGTAGTGCTATTTTTCTACCAAGTGGCACCCTACAGGTGGGCTTGGGATGACTAGGCACACGTGGCCTGGTGTACCGAGTGGCACCCGGATGGTGGGCTCGGGAACCCTGCACACATCATTTGGGGCCGTGAGCGACACCACAGACGGATCTCCTTGCGGATGGAACCCGAATAGGCGATAAACCTGTGCTAGAGTTTTGTGTAGTTAGTTAGGTCGTGGCCGACACCCTCGCCAGTCTTCCACTTGAAGGTTGCTGAGATACATGACGTGTACATGGCGGTAAGTGGCGAGAGCGTGTGTGAAGAAGTACACCCTTGCAGGGTTAACATGATCTATCCGAATAGCCGGGTCCGCGGTTATGGACTTCTTGGATGCTTACGTGGTACATAGACAACTTGAAGTGGATACCCTAAAATGCTCAAGACAAGTGTGAGTGCTATGGATGGACTTCTCATAGGGATACGGGGATGAATTCATAGTAGTGTACTGTGTGGTGATTAGTGGACTCGTGTGCGCCATCTCACCTCAAAGAAGTTCTCATAGTCGTAGAACATGATAGCCACTGAGTCAAAGCTGGCTTGCTACAACTAAACCCCACATTACCCTCTTGATACAAATGCATGTATGATAGGATCTGATGTAAGTCTTGCTGAGTACCTTTGTACTCATGTTGCTTTATTTATGGTTTTTTCAGCGGAGACTTCGGTCTTACTAGTGATCTCATGGACTTCGACAAGTAGCTTGTACCTCAGCTACGATCTTGATCAGATGTTGTAGATAGTCAGGCTCTTCAGCCTTTTTCATTTGTAGATGTCTGTACTCAGACATGTCATGCTTCCGCTTGTTGCTTGTATGCTCTGAGTCTGGGGTCATGTGTCCCCTGGTTGTAATAAATGCTATGATGGCTCTTTGAGCCGTATCTATATGAGTTGTTGAGTTATGCTGTGATGCCATGTTGTACAACACATACTTGCATGTTATGCGTATGTGTAATGTGTATTGCTATGTGTGGGATCCGACTATCTAGTTGTTTATCCTTAGTAGCCTCTCTTACCGGGAAATGTCTCCTAGTGCTTCCACTGAGCCCTGGTAGCTTGCTACTACTCCGGAACACTTAGGCTGGCCGGCATGTGTCCTTCTTCGTTCCTGTGTCTATCCCTTCTAGGAAATGTCACGCGATGTCTACCGGAGTCCTGTTAGCCTGCTACAGCCCGGATTCACTCGCTGATGACCGACACGCTTCGGTCGGGTCATGTATGCCTGTCCCTGTAAGTTAGTGCCACTTTGGGTTCACGACTAGCCATGTCAGCCCGGTTTCTTGTCATATGGATGCTAGCAACACTATCATATATGTGTGCCAAAAGGCGCAAACGGTCCCGGGCATGGTAAGGCGACACCCGTGGGAATACCGTGTGTGAACCGGCAAAGTGATATGAGGTGTTACATGCTAGATCGGTGTGGCATAGAATCCGGGTCCTGACAATCTGGTTCCTTGCCTTGATTCAGGGTTCGCACTCCGCCTCCTCATGCGAGCCCCTCGCGAGCTGGAAGCTGGCGCTGCGCGCGCTACGCAGACGCACGTCCTGCCATGGTTGGCTCTTAATTCCCGGGAGGCCCTCTCGGACGGATCAGTAGGCTCCTCAGAAGCTCACGACCTCACGAGTCGGTTCAGAGCTTATCCTGACTAAGGTAAGTTACAGCAGCAAGCTCGCGGCGGGACTCGCGGGCTCATGAAAACACGTATCGAGCTTGGCCTAAGGAATAGAAGCGGTATTCTGTTTACATGAGGGGCTCCCCCTCCCAAAATGCTCTTACAACTTCCACGGCCATGTCCGAGCTTTCGCATGCAGGGTCAATGACAAGGAAGCACGGTTTCAGTCGGACATGTCGCTCACTGCGCCCGCCGGGTCGCCTTCAGACGCGTTGCTGGCGTCGTTGTCACTGTCGCTGGCGCCACCATCACCATTGCCAGCGCCGCCCTCACCATCGTCGACCACATCACCTTCATCTGCCGCGACCACCACCGTGTCGTCCTCAGAAGTGAAGGCCCTGACTAGAGCATCCACATTGTCTTCCACCCAGCACGCCAGGTCGCCCCGGATGGCCTGGGGTACAGGGGCAATGGAGGCGTCAAAATCGAAGTCAGGGTAGATGTTCTGGATGTGGCTGAAGACGCGAGAGAATGCATGCCCGAGCAGGCCACAACTCCTCTCTTCAACAAGATCGTGAGCCCTCTCGGATCGGTTCTCTAGGCATGTCACCACATCGGCAAAAGAGCGGAGGTGACTGGCATAATCGTTCGCATGGGGGTGAGGGGCATGTTTGTCGCAGATGGTGCCCAGCGCCGCGTTGGCTCTGATCCTAAGGTCTTGGAGCATGGGGGTGTGCACGCCCCAAAGATCCGCCACCAAGTGCTTCCTCCCCGCTCATAGTGAAGGACTCGGCCACATGACCACTGCTGAAGAGAAAGCAGCTTGGCACGGGCGGAGGCCAACTCAGCCTGCACTGAGACCAGGGATGCTGCAGCGGCCATCTCACGCCGTCCCACCTCAGCCAGCCCTGACCTGAGGGCAGTAGTCGTGCCCACAGCTTCGGCTTCCACGAGCTTCAACTTCAAGTCGTACCTGCCAACAAGATCCGCGCGAGCCTCGGCCACCCGGCGGTCGACCTCCTCCTGGGCCTTGGCCTCACGTGCACCGACATCATCCTCTGCTTGGGCGACCTGACGCTCCCTTGTCTCCAGCCGCTCGAGCTCGAGGCTGCGCTCTGTGGCCTCCAGCAGCAGTGCTTCCTCGCGCCTCGAGATCTCCTCCTCGTCGGATGGTGCACCCTTCATCGACGCCAAGGTAGCTCTGCGGGCCTCCACCTACTGCTCCAAGGAGGCGTTCAAGGCCTGGAGCTCCCTCATGTGCTCCCCGGGAACCGCGCAGCGACCATCTGCCTCCCTGGCCTCCTCCAATAGGCTCGGGCGTTGGCCTCGCGCGAGGTTGCCAGGGATTCCTGGGCCTTCGCATTGGCATCCTCACGCTGAAGGTGCCCAAGGTTGATAGCCACCTTCAGTTGATGCCACTCCTTCACCAGCCGAAGACCCTCGGCTTCAAGGCATGCGTCTACATCCACAAGTTCTCCGTCGAGCCGGCTCATCGCGCCCATTGCCTCCTGAAAGAGCTCGTGACGGACGACGCTCCGCTCGTGCGCAAACTTAAGCGTGCACCCGGTTCGTCCTTCGCAGCGGGGTTGCCGGGGATCCAGCTGCTCACCCCTTTCGGGGAAGGGGCTGGGGCCCCCTCCAAGTCGCCGACTAGGCTTCGGTAGGGACCTGGATGGGTTGAGGCTCGTTGCTCGAAGAGGAATCCAGGATCGAAGTCATCTAGCCGCCATCCATAACCAAGGGAGGAGCCCTTGGCACGCTTGCCACACCCCAGGCGAGGCCACGAAGGAGAGACGGCAAAGGCGCGGGCTCGAGGCGCCAGGCTTGCGAGTTTGCCTCTCCGGCCGACCTCACGCCAGGGGTGGCACGCTGGCTTGGGGCACTCAAGGCTAGCGGAGGAGGTTGCTTCTCAGGAGACCTCGCGGCCTCAGCAGAAGAGACCCTGAGGAGCCACTGTCAGGAGAGAAGGCGGCACTCGAGAAATTACAAAGATAAGGTACTCACTCATCTATGGCGATATACTTCCTCAGCTTCAACGGCCGGAAGGCAGCACTGCTGCAACATTGAGACCCTTTCCTCTTCTGGAGCGCATCGAAGTCCAGATGGAGCCGGCCGAAGCGTTGGATGCGGCAACCGGCGCGGGGCGCGGCTGGCAAGGCGCCCGAGGAGGCGACCTCAGGAGTGCTAGGCTGAGGGGAGCCCTCGGGCTCCACCTCATGATGACCTGCTGAGACCTCAGGGGCTTTAGCCTCAGGAGCCGCGGATTGCGTCGCCCCCTCAGCTATCACCCTAAGGCAAGAATCACGGGCACCCTGGGAGCCTCGAGCGGTGTCAACGCCAAGACTCCACGCCTGCCTCCAGCAGGCTTGCCCCCGTGATCCACTCTTGGGGCTGCCTACCAGGCGGCAAGGAGGGGGACCACGGAGACGGGGTTCTCGCGAGGCCCTTCAAGGCCAACGGGACGCAACCTCCATTTATCAAAGGGGGGCATCTGCCCTGCGAACTCAACCCTGTTTGAGCAGCAGTACAAAAGACAGCCCTCCAGTGGCATATCGGCTGGCGAGGGGTCCCCCGTCAGGACCTCGAGCACCATTCTTCATGCCTCGGGCGGAAGCCCCGACTCCTGAAGCCTCTTGTGATCCTGGTCGCCGGACAGGGCCAACATCGGCTGGGAATGGTGCTGAAGTGGGGCGACGCACCGTCGGAGGAACTCGTTCATCAGTCACACCGAGATCCTTCAGCCTCTTCAACCGTAGCCAGACGAAGGCAAGGCGGGGGTCCGCGAGCTTCTCGTGGCCCCGGCCGGAGCTGGGGATGACGAGCGCCGACAGAGGCGAGAGCAGAGGGCTGAACACTCGGACATCCACATACAACCTCCGTGTCCGAAACCCGCTTGTGGATGTCGAGAGTTCTAAGTCAATCCCCGATCCGGCCATCGCCGCCACAACCTGGAAGCTCAGGCACCCCGAGCACTGCCGGGGGTCGGTCAGGTGCAGCGAGAAGAAATTGCGCAGGAGGGCCACGGAGGGGGCAATACCCTCCATGGCCTCGCAGATGAAGGCAAAGACGGCAAGAAGGGCGACATATTGGGGATCTAGGTGCAACATATGGATCTGGTAATGGGAAAGCACGGCATTGAAGAAGGTGGAGAATGGAGGAACCAGGCCAGCCCACAGGGCATCAATGAAGAACTGGACCTCGGTGGCGGTCCTATCGATAGAAGCTCGGGAGGCAGGCCAGGCCACCATCCCTCCCCATTCGTTGAAGCTGGTGGCGAGCGCCGGGCGGACCTTTTCCATGGCCTCCTGGTTGAGCACCAGTGATCGACCGACGGTAGGCCCAATGGTCGGAGGCGGTCTGGCTGGGGACAGGGGCTTCTTCCCCTTCTCCGCCCGGTTCGACGCCATGGCGATGGGCAGGGCTGAGCTCGGGTCGGATTGGGAGAAGAAGCTGAATTTCGAGGAAGCGGAGGAGTTGGGGGAGTGCGTCGCCAGCAATAGGAAAATAACTGTGCAGGACGCCGCGGCCGCCTAGCCAGGCGGATATCAAGGCTGCATGGGGACGCGGGGACACCCACGTCCAATCAATGGCCACGCGTCAACCGAGGCCGCAGGCTGTTGGGGCCCGTGGCGCTCCGCACTTGCCCCTGGGTTTCGCCTCGAAGCCAAGCCCGAGCACGCCTTGGGCCCGGGCTACTGCCGGCGCCCGGGAACGGGGTCCCAGACTTGTTCGCTCATGCCCACGGCATGACTCCACCACGCCTCAGACAGCCCATCTTCACCAAAGAACACTCAAGACCTCACGAGGGGCTGCCTCGCGAGGCGACGACGCAAGACCTCCTTAGCGGCCTCACGAGGCTGGCTCGCGAGGGGCGGAGAGATCAAGGCAAGGGGCACCTCGTGAGGTTCCTATGACGCAAGCTATGACGACTGGAGCCAGGCAGACGCCAGACAGGCGCCAGCGCGTGCAGTATCCTCGTTTTCTCTTTGATGCTAACACTACTAAGGAAAATCCTATACACAGGATCTTACCAGCAGCGAGTTTTAAAATAAGGCGCTGCTGCAATTTATCAGTAGCGCACTATATTGATCCACGCTACTAGTAAATATTACTAGTAGCGCGTGGTCTAAAAAACACACTACTAGTAAGTATTTATAACCATGCCCACGGATAGGTTGTAGTAGTAGCGCAGGTTATACAACAAGCGCTACTACTATTTACTACTAATAAAATAGTAGTAGCGCGTGCGGTACAACCCGCGCTATTACTATCAGTCGGCGAAACCCGCTGGTTGACCCTGCTTAGTAATAGCGCGTGTTTACGGGCATGCGCTACAACTAAGGCACCATCCTCTATCTAGCACCGGTCTGATATATGTTGGCCCCTCCTTTGTCGGGTTTCATGAAGTCTCACATCTGTAATTTACCACTTTTATGCATCGTAGGAATGGACTGTGTCTTTCTTGATCATTGGTAGTAGATGCATTGCCGTTGAATAATTGATTACAAATTCACATTCTCATTCAGTTTAGACAGAGGCATATACAAATCTGAATCCTTTATATATATATATATATGAAAAGGATGCTAGTTTCTGTAGATCCTTTCTTAGATGGATTCATATAGCTTTGTATGATTAATAATCTGTCGTTTGCTCTTGTATGTTGGGACCTGTAATGCTTAGAATTACATGTTTTCCAGATTGGATTTAACGTACATGTTTTCCAGATTGGAGCTGCGGCGTCGCCTCCAACTCCGGCGAGGTGAGCTCTGCCTTTCCTTCCCTTGCCTTGATTCAGACCTCCTTCTTCCTTCTCTCCCCGACCCCCTCACTTATTCGTTTGATTTGGAGCGCAACAGTCACCCTCCACCTCCATGGATGGCGATGACCACGCCCTGCCCATGGACGAGGAGCTCGTCGCCGTCTGCTTCGGTATGCTGCAGCCGATGTGGGCCACCGACATCCGCCTCGACGGCTCCTCCTAGCTCGGGTAAGCAGCGCCCCCATCCCCGTGGCCATTTTAGTTTTCAGAAGCTCCTTCATTTTTCGTGTGTGTGTGTGTGTCTGATGGCGCTCCTCTTCTGCATGGAGCATCCTCAACAGGCAACAACAACAAGTGCTTTCTTTCTATGCCAAACTCCAGCTCCAATCCATGGACGACATCCACAAGGACCACGACGGAGACCACGCTCAAGCCCGGCGACGCCGTGACAGACCTCTTAGGTGAGGTGAGGAGGTTCGTCCATCTCTCTCTCTCTCTCTCTCTCTCTCTCTTGTGCTGCCATACTACCATATATATATGCTTTGTTTCATGGCCATGGGTGATTTTGTTTGAGCTTGCCCTGTTGTGTTGTGCTCTGTGTTGGAGTCTGATTAGCCACTGTTATGGAATAATTCACCTTTCCTGCTGGTCATATTAGGATTTTACTCGTGTCATGGAATCGATCGATGATTCCTTTGTACGTACAGTCAACTCATACTTTAGCTGCTGTTCAAATGATGCGTCATCTGTGCTTGTTGATGGTCAACAATTAGCTAAGCTGGTTGCTCGGTGGCCGAATAAACCGCGCTTGTTGTAGTAATGAAGAAGGAAAGTAAAAAAAAAATCTTGTTTTCAGGGTCGAGCAATCTGTTGGTTTGTTGCTCACTCAGAAATGTTTTTGGTTTTGGGGGGTTTGATGTGTACATTGTGCATCAGCATACACTGCTAGCTGCCCGTGGAGATCAACACTAATGAATAAACAAATCCTGGTTATTCTTTCATCTAGGATGCTTATGCCATCTCGAAACTGTCAACTTGACTCATAGAATGATCTTTTTATTTAGGATTCATTGTTATTTTTTCTTTTTCTTGTTATTATGCATTACTATGAGTTCATTGTATTAAGATTCCTTACAACTTTAGGCACCTGAGCTATTTACAGAAGGAGGCGACCCGACCTTCTTCACGGCTCGCGGCAGTGTGTCCCGTTGATTCGTTCGTGCAACAAGGAGGGGACCCACACTTCTTCATGTCTCGTGCAACAAGTAAGGACCAACCTCTGGCTATTACTATTGATTTGTGTGCATGTGCTAAAAACTAAGAAAATACCCTACTGCATTTGGACGCTGACGAGCACTAACAAGTTTACACTTTCCCGATGTGGCCGCAGGGGTGATCGACATGGACTACCGCTGCCCGGTGGGTGTCATGCTCTTCAACCACTCGGAGGTGGACTTCGCCAGGAAGCCCGCGACACTGGCCAGAAAGATGATCGCCTGTGTGATTGGCGGTTTGAGTTCGCCGAGGTGGAGGACGTCGATACCATCATTTGGGGGAGGGAGGATTTGGGTCCACCAGCGTCTGAACTCCGAGCCTTGGTAGATACATGTAGAGAAGTGGTATGTTGAGGCTGCTGGTGGAACACTAGGAAAGGTACCCACCTTTGGTTGTGTGCGTTTACTGTCAAATGGAATCACGTGATCTCTTGCAGTTGAGATGTTCAATGTTGCATCCATGAATGATGCAAGTGTTAAGATGGTCCTGTGACCTTAATTTATTTTGCACTGGACGTGTCTCTGATCTTCATCCATGAATACTGCATTGAATTTTTATTTTTTTAATTCTTAATTTGTTAGTAGTAGTGTGGGGTGGGGTGGGGGGGGGGGAATGTGTGCTACTAGTATTTAAGATACTAGTAGCGTGGTATAATAGATGCGCTACTACTATTCTGTTATTAGTAGCGCGGTTTTCAAAGAGTAGTAGCGTGGGTGGCATCTGCGCTACTACTAAATTTTTAGTAGTAGCGCGGGTGCCACCCATGCTACTACTAACTTTTAGCTGTAGCGCGATACTAGTAGCATGACTACCCGCGCTACTAGTAGCCAATTTACCCGCGCTGCTAGTAGCCTTTTCCCTAGTAGTGTAAAGAGGCAAGCGCAGGCGAGGAGTCTCGAGGCATCAGGCAAAGGTTTCCATATCGGTGCAACGAGACCAAGACCAGCATGACGACAGGACGGAGGTCACTATGGAGCCCAAGACGGCGTCATCACCAGAGCCTTTGGCAGGCGAAGACCACCTTTTGTCAGGATAACTTGTACTAGTTGTCTCCCTTCGAATGTGGCCGTTGTGGGATCCCTTCCCGCCTAACATTTGGGGAGAGGACTAAGGCCTCTATAAATAGGACTAGCCACCACCATAGAGGGGAACAGAAGGGGATCGACTCGACACACACAAGCTCACCAGACACAAGAACACCTCTCCTCGGGAGGCTGTTCTTCCCCTTGTAACTGTTCATCCTCAGCCCAAGAGGCAATCCACCACACCACACTGGAGTAGGGTATTACACCACATCGGTGGCCCGAACTAGGATAAACTCTCGTGTCCCTTTGTTCCGTGGGTTCGTCGAGCTAGGCCTTGCGATCATGGCGAGAGCGAGCTAGAGGGAGGAGAGATCTTCATGCACACCCTAGTGTTCGAACCTCAAGGGTTTGCCGGAACCCGTAATCCGACACGCGCCTGCGCTCGTGCCCCCACCCCCTCAGCCGGCATGGGACACCGCCACGACCGCTACTGCCGCCGGGCGCCAGCTTGTCGCCCTCCTGCCCCCACCCGTCTATCGAGCAACGACATGATGTTTGATTTACAATTGAAGAACATTTTGTGCTACCTTGAAGACTTCAACAACGGCTTCCCATAGGATGACAACGACAACGACGGTGCGGCACGCCGCCTCTGCCGCCATCGGGAATAGTTTTTTTGGGGTTTAATACTGTATCTCGAATTTTCGATCATATGAATATAAATTTGCAGTGTGACTGAATGAAAGATATGGTTTGAGCGAACTTGAATTTTTTTCTCTTAATGTACAGACTTATCAAACGATTTTCTTTTGAAAAAAAACATCAACGGTTTTTAAATATAAACACTCATTGCAAACATTTTAGTTATAACACCCGTATGCAAACCGACAGCTTCCTAGTAAGCCAAGGGAAAATGTGCCGAGCAGGATTTCTGCATCCCTTCAACGCAAACGGTTGTTTTGCATGACCCATGTGCTACCACGTACAAACAATTGGGTAAGATTTGCTTATCTGTCATTTTGGGTATGTTGCCATTTCTCAAATTGGAAAGATTGACATTTTTTTATCTAGTAACATTGCCATTTGTCAACCTTATAACACTGCGATTGTCAAAATGTGTAGCTACAAATCACTAGCACTATCTAATTTTTGCAACTAAAATCACTAGCACTGTTCATATGGACACCACTAGCAGGCATGAGTTCATGGACGCATATGCAAATGTACCATTGATTACATACAACAAGTCATCAACCCACAATGACAATGAGGATACACGTTGGATTATAGATCATTTCTAACAAAGCATTCTAGTAAAGTTTTTCTCACACAACAAATAACAAAGCGATGAAATGAACTTCAGCTCAACCACTTGTCGGCATTGGAAACGCTTGGTTTGAACCAGAAGTGATTCTCTGGGAAGGGCCAACTATCACAATCTTGAGACCAACGCAGATCGATCATCCAGTCAAGCTGCCTATTTCAATACCCATATTGGGACGGTAGGGAAGCATAGTAATGTCCGAGGTATAGATACAATTACTTCTCATAAATGGTAGTAACGTTGTGTCAGCAGCAGCTAGATCGCCTTCCACCATCATTGGATAGTTTTGTCCAAGGAAGAGCGAATTTCTCCAAGACATTCAATATCGAACCGTGGAGAAGGTGTTAGCGCCAGACACCAAGATTCCATCCCGAATACCCTGCCACGGATTTGGAATAGGTCCGGAGAGTGCAACCATACGAGACAACACCTGCTTCCTTAGTAACATCAGAAGTGCCTCGTATACAGACAAGAAGAGGTGATCCATCGGAATAAGTTGCCAGGCGCCACTGAGTATATGGGTCCTGCTCGTCATCATGCTCGTGAATAAAATTTTCAAGTATAGGTGGTGGAATGGTCACAGGACCTTGGAAACACAAGAAGGTTAATTAGTAAAGGGAAACTAGCTAACCCGCATGCATGTGAATGAAACAATTATAATTACGGTGGAAGACAAACGCATCAAATCATGAGGATTCCATGTAAAACAAAGGCTACCACGAGTGGTGGCAAGAAACACAAGACCCTCGTATTGAATTGCATCACAAGACTCATCCGTGTATAGAAACTGATTTTTGAGCAATATCCATCGTGTCAAACCATGAAGGACTGCAACAATCTTGTCGAAGATAGCGACCACATAAGGATTCCTATAACCCCAAGAGCAGTTAGGAACTCGACAAATTGCTATCTTCCGAGACGATACCAAGATGATCGATTTGAACTCACGAGAATACCGTGTACTCAACCTCCGAAGTCGCCTAAGATTTTTCGGTGGAACCCGTGACGAGTGTACACATTCACAAGTTCCCACTGCAGCTTGTAGCCAATGTAAACAACCCAATCTCCATTTGCGATGCCCAAGCCTTGCCTCAAGTGATGGCATCTTAACATCATAATGATCATTATCAAGCGCATCAACTTACATTAAGGCGAGGCTTCCTCGTCCCCGCGCCACCAAGAGGGTCACAAAGGAAGAAGATAGGGAGATCAAACCGCCCCCGAACCCTTGGGTTCCTTGTAATGATGTTATTAGTTGAGTCGAGAATGGTCTTGAACTAACCTGCCATGCTAGCCGAGGTGATGACGCCGCACCGATCGCTGAGTTCCTCCACCGCGCCATCATTAAGATCGGGAAAGAATAAGGGGTCGCTTCCGCTTGTTCCTCCATGGAGAAGACGATCAAACAATGGCGTAAGGAAGGGTGAAGGCAAATGGAGGAGGGAGGAAGAGCTAGCGTATGCACAACAGCCCAAATCGAGAGGGAAGGCCAAGAGTCAGTGGATGCACTACTAGGAAAAGGGCTATAGATGGAATTGACACTAATGGCGCACCAGACATGTGGTGCGCCATTACTATATACTAATGGCGCACCATGTGTTGGTACGCCATTAGTGTCCAAATACTTATGGCGCACCACATCGCGGGTGCGCCATTAGTAAATTTTTTTTTAATTTTTTTGTCAAAACTACTAATGGTGCACCGTGGGAGTGGTGCGCCATTACTAGTTGAATTAGTAATGGCGCACCATGCCACGGTGCGCCATTAGTAACTTGGCCACCACTTCCACCGAATGCACCCCCTCGTGGATCGCTTTTCAGCTTTTAAAAAATAAAAGAAAATGATGAAAATGTCAAAAAAATAAAAGAAAATAAGTTTCCCATGTGATATGTGGTCTAGTTGTTGGGAAAATTTGCAAATATGAATTTCGACTTCATTTGCAAAATCTCTCGAGAATTTGTAAAAATGGGCATAACTTTTGCATACTAACTCGGATGAAAAAGTTTTTTATATGAAAAATCATCTACTCGAAAAGTTACATCCGAATTTAATGGGGGAACCCCTTTAAACATTTTCAAAATCCTCAAAAACCTAATAGAAAAAAAGATACGGGGCTTTTAAGATCTACTAGAGAGGCAAAAAAATTCAAAAAAATTCAAACTCACTAATGGCGCACCTGCCCATGGTGCGCCATTAGTATCTTCCCGCCTTCAAAATTTAAAATATGTCAAAAAAATAAATAAACAAAGTTACTAATGGCGCACCTGCCCATGGTGCGCCATTAGTATCTTCCCGCCTTCAAAATTCAAAATAAGTCAAAAAATAAAAAAAGTTAGTAATGGCGCCGCCTACTGCAGTGCGCCATTACTATTACTATGTCGATATATGGTCAAGCGCACCTCCTCCACTCCACCTCTCCTCCACTCCATCTCCTCCTCTCCTCTCCTCCACTCCATCTCCTCCTCTCCTCTCCTCCACTCCTCCTCCTCCTCTCCGCGACCTCCTTCTCCTCTCCGCGACCTCCTCCTCCTCTCCGCGACCTCCTCCTCCTCTCCCGCGACCTCCTCCTCTCCGGGAACCTCCTCCTCCCTCCTCTCCTCCCTCCCTCCCCTCACGGTTTCTCCTCCTCCTCTCCTGAGCTCCTCCTCCTCCTCCCTCCCATTCCTCATGGTTTCTCCTTCCTCCTCTCCGATGCTTGGTGAACTCCTCTCGCGACCTCCTCCTCCTCCCTCCCGCGATGTAGGCGAAGCGCCTCTCCGTGACCTCCTCCTCCTCTCCGCTAACTCCTCTCCGCAAAAGAACACGGCAAAAGAACGTACAAGATCCAAAAACAGGAACAAAATTTGAAATAATATCGTACAAAAAACGAGCAAAAAAAAACTAGCAAAAATGGGCAAAAAATCACGATCCAGATCCAAATTCAAAATTCAAAATAGCAATGGCGCACGGTGGGGTTAGACGGTGCGCCACTACTATTTTCCCACCTTCAAAATTCAAAATACTAATGGCGCACCGTGGTTTATACTAATGGCGCACTGCTGGCCTATACTAATGGCGATCAGGTTTATACTAATGGCGCACTGGTGCGCCACTATTATACCGATACTAATGGCGATTACAGCGCCATTAGTAAAAATTACTAATGGCGTGCTAGTAATGGCGCACCAGTGATGCGCCATTAGTAGGCAAAACTGGTGCGCCATTAGTAGACCTTTTCCTAGTAGTGATGGTTGCCATGGTACATGAAGAGGCGCCTGGGGAGCGAATGGTTGCCACAGAGGTCACACACTGACGGCAAGGGCCAAGTGAACCGCATGCAATCCCGTTGCACAACACACACGTCTTGTTAAGTTGAACCATTTCTGTACTCTTGTGTCAACGCAAACAGTTCATTCGAGTGAACCGCATGCTGTATATCCCACACACCTTGATCTGGCTGACCGTTTGTTTTGTGTTGCCTAATCACAAATAGTTCATCCAAGTGAACCGTATGTTGTATATCGCACACACCTTCATCTGGCTGCCCATTTCTTTTGTGTTGCCTAATCACAAACAGTTCATCCGAGTGGACCGTATGCTGTGTATCACACACTCCTTCATCTGGCTGCCCGTTTCTTTTGTTCCTCCTCAGCACAAACATTTAATTAAACTGAACCATATGCCCTTCATCGCACACGCAACTAAAACCTGAACCGTGTTTGATGCATCCATCATCGCAGACGTTTTATACATTTCTGACGGTTTTCATACAACACCGTTTGCGATTATGGCATCACACACGATTTCTCGAAGTGGCTGTAGTAGTGATGGTGTTATTTTTGTGCAGAAATAAAAGTTCTTGGAATTACCTGAAACTTCACGGAGAATATTTTTGGAATTAATAAAAAATATTAGCGAAAGAATCAACACCGGGGGGCCCACACCATGTCCACGAGAGTGGAGGGTGCGCCCACCCCCCTGAGGCGCGCCCCCTTGCCTCGTTGGCCCCCTGAGGCTCCACCGACGTCAACTCCATCTCTATATATTCACGTTCAGGGAGAAAAAAATCAGAGAGAAGGATTTATCGCGTTTTATGATACGAGCAGCTGCCAAGCCCTAATCTCTCTCGGGAGGGCTGATCTGGAGTCCGTTCGGGGCTCCGGAGAGGGGAATTTGTCGCCATCATCATCAACCTTCCTCCATCACCAATTTCATGATGCTCACCGCCGTGCGTGAGTAATTCCATCGTAGGCTTGCTGGATGGTGATGGGTTGGATGAGATTTATCGTGTAATCGAGTTAGTTTTGTTAGGGTTTGATCCCTAGTATCCATTATGTTCTAAGATTGATGTTGCTATGCCTTTGCTACGCTTAATGCTTGTCACTAGGGCCCGAGTGCCATGATTTCAGATATGAACCTATTATGTTTTCATGAATATATGTCAGTTCTTGATTCTATCTTGCAAGTCAATAGTCAACTACTATGTGTTATGATCCGTAACTCAAGTGACAATAATCGGACCACTCCCGTGATGACCGTAGTTTGAGGAGTTCATGTATTCATTAAGTGTTAATGCTTTGGTCCGTACTCTATTAAAAGGAGGCCTTAATATCCCTTAGTTTCATTAGGACCTCGCTGCCACGGGAGGGTAGGACAAAAGATGTCATGCAAGTTCTTTTCCATAAGCATGTATGACTATATTCGTAATACATGCCTATATTACATTGATGAACTGAGCTAGTTCTATGTCACCCTATGTTATAATCATTGTATGAGGAATCGTGATCCCACATAATTATCCATCACCGATCCAATGCCACGAGCTTTTCACATATTGATCTTTGCTTAGTTACTTTTCCGCTGCCACTGCTATTTATTACTACAAAACTGCTATCACATTTCGCCACCGTTACGGTTACTTCCATAGTAATTTGCTACAGATATTAAGTCTTTCAGGTCTGGTTGAATTGACAACTCAGCTGCTAATACTTGAGAATATTCTTTGGCTCCCCTTGTGTTGAATCAATAAATTTGGGTTGAATACTCTACCCTCGAAAACTGTTGTGATCCCTATACTTGTGGGTTATCAGCAGCTTGTTGGTAATCCCGTTCATGCGCATGGCGAGCTCATCGAGGGTCTCGCCGCTCCTCATGCGGACGACATCAAACTCCTTGAGGAGAGTCGGCGCCTTGGCCTCATGGACGCGGGCATCGCCGACCCGCATGATCTTGATGGCATCCCATGCCTCCTTTGTCGTCGCCTTCACGGCAAGAGTGAAGTGCATCTCTTCCGGCACGGCTCGCAGAATTGCCGCAAGCGCCGCCCTGTCCTGGCTGAAGCTCCCGCCTCCCTCGATGGTGTCCCACATGCATTGGGCCTCCATGTTCACCTTCATGATCAGTGACCACTCGAATTAGTTCGTCACCGTCAACAAGGGGTAGACGACGGTGTCATGGGCTGGTGGATGACCTCCTGCTACACCACCACCTCGCGGCAGCCACGCCGCGTCGGGCTCCGGCCTCGGCGATCCACCGGCGAGGCCGAGACACGGCGGTGACCCGGCGACGGAGTGCGTGAACCTTCAGTCACCATGGCTTTGAATACCAAATGTAATCTCTGCCCAGGGTAGGAGATGAACTCACACGGGCACACACACAACACACAAGAACACACAGAGCTTTTGGTGGCAACACACTTCTGCCTCTTTTCTCTTATTCTTTTTTGCTTAATCAAACAAATTGATTACAACTCCTTTTAAAGGGGAGCAAATGCACTGGCCAAGCCACACACCGGATTGCTCTAATTTCTACTCACCACTACCCACACGCACACGCGTTGAGTCACTGACATGAAGGAGCTAGTCCACAACGGCACCATGATCCACTTCTCTAGCTCCACATCCATCTTATCACGACTTGGCTACTGGGACTCCACACTACACGGGTGCATGCAGCTTCACACTAACATACGACCACTAAGCTAGTTCTTGAATAAATCTAACTAGTACTTGCATGTACTCACAACTCCTGGTCCACTTGACTGACGATCAGGTCTCACCTCTGCTAATCCATCAGTCCACTTCACCATGATGCCATGCATCGCTGTACTAGACTTAGACTCAACAAACTCAAACAAAAATAAAACAAATAAACTCCTAAACAACAAGGTTAACACCAACAATGCCAGCATTACCAATTTAGAATAACTACAAGGTCTAATTTTAGAGCAGACCTGAAGACCCTCATGGCTGATGTAGTTGGTTATACTCATGCATTCATGCTTTGACCATCTGTAGCATCATGAAGAAAAGAAAAAATAAGCCAGATCCTTAGCGATACAATACTCCGAGGTGTGAATCTTGTTAGAACAGGTTGCCTTAGTATGCAAGATACAAACTAAACATAGATAATGAGGTATGAGCCTTGATTTGGAATTATACTATAAGCAAATATCTATGAAAAGATACTATAAAAGTTTATGTGACAACGCATACCTAAAAATATTACACACCTAACCTTGTATCACAATGGCAATACACATACATGAAATTTTCCATGGGCATGCTCCTCGTATTCAATCTGTTGGAATTAAGCTAAAAATAAGAAATCATTCATGAATATGCACAGGAATCTAGAAGACAGTTGCATAATGCATGTTCATGACCATTGTTGCTCTCTAGCCGGCTTCTCAATCTATTTGCTAGCCTTCGCGGGTACTAAGTGGGAATTCTGCTTGTACATCAAAAACCATGAACCCAAGTTATTCCAGATGAGTCCACCATAGCTACTTGTATGCGGTATTACCCTGCCGACCTAAGTAAATTTGCATGTGCCACCTCTAAAAACTTCAAATAAATATCCATTTTGTGTGCCTGAATCATTCATGAAATGATAGGAGGTGGTCGGTATCTTCCATGCTAAGCGGGTTATTCTCAAATGAGTGTTTATTCACTCACCATCGCATGAAAAAGGGCGGTAATAGGGATTCCCAGTCCCGGACTAAAAAATGCAAATGATTAAACAAAACTCCCTCGGGACTGTTCTTGATATGGACAGCACCCGTTGTTTCGGACAAGCCGTGGAGTGTGATTGATGGTGGAGGGGGAGTAAACCTTTATTTTTATCACTTGGGAACCACCACTAGCGTGCTTAGCATGGAATATATTGATAACTGATGGTCGTGAAGTAAACAAGAAGGGTGCATTTCTCAAAATTTCATTTACCTCTGTTTTAAAAAACTTGAGCTCTGGCACCTCTGCAAATCATTGCTTCCCTCTGTGAAGGGACTTTCTATTCACTTTTATGTTGTGTCGGCACCTTCTAAAATAAGCGCCAGAACTTGAGAGCAATGTTTTCATGCTGATGCATTGTGTGTAGCTAATGTTGGGTGCATCATGACTAGATCTTTTCTACCATGAATTACAATGGTTAGTCGCTGCTTGAACTGTGGGGGTGCTCTGCATTTATGTTTTGTGGTCTCAGAAAGGGCTAGCGAGATACCACTATTGTCATATTATATCATGGTTGTTTTTATAATGTGTTGCTTTTTGAGATATTTTATTATTACTCGCTAGCTGATTATGTCATTGATATGAGTTAATATAATTTTTAAGAGTTATTGTCGGCATGGTTAGTTATAATGTTGGCTGAAAACCTGGGTGCTGTTTAAGCTTATTTATGCAAACAAGAACAAAAGAGTTTGTAAAAGTTTTTCTTTTTCACTTTCAGTTTATAAACTGAACTGCTTGAGGACAAGCAAAGGTTTAAGCTTGGGGGAGCTGATACGTCTCCAACGTATCTACTTTTCCTAATGCTTTTCCTCTTGTTTTGGAGACTAATTTGCATGATTTGAATTAAACTAACGCCGGACTGACGCTGTTTTCAGCAAAACTACCATGGTGTTGTTTTTGTGCAGAAATAATAGTTCTCAGAATGGAACAAAACTTTGCGAGGAATTTTTATACAATTAAAGAGAATTTCTAGAGACAAGAGTCACCGAGGGGCACTGGTGGGCACAACCCACCGTATGTATGCCTGCCCCCTCAGCGCGCCTGTGGGTTGTCCCCAACCGTGGCCCCGCAGACCCTGAAACCGATGCTATAAAATCCTATTTTTGGAGAAAAAAATCAGGAGGATATAATTATGGTGATCCACGAGATGGAGCCACCGTCACCTCCTGTTCTTCATCGAGAGGCCAGATCTGGAGTCCGTTAGGGGCTCTGGAGAGGGGGGTCTTCGTTCTTCGCCATCACCAACCCTTCTCCGTCGACAATTCCATGATGCTCTCCACCGGGAGTGAGTAATTCCTTCATAGGCTCGCTGGTCGGTGAGGAGTTGAACGAGATTCATCATGTAATCTAGTTACTTTTGTTAGGGCTTGATCCCTAGTATCCACTATGTTCTGAGATTGATGTTGATATGACTTTTCCATGCTTAATGCTTGTCACTTTGGGTTCGGGTGCCATGAATTCAGATATGGACCGTTTATGTTATCACCATTATTATATCCATGTTCTAGATCCGACCTTGCAAGTTATAGTCACCTACTACGTTTATGATCCAGCAACCCCGGAGTGACAATAGTCGGGACCACTCTCAGTGATGGCCGTAGTTTGAGAAGTTCATGTATTCACCATGTGTTAATGCTTTGTTCCGGTTCTCTATTAAAAGGAGGCCTTAATATCCCTTAGTTTCCAATTGGACACCGTTGCCATGGGAGGGTAGGACAAAAGATGTCATGCAAGTTATTTCCATAAGCACGTATGACTATTTACGGAATACATGCCTACATTATATTTATGAACTGGAGCTAGTGTCGTATCGCCCTAGGTTATGGCTGTCACATGCTGAATATCATCCAACAAATTACCAATCCAATGTCTACGAATTTATCTTATATTGTTCTTGCTAAGTTACTACTGCTATCGTTACTGTTGCACTTGTTATTAAACTACGGCTATCACTGTTACCATTACAATTGCTACTGCTACTATTACCAAAACTATCATATTACTTTTCTACTGATCACTTGCTGCAGATAATTAATCTCCAGGTGTGGTTGAATTGACAACTTAGGTGCTAATACTTGCAAATATTCTTTGGATCCCCTTGTGTCAAATCTATAAATTTTGGTTGAATACTCTACCCTCGAAAGCTGTTGCGATCCCCTATACTTGTGGGTTATCATGCGGCCGTTTATTTTTGGAAGTTGCCAGTCGTCGGCTTCAGCCCCCATGTGGATGCTACAGGGGTGTTCGGCGTAACGCGTGACCACACTTTATCCAATGTCTTGGTCCGTAAAGGAGGTCTCCGCGAGGTGTACCAGGCAATCGGACTATGCGGCTTTATTACTTTCACTTAGCCATAGGAGTTTGACTGTGGAGCTAAGTACTAGCACCTGGTGCATGTGCGGCTATCCAAACTACGGTGCCTTTTCCATGCGGTTGGACGAAGACCAGCCCCTCATATAACACGGAGGGAATCACGAACGATTTGTAGTATAAGACTAAGTCGCCGAATCGCCGACCAGCTCTTGATTATCATAATAGTCAGTTTTTGGCTTTCTTGTCACATCCCTAGTTCTGGTATGCTCTAGGCTAGCCCTTCATGTGTGCATCATGTTTAAATTTCTCAGAAACATGAAATGGGGATGTTCAAACCCTAGCATCAAAAGGAATTCAAATAGGTTCAACCAAAATATTTCTCAATGATTTCAAAATGCCCTTTAAAAATGTTCATCATTTCTGGATCAAGGTGGAAGCATCTACCAAAAATGGTTCACATTTTTGCAGGACATATTTGGACTTTGAATTAATCCAAACATATTTGAATTGGGGCTATTTAAATGCTATGCAGATTTTAGATGCTCCAAAAATGTTGGAAATTGTTAAGGGTCACTGGAATAATTCAGAAAGCACCCATAATTATTTCCAGGATTTTATGAAATGGTTTACCATTATTACTAAAACAAAACAGAGAAACGAAATAGAAAACAGAAACAACTGAGAGAAAGAGAGAAGTGTTTACCTGTGCAGCCCACCAGAGCCGGCCCAGCTCCTGTGCTGGTCCAGCACTGTGCGGCCCAGCCCACCGCAGCCGCCACCATCTTCAACCTCCTGCCAAGAGGGCAGAGGCGTGTTCGACGCGCGCACAAGACGCGCCTGCCACCTCCTGCTTGCCGCCTCCCTCTGAACCCCCGGACGATGCCACGCACCCCCCTTGGACTGCTCTCATTCTCTCCCGTGCTTCCCCCCCTCCTCTGCTCTCTCTCCCTCTCGTGCCCGAGCGCCGCTGTCGCCGCCGCTCATCGATGTCGCACCCTGAGCCACCTCCTCGCCTCCCCGACGCATCCATCGGCCTCGCCGCCGTCGCCTACGCCTTCTGCACCGATCCAAGCGACGCCGGAAGCCCCGCATCACCATCCCCGCCGTCTTCTTCAACCACGGTCCGCCGACATCGCCATCGCCGCCCCGCTTGCTCCGGCCCCTCCCCGAGCTCGCCGTCTGCTTCAACCGACTCCCCATGAGCTCCTCTTCCTCCTCCCCCTTCCCGTTCTTGCTCTCGAGCACCACAACACCGCGACCGAAGCTCGACCGCGCCGCCGCCGCCATCAAGACGCGTCGCCGCCGTAGCACACCCACGTTGGCTTGATTCCAAGCACGCCATCGCCTTCAACGAGTCACAAGCCCATAGAACCTCCTCACGCTACCGCCGTGCCTCATAGCGATTTACTTCGACTTCGCCTCAACTCCGCGATCGCCAAGGTCGTTGCCGAAGATGTTTCCGGCCACCCCAGCATCTCCCACCGCCACCACTCGACGCGCGCGAGCCCCAGCTCCACGTAGCCGCTCTCCGCCGTCGATTTGGTCACCGGAGGAGGAAACCCGCACCCCTCCGCCGTCCCTGGCCTTGCCGGTGATGAGCCGTTGACCTGGTCCAGCGGGTTTGACCCCGCTTGACCGTGGTTTGACTTCCCCCCCCCCCCCGTGACTCACTGACTTGTGGGCCGCAGGCCACTAACTAAACTAGGTTAGTATTAGTTTAACGCTAACTAAACTTAGTTAGTTTAACTAACTGCTGACACATGGGACCCCACTGGTCAGGTTTGACCTGGACCCGCTTGTTGACCTGCTGAGGTCAGCATGACCTAATGCTGACGCAATAACTCATTTTCTGGATTTATTATTATTCAGGAAATTCCAGAAATTAGTATAAACTTCTAAAAATCATAGAAAATCAACCGTAACTCCAAATGAAATAATTTATATATGAAAAATGATCAGAAAAATCCAATCTATCCATCTGTACCATTTTCATGCATGTTAGAACAACTTATGGCTCATGTTTAGGCCAAATCATATAATGGCATTTAAACCCCCACATATGGAGTTTGAAATTGAACCTAGGGTTCAAACCAACTCCATTTAACATGTTGCTAGTCGCATTAGCTCAAAACATAGCATATTGACATGTCATGATCATGCATCATATTGTGCATTGCATTGATTGTGTTTCTTTCTCTATTGCCGGTATTTCTTCCCTCTCGGTAGACGTGATACGACGATGAGTTCGATGACACCGATGAAGAACTATAATATCTTCAGAAGTGCCAGGCAAGCAAAACCCCCTTGTTCATTCTGATACAATCCCACTCTCTTGCTCCTGCTCTCTTTTACTGCATTAGGACAACAACGATTCAACGGTTACATGCTGCGGTAGTTGAACCCCTTTATCCTCTGCATGACCTGTCATTGCCATAGTAAATAGATGAAACACACTAGCATGAGTAGGAGTTATTTGAGCCATGATGTGCCTACTCATTCATGCTTGTTTGTCATGCCTGCTACTGCTTAGAGTTGAGTCAGGTCTGATTCATCGGGGATGAATCAGAGGTGTGTGAGCATGTCCTACTGTGTGTGAGCTAAGTGTGTGAACATGATTTGGTAAAGGTAGAGGTGAGAGGCCATGTAGGAGTACATGGTGGGTTGTCTCATTGAAACTGTCCTCAGGAACTGAGTTCTGTGTTTGTGATCCATGAACAGCATTACCACACATTGGGTTCCGTAAACTCGACCCATCTCGACTTATTAATCAACATGATCTCTGTCCAGAGTTGCAACTAGTTTCGTGTTTGTAGGTAGTGTTAGTAGTCTACCAAGTGGCACCCGCATGTGGGCTTGGGATGACTAGGCACTGAGGTCTTGGTACCAAGTGGCACCGGATGGTGAACTTGGGAACCTCAGACACATCGTCTGGGGCCGTGAGCGACACCCCAGCCGGATCTCCTTGGATGGAACCCGAATAGGCGATAAACCGGACGAGAGACTTGTGTGTTTAGTCGGGTCATGGCCGACTCCTCGCCAAAGCTTCCGCTTGAAGGTTGCCGAGATACACGAGGTGTACATGGTAGTAAGTGGCGAGAGCGTGTGAAGAAGTACACCCTGCAGGTTAATATGATCTATTTGAATAGCCGTGTCCGCGTAAAGGACTTTTGGGTTGCCTGTACAGTTCATAGACAAGTGAAAGTGGATACTCTAAAATGCACAAGATAAGCGTGAGTGCTATGGATGGCGTTCTCGTAGGGAGACGGGAGCGGATCCATAGTGGTGTATTGATATGGTGAATATGTGGACTCGAGTCAAAGCTTTACTTGCAGTCCTAGTTCAGGATAACCATCGAGTCAAAGCTGGCTTGCTGCAGTCAAACTCCACCACCCCTTTATTGATACCGATGCATATGTAGATAGTTCTGATGTAAGTCTTGCTGGGTACATTTGTACTCACGTTTGCTTAATTTATGTTTTGCAGAGAGACTTCAGTCTCACTAGTGGTTCCGCGTGGACTTCGACGTTTAGCTTGTTTCCTCAGCTACAATCTTGTGCCCTCGGCAGGATCTGGTAGTTAGTCAGGCTTATCAACCTTTTTCATTTGTAGATGTCTGTACTCAGACATGTTAAGCTTCCGCTTGTGCCTTGACTTGTATGCTCCGTATGTTGGGTCATGAGACCCATGTTTGTAATATCTCGCTCCTTGGAGCCTAATGAATAAATACTTGAGTCGTAGAGTTATGTTGTGATGCCATGTTGTATTTACACATATCGAGCATATTGTGTGTATGATTGAAATGCTTGCGATGTGTGGGATCCGACAATCTAGTTGTTTATCCTTGGTAGCCTCTCTTATGGGGAAATGTAGACTTGTGCTTCCATGAGCCATAGTAGTCCGCTATAGCCCGGTTCACCGGAGTCCTCGCTAGCCCAAAGACTACCGCCAGACACTTGACCGCGGCATGTGTTTCACTTGCCGTTCGTGGTTCTGTCCCTTCGGGAAATGTCACGAGGTGACATCCGAGTCCTGCCTAGCTCTGCTACAGCCCGGGTTACGGAGTCCTCATAGCCCAAGCTACAGCCCGGATTCGCGCTGTCAACCGACATGCTCGAAGTTGATTCATGTATGCCTGTCCCCATGGGTTAGTGCCGCTTTGGGTTCACGACTAGCCATGTCGTCCCGTGTTCTTTGTCATATGGATGCTAGCGACACTATCATATACGTGAGCCAAAAGGCGCAAACGGTCCCGGCCATGGTAAGGCGACACCTGTGGAATACCGTGCGTGAGGCCGCAAGTGATATGAGGTGTTACCAGCTAGATCGATGTGACTTGGAATCGGGTCCCGACAGCTTTGGTATCGTGAGCCCGACTACTCAGAGGATTACCAAGCCAAGCTAGTCGGGTTGTGTCTAGAAATGCTTTAGTTATGTAAGGAATTGATTGTGAAGGAACGAAGGCTCTTTTTACTCCTTATACCTCATGGCCTTCTGATCTGAGTCATTCTCTTCTTTTCTACGGGGATTAAGAACTAGGCTTTCTCATCTTTCCATCAGGATCACGTGTTACTAATCCGTAGACTTATAGGATTGTTGGTTTCAAGCCTCAGTTAAGTTCCTACTACTTCCGTATGTTCATAGCTGGTCTTAGAACCTTGATATGATGTTGTTGAGTGGTTATGCCACCATTTTTGTAGCATGTCTTCAATCATTTTGAGCATTTACAGCCGTTATGTTGTCCGAGTCATCCCAGGTTTCTAAATAGTCTGATGCATTTGCAAATCCTTTCCCTCTGGTTTCGATGTTCCTTTAGGCCAGGTTAATCACACTAATTGTTGAGTTGAGGTATTCTATTGCCTCGACATCTATGTTGGAGCTATTATTATGACCCTAGGTGTCTAGAGTATCACCTAGTAATCCAGCCATGCTTTGTGTTCCCACTGTGATGATTCTGGCCATCGTTCTCGAAAGCATCTCGTGATGCCACTTAGTAGTAGGTATTCTACTCCTGGGTTTCTGAACCCGAGATTTCCCTACTTACTTCATGTTGTTAGTGTTGCTCGTACCTTAGGTTATTAGTAACCTTTGCATTAGTCCTCGAGGTCCATGGTATTTCCTTCTTCCAAATACTATGAACCGCTTATGCACTAGTGCAGAACTGGGCAATAGCACCGTTCAGAGGATTTTAGTGCCGGTTCCATAACCGCACTACAAGTGGGCACTAAAGCCCCCCTTTAGTACCGGTTCAAGACGAACCGGTGCTAAAGGGCAACCACGTGGCACGAGCCAGCCCGGGGCTCGAGTTTTAATACCGGTTGGTAACACCAACCGTACTATAAGGTTTGGGGGTTATTAGTTTTATGATTTCTTTTCATTTAATTTTGTGTTTCCATTTTAATTCTTTTTCGCTTGCTGGTATTTTACGATACTACACATTGTACACGTTATGCACACACACACACACACACACATATATATATATATATATATATATATATATATATATATATATATATATATATATATATATATATATATATATATAAGTAGAATTTCTAGTAGAACCAATCATGCATATATATATCATCAATGTCTCACAAACCACCATATTAATTAATTCACACATACACACATGTATAGCTATATACAATTTCTCCTACATATGCATGTTGCCTTCGGAGCCAGTGGCATTAGCCTAATTGGTGCCTTCGGAGCACGATGACAATCGGAAGTGGTTCATGGGGGCGGTAGCGGGTAATAGTATTCTCCCTTCGGATTTATGACCTGGTCGAGCAAAAATCCCGCTTATTTCTCTTGAAGTGCTTCTACGCTATCCGCTTCTAGGAGCTTGTCCCGCACCTCTGTGAACTGTTAAGAAGGAGATCAATATGCATGTGTATTAGTTGTGTGACTAGATATCGATAATGGTGTAAAATTGTGAATAGTGTTCGACAAGCGCACCCATTCCTGTCTTTGAGATCTGCTCCTTTCGGACGCCATCATGCGAATGTTCTCGCAAACGCAGAATGCACACAGATCAGTCCCTCATACCGCTTCAGGCCTCTACGAGAATGGAATTTGATCAGATAATAATTAATCAAGCATGATAATTAAAGAGATGGCAGCTAGCTAGCTAGCTAGTACTACTTAATTACTTACCTCGGGTCGAAGCCATTTAAGCTTTTTTTTCATTCGCCTTCCGTGACGCCGATGAACCTTGCCCAAGCCCTGCCCGCCGACAAATAAAATGAAGAAAGGGTTATTAAATAGTTCATATCATGAAATGACGAACTAAATAGGCCGAGATATATAGTTAATAATGATTGAAATTACCTGTTGACTATCCCAAACAAGATGTTATAGTCAGTATTTCCTTTGAGTAGTGAGTCCAGATTTCAACTGCTCCAAGGCCAACTTTAATGATACACAAGATCCAAGAAATCTGCATGCACACACGCTTGCATGTCTTAATTAAGCGGGCATATGTAAGCAAAAACATGTAGCTAGCTAGTAGGCAAAAACAGAGAATTTGTAGTACAAGACAGTGTGACTCACTTTGAAGTTGTAAGGAAGTAGTATATCTTCATTGTATTTGAGGCGCTTCAAGAACTCTAGCATGTTGTCCTCACGGCCTTTTCATGATGTGGATTTATTTGCCATGTGTATTCATTAACGGTGTTTGGGTCAATGAACCCAATGCCATTAAGGCCCACCTTTTCTCATTTCATACATCTTCATCCCGCATAATACCACGTAAAAGAATATAGTGAGGATAATTACAGGTAATGATTGATCAAAAGGATCACTACAGCTAGCTTGAGACTTAAATTACGAAAGAAATCACTTACGCATAATAGCAACCGATTTATAGATTTGTCAAGTGCGCCTTGATTGTATAACTGAAACAGTTTAGAATACTCAACGGTCACAGCTTTTTCGATGGTAGTAATGATCCTTCTTGACTTGCACCATGAGGGACTCTCGATTGATCTCTTGGTAATGTCCATGTACCATTGATGCAATTCATACATTCTCGTTGGGAGCTTCTTGACCTCGTCCGCTTGACCAAAGGTTTGCCCCGGACATATTTCCGCTTTATTTCATCCTCTGTAAGCACAGCATGGGCTCGATCTCGAGGAGTTGTCCAACAGTGATGTTGAGAACTTCAGCCTACATTATATGGTCCTTGGTTATTACCACATTACCCACCTCGAACGTAAACTGTTTTCCCACAATAATATTGGGCCACAGATCACACGTGTTGTTGGCACAACAAGCGAGGGATCGATTATGCCACTGCTCTCCCACCGGGAATGGTTTTCCCGCATTTTTGACAGCTGCTTGTTGTTTGCTCGATCCCGAGCTCGCCTCCTTACGTAGACGTGCTCGATTTAACTTCTTGATGTGGCGCTCATAGTCTGTGTCAACAGGCTTGGGAGCTGGTGGTTGAGCCATACGAATGAAGTGGTCAATCGTTTCCTCAGGCACTTTCTCCCTTGGCGGCGGTGGCGGTTTCGGTGCAAAATGGGCTTCCACCTCGGCCTTCGATATGGCTGCGTTTTCCTCCTCGGACTTGTCATAAGGCCTCTGCGGAAGAGGCGTGAGGCTTGAACCATATTTATATCGCTTGCCTCCGCCAGTATTTCTGTACTACCTCGACTGCACCGCTAGGCACCATAGCTGCGGGTGTCTCTTCTGCGATTGCCGAGGCGGCGGAGACGGCCGACGGGCTGAGTTGGACGAGGAGGAGGGCTGGTCAAGCTGTGCGGACTTGGAGGAGGAGGGCCCGAGGTTGTGCCGACTTGGAGGAGGAGGGACGCCCGACGCTGTGGCGGACTTGGAGGAGGAGGAGGGCCCGACACTTTGCCGGACTTGGAGGAGGAGTGTCCCGACACTTTGCCGGACTTGGTGGACTTGCAGGAGCGGAGTCTGCTGACTCGGTGGCGGACTTCGACGAGGAGTCGGCCGACGCGTGTCGGTGGCCTTCAAAGATGATGCAATCCTTTCTCCATAGGATGATACGATGTTTGGCCTCTCCAAGAAAGTGCTGCCGTCACCTCCGTGAATGTCAAGCTGTAGTTCAATATGGGTCCACCACCTCATCAACCAAGACACGAGCATAGCCCGCTGGAATCGGGTTGCAATGGAAGGTTGCGTCGGGGATTTGTAAAAGCAACGGCGTCCGCCACCTTCATGGATATGTTCTTCATTTTGAAGTGTAGCTCGCAGTTAGTGTTCTCCATGATGTCATCCACGGGGTATCTATCCAGCATTGCGTCGTCCGGGGCGGAACCCACGCTGCTTCTCGGCATGGATGGGGCGGTGCTATCCAATGTTGGATCATCCGCTAGCTGCTGCAATGCCGAGACCCCTTTGCTGGCTAAGTGAGTGGATCTGCTCTCGCCGCCGCTGGAATTTGACTGCTAATTCCGCTTGACTTGCTTCTAGGCCTTGAAGGCGTTCATAGTCCCGCTTCCTCTGCTCCTCCTCCATCTTCCTCTTATCCTCCGCAATCTTTTTTCTCGCACGGTTCTCAGAGTCGGTGTTCCACCAAAACCCTCATACCATGGAATAGCGCCTTGCCTCATGTTCTTCCCGGTGTTCAGGATTTCCCGGCACGCCAGAAGCTCGCTATTCTCTCTGTTGGGCTAGAACACCCCGATCGTGCCTCTTCTATTGCAACAAGTATCGCATCGTCGGCTCTGTTCGACATGCCTTCGTCAAACTTTGCCTGCCTTGGGTCCAACTCCCCCATGCGCATAGAACCAAGTCCTGCACTGGGGCCAGCTCTTAGTATCCGGAGGACACCTGCATCCTCCATCTCTTTCTCGACTTATCCCACTTAGGCATTGCCACCGCATAGCCACCGGCCCCACTTATGGAACTTATCCTTTTTGGCATTCTTCTTGTTTATTCTCGACCGCCCTTAGCTAATTCCGAATCCTTGAATTTCACGAAATCGTCCCAATGAGCACGTTGGTTCTCTAGTGTTCCCTCGAATCTCGGAGTCTTCCTTCCTCCTTGACGCATTTGTCCCATTCACGATTCTTGTGGTTCTTGAATGCAACCGCCATCTTCCTAAGAGCAGCGCCCTTGACTTTCTCGCACATCTCGCTTCGTGAAATGATCTCGTAGGGTGAAATGTTCCATGAGAGTATCCCAAAGCGTACCTTTTTGTGCTGCTGTCGGCGTAAGTAACATCCGGACGTGGCTTTGCTGGCTCTCTCCATTCTTGAAGGGAGATCGAGTTGGTCCTTCACAAGAACTCCGACCGATTTAACGAACTTGTCCGCAATCTTCTTAGGCGCTAATGGTTCGCCATTAGGTCCGATTGCCTCGATATTGTACTTTACGCCTCCTTCAACTTTTGTTCGGGCCTCGTTTCGTCCTGTTGCACAAGATTTGGTCGATCCGGATGGCTGAAAGAACAAAGATCGATTCGTTAATATATCTTCAAGTCATTTAAAACATGTGATGATCACCAGATGCCTGCTTATATAAATATATATACCTCGCCGGTCTTTGTTGTTTCAAGATCAACATGTTCTTCGTCATCATCATAATCATAGTTCATGACTTCATCAATTCGGTTGTCGCGATCGAATATCATATCACCCTCTCCGGTGTTGTTTAGAAATTCGGAGCCGTCATAATCTTCTTCATTCTGATCATCATCTGGCCCGTGAGGATGGCGTTTCATATCGAACATGGCCTGTTCTCCCTCTCTACCGGTATTGTCCGCCTAGCTTTTATTTAACTAATCCAAAAGAAATATAAAACAATTTAGTATTCAAATTACATCGTCTCGAATAATAGATATAATCTCGAATACATCGTCTCGAATAATAGATATAATCTCGAAAACATCGTCTCGAATAATAGATATAATCTCGAATACATCGCCTCGAATAATAGATATAATATCGAATACATCACCGGGCTAGGTAGCTAATAAAGATCGAATACTACGTAAGAATCTAGGACACTCGCGGTTCTCAAGGGCGCAAGCGGTGGACACCCAAAGAGAAGGAACCCTCACAGGTGAAGGAAATATGCCTTAGAGGCAATAATAAAGTTATTATTTATTTCCTCATATCATGATAAATGTTTATTATTCATGCTAGAATTGTATTATCTGGAAACATGATACATGTGTGAATAAATAGACAAACATAATGTCACTAGTATGCCTCCACTTGACTAGCTCACTAATCAAAGATGGTTATGTTTCCTAACCATAGACATGTGTTGTCATTTGATTAACGGGATCACATCATTAGGAGAATGATGTGATTGACTTGACCCATTCCGTTAGCCTAGCACTTGATCGTTTAGTATGTTGCTATTGCTTTCTTCATGACTTATACAAAGTTCCTACAACTATGAGATTATGCAACTCCTGCTTATCGGAGGAACACTTTGTGTGCTACCAAACGTCACAACGAATCGGGTGATTATAAAGGTGCTCTACAAGTGTCTCCAAAGGTACATGTTGGGTTGGCGAATTCGAGATTAGGTTTTGTCACTCCGATTGTCGGAGAGGTATCTCTCGGCCCTCTCGGTAATACACATCACTTAAGCCTTGCAAGCAATGTAACCAATGAGTTAGTTACGGAATGATGTATTACGGAACGAGTAAAGAGACTTGCGTAGCGAGATTGAACTAGGTATTGGATACCAACGATCGAATCTCGTGCAAGTAACATACCGATGACAAAGGGAATAACGATGTTGTTATGCGGTTTGACCGATAAAGATCTTCGTAGAATATGTAGGAGCCAATATGAACATCCAGGTTTCACTATTGGTTATTGACCGAAACAGTTCTAGGTCATGTCTACATAGTTCTCGAACCCGTAGGGTCCGCACGCTTAACGCTACGGCGATGCTTATATTATGAGTTTATGACTTTTGATGTACCGAAGGAGTTCGGAGTCCCGGATGAGATCGGGGACATGACGAGGAGTCTCGAAATGGTCGAGACGTAAAGATCAATATATTGGACGACTATATTCAGAGTTCGGAAAGGTTCCGAGTGATCGGGTATTTTTCGGAGTACCGGAAAGTTACGGGAATTCGCCGGGGAGTATATGGGCCTTATTGGGCCATACGGGAATAGAGGAGAGATGCCAAAAGGAAGGAGGCCTGCGCCCCCCTCCGTCCGATGGACAAGGCGCAGCCCCCTTCCTTCTTCCTCTCCCCTCTTTCCCCTTCTCCTACTCCAACAAGGGAGGTGGAATCCTACTAGGACTAGGGAGTCCTAGTAGGACTCCACACTGGCGCGCCTCCTAGGGCCGGCCTCCTCCCCCCTTGCTCCTTTATATACGGGGGCAGGGGGGCACCCCATGACACACAAGTTCATCATCGTGATCGTTCCTTAGCCGTGTGCGGTGCCCCCCTCCACCATAGTCCACCTCGATAATATTGTAGCGGTGCTTAGGTGAAGCCCTGCGACGATAGAACATCAAGATCGCCACCATGCCGTCGTCTTCGATGGAACTCATCCCGACACCTGCTGGATCGGAGTCCGGGATCGCCATCGAGCTGAACGTGTGCTGAACTCGGAGGTGCCGTGACGCTCGGTGCTTGGATCGGTCGGATCGTGAAGACGTCGACTACATCAACGCGTTGTCATAACGCTTCGCTTTCGGTCTCACGAGGGTACGTGGACAACACTCTTCCCTCTCGCTATGCATCACCATGATCTTGCGTGTGCGTGGGAAATTTTTGAAATTACTACGCTCCCCAACAAAGGCATCCGAGCCTGGTTTTATGCGTTGATGTTATATGCACGAGTAGAACACAAGTGAGTTGTGGGCGATATAAGTCATACTTGCTTACCAAAGATGTCATACTTTGGTTCGGCGGTATTGTTGGATGAAGCGCCCGACCGACATTACGCCAGACGCTTACGCGAGACTGGTTCTACCGACGTGCTTTGCACATGTGTGGTGGCGGTGTCTGTTTCTCCAACTTTAGTTGAACTGAGTGTGGCTACGCCCGGTCCTTGCGAAGGTTAAAACAGCACTAACTTGACGAACTATCGCTGTGGTTTTGATGCGTGGTAAGAATGGTTCTTGCTCAGCCCGTAGCAACCACGTAAAACTTGCAACAACAAAGTAGAGGACGCCTAACTTGTTTCTCCAGGCATGTTGTGACGTGATATGGTCAAGACGTGATGCTATATTTTATTGTATGAGATGATCATGTTTTGTAACCGAAGTTATCGGCAATCGGCAGGAGCCATATGGTTGTCGCTTATTGTATGAAATGCAACGCCACATAATTGCTTTACTTTATCACTAAGCGGTAGCGATAGTCGAGAAGCAATAGATGGCGTAACGACAACGATGCTACGATGGAGATCAAGGTGTCACGCCGGTGACGATGGTGATCACGACGGTGCTTGGAGATGGAGATCACAAGCACAAGATGATGATGGCCATATCATATCACTTATATTGATTGCATGTGATGTTCATCCTTTATGCATCTTATCTTGCTTTGATTGACGGTAGCATTTTAAGATGATCTCTCACTAAAATTATCAAAAGTGTTCTCCCGAGTATGCACCGCTGCCAAAGTTCGTCGTTCCTGCACACCACGTGATGATCGGGTGTGATAAGCTCTCGTCCATCTACAACGGGTACAAGCCAGTTTTGCACACGCGAATACTCAGTTAAACTTGACGAGCCTAGCATATGCAGATATGGCCTCGGAACACGGAGACCGAAAGGTCGAGCGTGAATCATATAGTAGATATGATCAACATAGTGATGTTCACCATTGAAAACTACTCCATCTCACGTGATGATCGGTTATGGTTTAGTTGATTTGGATCACGTGATCACTTAGATGACTAGAGAGATGTCTGTCTAAGTGGGAGTTCTTAAGTAATATGATTAATTGAACTTAAATTTATCATGAACTTAGTCCTGGTAGTATTTTGCAAATTATGTTGTAGATCAATAGCTTGCGTTGTTGCTTTCATATGTTTATTTTGATATGTTCCTAGAGAAAATTATGTTGAAAAATGTTAGTAGCAATGATGCGGATTGGATCCGTGATCCGAGGTTTATCCTCATTGCTGCACGTAAGAATTATGTCCTTGATGCACCGCTAGGTGACAGACCTATTGCAGGAGCGGATGCGGGCGTTATGAACATTTGGCTAGCTCAATATGATGACTACTTGATAGTTTAGTGCACCATGCTTAACGGCTTAGAATCGGGACTTCAAAGACGTTTTGAACGTCATGGACCATATGAGATGTTCCAGGAATTGAAGTTAATATTTCAAGCAAATACCCGAGTTGAGAGATATGAAGTCTCCAACAAGTTCTATAGCTAAAAGATGGAGGAGAATCGCTCAACTAGTGAGCATGTGCTCAGATTGTCTGGGTACTTCAATCGCTTGAATCAAGTGGGAGTTAATCTTCCGGATAAGATAGTGATTGATGAAATTCTAGTCACCATCACTAAGTTACTAGAACTTGGGATGAACTATAATATGCAAGGGATAACGGAAACGATTCCCAAGCACTTCGTGATGCTGAAATCGATGAAGGTAGAAATCAAGAAAAACATCAAGTGTTGATGGTTGACAAGACCACTAGTTTCAAGAAAACGGCAAAGGGAAGAAGGGGAACTTCAAGAAGAACGGCAAGCAAGTTGCTGCTCAAGTGAAGAAGCCCAAGTATGGTCCTAAGCCCGAGACTAAGTGCTTCTACCGCAAAGGGACTGGTCACCGAAGTGGAACTGCCCCAAGTATTTGGCGGATAAGAAGGATGGCAAAGTGAACAAAGATATATTGGATATACATGTTATTGATGTGTGCTTTACTAGTGTTTATAGCAACCCCTCGGCATTTGATACTGGTTCAGTTGCTACGAGTAGTAACTCAAAACGGTAGTTGCGTAATAAATGTAAACTAGTTAAGGGCGAGGTGACGATGTGTGTTGGAAATAGTTCCAAGATTGATATGATCATCATCGCACACTCCCTATACTTTCGGGATTAGTGTTGAACCTAAATAAGTGTTATTTGGTGTTTGCGTTGAGCATGAATATGATTTGATCATGTTTATTGCAATACGGTTATTCATTTAAGTTAGAGAACAATTGTTGTTCATTTACATGAGTAAAACCTTCTATGGTCATACACACCAATGAAAATGGTTTGTTGGATCTCGATCGTAGTGATACACATATTCATAATATTGAAGCCAAAAGATGCAAAGTTAATAATGATAGTGCAACTTGTTTGTGGCAATCGCTGCTTAAGTCATATTGGTATAAAGCGCATGAAGAAACTCCATGCTGATGGGATTTTGGAATCACTTGATTATGAATCGCTTGATGCTTGCGAACCATGTCTCTTGGGCAAGATGACTAAAACGCCGTTCTCCGGAACAATGGAGCAAGCAACAGATTTGTTGAAAATCATACATACTGATGTATGTGGTCCGATGAATATTAAGGCTTGCAGCGGGTATCATTATTTTCTGACTTTCACAGATGGTTTGAGCAGATATGAGTATATCTACTTAATGAAATAGAAGTCTGAAACATTTGAAAAGTTCATATAATTTCAGAGTGAAGTGAAAAATCATCGTAACAAAGTTTCTACGATCTGATCGTGGAGAAGAATATTTGAGTTACGAGTTTGGTCTTCAGTTAAAACAATGTGAAATAGTTTCACTACTCACGCCACCTGGAACACCACAGCATAATGGTGTGTCCGAACGTCATAACCGTACTTTATTGGATATAGTGCAATCTAAGATGTTTCTTACCGATTTACCACTATCGTTTTGGGGTTATGCATTAGAGACAACTACATTCACATTAAATAGGGCACCATCTAAATCCGTTGAGACGACACCGTATGAACTATGGTTTGGCAAGAAACCTAAGTTGTCGTTTCTTAAAGTTTGAGGTTGCAATGCTTATGTGAAAATGTTTCAACCTGATAAGCTCAAACCCAAATCGGAGAAGTGCGTCTTCATAGGATACCCAAAAGAAAATATTGGGTACACCTTCTATCACAGATCCGAAGGCAAGACATTCGTTATGGATCCTTTCTAGAGAAGGAGTTTCTCTCGAAAGAAGTGAGTGGGAGGAAAGTAGAACTTGATAAGGTAATTGTACCTTCTCCCTTATTGGAAAATAGTTCATCACAGAAATCTGTTCCTGTGACTACTACACCAATTAGTGAGGAAGCTAATGATGATGATCATGTAACTTCAGATCAAGTTACTACCGAATCTCGTAGGTAAACCAGAGTGAAATCCGCACCAGAGTGGTACGGTAATCCTGTTCTGGAGGTCATGCTACTTGACCATGACGAACCTACAAACTATGAGGAAGCAATGATGAGCCCAGATTCCGCAAAATGGCTTGAGGTCATGAAATCTGAGATGGGATCCATGTATGAGAACAATGTATGGACTTTGGTTGACTTGCCCGATGATCGGCAAGCCATAGAAAATAAATGGATCTTCAAGAGGAAGACGGACGCTGATAGTAGTGTTACTATCTACAAAGCTATAATTGTCGCAAAAGGTTTTCGACAAGTTCAATGTGTTGACTACGATGAGAGTTTCTCACTCGTATCTATGCTTAAGTCTGTCCGAATCATGTTAGCAATTGCCGATTTTATGAAATCGGCAAATGGATAAACAAAACTGCATTCCTTAATGGATTTATTAAAGAAGAGTTGTATATGATGCAACCAGAAGGTTTTGTAAATCCTAAAGGTGCTAACAAAATATGCAAGCTCCAAAGATCCATCTATGGACCGGTGCAAGCATCTCGAGTTGGAATATACGCTTTGATAAGTTGATCAAAGCATATAGTTTTATACGCAGACTTGCGGTGAAGCCTGATTTACAAGAAAGTGAGTGGGAGCACTACAACATTTCGATAAGTATATGTGAATGACATATTTTTGATCGGAAATAATGTAGAATTATTCGCAAAGCATAAAGGAGTGTTTGAAAGGAGTTTTTAAAGAAAACCTCGATGAAGCTGCTTATATATTGAGCATCAAGATCTATAGAGATAGATCAAGACGCTTGATAAGTTTTTTCAATGAGTACATACCTTGACAAGATTTTGAAGTAGTTCAAAATGGAACAGTCAAAGAAAGAGTTCTTGCCTGTGTTACAAGGTGTGAAATTGAGTAAGACTCAAAGCCCGACCACGGCAGAAGATAGAAAGAGAATGAAAGTCATTCCCTATGCCTTGGCCATAGGTTATATAAAGTATGCCATGTTGTGTACCAGATCTATTGTATACCCTACACTGATTTTGGCAAGGGAGTACAATAGTGATCTAGGAGTAGATCACTGGATAGCGGTCAAAATTATCCTTAGTGAAATAAGGATATGTTTCTCGATTATGGACATGACTAAAAGGTTCGTCGTAAAAGGTTACGTCGATGCAAGTTTTGACACTAATATAGATGACTCTAAGTCTCAATCTAGATACATATTGAAAGTGGGAGCAATTAGCTAGAGTAGCTCCGAGCAGAGTATTGTTGACATAGAAAATTGCAAAATACATACGGATCTGTATGTGATGTACCGCTGACTAGAATTATCTCACAAGCAAAACATGATCACACCGTAGTACTCTTTGGGTGTTAATCACATAAGCGATGTGAACTAGATTACTGACTCTAGTAAACCCTTTGGGTGTAGGTCACATGACGATGTGAACTATGGGTGTTAATCACATGGTGATGTGAACTATTAGTGTTGAATCACATGGCGATGTGAACTAGATTATTGACTCTAGTGCAAGTGGGAGACTGAAGGAAATATGCCCTAGAGGCAATAATAAAGTTATTATTTATTTCCTCATATCATGATAAATGTTTATTATTCATGCTAGAATTGTATTATCTGGAAACATGATACATGTGTGAATACATAGACAAACATAATGTCACTAGTATGCCTCTACTTGACTAGCTCATTAATCAAAGATGGTTATGTTTCCTAACCATAGACATGTGTTGTCATTTGATTAACGGGATCACATCATTAGGAGAATGATGTGATTGGCTTGACCCATTCCGTTAGCCTAGCACTTGATCGTTTAGTATGTTCCTATTGCTTTCTTCATGACTTATACAAAGTTCCTACAACTATGAGATTATGCAACTCCCGTTTACCGGAGGAACACTTTGTGTGCTACCAAACGTCACAACGAATCGGGTGATTATAAAGGTGCTCTACAAGTGTCTCCAAAGGTACATGTTGGGTTGGCGTAATTCGAGATTAGGTTTTGTCACTCCGATTGTCGGAGAGGTATCTCTGGGCCCTCTCGGTAATACACATCACTTAAGCCTTGCAAGCAATGTAACCAATGAGTTAGTTACGGAATGATGTATTACAGAATGAGTAAAGAGACTTGCCGGTAACGAGATTGAACTAGGTATTGGATACCAACGATCGAATCTCAGGCAAGTAAAATACCGATGACAAAGGGAACAACGTATGTTGTTATGCGGTTTGACCGATAAAGATCTTCGTAGAATATGTAGGAGCCAATATGAACATCCAGGTTCCACTATTGGTAATTAACCGAAACAGTTCTAGGTCATGTCTACATAGTTCTCGAACCCGTAGGGTCCGCACGCTTAACGCTATGATGATGGTTATATTATGAGTTTATGTGTTTTGATGTACCAAGGAGTTCGAGTCCCGGATGAGATCGGGGACATGACGGGAGTCTCGAAATGGTCGAGACGTAAAGATCGATATATTGGACGACTATATTCGGAGTTCGGAAAGGTTCCGAGTGATTCGGGTATTTTTCGGAGTACCGGAAAGTTACGGGAATTCGCCGGGGAGTATATGGGCCTTATTGGGCCATACGGAATAGAGGAGAGAGGCCAAAAGGAAGGAGGCCTGCGCCCCCCCCTCTGGTCCGAATTGGACAAGGGGCGCAGCCCCCCTTTCCTTCTTCCTCTCCCCCTCTTTCCCCTTCTCCTACTCCAACAAGGGAGGTGGAATCCTACTAGGACTAGGGAGTCCTAGTAGGACTCCACACTTGGCGCGCCCCCTCCTAGGGCCGGCCTCCTCCCCCCTTGCTCCTTTATATACGGGGGCAGGGGGGCACCCCATGACACACAAGTTGATCATCGTGATCGTTCCTTAGCCGTGTGCGGTGCCCCCCTCCACCATAGTCCACCTCGATAATATTGTAGCGGTGCTTAGGCGAAGCCCTGCGGCGATAGAACATCAAGATCGTCACCACGCCGTCGTGCTGACGGAACTCATCCTCGACACACTGCTGGATCGAAGTCCGGGGATCGTCATCGAGCTGAACGTGTGCTGAACTCGGAGGTGCCGTACGTTCGGTGCTTGGATCGGTCGGATCGTGAAGACGTACGACTACATCAACCGCGTTGTCATAACGCTTCCGCTTTCGGTCTACGAGGGTACGTGGACAACACTCTTCCCTCTCGTTGCTATGCATCACCATGATCTTGCGTGTGCGTAGGAAATTTTTTGAAATTACTACGTTCCCCAACAACAGGATCATAGCTGAAGTGAGATCCCTGAAGAAACTGCCAGGTATTGGAGAACCTGCCGCCCTCTAACGCAACCATGTAGCGATGGACGTGCTCGTCCTCCTCCCTCGACACGGCGACGTACCACCTCCGGCGGGCCGCTCCTCCGCACCAAAACTGGCCCACGCGAACGCCACCAAACGAGATCAGGGTCGACGACGGACCCGGGGCGGGTTCCTTATCAGCGGCACGCCCCTCCAGCAGCACCTCCCAAAGCCAGCCGTGGAGCCCGATTCCCGACATGAGTCAGCCGGACGTCGTCATGGACGACGTCGACGGCGAGGATGCGGGTCGCATCGTCGAGAACAAATACTAGCTATATGCCCACAAAAAGTAACATTTCTTTAATGATTGGATTTTGATAACTAAAATTTCTAACATTTCTATATAATAACATTTCTAACAATGCTATATATAACTAACATTTCTATAACATTTCTAATATTTCTATAACTAAAAACAGAAAAAAATTATAACATTTCTATATATATAACTAACATTTGTATAACATTTCTAATATTTCTAGAACTAAAAAAAAGAAAAATTTCTAACTTTTTATAACTATTTCTATAACTAAAAAACAGAAAAATTTCTAACAATTCTTACTTTTTATAACTATTTCTATAACTGAAAAACAGAAAAATTTCTAACAATTCTAACATTTCTAACTATTCTAACAATTCTAACATTTCTAACTATTCTAACAATTCAAACATTTATAACTATTTCTGGAAAACAGAAAAATTTCTAACAATTTCTAAAAAACAGAAAAAATTTCTAACTATTTGTATAACTAAAAACCAAAAAATGTATGTGTGTGTGTGCGCCACAAAGTAGGCGAGGGATGACGGGCGGCGACGGGAGGGCAGACGGCAGGCGCGGCGGCGACGAGGATGACGACAGCAGGGGACAGGGGCGGGCGGCGACGGCAGCGGGAGGGACGAGGCGGGCGGCGGCGGCGACGACGGGACGATCTGTATGGCGCCGACGACGGGACGGGACGACGCGGACGGGCAGGGCACGGGCGGCGGTGGCGACGGGACGACGGGGCACGGGACGACGGGCGGCGGCAGCGAGGGGCGAGGCGGCGGCGAGGCGGCGACGAGGATGGAGACGATATAGGGGCGGCGGCAGTGCGAGAGGAGAAGAAGCCGATGAGAAACTGAAATTTTGTAAGTGTTGTTTATATAGGAGGGCCTTTAGTACGGTTGGAGCCACCAACCGGTACTAAAGGCCGCTTTTGGCCAGCCCAAGCGGCGAAGCGACCCCTTTAGTACCGGTGGTGGCACAAACCGGTATTAAAGCCCCCCTTTAGTACGGTTGGTGCCACGACCCGGTATTAAAGGGGTCTTACAAGCAGTGCGGTGCGGCAAGTTTAGTCCCACCTCGCTAGCCGAGGGGCGACCGCACTGGTTTATAAACCCCCGTGCGGTAGCTCTCTCGAGCTCCTCTCCAAAGCAGGCCTACTGGGCCTACGTGTTCTGTGCTGCCCTGTGGGCCCACTGGGCCTTTGCGGGCCTGCATCCTGGCCTAACAACAGGTTGGGTTTCTAGTCGTATGCAGGCTGATTTGGCCTAGTAGGCGGGCTTTTTTATTTTTTTTGCTTTATTTATTTTTGTGTTGTTTTTTTTTGTATTTAGAGTTTCTTTGTGAATATTTTTGCTTTAGGTACAAAAAATTACAAACTTTCTGTTAGTGCCCGTAGTTTTCAAATTTGAATAGTTTAAATTTTGAATTATTTGAAATTAGTGTGAATCACTAGTTTGTGAATAACTTAACTTTAAAAATCAGTAAAGGCATGAAAGAATTTGTTTGCACATAAAATTTCTTCGCTTTCAAATGCCAAAACACATAACTACCCTAACTATTACAGAGATTCCCCTCGGGTGTGAAACACGAAGAAAGTGATGATAGTGAAGCCGATCACATCCTGATCTTTGGGTGTGAAACTTTTCTTCAAGGTGTCCCTTTGCGCCAGTAACCATGGAAAATCTTCATCATTTAACGGATGCTCGGGTCAATATTCACTTTGTGAATGGAGCAATTTCATCAAACTTTTCATAATCTTCTCGACTTGTCTGCCTTGTCATCCACTCCCACGATGTTTCTCTTCCCGTAAAGAACTATGTGCCGCTTTGGCTCATCGTGCGATGCATTCGCTTCCTTATCTTTTCTTTTTCTTAGCTTGGTAGACATGTCCTTCACATAGAAAACCTGTGCCACATCATTGGCTAGGACGAATGGTTCGTCTACATACGCAAGATTGTTGAGATCCACTGTTGTCATTCCGCATCGCGGGTCTTCCGTTACCCGCCTCGTGTCATATTGACCCATTTGCACCAAACAAAGGGACCTTTAAACCACGCCGATAGTCAAGTTCCCACATGTCCCGTGTATATAACCATAATATGTTTCCTTTCCGCCTTGGTTTCTGCATCAAAGCGACACCACTGTTTTGGTTGGTGCTCTTCTTATCTTGGGCGATCGTGCAAAATGTATTACCATTTATCTCGCACTTTGAAAGTCATTATATTCAAGATGGTAACTGGGACAGCAAGTACAGGTCATCTTCAATAGAGGTGTCATGCATGGTACGTGTTCGCAACCACCGGCGAAACTCCCGGTTTGTTCACGTGTAATCCACCATCGACCGCTCGGGTGTTTGGAGCGTAGCAAATTCTTGTGTTCATCCATATACGGAGCCACCAAGGCGGAATTCAGAGAACTGTAGTGTGCTTCAGTGAGAGAATGTCCGTCCATACATATTATTTGTTCCTCCTAGCGTGCCTTCTCCATCCATGCGCCCTTATGCCGCGATTCAGAACACCAATCGGCTTAAGGTCAGAATAAAGTCAATACAAAACTAAATGACCTCCTCATTTTGATGGCCCTTGGAGATGCTTCCTTCGGCCTAGCACGGTTATGAACATATTTCTTTAAGACTCCCATGAACCTCTCAAAGGGGAACATATTGTGTAGAAATACAGACCCAAAACGTTAATCTCTTCAAGATAGGTGAACTAGGACGTGCGTCATGATGTTGAAGAAGGATGGTGGGAACACCAACTCGAAACCGACAAGACATTGCACCAAATCATTCTCAGAACCTTGGTATGATTTGTGGATCGATTACCTTCGAGAGATTGCATTGAGAAATGCACATAGCTTCACAATGGCTAATCGAACGCTTTCGAAAGCCCCTCAATGCAACCGGAAGCGATTGCGTCATAATCACGTGGCAGTCATGAGACTTTAGGTTCGGAACTTTTTCTCTGCCATGTTTATTATTCCCTTTATATTCGACGATAGCCGACGGTACCTTAATATCGAAAGGCATTCAAAGAAGATTTCCTTCTCTTCTTTGGTAAGAGCGTAGCTTGCATGACCTCGATGTATGCCGTCTTCTCCGTGCATACGTTGCTGGTCCTCCCATGCCTCGTGTATCTTTTGTCTTCCCATACACGCCCAAGAAGCCAAGCAGGTCACGCAAAGATTCTTCGTCACGTGCATCACGTCGATTATGGAGCGGACCTCTAGGTCTTTCCAATATGGCAGGTCCCAAAATATAGATATCTTCTTCCACATGGGTGCGTGTCCGTCGGCGTCCTTCGAACATGTTGTCCGCCAGACCTTTTCCAAATATCACCTTCAAATCCTTGACCATATCATGTACATCAGCACCGATGCGGTGGCGAGGCTTCGTCCGGTGATCCGCCTCACCTTTGAAATGCTTTCCTTTCTTTCTTACGGATGCCCGCTCGGAAGAAATTGACGATGTCCTGTACACATTCTTCTTACAACTATTCAAATATATCTTGTTGGTATCATCCAAACAAAGCGTGCATCCGCAGTATCCCTTGTTTGTCATCACGAAAGGTTACCGAGAGCAGGCCAATCATTGATGGTCACGAACAGCAACGCCTTTAGGTCAAATTCTTCCCCATGTGCTCATCCCACGCACGCACACCTGTTCCATTCCACGGTTGTAAGAGTTCTTCAACTAATGGCCTTAGGTACACATCAATGTCGTTGCCGGGTTGCTTAGGGCCTTGGATGAGCACGGCATCATAATGAACTTCCGTTCATGCACAACCAAGGAGGAAGGTTATACAAACATAGAGTCACAGTGCCAGGTGCTATGGTTGCTGCTCTGCTCCCCAAAAGGATTAATGCCATCTGCGCTTAGACCAAACCATACGCTCCTTGCGCCATCCGCAAACTCCTTCCGTATTTCTTTCGATTTTTCTCCACTGCGACCCGTCGTGGTACTCTCAACTTTCCATCTTTCTTACGGTCTTCTCGTGCCATCGCATCGCCTTGGCATGCTCTTTGTTTTGGAAAAACGTTTCAACCGTGGTATTATAGGAGAATACCACATCACCTTGGCAGGAATCTTCTTCCGGGCACTCGCCTCGACATCACCAGGTCATCGCGCTGATCTTATAGCGCAATGCACCACATACCGGCAAGCGCTCAAATCCTCGTACTCACCGCGGTAGAGGATGCAATCATTAGGGCATGCATGTATCTTCTGCACCTCTAACCCTAGAGGGCGACAGCCTTCTTTGCTTCGTATGCACTCTCGGGCAATTCGTTGTCCTTTGAAGCATATCCTTTATCATTACCAGCAACTTTCCAAATCCCTTGTCGATACACCATCCTCTCGCCTTCCATTGCAGCAATTCCAGTGTGGTGCCCAGCTTTTTCTTGTCACCTACACAATTCGGGTACAACAATTTTTTGTGATCCTCTAACATGCGCTGCCACTTCTTCTTCTCCAAATCACTTGCACAGTTTCTCTTTGCATCGGCAATGGCCCGACCTAGATCATCAACGGGCTCATCTGATGCCTCTTCTTCAGCTTCTTCCCGCATTGCCGGCTCAGCTTCTTCCCGCATTGCCAGCTCAGCTTCTTCCCCCATTGTTGTATCATCGTATTCAGGGAACCCATGGCCAGGATAGTTGTCGTCGTCCTCTTCTTCTTCATTGTCTTCCATCATAACCCCTCTTTCTCCGTGCTTGGTCCAAACATTATAGTGGGGCATGAAACCGACTCAAACAGTGGACGGAATGGTTCTTGACGAGAGTAATTGTGACCATTCTTACAGCCAGCACATGGACAAGGCATAAAACCATCCGCCCGCTTGTTTGCCTCGATCATAAGCGAGAAAAGTATGCACGCCTCAACGAATCGGGAGAGCATCGGTCATCGACATCCATTGCCAGCTCATCTTCATTACACAACACCGAATAGACCAAATTAATACAAGTTCATACATAAAGTTCATACAACACTTAAATGCAACAAACAAATAACTCTCTAGCTAAAGCATTTAAATGCAACAACAAATGCGATCAAGATCGCAACTAAGGTAACAATTGATCCAACAAAGATAATGATACCAAGCCTCACTATCGATGGCATATTTTCTAATCTTTCTAATCTTCAAGCGCATTTTCTCCATCTTGATCTTGTGATCATCGATTTACATCGGCAACATGCAACTCCAATTCCATCTTCTCCCCCTCAATTCTTTTCAATTTTTCTTTCAAGTACTCGTTTTCTCTTTCAACTAAATTTAACCTCTCGACAATAGGGTCGGTTGGAATTTCCGGTTCACATACCTCCTAGAAAAAATTTCTATGTCAACTTTATGGGCATAATTTGTCATAAACACGAAATGCAACTAGTTTTAAAAGAGAATATATATAACACATCCGAATCATAACAAGGACGAGGGCCGACGGGAACGGATATCAAAACCATGGCACTATATGTATAACAAACAAAGTACGGGTAAGATAATTATACGAGTAACTATATATCCAAATCACACAAACATCAATTTTTATATAAAATTTCATGAACAAGAGGCTCACCACAAGGTGGTGCCATGACGGAGACGGTGCGGGCGATCGACGGTGGTTACGATGGAGATTTAGAAGGCACTAAGTAAACCACACCTACATATGCAAACTAAGTGTTATTTTGACCTCAAATTGCATATAAATCAAATACTAGCACATATATATATATATATATATATATATATATATATATATATATATGTATATATATATATATATATATATATATATATATATATATATATATATATATATATATATATCCTCCCAAATTACTAAACTCACAAATTAATCACTATATAAAGCATTGCAAGAGCTAATCTAGCAATGAGAGATGAAAGGACAAAGTTGCTAACCTTTGTGATCATTTGAATGGATGGGGCCTTCAAATCTTGACAAATTTTGGGCAAAATGTGTGATGAGCTCGAGAGGAAGAGGGAAGAACAGAGAGGAGAGGGAAAGGGGAAGAACAGAGCGAGCTCGGGTGGACGAAGGGTTTATAGAAGACCTTTAGTACCGGTTCGTGCCAAGAACCGGTACTAAAGGGCCTGGAGGGGCCCCAGTCTGACAACATCCTGCCACCACTCTCATTAGTACCGGTTCGTGGCACGAACCGTGCTAAAGGTTCGCCATGAACCGGTACTAGTGAAAGCGGCCCGGCTAGCCGTTGGAACCGGCACAAATGTATACATTAGTGCCGGCTCAAATTCAAACCGGCACTAATGTGCTTCACGTTTGACCCTTTTTCTACTAGTGATGGCAGAAGTTCCTCGCTAAACCGAAGGATCACAATCAGAGTACTCTTGAGGAGTTCTCCATTCATAATTGTGAATCTGCAAGTTCTACCTTTCTGCATGAGTTATCTGGAAGAAACCTGTTGAACTTGTTTCGACATATTAATCTATGCATCCACAACTCAGAAAGATATATGTTCCTTTGAGATGTTTCCATTGTAGTTGTATTCCGATCCCCGTCTATCAGTTGGTAGTCAGGAGTAGTTGTGCATTCATGTTATCGATGCCTATTACTCATGTGGTCCGTCAAGCCATTCTATTCCGGAATGACTAGGAGAAACAAACTCTAGTACCTCATCCATATCCAAGATTGGGTCAAAGCAGTTGTGTTCCGCAGATCAAAATGCTAATCTAGCTCTTGTTCTGTTCTACCCTGGAGTATTACCATATTTATATCAAGAATATCATGGGAATTGCACACCATTCTATGAACTCTTGATACAGTGATACTTCTCGCCCTCATTATTCATTTCTCGGCTCCCGTGTTGTTGCAACCGGAATGCCGACAAGTGAACCGTGATGTGTGAAATCAATACTCCTAGCAACCGTGTTGCTTGGTAGTTCATGGACAATATTCTTATCCTTAGCATGTTGATTATTGAATCATCATCCTAAGATTGATCGTGCTACCTAGTCTATATTTCCGGGTGCACTCATCGACCAAGGAGTTAGGATTGTGACAATCCCTCGCTCCTTGATCATATCGTCTTGCCCTGAAAAGCAAGATTGTTCTCGAGCTTAATAACATATCGGTGGTTCGTGGTTTCCGAATATCTTCTCGGAAGTATTACCAAAGTTGTCCCCGACTATTATGTTGAGCTCGTGATCGTTGGTTTTCCTCTAAACCAGCCATTCTCCAAGAATCTGTGTTGGATACCCCTGAGCTAGTTGGTTAAGCTAAACAATAACTTGGAGAGTTGCAAGATAAAAGCTTGCCCAACTTAGTTCGTCCCAAAGGGATATGCATGTGTTTGTGTGTGTATTGAAGAAAGATGATATCTTCACCGATTAACACTTGTGATCAGTTCTTGGATCTATTTTCTTGTCAACACTTTGACTTGAGTATGGGCTATCGTCAAGTCAAATCAGAACCAACGATATTCGTAATGTTGTCTTACTCGTGGTTGATTCCTCGAGCATACACCATTACATCTTTTGGTCTGACCAATGCTATCACCGTGTTCACATGATGGTGGAAGTCCAGTGATATGGAAATTCCGATGAGTTGTTGTTGAGCCCATCAGCAGCATTTTGTCTCCCCCATGATTCATGTTGAACATCAACCTAGTGTTGGAAACTTTGTAAGCAATGCCTTCGTGTTTCGTTCATGAAGCTTATGCTTGGATGAAAGAAGTGACTTTCTCCAAGTTCACGTGCATTAGGTGTAAGTTGCCGCCGTGAATTTGAGAAAGGATTGTTTTGTCTCCCTTGGAATCATCCCAAGTCAGTCATGCATACGTGTGAAGTATTCTATGTTTTGGTAGATTAATTACCTCCACTCCATATGTGTTCCTAGCACACCAAGCCACTGATTGAATTGTTCAAGGAGGAGAAGCTCCTTCTTAAGAGCTAACCCAGGCTTATAAAAGGACTTCGATATCCTCGTTGATGGTTCCCCACCTGAACTCGGTAGTGTTTTATTATAAGACTACTACGTGGTCATGCTTGTTTTGGACAACATGTTCACATGTTGTAGCAGAACCAGCTCATATTCTGGAGCTTACTACCGTAGCTCATTTCCCGAGAATCTCGCAACGCCATCTCGTCGATTTGTGTTGCAAACTTTCATTTATCTTCTAGACTCGATGAGTCTGGATTACTCTGACAATAGCCAGATCTGAATCTCAGGCAGATATGATGGCTGGAACATTTCCAAGATCAATGATGTAGGTTCCGACGAGGTTGATGTTCTGGCCAACACACCTAGCCGGAATATCTATTATTGTAGTATCTTGAACAAGCAATTCAACCCTTCTCCATGAGGATTTGGTATGACTTATTCCACAAGTTGTTCCTTATGGATTTTTTTTGTGCTCCCGAAGTCCGACCTTTGCTTGATGGCCATGTCGATGCTTTTAAGCATGATCGTGGTAGCTAGAACATCAGGGAGAACATCAGAAGCGGAGTGCTAAATGTCTCTCGGTCGATCATCCAGATTTCGTTCTCTTGGCCTCGCTAAGGGGAAGTCTGAGAAGGTGTTATCTTCCTTTGTATCCGCATCATCCATCACTATTCATCATGGTAGTAAGATGTGTTGCTAGGATCCTCGGCACGGATGTTGGTAAAACCTTGATGACTAAGGAAATGCTCAAGTTCTTGAGAGCACACTCAGTCACTAGGTTATATTCTTGGAATCAACTGGACTGTGCCTTCCATTTGCTGAGTTGTTCCATAACCAAAGTTTCTTTTCCAAAATTGAATATGTCATTCCTTTGAACTCCACCAATCGATTGTTGGTGAATTGCCTTAGCCTGGTATGGAGAGTTTCAATGATCCTTTCCGATAGAGTTTCTTTCTAACGTCATCGAGTTGGATGAAGATCTAGAAAGCAAAGACGTCAAGATCAATATGAAACAATGAATCAACATCTTGAGAAGGACAGTTGGATCGTGAAGATCGTGTTAGCTTGTGACCCCTCTGACTTCTTACCTCACGACTTGAATCTCGGGACGAGATTCTTGTTTAGTAGGGGTGAGCTGTCACATCCCTAGTTCTGGTATGCTCTAGGCTAGCCCTTCATGTGTGCATCATGTTTAAATTTCTCAGAAACTTGAAATGGGGATGTTCAAACCCTAGCATCAAAAGGAATTCAAATAGGTTCAACCAAAATATTTCTCAATGATTTCAAAATGCCCTTTAAAAATGTTCATCATTTCTGGATCAAGGTGGAAGCATCTACCAAAAATGGTTCACATTTTTGCAGGACATATTTGGACTTTGAATTAATCCAAACATATTTGAATTGGGGCTATTTAAATGCTATATAGATTTTAGATGCTCCAAAAATGTTGGAAATTGTTAAGGGTCACTGGAATAATTCAGAAAGCACCCATAATTATTTCTAGGATTTTATGAAATGGTTTACCATTATTACTAAACCAAAACAGAGAAACGAAATAGAAAACAGAAACAACTGAGAGAAAGAGAGAAGTGCTTACCTGTGCAGCCCACCAGAGCCGGCCCAACTCCCCGTGGCTGGTCCAAAGATCAGGCGGCCCACCCACCGCAGCCGCCACCGTCTTCAACCTCCTGCCAAGAGGGCGGGAGGGCGTGTTCGACGCACAGACGCGCTCGACCACCTCCTGCTTACCGCCTCCCTCTGAACCCCCGGACGACGCCACGCACCCCCCTTGGACCGCTCTCATTCTCTCCCGTGCTTCCCCCTCTCGCTTCTCTCTCTCCCTCTCGTGCGAAGGCCATTGTCGCCGCCCGCCATCGATGTCGCACTCGAGCCACCTCCTCGCCTCCCAGCGATCCATCGGCCTCGCCATTGCCGCCACGCCTTTCAGACCGATCCAAGCGACGCCGGAAGCCCCGAATTGCCATCCCCGCCGTCTTCTTCAACCTCGGTCCGCTGACATCGCCATCGCCGCCCCGCTTGCTCCGGCCCCTCCTCGAGCTCGCCGTCTGTTTCAACCGACTCCCCGTGAGCTCCTCTTCCTCCTTCCCCTTCCCGTTCTTGCTCTCGAGCACCACAGCGACCGCACCGAGCTCGAACGCGCCGCCGCCGCCACCGCACGTCGCCGTCGTGGCCACAGCCACGTTGGCTTGATTCCAAGCACGCCATCGTCTTCAACGTAGTCACAGAAGCCCATAGAACCTCCTCACGCGCCTCGCCGTGCCTCATAGCGACGACTTCGACCTCGCCCGAACTCCGGCGACTGCCAAGGTCGTTGTCGGAGACGTTTCCGGCCACCCCAGCATCTCCCACCGCCACCACTCGACGCGTGCGAGCTCCAGCTCCACGTAGCCGCTCTCCGCCGTCGATTTGGTCGCCGGAGGAGGAAACCCGCACCCCTCCGCCGTCCCTGGCCTTGCCGGTGATGAGCCGCTGACTGGTCCGTGGGTTTGACCTCTTGACCATGGTTTGACCCCGACTCACTGACGTGTGGGCCCCGGGCCACTAACTAAACTAGGTTAGTATTAGTTTAACACTAACTAAACTTAGTTAGTTTAACTAATCACGACACATGGGACCCCACCGGTCGTTTGACTGACCCGCTGTTGACTCGCCGAGGTCAAGATGACCTAATGTCGACGAATAACTCATTTTCTCGATTTATATTATTCAGAAATTCCAGAAATTAGTATAAACTTCTAAAAATCATAGAAAATCAACCGTAATCCAAATGAAATAATTTATATATGAAAATGATCAAAAATCCAATCTATCCATCTGCATTCCATTTTCATGCATGTTAGAACAACTTATGGCTCATGTTTAGGCCAAATCATATAATGGCATTTAAACCCCCACATATGGAGTTTGAAATTGAACCTAGGGTTCAAACCAACTCCATTTAACATGTTGCTAGTCGCATTAGCTCAAAACATAGCATATTGACATGTCATGATCATGCATCATATTGTGCATTGCATTGATTGTGTTTCTTTCTCTATTGCTGGTATTTGTTCCCTCTCGATAGACGTGATACGACGATGAGTTCGATGACACCGATGAAGAACTATAATATCTTCAGCAGTGCCAGGCAAGCAAAACCCCCTTGTTCATTCTGATACAATCCCACTCTCTCGCTCCTGCTCTCTTTTATTGCATTAGGACAACAACGATTCAACTGTTACATGTTGCGTAGTTGAACCCCTTTATCCTCTGCATGACTGTCATTGCCACAAGAATAGATGAAACCCACTAGCATGAGTAGGAGTTGTTTGAGCCCCGATGTGCCTACTCATTCATGCTTGTTTGTCATGCCTGCTATCGCTTAGAGTTGAGTCGTCCGATTCATTGGGGATGAATCGGAGGTGTGTGAACATGTCCTCACTGTGTGAGCTAAGTGTGTGAACACGATTTGGTAAAGGTAGCGGTGAGAGGCCATGTAGGAGTACATGGTGGGTTGTCTCATTGAAACCGCCCTCGTGAACCGAGTTCTGTGTTTGTGATCCATGAACAGCATACTACCACACATTGGGTTCCGTGAACTCGTCCCTCTCGACTTATTAATCAACATGATCTCTGCCCGGGAGTTGCAACTAGTTTCGGTGTTTGTAGGTAGTGTTAGTAGTCTACCAAGTGGCACCTTGCATGTGGGCTTGGGACAGACTAGGCACAATGGTCTGTGTACCAAGTGGCACCTTGGATGGTGGACTTGGGAACCTGCACACATCGCTTGGGGCCGTGAGCGACACCCCGCCAGATCTCCTTGCGGATGGAACCCGAATAGGCGATAAACCCGGACGAGAGACTTGTGTGGTTAGTCGTCGTGGCCGACTCCTCGCCAAAGCTTTAAGCTTGAAGGTTGCCGAGATACACGAGGTGTACATGGCGGTAAGTGGCGAGAGCGTGTGTGAAGTACACCCTGCAGGTTAATATGATCTATTCAATAGTCGGTTCATGTAAAGGACTTCGGGTTGCTGTGCATAGTTCATAGACAAGTGAAAGTGGATACTCTAAAATGCGCAAGATAAGCGTGAGTGCTATGGATGGCATTCTCGTAGGGAGACGGAGCGGATCCATAGTGGTGTATTGATATCGTGAATATGTGGACTCGTGTGCGCCTCAAAAGAGTTACTTGCAAATGTAGTTCGTGATAGCCACCGAGTCAAAGCTGGCTTGCTGCAGTCAAACTCCACCACCCCTTTATTGATACCGATGCATATGTAGATAGTTCGATGTAAGTCTTGTTGGGTACATTTGTACTCACGCTTGCTTAATTTATGTTTTGCGAGAGAGACTTCGGCCTCGCTTAGTGGTTCCGCTGTGGACTTCGACGCTTAGCTTGTTACCTCACCTACGATCTTGTGCCCTCGGCAGATCTCGTAGTTAGTCGCTTATTAGCCTTTTTCATTTGTAGATGTCTCGACTCGGACATGTTAAGCTTCCGCTTGTGCCTTGACTTGTATGTTTCAGATGTTGGGTCATGAGACCCATGTTTGTAATATCTCGCCCCTCGGAGCCTAATGAATAAATACTTGAGTCGAGAGTTATGTTGTGATGCCATGTTGTATTTACACATATCGAGCATATTGTGTGTATGATTGAAATGCTTGCTATGTGTGGGATCCGACAATCTAGTTGTTTATCCTTGGTAGCCTCTCTTATGTGGAAATGTAGACTTGTGCTTCCATGAGCCATAGTAGTCCGCTACAGCCCGGCTCACCGGAGTCCTCGCTAGCCCAAAGACTACTGCCGTGACACTTGACTGGCGGCATGTGTTTCACTTCGCCTCGTGGTTCCGTCCTTCGGGAAATGTCACGCGGTGACATCCGTAGTCCTACCTAGCCTGCTACAGCCCTGGTTACCGGAGTCCTGTTAGCCCAGCTTATAGCCCGGATTCGCACGCCACGATTTTGACATGCTCGAAGTTGATTCATGTATGCCTGTCCCCATGGGTTAGTGCCGCTTGGTTCACGACTAGCCATGTCGGCTGGTTCTTCATCATATGGATGCTAGCGACACTATCATATACGTGAGCCAAAAGTCGCAAACGGTCCCGGGCCATGGTAAGGCGACACCCATGGGAATACCGTGCGTGAGGCCGCAAAGTGATATGAGGTGTTACCAGCTAGATCGATGTGACTTGGAATCGGGGTCCTGACATTTCTCTACTGAGGTATTTGACCGGACAAGCTAGAAATACAATCGCAGTAGTTCTACCTTTACTACCTTAGCCGAACGAGCGAAACGTAAGGTGGTAAGCACAGGAAGCCGGGCAACCCAACTATAGACCCAAGACATGATTCGGAGCCGATGCATATAATGCAATATCCGAGACGCCGAAGAGTACCCTATATGTGTTCGAACTTTAAAATGTGCAGGACCAAATACAGCCCCCGGTGTTTAAGGCCGGACTAAAGCATGTGTGGCAATCTCATGTAAGGAGGGAATACAGATGGCAATATGAAATAAATCGGTAGCAAATGAAAGTGGTGATCAACTGTTTCCTTTATACCCTAATTAATACGTCGAGACATGTTATTACAGATAATGCCATAAATATCGAGGCTATTTTACATGCCGAGAGTTTACACAAGGGAAAGTTTTACGCAGGGCCTAAAAGTAGTGGTTTGAACATCCCAATGTTTCCCTGCCGCACGTCTGCGCCGTTTCTCCTTGGTGAGAAATCCTTTGAGAGGAGAGGTCGATGGTCGTCAGCAAGAAAGAAGGACCTAGAAAAGAGCCCCTGTACAACCGTAGAGTTGGCAGGTTTTTAATAAACCTGAAGTGGGAAAAATATTAAGGTCCAAATAGGGTCAAGCCGTACAATAGACCTTTTCTGTTGTGTGCCTCCGGCGATGCCCAAGGTATTTGAAGTGCGTAATTATGTATACGCAGTACGTATGTCGCAACCTTATAGGGCGACCAACGGAGGCTAAACTGTTATTCCAGCTCCGGATCCACCGAGCTATCGCTCTGTAATGTGGATCAGACTTGCTTAACGGTGTCATGGGTCTTGATGACCGATGAGCTATTCGGCTTAATGGGGCCGCTCCGTACCTCGGCTGCTAGGGCCGCGGTGTGCTCCTCAGTACAGCGGGAGCGCTCCATATTTTTATTTACTGTGATGATGCCACGTGGTCCGGGCATTTTGAGCTTCAAATAAGCATAGTGTAGGGCTGCATTAAAGCGGGCGAAAGCAGTTCGTCCAAGCAGTGCATGATAGCCACTCCGGAAAGGGACGATATCGAAGATCAATTCATCACTTCGAAAGTTATGTGGAGAGCCAAATACTACTTCCAGTGTTAAGGAGCCCATGCAGCGGGCCTCCACGTCGGGCATCACTCCTTTAAAGGTAGTGTTACTAGGCTTGATTCTTGACGGGTCGATACCCATCTTACGGACAGTGTCCCGATAGATCAAATTGAGACTGATGCCGTCGTCCGTAAGCACTCTAGTGAGATGGTATCCATCGATGATGGGATCGAGGACCAAGGCCGCCGAACCTCCGTGACGGATACTGGTTGGATGGTCCCTGTGATCAAAGGTGATCGGACAAGCCGACCATCGGTTGAATTTTGGGGCGACAGGCTCTATGGCGTAGACGTCCCTTAATGCGCGCTTGCGCTCCCTCTTGGGAATGTGGGTGACATATATCATGTTCACAGTTTTCATCTCGGGGGGAAACTTCTTCTATCCCCTTTGTTCGGAGGGCGGGGCTCATCATCGTCCTCGCTTTGAGGTCCTTACCCCTTATGTTCGGTATTTAATTTATCGGCCTGTTTAAAAACCCAGCAAGTTCTATCAGTGTGGTTGGCAGGCTTGTCAGAGGTGCCATGAATCTGGCAGGGCCTATCCAGTATTTTGTCCAAATTGGATGGATCATCTCTATTTCCTTTGAACGGCTTCTTCCGTTGACCGGGGTTTGAGCCGCTGAATCGGGTGTTTACTACCGTATACTCGGTTTCTTCGTTGTTGTTCTGACACTTATTTTTGCTACGTCGTGGCCTTCAATTGCCATCCCTAGCCTCAGAGGTGCCTGGGTCACTGGTACTATTGCTTCTACGAGCCAGCCAGCTGTTTTTTCCTGCACAGAAGCGGGTCATAAGTGCAGTAATAGCTGCCATAGTCTTCGGCTTTTCCTGACTGAGGTGTCGGGCGAGCCATTCATCACAGACGCTGTGTTTAAATGCCGCTAAGGCTTCGGTGTCCGGATAGTCGGCAATTTGGTTCTTTTTAATTAAGAACCGAGTCCAAAGTTTGTGGGCAGACTCTCTGGGTGGATGGAGTATGTGACTCAGGTCATCAGCGTCCGGTGGCCAGACATATGTGCCCTGAAAGTTGTCCCCCAAAGCGTCCTCTAAGTCCTCCCAACTACCAATGGAGTTCTCTGGGAGGCTATTCAACCAGTGCCGTGCTGGTCCTTTTAGCTTTAGGGGGAGGTATTTGATGGCGTGGAGATCATCTCCGTGAGCAATGTGAATGTGGAGAAGAAAGTCTTCAATCCGTACAACGGGATCTATCGTGCCATCGTAAGGCTCGATGTTTACAGGTTTAAACCCTTCCGGAAACTGGTGCAGCATTAACTCATCGGTAAAACACATGGGGTCTGTGGCACCTCTATACAGGGCGACATCACGACGGAGTTCGGATGACATCTGTGTTTTGGGCTGACCCAGGATTTGATTGTGTTTGTCGTGCTAGGCCTGATGGCCATCATCCCGCGCCGGAGCATGTCCTCTTGATCCATAGATTGATCGGGTCTGATCGGCTCTATTGTTCAGGTCCTAACGTAGGTCGTACGTGTAGCCCGGAGCCGCTGTCTCCTTGCCTCTACGGCGAGGGGGCGCGGGCTGGTATTCGGCATAATTAGTCGCTTTGTCCCGTCCACGTGGTGGTCGGTCCGATTGATCAACATGATTGTATTTTGACGGTATTGGCTCAAGGGCCTCGTCGTCGAATTGTGGCAGCAGCCTGCGTTTGGGGTAACTTTTTATTTGGCGCTCAAAGCCATATCCTTCTTCGGCGGCCAGGACCTTGGTCCATCTGTCCTTGAGCATATCCTGTTCGGCTTGGAGCTGATGCTTTTTCTTTTTCAGTCTCCTCGCAATGGCGATGAGCTATCGCTTGAAGCGTTCTTGTTCAAGGGGTTCCTCTGTCACGATGAAATCTTCGTTACCGAGGCTAACATCCTCTTCGGAGGCCGGTAAATAGTTACTATCTTTCGAATCCTCGTGATCGAGAAGTTCGTCGGGGTTGACTTGTCCCTCCTCCCTCTCATCATGCTCGAACGCAGGCTCGACGGGGTGGTCGGGGTCTTTGGCATTGTCCGGAGTGTCATTATCTTCGGTGCCGGTGTTGATGTCCCTCGCCCGACGCGATCAAGAGCGCCACCGCTGGCGCCGACACTTTGGTGGTTCATGGACGGGCTTATCCTCATCTGGGTCTTGAGTGCCATCGTCGTCCTTCTTCTCGGTCGTATCCACCATGTATACATTGTAAGTTGAGGTGGCCTTCCAGCACCCAGTGATAGGCGGGTTTTGACCTGGTTTGGCTCTGGCATCGTCGTCTATGCCATCGATGTCTTCTGAGGTGTAGTCTGGCATGTTGGTTAGGTCCTCGACAGTGGCTATTAAGTGGGTGGTGGGTGGGACGTAAAATTACCTTCTCTCAGCCCCTGGTCCAAGCTGGGTGTAGTCTGGAGGTAACACTTCCGTGATGGCGAGAGATTGCATTAGGTCCAGTGTTTCGTTTAAGAGCGAAAGCTGGACAGGCGTCTGAGGACATGTAGAGCTAGGTCCGGTAATAACCACTTAACCGAGCTGAATGGACACAGACCTCGAGAGTTCGGAGTTGATGTCCAAAGGCGGGTCCGGCTTCCCGATGACAAGGAGAGTCCCCTTTGACTCCGGACCCTCTAACGACATGGTCACATCTGGGTCTCCGGCTGGAAACTCCTTGATGAGAGAGAGTCCGGCGGGGTTCGCACTCCCATCTTCGGACAATGTAGTTTGCCCCAGATCTAAGGCCGAGGCAGATACGAGCGTTGACCCCTGGACGCGATCTGATAGCGGATCCGAGGGTCCTCCTTCATATGGGTGGGGAGCGGCGGCCGAGGCCGTGAACCCCTCGAAGATCGGGTCTTCTCGGATGTCAGTGATGTAATTCAATCTTCCAAATCTGATCCGATGACCAGTGGCGTAGCTGTCGATCTGCTCAAGGTGACCGATCAAGTTGGCACGTAGAGCGAATCCGCCAAACAAAAAAGTTGGCCAGGAAGAAAGGTCTCCCCGTTAACAGCGTCGTTGTTGATGACAAGGCAAGCCATCGATCTTTCTGTCGACAACACAACGGAACTCTCAATGAAAGCACCAATGTTGGTGTCAAAACTGGCAGATCTTGGGTAGGGGGTCCCGAACTGTGCGTGTGAGGATCAATGGTAACAAGGGACGATGGGGACATGATGTTTACCCAGGTTCGGGCCCTCTTAAAGGAGGTAGAACCCTACGTCCTGCTTGATTGTATTGGATGAGTATTGGGGTTACAATAGCTGATCTACCTCGAGATCGTAATGGCTAAACCCTAGCTATCTAGCCTATGAGAATTCTGATAGCCTCTACGGACTAACCTCTCCGGTTTATATACACACCGGAGGGGCCTAGGGTTGACAGAGTGGGTTTGTGGGGGAAGGAAATAACATATCGGACACCAAACTTGACATCCACGCATATAGGAGTCCTACCCGGACACGGGGGAAAATCTTCTTGCTTTTATCTTCATGACCCATCAGTCCGGCCCATATCAAATAGTCAGGACACCCGAGGACCCCATAATCCAGGACTCCCTCAACAGTCCATATCCTTAACAATAGTGTAATGAAGACCGAAGCTTACTTGTTCTGAACTAAGTAACTATTTAAACCCGTCCTGGTGGCCGTTGCTAAGCGAGGTGAGACTAAACTCAACTCCCACATAAGATGAAAAAGTTCAAATTAATAAGGAAAGTAAGCATCGCTTTGCCGAGAGCCAAGCCACGGACGCTCGGCAAAGTAGCGCCACCGTCAAAACGACGTCAACAGTGCCGGACTTGCCATGTGGCTACACTTTGCCATGTGGTTTCCGTCGGCTCTCGACAAACAGATCGTGTGCCGATTGGTAACCTTTTGCTGAGTGCGCTTGTTCGCTTTCTATCGGCAAGTGGTAGGGTTTGTCATGCGGTGACTGTTGCCGGATCTACTTCTCGGCTTACTTCGCTTTGTCGAGCACCTGTGGTTCGGCTCTCGGCGAAGAGACTCGCACTCGGCGTATAGGGAAATTCCAGTAGTGTATGACCCTATGAGTAATCGTTTATGTGCTATGTCTTGGCAGTATTTTATCTTCTGGTTTTATATTCATCTACAATGAAAATAAATGTAGAAAGCACAAGTGGATTGAGTTCCCATCATGTGTTAGTCTTTTGTGGGAATACTAAAAGTTCATAAGCTCTCATGGTCGGAGAAGTGAAATAGTAATAACCAAGTAGCCAATTCGTAGAGCTTCATTCACTGTCATCTTTGATAAAAATCAATGCTACAAAATTTGCATAATGGAGGATTGTCAATAATTTATTTAGATTCATGTTCTCTTCGGATATCAACAACTTTCTTTATATCTTGATCAATTAGCTTATGTCTGGAACACATGCTCTTTTCCCCCACTGAAAGACTAGAAATAGTTGATGGGCATCTCTCAAGTTCCTCACCCGTTTCAATTGAACTTGAAAAACTCCTGCCATCTTAAGTGCTCAGTTGCAACCTTTTGTTTTTTGGAAAACTCCTGCCATGTCAAGGAATATAGTTGTACTTTTTCTAGGAATGCCTATTTGCCTTTCAATGTTGGAACTTCCTATAGATTGCATGGATAAGAGGCATCCAAATTATGGAAGAGATGGAGATTGTAAAGAGGAGATAAATAAACTATTTGCAATGTTGCAGATTGGACACATCAGCAAGATCCCTCATATCTGTTCTACACACCAATGTCCTCACAAGCATATGATCAATTCACAACTCTACAGGATACCATCCAAACTCATACACAAAACCAAGTCAATGATCAATGGTTCGGTAAAGGCTAGAAAGACAAATATTCTTCCATCTCAATGTACCACAATCTGATACCAAATTCAGAGAAGCAGGAAATATTTCAATGGCTTTGGAAGAATGTTTGTAAACTCAGGCACAAAATCTTCTTTTGGCTATTGCTTCATGATAGAGTTAACACAAGGAATTTGCTTAGTAGAAAGAGCTTCCATCTGGAATGCTATGAATGTGTTTTATGCAATGATAAAACTGAAGAGACCCTCAAGCACCTATTTTGGGATTGTGAATTTGCTCAGACGATAGTGTGTTACCAAGGAAGCAACTTGGAATATCTTCTTCAGACGATATCCAACTCATCCATCAATTACTTCCGGAAAGTATAGTAATGGAGAGATCATTATTCAAGGATGTTGGGCCACATGGTGTCAATGGAATGGGAAAATATTCAGGAAAGAAGCGCACAGTGTGCAGCGCTGGAAATTCAGGCTAAAAGAGGATTTGAATCTACTGGCTCACAGAATAAAAGCAAATCATCTGGGCACTTTGCAAAAGTGGATTAGGGATCATCTAGAATGACACCCTGAACAGTTGAATATCTTTGTCTCAATGTTAGAAAAAAACTGGAGTAGGTTGAGCTTCTTTGGAGCATTTCTTGTATTTTTGTGTAAATATTTTAATTAATGAAAATTTCCGTAGAGGAATTGTTCTACGGTCAGTGCTTCAAGAAAACTATTTGGAGTGGAAATTGCCATTATGGGCCTGGTGCATTTTGAAAGTATGCGATGGCAACATCTTTGTTGATGGAATCCGGGGACTGGAAAGTCATCTGAGTTGTTGCACATGTGTATTCTTTCTATCGAATCAGAACTTGATTCCACGCGACCGAAAGAGTACTCTACTCATCAAAATTATCACTTTACTATGGCCATGAGATCATTAGTGTTAAATTTGTAACCATATATTCCCGCTGCAACCCGCGGGGAATCGTCTAATTAAGATTAAAGCTCACATCGAGAAGGGAACTAAAGGGCCATATAGTGCAATTGTCAAAGAAATCGAGGAGAGAAAAGCTATTTTTTAGAGTTATAATTTTAAGTATGAACGTAGAAACTTCAATTTCGAGGCTCATAGGCTTGCAAAGCACCTTGTTTCTTTAGGTATTTGGCGATTGGTTGGGTTTACCTTATAATCCTTTGAGACTACCTGTAAACATTATTGGTGATTAATAAAGCGTGTTTTTGCCTCAAAAAACCAGTGATAACATTTTTCTGCATACGAGAGTTGTATCTCACCGGATCCCGCGACCCACACCTCCACATAGACTTTTCGCTCCACTACTCAGTGCTGCACCAAGCTGATGTCGTCGCGGCTCCCATCATCGGGTAGGAACATCTCCTAGATTCCATCCTAGTGATTGGGCAGTGGGTTCTGTGGGTGGACGGCTGTGGAATGACACTTTCAAACGCAAGGTCAGACTCATTGCTTTGGAGAGCTTTAACTAGTGAAGTACCAGACGATCTGATTCGGCCTCAACTTTGTCATATGCCCTAATCAGAGGCCGCGTGGAGAGCAGCTGCCCACGCCTTTGCTTCAGCACAGATTGCTGTAATTATATTCCGCAGCAATCTAGCGGCTCCAGAGCCTCGCGCATCTTCTGGATTTTCGCGAATGACAAACGCCACCCGCCATTGGTATCTGATGCACTGAGGGGGATTCATCAGAGTTGGGCTTCAGATTTGTCCCACTCTAGCTCTGGTTTAGCTGTGCCTTACGTGCGAAGTCAATGATTTTGTTCCGCTGCTAGCTTTTCATGATGGCCCAATGGTTTAGCTGCTCACTTTATTCCCCCAATTCCACCCCTTCCAGAGTAAACAGGAGATAAGGATTCTTCTATGTTCCCGTAGCTGAAGCTTTTCATGATGCTCACCTGCGTCCTTGCATGCACTGATGATCCAGTGCACGCTGGAGATAAGGATTCGAATGCAGAAACAGGGGCCTATGCCGACAGCCTTATATATGCCGACGGCCCCCGTCGGCCTTGTCTGGGCTATGCCGACAGCCATGTCCAGGCCGTCGGCGTAATAAAGCCGTCGGGCTATCCCGAGCTATGCCGACGGCCCCCGTCGGCCCAGAAGAGCCGTCGGCTTATCCCAAGCTACGCCTACAGCGGCCGTCGGCATATATGGGCCGTCGGCATAGTTGTGGGCCCGGCGATCCCGCTCGTGCCGTGCAGCTAACGGCGTACAGTCTATGCCGACGGCTGAGACGGCAGGCCGTCGGCATAGATGCCCTTACCACGTCATCGATCCGAGGCGCACCGACCACCACCTATGCCGACGGCTGCCGTCGGCATAGATGCCACGTCATCGATCCGAGGCGCGCCGGCCAACTGCCCTATGTTCAGATATGCCGACGGCTTTGCCGTCGGCATAGTTTTTTTCTTTTTTCTTTTCCATAGCTATATTTTTTCCATAGTTTTTTTCTTTTTTACCATGTCATCCATCTTTTTTCATAGTTCCTTATCCACTTCCGGTCACCCCTCCACTCGTTAGTTTTTTTTTTTTTTTTTTCATAGCTATATTTTATGTTTTCTTAAATATTATTATTTGGCTAACTTACATATAGTACGTGTTAATAAGCATACATACATTATTTTTCGGTTCTGTACACAGCGGTGTGACCCGCCACGAGCGGTGCCGCCGCTTAGCCTAAGACTGGAATGGGGAACACCAGATCTGGGTCTATACGAAGGGCTTTCTTCCCAAGTTTATATATATATATATATATCGGATGACCTACCACAACCGGGTGGTGTTGTGGCATGTCCAAGAGGCGGCACGCGTCTCGGTGCATGGCCCTCACGGACGGTTCTCACGGCAGACCGGAGGGGGAAACCGCCGCGTCGGTCTACACGGAGTGGATTTAGCTGGTTTGGCCCGGATGTTGCTCCCGGTGTCACTCGGGCCGACCCGACACAACCGGTGGAGTGATCCACCGGTCAAAGCCCGTCTGCAAAGTCAAAGGGCTAGATCCCGTGGTCAACAGCCTGTGGTTAGGCGGGACGGGGCCCTGGGGTAGCAATGCCACCGGAGCGTCGTCGCAGGCCCTCACGCGTCTCCGGGTGGTGTTGTGGCATGTCCGAAGAGGCGGCACGCTCTCCGGTCGTGGTCCCCTCACGGACGGCCACGCCACGCAGACTGGAGGGCGAAAACGGACGCGCGGGTCTACACGAGTAGATTTAGCTGGTTTGGCCCGGATGTTGCTCCCCTGTCTCTTCGGGCCGACCCGACACAACCGGTGGAGAGGTACACCGTCAAAGCCCGTCTGGGAAGTCAAAGGGCTAGATCTCGTGGTCAAACGCTACAGGTTAGGGGACGGGGCCCAGGGGTAGCAATGCCACCGGACCGTCGCATGCAGCCCTCATACATGCGGGTGGTGTTGTGGCATGTCCGAAGAGGCGACGCGCCTCCGGGCGTGGTCCCTCACGGACGGCCCACGGCAGACCGGAGGGGGAAGCGACGCGTCGGGTCTACACGGAGTGGATTTAGGTGTGGGTTTGGCCCGATGTTGCTCCCGGTGTCCTCTCGGCCGACCCGACACAACCGGTGGAGAGATCCACCGTCAAAGCCCGTCTGTGGAAGTCAGGGCTAGATCCGTGGTCAACCGCTCCAGGTTAGGCGGACGGGCCCCTGGGGTAGTAATGCCACCGAAGCGTCGACTGGGCCCTCACGCATCTCCGGGGTGGTGTTGTGGCATGTCCAAGAGGCGGCACGCGTCTCCGGGTGTGGCCACCATCACGGACGGCGCTGCCACGGCACTGGAGGGCGAACGGACGCTCGGGTCTACACGGAGTGGATTTAGCTGGGGTTTGGCCTGATGTTGCTCCCCTGTCTCTCCGGGCCGACCGACACAACCGGTGGAGAGGTCCACCGTCAAAGCCCGTCCGTGGAAGTCAAAGGGCTAGATCTCGTGGTCAAACGCTTCTGGTTAGGCGGGACGGGGCCCTGGGTAGCAATGCCACCGGACCGTCGTGCATCGCCCTCATACATGCGGGGTGGTGTTGTGGCATGTCCAAGAGGCGGCACGTGTCTCCGGTGTGGCCACCATCACGGACGGCCACCACCACAAGACCGGAGGGCGAAACGACGCGTCGGGTCTACACGGAGTGGATTTAGCTATGGGTTTGGCCCGGATGTTGCTCCCCTGTCTCTCTGGCCGACCCGACACAACCGGTGGAGAGGTCCATCGTCAAAGCCCGTCCGTGGGAAGTCAAAGGGCTAGATCTCGTGGTCAAACGCTTCTGAGGTTAGGCGGGGACGGGGCCCAGGGTAGTAATGCCACCGGACCGTCGTGCAGCCCCTCATACATGCGGGGTGGTGTTGTGGCATGTCCGAAGAGGCGACGCGACTCGGGCGTGGTCCCCTCACGGACGGCCACGGCATGGCAGACCGGAGGGGGAAGCCAGACGCGTCGGGTCTACACGGAGTGGATTTAGGTGTGGGTTTGGCCCGGATGTTGCTTCCCTGTCCTTCCGGGCCGACCCGACACAACCGGGTGGAGAGATCCACCGTCAAAGCCCGTCTGTGGGAAGTCAAAGGGCTAGATCCCGTGGTCAACCGCTCCAGGTTAGGCGGACGGGGCCCTGGGGTAGTAATGCCACCGGCGTGCCGACGGCCCCTGAGGGGGAAACGGACGCGTCGGGTCTACACGGAGGGATCTTGCCGTGGTCCGCCCGATGTTGCTCCAAAGTGTTCCTATGGGTGACCCGACACAACCGGGGGAGGTCCACCGTCAAAGCCCGTCTGCAAAGTCAAGGGCTAGATCCCGTGGTCAAACGCTACGGGTTAGGCGGACGGGCCCCGGTGGGTAGCAAGGCCACCGGAGCGTAGCACCGCCCTCATACATGCGGGTGGTGTTGTGGCTCGTCCAAGAGCGCGACGCGCGTGTCCGGTGTGCCTCACGGACGCGCGGCCACCGCAAGACCGGAGGGGAGAAGCGGACGAGTCGGGTCTACGGAGGGATCTTGCCGTGGTCCGCCCGGATGTTGCTCCAAAGTGTTCCTATGGGTGACCCGACACAACCGGAAGGGGAGGTCCGCCGGTCAAAGCCTCGTCTGCAAAGTCAGGGGCTAGATCCCGTGGTCAAACGCTACGGGTTAGGGCGGACGGGCCCCGTGGGGTAGCAAGGCCACCGGAGCGTAGCACCGCCCTCATACATGCGGGGTGGTGTTGTGGCTCGTCCAAGAGGCGCGGCGCGCTGTTGGTGTGCCCTCACGGACGCGCTGCCGCCACGCACTGGAGGGGGAAACGACGAGTCGGGTCTACGAAGGGGATCTTGCCGTGGGTCTGCCCGGATGTTGCTCCAAAGTGTTCCTATGGGCTGACCCGACACAACCGGGTGGGGAGGTCCACGGTCAAAGCCCGTCTGCAAAGTCAAAGGGCTAGATCCCGTGGTCAAACGTTACAGGTTAGGCGCGACGGGGCCCCGGGGGTAGCAAGGCCACGGAGCGTAGCACCGCCCCTCATACATGCGGGGTGGTGTTGTGGCTCGTCAAGAAGCAAGCAACGCGTGTCCGGTGTGTGCCCCCCTCACGGACGGCGTCGCCGCCGGCACCTGGAGGGGGGAAACGGACGCGTCGGGTAAAAAATAATGTTCTGCATGTAAAAAATAAGTATAAGAAAACATTAAAATATTTATAAAAAAAATAAGAAGACATTACAAAATTTATACAAAATAAGAAAAAAAAGTATGCCTACGGCTAAGCCGTCGGCATAGGTGCCACGTGGCGCCCCGGGATATGCCGACGGCTTAGCCGTCGGCATAGTTCACCTTATCTACTCCCCTCCTCCCTCGTCCACTCACTCTTCCCCACCCGTTGCCGCCGCCGCAGCCCCCGACCCCGACCTGCGCCGCTGCCGCACCCCCCGCCCCGACCTGCCGCCGCCGCCGCACCCTCCCTGACCTGCCGCCGTCGCCGCACCCCCACCTCCCCTGCTGCCGCCGCACCCCCGCCTCCACCACGCCCGCTGCCCTCCCCGCCTCCACAGCGCGTCGCCGCCCCTGCCTCCACAGCCACGTCGCCGCCCCGCCTCCACACCGGCCGGCGCCGCTGTCTCCACCCGCCGTCGCCCTGGCCTCCCCGACCAGGCGCTGCACCGGCCTCCCCGACCCCGCCACTGCGTCGGCTGGCCCCGGCGCCCCGGCCTCTCCTGACCCTGGCACCGTCCGGCCCTGTCCCTCCTGTCCCCGACCGCCCCTGCCTCACCATCCCCTTCACCGCCTCGCCCCTGCCACGCCCTCTCGGTGAGCTACATTTTTTTTCATTTTTTGCATTTTTCTACTGTTGGATGGATGAATGAATGCATTGATGTATGTTGGATGTTAGATTGTTAGGTTAGATGTTAGATGTTAGGTTGTTAGGTTGATATATAGTTGAATGTTGGATGTTAGGATGTTGTTAGGTTGTTATTTTTATAATGATGATCTTGTCAAAAAATTGAACTGACAAAATTTGACACTTGACAAAATAATATTTTTTCATAGTTTTAAGTGTCGATTGCTTAATGTTAAGTAGCTATGTGAGATGTGCTGCAAAATTATGATATGATGAGTGGTTATTTAATCATGATGATCTTGCTAAAAAATTGAAGGACAAAATTTGACACTTGACGAAACATGATTTTTTTCATAGTTAAAAGTATCAATGCTTAATGTGAGGTGATGACCTAATTTTTTTCACTCGTGTAATTAACAGATTTGTGGTGTTCCATCTTCGTGGAGTGATTGTCGACGTTGGAGGTGTTGGTCCACGATTGTCCGTCTCCTTTGATCGACTACATCGGAGGTGAGCAGCAATTCCATGACCTCGCCCACTTTTTTTCATGTCACTAGATTAAATTTTGACATCAAGTCGCAGAACCTAGGTCTCCCGTCCGAAGGGTTGCATCGATAAATATGCATTCAATTGCATATTTATCACCGCAGCTCTTTCGGATTGTCCACGCTTTTTTTTGCAGAGGATGTAGATTGGAGTACGTTGTTCATGTTTCTACCCGTTCCTGAGACAGATTTGGCGGCGCCTCCCCGTTGTTCTCCTGATGCACATTCTCTCGGCATTTTGCCGAGACGTGTATTTGGAGAACAAATGGAGGTGTCGCCAAATTTTGTCTCTGAATGGGGTAGAGCATGGACAACGACTAATCTACACATTCTCAAAGGGATTAGGACCCATCTTTACCTATTAGAGATGTAGGTGGATTAAATGTCATTTCTCGTCAACCTTGTAAAAATAAAATATTGATGTGAGTAATTTAAATGAATCCTTAATTTTGTTGTGTGGCTTCCAATAAAGCGTAGATGGCGATAATCGGTGGATGTATAGTGGGTTTTTCCGCTGGAATCAAGTAACAACAGAGTGGGTCGAGAAAACTGATGTGTTTTTGAAAGAGATATTCCGTAGTCCAATGAGGATGGTGCCGAATGCCCGTGTGCTAAGTGTAAGAGGCGCCACCGCAGAGATAAGAGTGAGATGACTAAGCACCTTCGCACGCATGGTTTTATGCCCAACTTTAATATGCCGATAAACTTTGCCCAATGCACCGTGGTAGAGAGGATGTGATACGACAACGCGTCATGGTTATGAGGACGATGGGGTTAGAGACATGCTAGATGATGTCTTTGTCAAGATAATGGACACCTCCGCCACATTCAAATAATGAACCGGAGGAACCGGAGGAACCGGAGGAAACCGCAGAAGGCCTTCCCGGAAATCTTGGCCTCGTCAAAGAAACCTCTCTATGAGGGTGCCAAGTTGTCTGTGTTGGATGCCATCTCGCAATCGATGGCGATCATATTTAGTACTATCAGAGCGAGGTTGCTTCAAGCATTTCGGGAGTATGGGCTAACAACTGCTCGAGGGCCATGAACCGCCGAAAACCATGTACGCTCTGAAGAAAATCATGAAGGCGCTCTCCATGGACTATGAGAAAATTCATGTTTGTCCAAAGAATTGCCTTTTGTTTAGGCATGAGTATGCGGATGACAAGTCTCAGAGGAAGTGCGGTTCCTCTCGGATATTGAGGTGGTCGATAAACATGGTCGAAGCAGACTAAAAATCCTCGTGAAGGTTCTTCTATCTTGATTTTATCAAAAGATCGCAACGCCTTTTCATCACCGAGGAGTCTCGCCAAAATGATGAAGTGGCACAAGGAAGGAAAAGGTACAATCCAAAAAATTGTACATCCATCGAGGTGAAGCATGGAAGTCATTCGATATAGAGTACCGGAGGAAGCACCGAGGCCGGAATGTCCGAATTGCTATAACAGTGATGGGTTCAATCCATATGGTATGTCGTCTAATTCATACAATTTGTTGGCCCATATTTGTTATTCCATTAATCTCCTCCGGCGCCATAATGCAACGGAAGACCATGTTCTGCCGCTTATAATTCCGGGCCCGAATATCCGGGAAGAATTTGGGTGTGTTTATGCAGCCGTTGGTGGATGATTTGCACCATTCTTGGTACTTCCCGAGGTTGACATACGACCGACATTTGCGTAAAAATTTCTTGATGAAAGTTTGGCTACAATATTGCATGCATGACTTTCCTTGTTATGCCCTGCTCATGGATGGTGTACAAGTGGAAAGATGCCTTGCCAGTGTGTGCATGCAGCCTTGATTTTCATTTGGTCAAGAAGGGTGGCAAGTATGTTGCATTTGACCAAGATCGACAGCTTCCTCCTCCGCACCATCCCGATAGGGAAGACAAGAAGAACTTCACAAAAGGCAAAGTTGTCCATGAAGTGAACGAGATTCCAACGTTTTCGGCGGATGTGCTTGCTCACCGAAGCTCTTAAGCCCGCCGGTGAAGGGAAAGGCAAAGGCAAAGGCAAAGCCACTGCGAAGACGAGGGCGAGGGCAAAGGAAAAGGTAAAGGGAAAAGAATTTTGAAAATTATGGTGAGACGCACAACCGGACTCACATTACCCCTTCACGCAGCCTTCCCTATTTTAAAGACCTCAAACTTCCATACAACATAGACGTGATGCACACCGAAAAGAATGTCGCAGAGTCCCTTTTCACACGATCCTCAACATTCCCGATAAGACAAAGGATAATGTTAATGCTAGAGTTGATCAACGAATATTTGTGATAGACCACGCCTACACATGCAACCTCCCACAGCAAATGAAAATCTTGGTTCAAGCCGATGCTGATTTCAGACTTAAAAAGGACCATAAGATGGAGACATTTATGGTCAAACACGTCGTGAAGTTCACCGATGGTTATCGTCGAATATAAGTAAGGGGTCAATCTTTCAACGGCAGATCTCTTTATCGCCGCTACCGTGCCACACAAGTATATTATCCGCCTTACCCATGCCGTAAAGAGTACCTAAAGGGTTGGGAAGTTGTGTTCAAGGTGTCGCCGCATGGTAAGCTACCGGACCAACGATGATGATTACTACAACATAAACCCCATGACATACGATGGAGTGTTCTATCAAGAGGAACATGATGACGTGGTCCGAAACAACGAGGATGATGACTTGGGTTATGTTGACTGAACCAAACGACATTTACGACGCATTTGGATTGATGGTGAGGCGGTTGTGAATCAAAGAGACATAATTATGCTTGAAAAGTTAAATGAACACGCCGACGATGAGGAAGAGCCTCCACCTCCGTCGCATACAACGAAGAAGATATGCGTGATAGTGATGATGAGACCGGTCCACAAATAGATTACAATAGTGATGATTCATATGGGTTCTAGAAAATGTAAGTTCTTTTAATGATCATTACAATAGTATGCTTAATGTGCTCTTCCGGTATTAATGTTTTTCCCGTATGCTTGTTTAATTGATATCCTTACTAATTGTTTATTCTCTTCTTAATGCAGGTTTGCTAATCATGGGCAAGTCAATGCCGCGCTAGTTTCCTCAAGAAATTTAAAGGACTTACTCGAGTGGACGAGCCCACAAGGTTCCCTCCCGACTACGCGAGGATGACACCTCACAGGGAGGTGGAGGGGTCGGGGGAGGAGACCCTAGAGGAGGAGGCGGTGGGGAGAGCCCCTAGAGGAGGAGGAGGTGGGGGACAAGCAACCGTGCAAAAACTCCGGTCCGTGTCTCAAATAGGAGGGTCTTCTTGATGCCCTCCTATCTGAGGCACCTTCCGAGTCTGAGGAGGAGGAGTATGTTCGATGGCGAGGAGGAGGAGGCCGAGGAGGAGGAGGAGGAGGAGGCCGAGGAGGAGGCCGAGGAGGAGGCCGAGGAGGAGGTGAGGAGGAGGAGGGAGGTGGAGGGAGGTGGAGGGAGGTTGATCCTGCGTTGTGGGGTGACTTGCCACCGGGTGCTCCGCAGGTGGCTGCGTGGTAATGCCGGACTACCTACACCACCTTCTATCGAGGAGCACAAGTGGCTCATTCAACTGTGGGGACGGAGTAAGTGCCTCTCAATCATATTTTCAACACATGACAATATTTTCTTATTGTACACATGGCAATCCTTTGATTCTTTTGCAAACCGGATCCTTCATGGAAAGGGCCAGTAAACCAAACGGCCTTCTCACCGTCTCCGTTGAAGGAGTTTTGGCTCGCCTATTTTGCCCATGTCAGACAAGGACCCGCAGCAGCTGGTTTTGGCCATGAGTGGGCCCACTACTGAGGCTTGCAAAGAACGCTGAGTATGGGACGGCCGCTAAGGCCGTGATCACCAAATTTTGGGTAGGTTCTCTTCGAATCACTTCTCTTGATTCCGTTCATGGTTTATCATTGAATCACTCAACTCATGCCTTGTTTGCTTCGGTTTATGCATGATTGCAGCAACTCTATAGAGTTCTTGACGAGCACAAGGCCAGAGCCGACGTGGTCTTGCTTGCGGCTGCGAAGAAGAAAGCTCGTCGATTCTTGCAAAGACGAGGTGCGCTGGGTTGCCGCCTCAAAGATTACCACATCTACCGCACTAAAAGATGACCAAAACTGAAGCATGTATAACGACTTACCTTGAACAGGAGCAGTTCATGATGGTAACTATTATTAACTTTTCATTGTTTCAAGCAAAGAACTATATGTTTCGTGCTCACATGTCATGCTTCCAAAATTTGCATAGGTTGTTCCTCGTTGGTGCTATGGAAGGCATGATGGATGGGCGAGTTTGGTGGATAGGTGGCTCGGCGACGATGCGAGTTTGTTGCCAAGAGCATCCAGTCCGGAATAACCGTGGAATCGACGGGACACACGGCCAAGGAAACAGAACCACTGGGGCTTCAGGGCCATGAAGGTATATCTATGTGCATGATGCATTTTGTTCTTCTTTACCGTCATGTTCTTATGTATGGCTAACTTCGCTTGACGTTGCGGAGGACAAGTTGAAGAGGCCGCCTCGGACATGGAGTCGTGGATGATGGCCCGTGAGCGGAGTCATCCCAAGGAGGGCGAGAGCAAGTACTACTGCAAGACCGAGAAGCACCTGGGTCTTACACTCATCACTATCGAGTTGCATCCGGATGTTCCTGTTCTTGAGATCGCCAAGTCTCGGATCGACGACACGGCGGTGGTGGCCATCCAGGAAGTCACATGGCGGTATCCGTGTTTCGATGGGTTGATCACTCCTTCGATCTCGTACACACAGCTTCGGCTACACACTCGAGCCGCTTAGAGAGTACGGGCGTTCACAGACTCCTTAGCCCGCCAAAGATGCTGTAAGTACTTCCCTTTATCTTTTTCTCTAGCATTCTCGCTTTATTTTCAGCATTGCTCACTTAGAAACAACCTAATTTATGTAGGCATATAAGGAGTTTGTCGAGCTTAGGAATCTCGAGGTGGGAGTACTTGAAACGAGTGAAGGCAACGATGATTACAACCGCCGATGATGACGGTTAGTTTTCCTCTTAAAACCAAGCTACATTTTGTAGTTTCATTCCTTCCGACCTTCTAGTTTGCTTGTTTAACTAACATCCGTGCTATGTTGGCGTCTTGGAGTAACCGCACGGATCCACCACAAATGGGACCCCACCACCACCGCAGGAGACCCCCACACGTGCCCACGCTCGATGAATGGGTGGCACTAGGCGGTAATAGTCCGGTTAGTACATTTGCCTAACTACTAGCAAACTAGTTCTCGCTCATTCAACACTATCATATCATATTTACCGTTAGAATCGCTACGAAACATGTAGGGGACCAGTGGCTCGACTCGCTTGTCGACCCCATCACTCCGATCCGGCAGAGTGATGCCGGTCATGATGGCGGTTTTGGTGGAGGTGATCTTGGCGGTGGTGGTTTTGGCGGAGGTGGTCTTGGCGGAGGTGGTCTTGCCTGATGTCGATGATGATTCCGTGCATGTGGCCGTCGTGCCATGCCTTTCATGTTCCTACTTTTACGATGTTCCATGTCTTGCACTACTTTTATGTTCATGAACTTCCGGCGGTGATGATGATGAACTTGAGTATGTTTAGATGATGATGATGAACTTGAGTATGTTTAGATGATGATGATGAACTCGAGTATGTTTAGATGAACTTGAGTATGTTTAGATGATGAACTGTCATATTTCTGCATTATTCCATATTATTCTGCTTTGAAATGCTGTCAAATGAATTGGAAAAAAAAAAAAAAAAACTATGCCTACGGCAAAGCCGTCGGCATATATAAGCCTAGGAGCTACCAGGGGCCGCCACGTTGCAGATCTATGCCGACGGCTTTGCCGTAGGCATAGATGGATACCTATGCCGACGGCTATGCCGTAGGCATAGACCTGTCGCCAGGAGGAACCAGGGAGCGACACGTGGCACAGCTATGCCTACAGCAAAGCCGTCGGCATAGATGTATCTATGCCTACGGCAAAGCCGTCGGCATAGATATATCTATGCCGACGGCCGCCGTCGGCATATCTACGCCACGTGCCGTTGCGTGATTCGTTAGCGCTTTTGACGGCGCCGTGCGTTGCCGTCAGACGGAAAACACTGCCGACGGCTAATCTATGCCGACGGCTGACGCATGGCCGTCGGCATAGGACCCTATGCCGACGGCTATACTATGCCGACGGTCTGACAAGACTACGCTGACGATATCTATGCCGACGGCTCTATGCCGACGGCAGCCGTAGGCATAGATCTATGCCGACGGCCTAGGGGCCTATGCCGACGGCCCTCGGCCGTAGGCATAGACCGCGATTCCGGTAGTTGTCGTTCATTCTCCGGTTGCAGAGCACGCCACAGTTGCTTTACCGGCTGTCGATGGACTGCTGTTCACGCTGGCCACACACATCCCCATCGATTCGATCTGCATGCGTCTGCGTCTACATATTCTTTTTCGCGGGTGAGTCCATGTCCATCAGCTAGCTAGCAGACCTGTCTGTCTTCCAGTTCGCACACTTCAGACGCCCGTCTTTATATAAGGTCGTCTTGACCGGTCGCCGTGGATCAAGTCGTCGAGCTCGAGAACTCTAGTGTGATTGGCGCTGGCGTAGTTAATATTCACACGTGAACCCAACCCATTCCCCACTGCCGAGAGAAATGCAGTCCAGCTCCAGCCCAAGCAAGCAAGCACCAAACCAAAGCAGCGCGCCGGAGGGGAGTCGGGTCCGTGGACCTGGCCGTGAAACGAGGCTGGCTTCCGCCGCTCCGTCCACATCGACGGGTCCCGCGCTGGAGGCAGGGAGCGGAGCGCTGGAGGAGCCACGGCCTCGGAGCAGGAGGCCGACCCTCGGGGCTCTGCTTCAAGCCAGGGTTTCAATCGACCTCGGAATCCACAAGCTCGACATCGACGGAGATGAGGACAGAATCAGCGCGCTCCCCGACGACGTCCTCCTAGGAATCCTTGAGCGCCTCGACGACATGCGCGAAGCGGTCCGAGCCGGCGCACTCTCCACGCGGTGGCGGCACCTCCCCCACCGGCTCTCGCTCCTGCACCTCGACGTCCGCCAGTTCGGCCGAGACACTTCGACGGTCGACCTCGGGGCAATGTCTTCGGCGGTCGAGACCATGCTGGCGATCACGGGACTGATGTCTTCGGCTGTCGAGGCCATGCAGGCTGTCGAGGCCATGCAGGCGTTCACGGGAGCGCTGCTCAGATCACTGTCTGCGTCTCCTCCTCCGGTGGCCCTCGGCCTCTGCTTCTTCCCTGTGACGAACCTGACCTCCATAGGCCGCGCCGTCGAGGACGTTGTCACCCGCGGCGAGACTAACTATCTTGAATTTCACATCCGCGCGCCAGACGGTCATGGTCGGCTGGCGAGGCACGAGTTCATGTCCTTCTCCCGTGCCTGCCCAGTTGCCTTCCGGTGGCTCACGATGCTTACATTCGACAATATTGCGTTTGATGATTCCGACATCCCCGACCTCATTAGCGCTTGCGATAGGCTCAGACACCTCACTCTGAGCTCCTGCAGACTGGTTGAATTTTACTCTCCGCTCGAGATCCACACGCCATGCTCCAGACTCCAAAAGCTCTTCTTCATAGACTTCGATTGCAGATGGATCGCGTTGATGACTTTACCCAGACTTACAGAACTGCGGTGCCAATCTTGGCGCTCCGAAAACCCTCGGCCGGTGCGGCTCGGCCAGGTTCCGGAGCTTCGCCGTGTGTCCCTCATTTCTCGTGCGACGCCCTGTCATGCGCCACTCGCACTAAGTGAGTGTATACAATGGACTCCTGGCAACTTGTCTAATTTGCATCTAGATTTTGTCAGCGGGATGGTGAGTTAATTTCGATTTGCCACATGAGTTTTCGTCTGCGTCTAAATATTGTATGTTTTTCTTCTTCTCCACCAATTTCATCTGTCTATTTGTGTTCCTCCTCTTGTTGCAGATTTGGATTCAGATGGAACATCCGAAGCAGCTCACTGCTAAATTCAGAAACCTGACCAATGTGGAGCTTTTTGGTATCTTTCCTAAGTATGATCTGAGCTGGACCATATTTTTCCTTGAAGCTGCACCTGCCCTGCAAAATTTCAGAGTATGTTAGAATTTTAAATGGCAAATATGCTTTAACTGCATTGTTCTTGTTCCTATGTTTTCCTGCACGGGCTGATTGCGAGTGTAAGTGTAACATGTATTGTTTATTTTCTATGACATGCATGAAGTTGTCTCGAGAAGGGCATTTGTGTACCGACTATGCCATCAAGACCAATGTGGTGTGGAAGCCATCCAAGAACTTTAAGCACCTGAACTTGAAGTTGCTCCGGATGTCCAGGTTCGAGGACGAAGACAAGGTGACAAATTACATAAGGCTAGTTATGAAGCGAACTGTGTGGTTGAAGAGAATCGAGCTGCATGGTGAAAACCCATGCAAGAAATGCGATGCCATTGACCCGACGTCGAGGAGACCCCACGTGGATGAAGCTCGCAGGCGTCGGATTAAGGAGAAACTCACACATAAGTCATCCTCATCCGTGGAGATAATAATATGTTGATGGATCTGGTCAAGGAATATAGCTGCCGGAGTGAAAAACTAAAGATTGTGTATGACTACTAGGTACTGATAACCTGACAATGCGTGATTGCTGAGAACCTCAGAGTGTAGCTAAATTATGTGTACTGCAGTTTGGATGCATGCTTTTCTTTTCACTACTTGCCTAGTGTATGCTGATTTGTTCACCTGCTTCGGCATGACTCAAATTCTTAACTTCTTAGGAAACCTTGTGCCTTTTGAACTTGTGTGTTAACGTCAACTCTGACTAAAGAGGTACAGCAATGTATGCTGATCCGTGCACCATCTCGAGGGTGTCATTCAAATTATTTTGTCGTTCTCTTTCCAGAATATGACCGACTTTGGGAGACCTTGTGGTAGGCATTCAAAAATTGTTTGCATGTGCCTAGACAGGGCATTCAAAACCTTGTGACTGACTTTGGGAAACATTGGGCTTATCGTCGTGGTCATAAGTTCTCACAGTAATGGTGTTCTTCACGGGATCAGTCTGTGACCAAGAACAATGCGCTCTGCTTTCAAAATCTTAGGAGCTTGTTAGGTTGCTAAAGTTGATAGAAATTGGAATGCTAAATTGCATTTTGTGCGAGGTAAGTCATGACATGTGTCACTTTTCATCAAGTTCTTCCCTGTGGTTTTATTTTGAACCAGATTCAGAGCATTTAGAATGCCAATGGGAGTGAGGCGATTTGGCGCCCGTGATCCAGTGAGCCAAAAATAAGAAACACACAATTATTAAATTTTCCAAAAAAGTTGAAAATATTCCCAAATGTTATAAGTATGTAGTACACAAATATTTTCCTTCCACTAATATACGAATTTTCATTTTCATACAATCCGGAAGCTAGTGAGGTGAGGCCTCCCCAGTTCTGAGACCAGATTTGGGATGGCTGTCCAGATTTCTTCGTCGCCTTCTTTCTCGGTACCGTGATCTTCTTTCTTGGTACCGCGATCTGATCTTCAGTTTGTTGTCGCCAGCATCTTATGTCTCCAACGGAGGACTTCAAGGAAACTGTTTGGCAACCTAACAAGCAGGTGAAAAGGTGGAGCAGTTTTTGAGCGGAGCATCAGTGAAAATGTCAGCAAATCGATAAAATGCATCTGATGGTTTGCAGCTGATTCTATTGACTCAGTGAGCGGTTTTCTTAAATTTCGCTTCTTTAGCTTTGCAGCTGATTCTTCAGGAGAACTTGTTGATTCATGAACAGTTTACCCACTGAGTTGGGTTCAGGGAGGGAAATTGCAATATGCTTTGGAGCGTGTGCAACTCTTTTCTTCTGCCGGTTGGGCTTAGTTGAGCCATAAGCCTCTACTGCTGCACCACCCTTGCACAACCTTAGCAACTTCCTTTTGTTGCTTTCTTTCCTGCCTTCCTTCTGACTTTTTCTCCAGGAAAGCTCATGTGTTTTTAAACAGGAAGGATTATTAATTGCATTGGATTCAAGAGGTGGGCGAATAAATACATGATTGGGAGCCGTTCCAGGTGTCTGAAGATCTTCCCATGGCAGTGAGTAAATGCAAATTTCAGAGCATAATAGGGACTGACATATCTGAAATACTACCATCCTGTAGCCCAATATCTGCGAATTTTCTAAAGCAATGCTTCGTGTCATCTTCATTTACTTTATTCCCCCAGTTCCACTTCCACCCCTTCCAGAGTAAAGAGGAGATAAGGATTCTTCTATGTTCCCGCAGCTGAAGAAGCTTTTCATGATGCTCACCTGCGTCCTTGCATGCACTGTTGTCGTTCATTCTCCGGTTGCAGAGCACCCCACAGTTGCTTTACCGGCTGTCGATGAAATGCTGTTCACGCTGGCCACCACCGTCCATGTCCATCAGCTAGCTAGCAGACCTGTCTGTCCAGTTCCCACGCTTCAGACCCCCGTCTTTATATAAGGTCGTCTTGACCTGTCGCCCTGGATCATCAAGTCGTCGAGCTCGACTACACGTGAACCCAACCCATTTCCCACTGCCGATGCCGAGAGAAATGCAGTCCAGCTCCAGCCCAAGCAAGCAAGCACCAAACCAAAGCAGCGCGCCGGAGGGGAGTCAGGGAGGAGGAGGGGGGAGTCAGGTCCATGGACCTGCCAGCGAAACAGGGCTGGCTTCCGCCGCTCCGTCCAGATCCACGGGTCCCGCGCTGGAGGCAGGGGGCGGAGCGGTGGAGGAGCCGGGGCCTCGGAGCAGGAGGCCGACCCTCGGGGCTCTGCTTCAAGCCAGGGTTTCAATCGACCTCGGAATCCACAAGCTCGACATCGATGGAGATGAGGACAGAATCAGCGCGCTCCCCGACGACGTCCTCCTAGAAATCCTAGAGCGCCTCGACGACATGCGCGAGGCGGTCCGCGCCGGCGCACTCTCAACGCGGTGGCGGCACCTCCCCCACCGGCTCTCGCACCTGCTCCTCGACATCATGCACTTCGGCTTAGGCACTTCGGCTTCGAGGGCCGGCCTCGGGGGAAGTTCTTCGGCGGTCGAGGCCATGCAGGCGTACACACGCGCGCTGTACAGGTCACTGTCTCCGTGTCCTCCTCCGGCTGACTGCAAGCGCGCTATCAAGACCCTCATCCTACGTTTCTTACCTGTGACGGACCTGACCTCCATAGGCCACGCCGTGGAGGACGTTGTCAGCCGCGGTGAGACTGAGTTTCTTGAATTTTACATCTACTCGCCAGACCGTTATGGTCGGGAGGGGGTCATGTCCTTCTCCACCACCTGCCCAGTTGCCTTTCGGTGGCTCACCAAGCTTACGTTCCTTAGCCTTTCGTTGGTCAGTTCTGACATCAACAAGCTCATTACTGATTGCGGTAGGCTCAGAATCCTCACCCTGCTTTGCTGCCATTCTCCGGGCTTTGAGCTCAAGATCGACGCGCCATTCTCCGGGCTCCACGAGCTCTACTGCGTAAACTTCTATTGGGCATCGGTCGAGTTGATCGATGTACCCAAACTTACAGAAGTGTGGTACCAAGAATCTGAGGACTACAGAATCCCTCTGGTGCGGTTCGGCCACGTTCCGCAGCTTCGCCATGTGTCCCTCCTTTGTCGTGCCAGAGACTCTGGTAGGGCATTGGCACTGAGCGAGTATCTACCAGGGACTGCCAGGAATTTTTCTGAGTTGCATCTCCATTTTGCCTGCCAAATGGTGAGTTAATTTCGATGTGCCACATGAGTTTTTGTCCGCGTCTAAATATTGTATGTTTTTCTTCTTCTCCAACAATTTCATCTTTCTATTTGTGTTCCTCTTCTTGTTGCAGATTTGGATTCATATGGAACATCCGAAACAGCTCACTGCTACATTCAGAAACCTGACCAATGTGGAACTTTTTGGTATCTTTCCTGAGTATGATCTGAGCTGGACCATATTTTTCCTTGAAGCTGCACCTGCACTGCAAAATTTCAGAGTACGTCTGATACTTAATCTTCTCTAATTTAAAATTTAAATGGCAAATATGCTTTAACTGCATTGTTCTTGTTCCTATGTTTTCCTGCACGGGCTGATTGCGAGCTTAAGTGTAACATGTATTGTTTATTTTCTATGTCCATGCATGAAGTTGTCTCGAGAACGGCATTTGTGTACCAACTGTGCCATGAAGACCAATGTAGTGTGGGAGCCATCCAAGGATTTTAAGCACCTGAACTTGAAGTTGCTCCGGATGTCCGGGTTCGAGGACGAAGACAAGGTGACAAACTACATAAGGCTAGTCATGGAGCAAACTGTGGAGTTGAAGAGAATCGAGCTGCATGGTGAAAACCCATGCAAGAAATGCGATGCTATTGACCCGAGGTCGAGGAGACCCCAGGTAGATGAAGCTCGTAGGCGTCGGATTAAGGAGAAACTTGCACATGAGTCATCCTCATCCGTGGAGATAATAATACTCCATCCGTCCCAAAATAAGTGTCTCAACCATAGTACAACTTTGTACGAGACACTTATTTTGGGACAGAGGGGGTAGTTGATGGATCTGGTCAAGGAATGCAGCTACCGGAGTGAAAAACTAAAGATTGTGTATGACTACTAGGTACTGATAGCCTGACAATGTGTGATTGCTGTGGACCTCAGAGTGTAGCTAAATTATGTGTACTGCAGTTTGGATGCATGCTTTTCTTTTCACTACTTGCCTAGTGTATTTTGATTTGTTCACCTGCTTCGGCATCACTCAAATTCTTAACTTCTTAGGAAATCTTGTGCCTTCTGAATTTATGTGTTAACGCCAACTCTGAATAAAGAGGTACGGCAATGTATGCTGATCTGTGCACCCTCTGGAGGGTGTCATTCAAATTATTTTGCCGTTCTCTTTCCAGAATATGACTGACTTTGGGAGACCTTGTGGTAGGCATTCAAAAGTTGTCTGCATCTACCTGGACAGGGCATTAAAAACCTTGTGACTGACTTTGGGAAACATTGGGCTTATCGTCATGGTCATAAGTGCTCACAGTAATGGTATTCTTCATGGGATCACTCTGTGACCAAGAACAATGCGCTTTGCTTTCAAAATCGTAGGAGCTCGTTAGGTTGCTAAACTTGATAGAAACTGGAATGCTAAATTGCATTTTGTGTGAGGTAAATCATGAGATGTGTCCATGTGGTTTTCATCAAGTTCTTCCATGTGGTTTTACTTTGAACCAGATTCAGCGCATTTATAATGCAAATGGGAGAGTGAGGTGAGTTGGCCCTCGTGATCCAATGAGCCAAAAATAAGAAGGAAAAAACAAAATTACATTTAAATTTTCCAAAAAAGTTGAAAATAATCCTATTAGTACACAAACATTTTCTTTCTTTTAGTACTCCCTCCTTCCATGTATATAGGGCCTAATGTGTTTTTCAAGGCTAAGTTTGACCATATGTTAGAGCAATAATATATGACATGCAAGTTACACAAAGCACATCATCAAATTCATACGTGAAAGGAGCTTCCAATGATATATTTTTCACAATATATATCTTATATATTATTAATCTTATCAATAGTCAACGGCAACCTTGAAAAATATATTAGGCCCTATATACATGGAAAGAGGGAGTATATGAATTTCCGTTTTCATACAATTCGGAAGCTAGTTAGGTGAGGCCTCCCCAGTTCAGTTTGACCAGATTTGGGATGGCTGTCCAGATTTCTTCGTCGCCTTCTTTCTCGGTACCGTGATCTTCTTTCTTGGTACCGCAATCTGATCTTCTGTTTGTTGTCGCCAACATCTTATGTCTCCGACAGAGGACTTCTAGGAAACTGTTTAGCAACCTAACGAGCAGGTGGACAGGTGGAGCAGTTTTTGAGCGGAGCATCAGTGAAAATGTCAGCAAATCTATAAAATGTGTCTACTGATTCTTCATCAACCATATCAACAGGAGTCTATTGACTCGGTGAGCGGTCTTCTTAAATTTCGCTTCTTTAGCTTTGCAGCTGATTCTTCGGGAGGAGCACTTGTTGTCATCAACAGTTTACCCACTGAGTTGGGTTCAGGGTGGGCGATTGCAATATGCTTTGGAGCGTTTGCAAAGCTTTTCTTCTGCCGATTGGGCTTAGTTGAGCCATCGGCCTCTACTGATGCACTACCTTACGCAACCTTAGATGCCTTAGCAACTTCCTTTGTTGCTTTCTTTGCTGCCTTCCTTCTGACTTTTTCTCCAGGAAAGCCATCATGTCTTTTTAAACAGGGAGGATCATCAATTGCATTTGGTTCAAGAGGTGGGCGAATAAATACATGATTGGGAGCCGTTCCAGGTGTCTGAAGATCTTGCCATGGCAGTGAGTAAATGCAAATTTCAGAGCATACTGGGGATTGACATATCTGAAATAATACCATCATGTAGCCCAATATCTGCGAATTTTCTAAAAGCATATGCTTCGTGTCATCTCCATTCTCACGAGGAGGTGTTTCATAACCTTCATTTTCTGCACAGTCTAGAGCAGTACCAATTGTTCGGCTGAGTGGTGTCCTTTGCGAATGGCTTTTCTGAAGAAATTCTCATTTTATTCTCTGGCTTATCAGTAGTCTAAATTGGATGCTTCACCAGCCCCCTCTCTTCAAGCTCATGCCAGATTCTGCTAGAGACTCAACATGCGCGCTAGAGTAGAATCACCTGGAAGACTGAAATCATTGTACCTGTGAAGAATTAGATGCGAGCAAAATTGGCTACAGCCACAAGCGTGCATAGCTTAATTTGAAGAAAATCATTTTAGCTGAAGACTTTGAAATTTGTTCCTTAAGATGAATTCACTGGGGAATTAAATGATTGGTGAAGACTTGTACAATACAATTGTTGCACAAATGAGGTACTCCCTCAGTCCCAAAAAACTTGTCTTGGATTTGTTTAGATACGGATCTATTAGACACATTTTAGTGTTAGATTCATCCGTATCCAGATAAATCTAAGACAAACTTTTTGGGACGAACACTCAGTGGATAATTTTGCAAGAAAGGAATAGATCCGAAATGGGAAAATGCTTTAAATCTCGCCTAAAAACAACACTTTGTCTAGGATTGACTTAAGAAGAGATCAAACGTACGGTAAGAAAACAAAAGAAAAGTTACCACAAGATGAACCTATGAAATGCTACTTAAGGAAGACAAGGAGCACGCAGATCGGTTCATCCTGCCCTAACTCAGCGAGGACCACCAGCTACGGTGACGGTGGAGGAAGATGATCCGCGGTCGATGAGGAATGCGGCGCCGGCTAGGGTTCTTGCGAGAAAGATAGAACTCGGGGCAAAAGAGGAGATTTTTTTTTCTAAAAATATTATTTGTTTTTACAAAATCTCGAAGCTACGGTTCGGATTTAGTAAATTTCAAATCTATGCCCCCATCGTCCTCTGTTGGGCCAAAGACATCCTCTTCGTCCTCGCGTGGGCCGAAGAGTTCGTCTTTCTTTGGGCCAAAGAGCTCTCTTCGCCATACAGTGGCCGAAAGGGTGAGTCTTAGTTCAACTCATGAACGAAAAGGCTACTACCTACATTGCCCCACGCAAAAAACACATCCCCTTTGATTTGGAGCTCTTCTTACACATCCCCTTTGATCTGGAGCTCTTCTTGCCAAACCCTCGCACCAGCCGGACTGTATCGATGACAAAAATCCATTTAGTAGTTTGAATTGTACATCGTACCGAAAAAGGCTTTCGCCCCGCTTTATATATAAAGCACCGATCTTCAATCACCCAGTACAAACACACGCCACCATAACACACGCACACACCCATGGCAGGATACATAGGTGCTGAGCGCAGCAACACCACCCCTAGCACTACCGCCGCAAAGAGATGACGCCACATATGATGAACCATGGGCTCCAAGGCAACGCCTTTACGAAGGAACGACGCCGGAGCGTCGCCACCACCCGATCCGAGGATCAGAACTTCCCCTAGAGCCGCATGACCGGCAATGAGAGCCGCGACGACGACTTCAAGAAGGGAACGAGCTTCACCGCCGCCGGTCTGTCCGAAGAAAGAATAGGTTTTCACCCCGGCCAACACTCACCGCCACCCAATGCCACACCCCAGCTACCACGCCGCCCACACGGCCATGGCCACGGGGCAACACCAAGCAACGGGCTCTACCCAAAAGCACCGCGCTGCCACCACCAGGGCCGCCGCCCCCGCATCCAAGACCTAGACACCGCCTCACCCGAGACCTGCCGCTACCCCAACCAAAGAGACGAGCGGAAAGGTCCCACCTTTCGCACCCCTGGGCGACCCCCAGCGTCGAGACCCAATAGGCCGGCCAGAATTGGCATCCATCGGCCCGTTCTGCAGCCCCGAGCGCGAGACGAGCTCGGTCCTGCAGCACCGTGAGGGGGACGAGGTTAGTCCTGCTGCACTGTGCGCGAGACGAGCTCGGTCCTGCTGCACCGTGCGCGAGACGAGCTTGGTCCTGCCGCACCGGGCACGAGACGAGCGATGGACCGCAGCTGGGAGAGGGCCAGCCCTTCGATGGAAGTAGTGTCCGGATGATGAGGAGGAGGGGCGAAGGTCGAAACGGTCCGAACGTGGACAAGCCGACGCCGGAGAAGTCGGCCACCGCCGCAATCGGAGCCGCTGAGCCACTGTGAAGCCGCCACGACACCGGGAGGCCACCACCGCCGAACCTCCCCGTGCCGCTGCCCACGGCTAGAGCAACGGCCACGCCCGGCCACTGCCCACCCGCATCGCCCGGCGAGCTCCAAGCGTCGGAGCCGCTGGACACGCACCACCGAAGCCACACGCCGGAGCGCCAGCCACCACCACAGAACAAGCGCGTCCACGCCCTGGCCAACACCACTGGAAGCCCCACCACCCCACCGGAGTAGCACAGCCACCAGCAGCACCACCACCACCTTAGCAGGGCCACCAGCTGTCCCTGCCACCACCACCAACCAGAGCCGATTAGTCTACACCGACCATCACGAGCCTACATCATGCTCGGTGAAAAGTATTCCAATCACTCTCACACATCTACACATTTAGATGCTGCCAATCTCATAGACATTATCTCTCATCCTATTCTTGTCACGGACCGCGCTCGCCATGACCCTTGCCATCTGTGGACGTTCAATGGATGTTCCAACTTCGGCAATAATAATGATATGACAAGGGGTAATGTCTAGGATATTTGTTGCATCTAGATGAGAACATGTGTGTGATTTGGAAAAATCTGTAACCATGGATGATGTAGGCTTGCGGTGATCAATATAGATTGAAAGGCAAAATTCGTCCTGCACAATGCACGGTTCAAGTTGTTCTTCATTTGAATGGATTCTACTCTTCGATGCGGTTTTGGTGACGTGAAAGTTTGATTGGAAGGAGCTGTGGTGTATAGGGCAGGGTGGACACAAGACTCTTCAGCCTTCTTGGGAAGGAAGACCCACTCTTCCGCTTTCATGCGAACCAAGAGTGATCTTCAGCCCAAAACAAGGACGAAAAGGGCCTCTTTGGCCCAATAGAGGACGACGGGGCATATATTTGAAATTTGCTAAATCGAAACTATAGTTTTGTAATTTCATAAATAATAATAATTATAATATGAAAAAAATCAAGAGAGGAAGGACGTGACTAAAGGCAACTCCAACGGGGCAACGCATTTCGTCCACCCGCGTCCGTTATTGTCCACGGGGACAAAAACCATGGCCCAACACGGCGACGCAAACAGAACGATGTCCGTTTTGCTGTCTGTTGTGACCCATTTTCAGCCCAAATTTGGGTTGGGTTTGCATCCGCGTAGACACATCGTGAATGCATGTGTTGTCCTCCCCTCCCACCACTAGCATACCATCTCCACCCCACCCTTTCCTCTCCCAAATCCCGCGCCCGCCCTAGAAAACTTCCATGGCCGACGAACACATCACCCCCCGGTCCCAACTGAAGCCGCCCCCATCCCCGTCATGACTGTCCCTGCCGTGGCTGCCCGTGTCGTGGCCCAGGTGAAGCAAAAGAAAGAGCTCACCCCGGAGCAGAGAGTTGCCGAGATGGCGAAGCGGGCCAAATGAAGGAGGAAAGTCAAGACAAAAGACAAAACTGTGGCTGCCGCCACACTCAGGAATGGGCCCCGCTGTGGATGCTAACGCCATCACCGCCAAAGTTGCGCAAGCCACCCTCATCGTGTTATGGATTGTCCGCAAGCTGGACCTTGTCATAGCTGCCACCGCGGCAGCCAGCTCGGGCTCGTCGGCAACCTGCCCGCCAAGGCTTTCGGAGTTGCCTTCCATGTCAACATCGCCGCCGACATATGGGTACCTACCCGGACACAACCCGACAACGTCCCGCTTCTCCAAACGAGCTCGGGTGAACTCGTCGAAAATCGGTATTTCATTTCGATCGTCCTCGTGGTGCCTCCAATTGATCTCAACGCCGCACTTGTGGTCGACTGACCCGCGATGCAAAGGAAGCCCCCACGGGTGGTCGTCTCCACGACAAACCTCCCCGATGACTGCAACCTATTTGATGAAAAATCGGCCCCGACACCGGACGGCCCAAAGCTATCTGGGTACTACAAGGATGGAGAGGGTCTCATGGAGGACATGATCAATGAGGGTGGTCAAGGGACTCATGATGGTGGCTAAGAGAGCAAGGCCAAGAAAGGCGATTAGGCGCTTTGGCAATTTGGCGCTCGTGGTCCAATGAGCCAAAAATAAGAAAAACAAAAATACATTTAAATTTTCTAAAATATGAAAATAATCCCACATGAGTATTTAAGTACACAAACTCGAGGTCAGGAGGAGAAGCGGGACGTTGTCGGGTCGTGTTACCTCACTAGCTTCCGGATTGTAGGAGCTTTTCCTACAATAGATGATTCCATGTTTTCCCTTTCTCTGAGCTACCTATATGCACATTATTAAAAGAGAAAAGTATGTTTTTGGTCTCTCAAGTTCCCTAAAAGTATAGACTTGGTCCCTCAAAATTGTTTGGTAGACATTTGGTCCTTCAAGTCTCAAAACCGGATAAGTTTGGTCCAAAACCAGATTTTGAGCATGTCGATCCGGTTTGACCATGTTTAACCGATGAACAGTAAATTAAAAAATAGCAAAAGAATTTTTAAAAATCTGAAATTTTGTGACAACCAACATGCTTGGGTGCGCTAGGTGCGTGTAAATTTTTGTGGTCAAATAACATCCGAGGAGCTCTTAAAACACAATTTTGCCTTTTTTGTGAGCCAATTTTTTTTTTGCCATGAGCTCTTCGAATGTCCAATCACCACACAAATTGTCACGCACCTAGCGCACCCAAGCATCTTTGTTACCACAAAATTTCAGTTTTTTTAAAAAAATCTTTTTTTATTTACTATTCATTGGTCAAACCGGGTCAACATGGTCAAACCCGTTCAACATGGTCAAAATATGATTCTGGATGAGACCTATCCGGTTTTGAGACTTGAAAGTTGAAAGACCCAATGTCTACCAAAAAACTTCGAGGGGCCAAGTCTATACTTTTCGGAAACTCGAGGAACCAAAAACATACTTTTCTCTTATTAAAACATGACCATGATTTTTGACCAGTTTACGACCGCTAAGTCAATCTTGTGTTCATGTTTCCCTAAATGTGTCAAGTAGACATGATTCCGAGGTCGCGTTGGGAACCAGTACTGATACTCCGTTGTTATTGGCAGATTCTTCTTCAACTGTTCAAACAACAACATCTATCCCAAAAGTCGATTGGGATAACTTACAAATAGTAGAGGCACACGATGATGAAGGTAGAATTGAACAAATGAGTGAAGATCAACTATGTGAGATTTTGGGCTTGAAGGATGAGAAAGAGAGAGCAAAGACGACTGAACCAAAGGGTCGTAGAATGGTTGAGCAGGGGAGTAATAATGAAGGTGCTCCCATTCCTGTGAGCTGTGAACTCATTTCAGTTTCATCTACAAACTCGTTGTTTTATTTTGTGAAATGGGAACTCATTTCAGATTCATCTACCATGTAGGCAAAGGCCATCTGTAAGTTAATAAACTGGTAAATTACCAAGGATGGTAAAACTCAGTGAGCTTTTGTTCTATTCCTTCTTTTCATGTTTTCCCTTCTAGTGGCCCTGCATCTGCATGCCATTCTATCTGGCTTCCTCTATAGAACAGAGGACAGAGGATGTACTACTTTTCCCCTTGTATTGTGAGATGCTAGAAGAACTACTAGCACCGCTTCTCTCTGTGATTTCCTTCGTGTGCCTGCCTCTTGATTTTCTAATCGACATTTATATGTCTCTCCCTTCCCAATGTACTGAAACTTTTGGTCTACATGTTTCTACCACTTCTAGCTATAATTCCATTTCCTGTCCTTCAACAAGCTACAGCAAGTGCAACAGAACAGATTGCAGCAGGTAGCTTATGGACTGAAATTTGCGGCATTCATTTCTCGTATTGTCGCTCAGTTGATCCTGCCTGTGAAACTAAACGTGACATGCTATTCTTAATGTAATTGCCAAACTGCACTCCAAGAATAAGTAAATGATTACATCAGACCTGACTTACAGGTTGGTTGCATTCTCCATTTCAGCACCTGCACCTGCGTCCATCTCCTGCTCAAGGACCACCAAAAGGGCCTCCAGCCGCTGCCGCCGTCACGCCACTGGTGATGCTGTTCCGCGCCGCCCTTGCCACTAGAACACCTCTCCAGCATGTCGCGGGGTGAGCTGGAGCTGCGCTAGCGCGCAGGGGGAGGGGGAAGCTGCGGTAGCTCACGCAGGCATCAGTGAGGCGAGGGCGAGCTGCGCCGCCTCGTGCAGACGTCGACGAGCACCGGCGGCGAGCTGCGAGGGCTCGCGGAGGCATCAGCGAGGCGGTGGTGAGCTGACCTGGTGCGCGCAGGCGTTGGCGAGCAAGCTAGGGCGGCGAGCTGCGGTGGCTCACATAGGCATCAGGTGGAGACCAGGACGAGAGCCTCAGAGCAATCTGACCCAATCAGTCCACAGGTAAGGTTGACAAATATCCAGGGGTAGTTTGGTCCTTTCAGGTTCAGAGAAACTGGAAAAGAAAAGAAAAGAAAAAGCAATGGAAATGGAGAAATGCCATGGTAATCAATGTGCAGAGAGAATAATGGCATTTTTGCCCAGCCAATCTTGACAATGGCAATTTTGAGAAGCCTCGTATTAAAAGTGGCAAATATTTGATTTTCTTGGGTAATTGCAATATGCTTTGGAGCTTTTGCAAATCTTTTCTTTCACCGATAGGGCTTAATTAGTTTCGCCATCATCCTCTAATACTGCATCATCTTGCGCAACCTTAGACGCCTTAGCAACTTCCTTTGTTGCTTTTTCGCTTCCCTTCGGACTTGTTCTTCCGGAAAGTCATCATGTGTTTTAAACGCGCGAGAGGGGGGGGGGTGTTTTAAACGCGCAAGAAGGCGCTGCTTTCCGCAATCCAGGCCCTTGACCTTCGGGCCGACATGGTGGGTCTATCTCCGGACGAGTGGCTGGCCCGCTATGAGCTCGAAGACCAACTCTCCGTGATCTACTCTGATGAGGAGGCATATTGGCGCCTTCGGGGCGCTCAGAAGTGGGTCCTGAAGGGTGATGCGAATACTGCATACTTCCAGGCTATTGCCAACGGCCGCCGTAGACGCAACACCATCTGTAACACCCCGGAAATAACTTTCCATATTTGTAACTCCAACTCTTGCCATTTTCGGCATTGTGATATGATTTTCCCTCCGTGGTTGGGTTTTTCTTCATTTTGCTTTTTGTCCATGTCATGCATTTTATACCATGTCATCATGTGCATCGCATTTGCATACGTGTTCGTCTCATGATTCCGAGCATTTTTCCCGTTGTCCGTTTTGCAATCCGACACTCCTATCTCCCCGGCCCCTTTTACGTTTTTCCGTAGCGGTACTAAACCTTCTCGAAATGGACCGAGGTTTGTCTAGTGGCCTTGGTATACCACCGTAGACCACCGGTCAAGTTTCGGTCATTTGGAGCTCGTTTGGTACTCCAACGGTTAACCGCTCTCTCGCAAAAGCCTCTTTTGAGTTGCAGCCCAACACCCCTTCAAAACAGCCAAATAACCCATCTAAGTCACTTCCATGCTCTCCGTCGTTCGATCACGATCGTGTGGTAAAACTACACCTCATTTGGACTCTCCTAGCTCCTCTATGCCTATTTAAACATCTCCCCGTCCAATCCGGTCTTCTTCCCTAACCCTAGGCGATTTCGTCCCACAGATTCGACGTGTCCGCCGCCACGGACGAAAATCGCCGCCGCCTCGCCCAACCAGCGCGTGCCACCTGTCCCCCCGCCGCCCACACGCCGCCCGCCCCAGCTGGGCCAGGGCGGGCACACCACCACACACACCATGGCCCTCAAGGCCAGCCCGAGCCCGCCGCCGCCACTCACCGCCACCTCACCCGCACCCGGCCAGCGCCCGCTACCCGACCGACCGCCTCACGGCCGCGGGACCTCATGGTCTTGCCACGCGCTGCCGCTTCCACCGGTCTGGCCACCGCGCCTCACGGCCACCGGGGGCCGTCGCCGTCTCCGGCCGCCCCTCGGCGCCGCCTCTCCCTCCGCCACCGGAGCTGCCGGCCGCGCCGCCGCCGCCCACGATCCCGATCGGATCGGCCCGATCGACCGAGCTCCCGTTGACCTCTCTCCCCCTCACTTTTTCTACTAAGTTTTTTTATATCATTGATATTTTGTGGCATTTTCTAAGCATCGTAACTTTGCATCTGTAGATCCATTTTGCGCGTATAATATGTCAAAATGTTCGTCTTGAAGAGTAGATCATTTCATCTCATTGCATCATTTTCATTTGAGCTCATCTTGATGCCCGAAATGCTGTTGGAAGAGGGCTATGTGATGTTAGTTTCTGTTTCTTAACAGAACTTGCACTTTTGTTATTTTTGCCATGATTAATGTGTGCACCCTATAAATTTGAGTCCTACATGTGTTTTGTAATATGCCATGCCATCTTTCCAGGGGTGTATGCCATGTATTTTTGTGATCTATGTGGTGAATAGCACAAGCATGCAAAGTAGGTGTCCTGATGTTGCTGATTTCAGCCCTGTTTAGCTGATATTTTGATGCCATGTTAACTTGATGCTACCGAGAGATCCATGCATATTTTGAGATACTTCAGTAAGGATGTTTTGTTAATCATGTCTTGCTCTATCCATCCATGCCCTTGTTTGCAATTATGGAGTGCCATAGCTTGAGTCAATCGAGCTCTACTTTTGCTATCAAATGTTTCCTGGCAGATTGTTTACATGTTATTCAATTTTGCCTAGGTTGTTGTGGTTGATCCATGTATGCTATGTTATTGTTCTTGCCATGTATGTCTTCTATGCCATGTCTTCTTGATGTATGTATGCTTAGTTTATCATATAAGGCTCTGTAGGGAGTGCATTGAGCTTGTAAACATGCCTACTTGTTATCAGTTTTTGACATGCCATGTTGCTGAATCTGTTAACGAAACTTTCAATATTGACATGGGTGTTACTATATTTTCTGATCCTTTTTGGCTTATGGTCAGTAAGGGACTTTTGTTTTATGCTTTGAGTAGATTCATGCCATGCCATGTTTTGCTATTTTAAGTTCCTGCAGCATGTAGTTTTGTTGCTCTGAACATTGCAACCTGATGCTGTTTTTGCCATGTCCAGCCTGATATTTTGTGCACTTTTGCCATGCTTGTTTGAACTTGTTATGATGTGAACTAGCCGTAGCTCAGTGCTCATCTTTTGTCGAGCATCTTGTGTAGATCACTGCCATGTACTTTGTTGATACGTTTGAGTGCAGTAGCTTAATTATTTGTTGCTTGCTAAGTGGCATCATGCTGTTAATGGCAGATTTGTGCCATTCTTGTTTTGCTTGTCATTTCCAAACCGTGCATCCGATTCCGGTGATCTTTATATCGATTTCAACCGAAATCATCTCATCTTTCCAGTGGCATACTTGGTTTGCCAAGTTGATGCCTGGTTCATCATTTACCTTCCGGCCTTTTATACGCATTGCATATCACATCCCGCATACCATGTCATGTTTTGCATCATGTTGATTGTGCATTGCACCGTGATTTATTGTGGTTCCTTTGTTTGTGTTCTTGCTTTGGGTAGAGCCGGGAGACGAGTACGTGAACGAGGAACCTGTTGAGAACGCTTACGAGGATCAAGCTTTCGACAACTCGAGAACATTGCGAGCAAGATGACCATACCCTCGAAATCACTTCTATCTTTGCTATGCTAGTTGCTCGCTCTTTTGCTATGCCTATGCTGCGATGCCTACCACTTGCTATATCATGCCACCCATATTGCCATGTCAGCCCTAACCATCCTTTTCCTAGCAAACCGTTGATTGGCTATGTTACCGCTTTGCTCAGCCCTCTTATAGCGTTGCTAGTTGCGGTGAAGTGAAGTTTGTTCCTTGTTGAACATGGAGGTGTTGTTCCTTATTGGAACATGTTTACTTGTTGGGGTTATCACAATATTTATCTGCTATAATTAATGCATCTATATACTTGGTAAAGGGTGGAAGGCTCGGCCTTATGCCCGTGTTTTGTTCCACTCTTGCCACCCTAGTTTCCGTCATACCGGTGTTATGTTCCTTGATTTCGCGTTCCTTACGGTTGGGTGATTTATGGGACCCCTTGACAGTTCGCTTTGAATAAGACTCGTCCAAAGAAGGCCCAACTTTGGTTTTACCATTTGCCACCTAAGCCTTTTTTCCCGGGTTTTCGCGAGCCCGAGGGTCATCTTTATTTTAACCCCGGACCAGGTGCTCCTTCGAGTGCTGGCCCGAACTAGAGCCCTGTGGCGCCCCTCAAGGCAACTTGAGGTCTGGTTTTAGTTGTATGGACTGCTCATCCGGATGTGCCACGAGAACGAGATATGTGCAGCTCCTATCGGGATTTGTCGGCACAATCAGGCGGTTTTGCTGGTCTTGTTTTATTGTCGAAATGTCTTGTAGTCCGGATTTGAGATTGATCGGGTCTTCCCAGAGAAGGAATATCCTTCGTTGACCGTGAGAGCTTATAATGGGCTAAGTTGGGACACCCTGCAGGTAATATCTTTCAAAGCCGTGCCATGGTTATGAGGCGATGGGAATTTGTTAATGTCCGGTTGTAGAAAACCCGAAGTTGACCTCAAATAAAATACACATCAACCGTGTGTAACCGTGATGGTCTCTTCTCGGCGGAGTCCGGAAGTGAACACGGTGTTGGAGATATGTCGACAAGTAGTTCAGATCACTTCTTGATCGCTACTAGTTTCACGACCGTGCTTTGCTCCTCTTCTCGCTCTCTTTTGCGAAGTAGCCACCTTATATGCTAGTCGCTGCTGCAGCTCCACTTTACTACTCTGTCCTTCCTATAAGCTTAAATAGTCTTGATCTCGGGTGTGAGATTGCTGAGTCCCGTGACTCACAGATACTTCAAAACAGTTGCAGTGCCGACGATGCGGTCAGGTGACGAACCCGAGCTCAAGTGGGAGTTCGACGAGGAACGTGGTCGTTACTATGTGTCTTTTCCCGATGATCGATAGTGGTGCCCAGTTGGGACGTTCGGGGATCTGTGTAGCATTTGGGGTATCTTCTTTTATTTTGGTTCCGTAGTCGGACCTTGAGTGTACTCAATGATGGATGTTTATTTATGTATTGTGTGAAGTGGCATTGTAAGCCAACTATGTATCTCTTTCCTTATTTATTACATGGGTTGTGTGAAGATTACCTCACTTGCGACATTGCTTTCAATGCGGTTATGCCTCTAAGTCGTGCCTCGACACGTGGGAGATATAGCCGCATCGAGGGCGCTAAGTTGGTAATCGAGCCTTCCCGACTTAGGAGCCCCTACTTGATTGTTTGTTTGGCGTTGTTGAGTCTAGAATGGAAAATGTTTTGAGTCTTAGGATTATATATATCGGAGAGTAGGATTCTTTTTACTCCCAGTCCCTTCGTCGCTCTGTGAGGTCTCCCGACGAGAGTTTTGACTCTTCTCTCCTCAAATTTCACTAAAAAATTTTAGGATCACGTGGGTATCGTGGAATCGTTCGATGGTTTTGTGACGAGAACATTGTTCTTGGTGCCTCGACATTTAGGGGTTGTGGCGGTGTCCGGGGAGTTGAGCTCCGAGGTGTTGTCGTCACAATTTTATCGTTGCGATTCGAATACCTGAGTTTTACCGACATCGAAATCTCTTTTGTGCGATCGTTGGTGAGATAACCCGATAGCCCGATCTCGAGGCGAAAAGGGAGTATTGCCATGACTTGTATAACGGATGTTTTTCAAGGTCGAGGTACACGATTTCCGAGGATTTCTTGGTTATGTGTTGACGGATGGATACAAATGGATCTAGGTATTGTTAGTTTGGGTGATATATTTTGTGTCCCTGTATCCCCAACACCAGATTGCATAACCGAAAGTTTCGGGAGTTTATAGGTGGGAATTCTAGTAGCTTACGGGATATTCTTTCCGGCGGATGTATGATTTGAGATTGGGGTTCAACGTCTAGTGGTCCGCCCATTCACGGTCGATTCTGAGTGGTCGCGAGACGCCTTAAAGAATCCTTGGCTATGCTGATTCGGGACGTCTTGTTTGTCATTCGTGACGTCCGCTATACGTCGTGTCCGTGTGGGCCCCACCACGAACACTTTGGGCGAAATCTCTATCATGTGTTTGTTCGGCTCATTCTAGAAGCCAATCTTTTGTTTTCGCCAGATATTCGATTTGTTCCTAAGATGTATGTTGTTTCCATATCTTTATCTAAGTGGCTTCTCACCTTAATGGACGTGTGATGATTAACTTTGGAATTCATTCGCTCATTCTTGTTCAATGTTTATTGTGAAGACTATATGTTGCAATTTCTATCCGTTGATTCTACTTGACTTTTGTCTATCAAAGGGCTAACGGATGTCACCCTCTCCAGATGGCTCCGCCAACGCGTCGAATCCGGATCGCAATGATGGGGATCGATCAGACCTCCACCTCCACCTCCGCCTCCGAGGCACCGGAAAGCTATCATGGCAGCCACCAATGCCAATGCTCGATGATTTTGCAGCTCTTGCAAGAACGTACTCGAGGGCAAGGCAATCAAGGAAATCAAGGTCAAGGCAACAACCAGCCGCACTTTGCTACTCTCGATCGGTTCCTCGCTAATCAGCGAAGTCTTTCGGTTTACGTAGTCGAGGCCACGACGGCGACGATTGGTTAGTGGACATCTGCAAGCATTTTGATTGTAGCAATGTCGGACACGAGGACTTTGTCAAGTTTGCATCGTTTCTACTCAAGGATCAAGCTGCCGAGTGGTACCAACAATACAAAGATTCCAGAGGAGGTCGTGTCATTACAGGATGAGTTCCGCCGTGATTTCAGAGCTCATCACATTCGAAAAGTGTTGTTGAGAGCAAGCGTGAGGAGTTCCGCAATCTCAAGCAGGGCAACATGTCTGTCTATCAATACAATATCCAGTTCGAGCTCGCTCGTTTTGCTAAGCAAGACGTGCACTGATGAGAAGAGTATGATCTATCAATTCAGAGGTGGTCCGAGAGAAGATCTGCAATTAGCTCTTGTGCTTTTGAGCGGATAAGTATGATGAATTCTACAACATGGCATCAAGCAAGAAGCTGCCCAGCTCAAATGTGAGGCTTCTAAGAAGAGAATCGGGGATGCGATTCAGTCTTCTTCTTCCTCTCAAGTGGCAGCTAAGCGGCGAAGTTCTACCTTCCTCCTCCTCCGTTCCGTCGGCCTTATCGTGAGAAGAACTCAGTGGCCGTGGATCTTCCCACCCACCCAACCCAAGCTATCGAACAAGTCTAATTCTCAAGCTCCAAGGTCAAGTGCTCCTTACCACCGTCCGCTCTACGAGGTGACTTGCAACAAATGTCGCAGAAGGTCACTATGCGAACAAGTGCTTCAACCAGAGGCGCCTTCCGCCTCCTCCTCCCGTGAAATCTTCCAGCAATGCAAAGGGTCAAGCATAATCCCAAGTCTGCAAAGGTGAATATGATGAATGCAGCTCAAGCGGAGAATCTTCGATGTGTTAATGGGTAATCTCTCGCTTAATGATATTCTGCAAAAGTCTTATTTGATCTTGGTGCATCGCATTCTTTCATCTCAAGACCTTTTGTGGCTATGCATGATTTGGTTACTCAAGCTTTGCCTAGACCTTTGTCTATTGTTTCTCCGGCTAAGGAGATGACTTCTCGAGTTTTGGTTCCGGATGTTTCTATCAAGATGCGCGATTATAGATTTCTGGCTAAACCAATTGTCCTTGGTGACTCGGATATTGATCTTATTCTCGGAATGGACTGGCTTTATCAGCACAAAGCTCAACTTGATTGTGCTGCCAGGGAAATTCAATTGACTCACTCTTCTAATGATGTGATCATCTATGCCGCTCGTGATGAAACCATTCGGTTGTTTTCTCTCAATGAGAAGGGCGAATTGGATGCTATCTCTCAGATTCCAGTCGTTTGTGAGTACCAAGATGTCTTTCCGAAGAGCTTCCGGTATGCCTCCTCATCGGCCGCTTGAGTTCGTTATCGATCTTGAGCCCGCATCGAACCCGTTGCAAGCGTCCATACAAGCTTGGACCTGATGAGCTGAAGGAATTGAAGAAGCAGCTCGATGAACAAGAGCGTCTGGTTTGATCGGACCGAGTTCATCTCCTTGGGGTTGTGGTGTTCTTTTTGTCCAGAAGAAGGATGGTACGGACCGACTTTGCGTCGATTACCGTCCATTGAATAAGAAGACAATCAAGAACAAGTATCCACTTCCCAACATCAATGAGCTTTTCGAGCAACTCAAAGGTGCTAAAGTGTTCTCCAAGCTTGACCTTCGTATGGGTTATCATCAGATTCGCATTCGTGAACAAGATATTCCCAAGACAGAACAAGCTTTGGTTCTTATGAATATACTGTCATGTCTTTCGGCCTTGTCAATGCTCCTCCAACATTCTCTCGGATGATGAATTTCATCTTCAACCCCTACACCAATGAATTCGTCTTGGTCTATCTTGATGATATTTTGGTCATGCCAAACATTTGCGATTGGTGCTAGACAAGCTCAGAGAGTATCAATTCTATGCTAAGTTCTCCAAATGTGAATTTTGGCTTGATGAAGTTCTTTATCTTGGTCATATCATCTCCGCCAAGGGCATCGCTGTTAATCCAGAGAAGGTGTCCGCAATTGTGAATTGGGACCTCCTCGAAATGTCAAGCAGCTCAAAGTTTTCTTGGTCTTGCAAGCTATTGCCGAAGATTCGTTGAGAATTTCTCCAAGATTGCAAAGCCTCTTTCCAACCTCCTCCAGAAGCATGTGAAGTATGTCTGGTCTCCTGAGTGTGACGTTGCTTTCAATACACTCAAAGAGAAACTCGTCACAGCTCTGCCTTAACTCCTCTGATGAATCCAAGCCATTTGAAGTTTTCGTGATGCTTCTCTTCAAGGTCTCGGTCTGTGTTAATGCAAGAGAAGAGATTTGTGGCTTATACCTCTCGCCAGATTGAATCCCAACGAGAAGAACTACCCCACTCACGATCTTGAGTTGGCGGCGATTGTCCATGCATTGATAACGTGGAGACATCTCTTGTTGGGAAGGAAAGTGGACATTTTCACCGATCACAAGAGTCTCAAGTACATTTTCACTCAGCCCAACCTCAACCTCGAGCAGACTCGATGGGTCGAAATGATTCAAGAGTACAACCCAAGTATTGAATATACTCCGGGCAAGGCCAATGTCATTGCAGATGCTTTGAGCAGAAAGCTTCTCGCAATGCCTAATCATCAAGCCCTTTCACCGGATCTCTGTGAAGCTTTCCATAAGCTGAATCTTCAAGTTGTTCCTCAAGGCTTTCTTGCCAACCTCATAGTCTCTCCTACTTTGGAAGATCAGATTCGTGAGGCTCAACTTCGGATACCATGGTGAAGAAGGTGAAGCGTGGTATCGACAAGGGCATTTCAAGTACAAGTGCTTCCACGTTGATGACAAAGATACTCTTTTCTTTGAGGACCGGGTTGTGGTTCCTAAGGGTGATCGACAAAAGTCATTATGAGCGAGGCTCACAATTCGCTTCTATCCATTCATCCCGGAAGTACGAAGATGTACCATGATCTCAAGCAGTCATATTGGTGGACTCGAATGAAGCGAGAAATTGCTCAATTCGTGAACGAGTGTGATGTCTGCGAGAAGAGTGAAAGCGAACACCAAAGACCAGCTGGTCTCCTCCAACCTCTTGCTATTCCGAATGGAAGTTTGATCATATCGAAATGGACTTCGTGACTGGTTTTCCTAAGTCCAAGCGTGGAAATGATGCTATCTTCGTTGTCATTGACAAGCTTACTAAAGTGGCTCATTTTCTTCCTATCAAAGAATCCATCACAGCAGCTCGGTTGGCGAGCTATACACCTCCGTGATTGTCTCCTTGCACGGCATTCCACAAGTGATCTCTTCGACCGTGGCAGCATCTTTACCTCCAAGTTTTGGGATTCTTTTGAAGGCCATGGGCACCAACATTCGTTTCAAAGACAGCTTTCCATCCTCAAACAAGTGGCCAAGTCGAGCGAGTTAATCAAATCCTTGAAGATATGCTCGGGGCTTGTGTCATTTCTTCGGTATGAAGTGGGAAGATTGTCTTCCATATGCCGAGTTCTCCTACAACAACAGCTTCCAAGCGAGTTCGGCAAGGCCCCATTCGAAATTCTCTATGGCGTAAAGTGTCGTACTCCTCTCAATTGGTGCGAGACAGTGAACGCCAACTTCTTGGCAATGACTTGATCACGAAGCGTAAGAAATGTGCAAAGTCATTCGTGAGAATCTCAAAGCCGCGCAATCGCGCCGGAAGAGCTATTATGATGATAAGCACCGTGATGTGGCTTTTGAAATCGGAGACCATGTCTACCTCCGCGTCTCTCAATGAAAGGCACTCGTCCGCCCGGTATCAAAGGGAAGCTTGCCCCAGATCGTGGGTCCTTTCAAGATCATTGGCAAAAGTGGCGATCTCGCCTATCAACTTGAGCTTCCATCCAACTTTGCAAACGTGCACGATGTGTTCCACGTGTCACAGCTTCGCAAGTGCTTCAAGACTCCTGAACGCACTATCAACTTCGAAGAGATTGACCTTCAAGAAGATCTCTCTTACCATGAGCACCCCGTTGCTATTCTTGAAGAAACCGAGCGCAAGACTCGCAACAAGTCAATCAAATTCCTGAAAGTGAAGTGGTCACACCATTCCGACCGAGAAGCTACCTGGGAGCGCGAGGATCACCTCCGTTCTGAATATCCGGAGTTCTTTCAGTCCTAGATCTCGGGACGAGATCCTCTTGTAGTGGTGGAGTGTTGTAACACCCCGGAAGTAACTTTTCATATTTGTAACTCCAACTCTTGCCATTTTCGGCATTGTGATATGATTTTCGCTCCGTGGTTGGGTTTTTCTTCATTTTGCTTTTTGTCCATGTCATGCATTTTATACCATGTCATCATGTGCATCGCATTTGCATACGTGTTCGTCTCATGATTCCGAGCATTTTTCCCGTTGTCCGTTTTGCAATCCGACACTCGTATCTCCCCCGGCGGCCCCTTTTACGTTTTTCCATGTGCGGGTACTAAACCTTCTTGAAATGGACCGAGGTTTGTCTAGTGGCCTTGGTATACCACCCGTAGACCACCGGTCAAGTTTCGGGTCATTTGGAGCTCGTTTGGTACTCCAACGGTTAACCGCACTCTCGCAAAGGCCTCTTTTGAGTTGCAGCCCAACACCCCTTCAAAACAGCCCAATAACCCATCTCAGTCACTTCCATGATCTCGGTCGTTCGATCACGATCGTGTGGGCGAAAACTACACCTCATTTGGACTCTCCTAGCTCCCTCTATGCCTATTTAAACATCTCCCGTCCAAACCGGGTCTTCTCCCTAACCCTAGACGATTTCGTCCCTCACAGATCCGGACGTGTCCGCCGCCGCCCAGACGAAAATCGCCCGCCCTCGCCCAACCAGCGCGTGCCACCTGTCCGCCGCCGCCCGCACCGCCTGCCCGCCGGGCCCGGCGAAACCCGCCCGGCCAGCGCGCCCGGCGCGCCGCGCCTCCAGCGCCGCCCGGCGCCGCCGCCGCCCTCCGCCGCCCTGCCTCCCTCCGCCGCCACCTCGCCCGCACCGGCGGCGCCCGCCGCCGCCGGACCTCGCCATCTCGCCGCGCCGTCGCCCGCCTCCACCGGCCGCCGCCACCGCCACGCCCGGCCACCGGGCCGTCGCCGTCTCGGCCGCCCCTCGGCGCCGCCTCTCCCTCCGCCACGGAGCTGCCGGCCACGCCGCCCACGATCCTGATCGGATTGGCCCGATCGACCGAGCTCCCGTTGACCTCTCTCCCCCTCACTTTTTCTACTAAGTTTTTTTATATCATTGATATTTTGTGGCATTTTCTAAGCATCATAACTTTGCATCTGTAGATCCATTTTGCGCGTATAATATGTAAAAATGTTCGCCTCGAAGAGTAGATCATTTCATATCATTGCATCATTTTCATTTGAGCTCATCTTGATGCCCGAAATGCTGTTGGAAGAGGGCTATGTGATGTTAGTTTCTGTTTCTTAACAGAACTTGCACTTTTGTTATTTTTGCCATGATTAATGTGTGCACCCTATGAATTTGAGTCCTACATGTGTTTTGTAATATGCCATGCCATCTTTCCAGGGGTGTATGCCATGTATTTTTGTGATGTATGTGGTGACTAGAACAAGCATGCAAAGTAGGTGTCCTGATGTTGCTGATTTCAGCCCTGTTTAGCTGATATTTTGATGCCATGTTAACTTGATGCTACCGAGAGATCCATGCATATTTTGAGATACTTCAGTAAGGATGTTTTGTTAAGCATGTCTTTCTCTATCCATCCATGCCCTTGTTTGCAATTATGGAGTGCCATAGCTTGAGTCAATCGAGCTCTACTTTTGCTATCAAATGTTTCCTGGCAGATTGTTTACATGTTATTCAATTTTGCCTAGGTTGTTGTGGTTGATCCATGTATGCTATGTTATTGTTCTTGCCATGTATGTCTTCTATGACATGTCTTCTTGATATATGTATGCTTAGTTTATCATATAAGGCTCTGTAGTGAGTGCATTGATCTTGTAAACATGCCTACTTGTTATCAGTTTTTGACATGCCATGTTGCTGAATCTGTTAACGAAACTTTCAATATTGACATGGGTGTTACTATATTTTCTGATCCTTTTTGGCTTATGGTCAGTAAAGGACTTTTGTTCTATGCTTTGAGTAGATTCATGCCATGCCATGTTTCGCTATTTTAAGTTCCTGCAGCATGTAGTTTTGTTGCTCTGAACATTGCAACCTGATGCTGTTTTTGCCATGTCCAGCCTGATATTTTGTGCACTTTTGCCATGCTTGTTTGAACTTGTTATGATGTGAACTAGCCGTAGCTCAGTGCTCATCTTTTCTCGAGCATCTTGTGTAGATCACTGCCATGTACTTTGTTGATACGTTTGAGTGCAGTAGCTTAATTATTTGTTGCTTGCTAAGTGGCATCATGCTGTTAATGGCAGATTTGTGCCATTCTTGTTTTGCTTGTCATTTCCAAACCGTGCATCCGATTCGGTGATCTTTATATCGATTTCAACCAAAATCATCTCATCTTTCCAGTGGCATACTTGGTTTGCCAAGTTGATGCCTGGTTCATCATTTACCTTCCGGCCGCACATCGCATTGCATATCACATCCCGCATACCATGTCATGTTTTGCATCATGTTGATTGTGCATTGCACCGTGATTTATTGTGGTTCCTTTGTTTGTGTTCTTGCTTTGGGTAGAGCCGGAGGCGAGTACGTGAGCGAGGAACCTGTTGAGAACGCTTACGAGGATCAAGCTTTCGACAACTCGAGAACATTGCGCAAGATGACCATACCCTCGAAATCACTTCTATCTTTGCTATGCTAGTTGCTCGCTCTTTTGCTATGCCTATGCTGCGATGCCTACCACTTGCTATATCATGCCACCCATATTGCCATGTCAGCCCCTAACCATCCTTTTCCTAGCAAACCGTTGATTGGCTATGTTACCGCTTTGCTCAGCCCCTCTTATAGCGTTGCTAGTTGCAGGTGAAGCTGAAGTTTGTTCCTTGTTGGAACATGGAGGTGTTGTTCCTTATTGGAACATGTTTACTTGTTGGGGTTATCACAATATTTATCTGCTATAATTAATGCATCTATATACTTGGTAAAGGGTGGAAGGCTCGGCCTTATGCCTGGTGTTTTGTTCCACTCTTGCCACCCTAGTTTCCGTCATACCGGTGTTATGTTCCTTGATTTCGCGTTCCTTACACGGTTGGGTGATTTATGGGACCCCCTTGACAGTTCGCTTTGAATAAGACTCGTCCAGCAAGGCCCAACTTTGGTTTTACCATTTGCCACCTAAGCCTTTTTTCCCCCGGGTTTTCGCGAGCCCGAGGGTCATCTTTATTTTAACCCCCCCGGACCAGTGCTCCTTCGAGTGCTGGACCGAACTAGAGCCCTGTGCAGCACCCCCTCAAGGCAACTTGAGGTCTGGTTTTAGTTGTATGGAATGCTCATCCGGATGTGCCCTGAGAACGAGATATGTGCAGCTCCTATCGGGATTTGTCGGCACAATCAGGCGGTTTTGCTGGTCTTGTTTTATTCTTGTCGAAATGTCTTGTAGTCCGGGATTCGAGATTGATCGGGTCTTCCGGTAGAAGGAATATCCTTCGTTGACCGTGAGAGCTTATAATGGGCTAAGTTGGGACACCCTGCAGGTAATATCTTTCAAAGCCGTGCCCGCGTTATGAGGCAGATGGGAATTTGTTAATGTCCGGTTGTAGAAAACCCGAAGTTGACCTCAAATAAAATACACATCAACCGTGTGTGTAACCGTGATGGTCTCTTCTCGGCGGAGTCCGAGAAGTGAACACGGTGTTGGAGATATGTCTGACGTAAGTAGTTCAGGATCACTTCTTGATCGCTACTAGGTTCACGACCGTGCTTTGCTCCTCTTCTCGCTCTCTTTTGGGAAGTAGCCACCTTATATGCTAGTCGCTTGCTGCAGCTCCACTTTACTACTCTGTCCTTCCTATAAGCTTAAATAGTCTTGATCTCGCGGGTGTGAGATTGCTGAGTCCCCGTGACTCACAGATACTTCCAAAACAGTTGCAGGTGTCGACGATGGCAGTACAAGTGACGCAACCGAGCTCAAGTGGGAGTTCGACGAGGAACGTGGTCGTTACTATGTGTCTTTTCCTGATGATCAGTAGTGGTGCCCAGTTGGGACGTTCGGGGATCTGTGTAGCATTTGGGGTATCTTCTTTTATTTTGGTTCCGTAGTCGGACCTTGAGTGTACTCAATGATGGATGTTTATTTATGTACTTGTGTGAAGTGGCGATCGTAAGCCAACTATGTATCTCTTTCCTTATTTATTACATGGGTTGTGTGAAGATTACCTCACTTGCGACATTGCTTTCAATGCGGTTATGCCTCTAAGTCGTGCCTCGACACGTGGGAGATATAGCCGCATCGAGGGCGTTACACCATCCCCCTCCTCTGGGATGGGGAGACCCTTCTTCAGGACCCTCGCGACATCCGGACTCATGTCGACGGCTTCTATAGGTCCTTTTTCTCTGCCGCTCCTGAGCGGCATCTCCTCGCCCATGATTGTTGGGCGGCATTCGCTAGTCTCCGACGCTGAGAACGCGCCCGACGGCCCCCTTCTCTGGCGGGAGGTGCAGGAGGCTATCAAGGGTATGAATGCCTCTTCTGCGCGGGCCCGATGGCCTCCGGTCATTTTCTTCCGTGCCTTCGAACGTGATTAAACCAGAGGTCATGGCCATCTTGAAGAATTCTTTGTTGGATCTATTGACCAGGGCGCCTCAACTACGGATCATCTCTCTCATTCCCAAGGTCCTCGGGCGTCCGACATCCGCCAGATTCCGCCGATCACGGTCATTAATGTGATCTTCCGGATTACGGCCAAAGGGTACGCCAATAGGGTGACCACGCTTGCCGACGGATTACCCACCTAACCATCGGCCTTCATTAAAGGCCGATATATCCTTGATGGAGTCCTGGTCCTCCACGAGGTCCTTCACGAGGTCCGACCAAGTGCCTTAGGGCGGTCTTTCAAGATCGATTTCCACAAAGCCTACGACTCTGTTAGCTGGACCTTCCTCAGGGAAGTCCTTCTTCGGAAGGGCTTCGATGACCGATGGATCACTAGAGTCATGCAAATGGTCTCTTGCGGTCGCACGGCGGTCAACATCAACGGCGAGATTGGTCCTTTCTTCCCTACCCTTTGTGGGGTTCGCCAAGGCGACCCCTTCTCCCCGTTCCTCTTCAATATGGTTGTGCACGCTCTGGCCTTCATCCTTGATAAGGCCAAAGCCGTTAACCACATCCGTGGGATTACCCCACACCTTTACGGGGCTCGGGGATCTCCATCCTTCAGTATGCTGACGACACGATCATCATGGTCGAAGGCTCGGAGGGGGACATCGCCAACCTCAAGTTCCTCCTGCTCTGCTTTCAACAGATGTCGGGCCTCAAGATCAACTTTGATAAGAGTGATGTCATGGTGATGGGATATTCCCCCTCTGAGTCTATAGCCATCGCCAATGACTTAATTGCCGCTGGGCTCTTTCCCCACCTCCTACCTGGGACCCCCATTAGTGACTCGCGTCTCTGCCATGGACTGAGGCCCGCATTACTAAGCTCCAGCCCGTGCTATGAGCCTGGCGGGAGATGGCTATCTAAGGCGGCCGGACTATTCTCATCAACTCTTCCTCTCTAGTCTCTGCTGTTCCTTATGAGCTTCTATAGCCTCCATGAGTCTCTCCACAAGGAGATCGCCAAGATCCATCCCCGCTTCTCTTTGGTCTGGCGAGCATGATAAGCGAATACCACATGGTCGATTGGCACGACATCCGCAAGCCAGGGGAGCAAGGTGGCACAGGGCATCATGTGCTCAAGAGGATGAATATAGCCCTTCTCTCCCGCTGGCTCGGCGCGCGCCGCCCGAGGTCATGGCGGCCTCACAGCTCGACATTATCCGGAATAAATACCAGGGCCAGCCACTTGCCTTCGCCAGAAATCGGGCGGCTCCGCTTCTGGCGTCTATTGTTCAGCTTCTCCGGTGCCGCATTGGGACCTCCATCTCGGTGGGGTCCGGCCTCTCGACGCTCTTCGGTCTCGATCGTTGGGCGGAGACTCCCCTTTATGCCCGCTTCGCGCCTCTTCTCTATCTCCGTCGACCCCATGATTTGGCCAATAGGGCTCTTCTTGACTGGGCGCTTTGCTTTCCGTCGCCCTTTTGGGCGGCGGAATCCGCTACTGGCGTGAGTTGCTTGATTGCGTCGTGTTGCACGAGCCGTTGGTGGATGGCAGGTCGGACCGTGTCCGTGGCGGCTGGAGCCGTCGGGCCTGTTCTCCACCAAGTCGCTTTACTCGCCATTGCCCTTCCTCCGCCCTCCCTTATCGATGGTTTGGTCCGTCCGCGTACCACCAAGATTCGCATCTTCATGTGGCGGTGGATTCGCGGTCGGGTCCGTCTGAGTGGAGGTCTGCAAGCGCAATGGCCCGGCACCGTATCTGCCCGCTCTGTGGAGTCCCTGAGGACTCAAACCACATCTTCTTCTCCTGCGTTTCCGCCCAATTTCTCTGGAGCTGCTTTCTTGAGGTGGTCGGCGGTCGTTGGTGCCACACCAACTTCCGGACCTATTTGTTGAAATCCATCGTCCCCGCGTCCTCTCGCCACATTAGGTGGCTTGAGGTTGGGGTTCTCGCTGACGCTGTGGACCATTCGCAATAAGCTTGATCCAGACGCCCCTTCGTCACGCCATCGACGCTCTCTACAAATTCGCGGGTTTCTTGCAGCTTTGGCGGCCGCTTAGGCGCCGGACCGTGGCGCCATCTCCGCCTTCATCGCCGACATCCGATCGATGGCCGTCCGCCTGTCGCCGCCGCCACCGCCGCCTCCGCCGGAGCCTGATTAGGCGCCTTGTGTGATGATGATGATGTTGTTTTTTTCTTTCCTTCTGGGCTTGTTGCGCTGTGCCCTCAGCAGAACCTATGTTCTTTGTCGTGAGACTTGGGTGTGTGTGTGGACTTGTGTGGGTTTGTTTACTCTGTGGCGGTTTGCTTTATTTATAAAGCGGGGCAAAAGCCTTTTTCGGTAACAATTGCATTGTGTTCAAGAGGTGGGCGAATAAATAAATGATTGCCAGTCGTGTGTATGATGATCTTCCCATGGCTGGGCGGTTGACATATCTGAAATAATACCATTTTGTAGCCCAATATGTGCAAAATTTCTAAAGCATATGCTTCATGTCATCTTCGTTCTCATGAGGAGGTGTTTCATAACCTTCATGCTATGCAGATTGATGATGTTGCCCAGGAAAGCGTTTGTGACGTGAGGTGCTGTAAAAGGATAATGAAGAGGAATGAAATCGTTTCATTAGGTGCCCACGACTGAGTCACCGAGAGCATTTGATACTTTTTGTTAGGATCCTGCTGAAATGGAAGAGAGAGAGAGAGAGAGATGAAAGCATTTGATACTTTCTAAATATCTATGATTAATAAGATTTTTTAGCATTGTACTGACATTTGTTTCAAGTTAGGGAGGCAAGCGGAGATTGTTGAAAGATCTTGCTGCTCAAGAACTTTGTGTTAAGATACAACAGCAAGAGCGCAACCCGGTATGTGTGATACTGTAGTCAAAATATTTTTCTATGTGGTGTTCAAGCCTTGAGTTCAGTTTTGGACCCCTCGACGGCATTTTGGTTTACTTTAGCCCATGTAAACTTGAATTTGTTTAGCCAATCATTTTTGCTTCAGTGACTGATAAATCATTTTTGTTATTACAAGTTGTGTCAAGTTGAACTAGAATGGTTCAGGAGCTCAGTAAACAATGTTTGATGTTGAGCGCTTGGCTTATTATGAAATTCGATTTGTTTATCATCTATGCGATTAGTCCATAGCTACTAGCTAGTTCACATAGCTACTTGCTAGTAGACTTGCTATTAGGTCTTTGTGCGGTTTGTGCGCAAAGAAGTAATCTTTACTAATAACAACTTGGGAATACGTAGAAGGGAGGGTACTGGATCCTTGGCCCGCTCCTTGGGTTCTTGCACGTTGTGCCTTATGTTTTTCTTTTCTGTTTACAGGGCTTGGTGAGCTGTTCCTTCAGTATTAATCCCTTTCAGTACTCTATGTTTGTGTTGACTCTTCGCGTGTGTGTTGTGTGAACCTATGTATGGATGTTTGGCTTGGACGGTTTGCTTTATATATTAGTTCTGTCCATAACTAGCTTCCATAGTCATTTACAAGAAGCACAAGAAAGGTTGCGAGAAGAACAAAAAAGAGCAATTCAGGTTGAAATACAAGCACAAGAAGCGAGACAATAAGAAATCTGCTGAAGCCAATGAGAAGGATCCCAGTGTCCCAATAGTTCTACTGTATGTAGAAAAAATAGAAGTAGTGGGCTAGTGTAGTGCTTAACATGGATTTCACGATAGGAATTTTGGATGGAACCCTGTCAAAATCAGTATGCTAACCCGCCAGATGAACCATGAACTTGGATACCATGTTTGACGAGTAGATGACGATGTCGTGATTATATCGGTTGATTCCGATTTCTCTGCATCTCGTTTGTTTCAGGGATGGAATACTTGCAATGAGAATTGTGTGGCTGATCATTCCTCACATGTGACGGAACTTGGCACGTACGTGCAGGTTCTGTAACAAAACATTTACATGATCAACTGAAGAATGTTACAGGCGATAATATCGGGTTGTTGATAATCGCATTTCGAGGACTTGGTTGGCTTGTAGCTAGAATAGATGCCAGAGCCCCCTGATCAGGCCGTTTCCTAACTGTGAAGTGGTACTGGTGCAGGGGCAGGGAGTTGCTGTCCAGCATGTGTAGGATGAGCACCATGAACACTGAGCAAACGAACATCGGTATCGGCCCGAATATCCACATCAGCAGCGTCGTTGCGAAGTAGAGTGCTCGGAGCCCCATGGACCAGAAGTTGCCGCCCCGGATCACCGCATGCTGCATGTAGCTCGCCGGGACGTCCGAGTCCAGCGTGGTCACCAGGAAGCTGGCTTGGACATAGTACCTGATCAGTTGCAGAGCAACCAGATGCTGAGTCGTCTTTGAGAAATCGGTCTTAATCTAAGGTTTGGTAGAGCGGCAAGCTACCTTGCGGAGTGGATGAAGCAAGTGAAGGACACCAGAAAGCACACAAGGAGGGAGATGTACTTGACCGCCGCCGTCGCCTGGCTGTTGTCGCCGTAGACGAGCTCCGTCATGAACACCTTGCTTGTGCTGCTGACCCAGGCGCCGATGAGCGAGCCCAGCGCGATGGACAGCGAGGCCAGGTTCGTCGACGCCGCGATACTGCTGGAGATCACGCTCAGCGCCAGCCCCGTCTCCTCCGGAGCCGCCTGCCAAGAACAGGAGAGCAGATGAAGGAAAGTCCTCATGGTTCCTGCAAGGGAAGGAACCGCTGCAGTTACCTGGGCCATGCGACGGACCCACGCCAGCTTGTTGTGATTCTCGTAGCCGATGACGGTGGCGGCCGGATACCGGAGGATCCGGTAGAGGAGGATGAGGTGGTAGCCGAACATGATGACCAGGCCGCACGGCACCAGCACCAGGTCCAGGGAGCCCTTGTCGAGCATCATCTTCTCCTCTTCCCTTGTCTCACCTTTTCTCTTTTATGAATGAGCCATATGGTTCCATGACGAGTATGCGATATGATCTTGGCCGGAGGAGTAATGAGCCGGTTGCTTATGGGTTTTGTTATGCACAGACCAGTAGTACCCATGCTGTCCGATTGTTGCTTTGGGTGCAAGATATACGAGCAAGGGAAGCAACTCCGGCGAGCTTTGCTTTGACGAAAGGCGGTGAGGTTGACGCTTCATTGGTTATTATTGGGTCTGACTGACATCTTTGGACCAGGCCCGGATCAAGAATGCAGATTTATAAAGCCTACGCACCCGGGCCGCGTTATCCTCGCGGTTGGCTCGGGCCAGTGTACCTCGAGAGTCGAGATGTGCAGCAGTTAGCACCTTTTATCTGAACCCATTACCGCGGCAGGCATGTGTTACGGTTCACGGTGTAGTAGGCGCGCATGTAGGTTCCAAACGAGCATAGGCTCTGCATGTTTGGTCTCTTGTGCCAATAGAATATGGACCCGCACCCATGACTCTCACCAACACAACTCCAACGCAACTCTGTTCATTCTCATGCCACAGGTTCTATGGAGGAGGAGGGCCGAGGCGGCGTTCCCATGGCGACGGAGCCCAGCCGCGTCAACAGTACTGCAGAAAAGATTTTGCTATCTGCCTCCTTCAGATGGACCCTGCAGAAAAGATACTGAAGACGTGAAAAACTATCGGATTTGCACACAAACTAGAGATAGCAGTCAAGGGAGAACGCCGAAAACATAAATCCCAACGGCGAGATGGCTCTGCCAGATCAAGCAACATAAATTTACCTGGATGCTCCAAAGGCTCCGCCTGCGCCGGAGATTACAAACAGCGGTACGCGTCCAGGTCCCCGGCCGGCGACCCAGATGAGCGGCTGCTTCCCCTCCTGCTCCCTATCCGGCAATTGAAGCACTCCTTCAGATCCGTTTCTTGTATGCTCCATCAAATGGATCTGCCGGCGGCGCCGCCGAGCATGCTACTCGCGAGAGCCCTACGCCTATACCGGGGTCGCCTGCACTGTTGTACCTGTTTTCCCTTGTGGAAAATGTCCAGGATGCATTTGGCCTCATCTGGTGTGCGCGGCTCACAGATGGAACAGTACCCTAGTAAGAGTGCACGTGCAACGCACGTCTTCACCAATACACATAATTCATTTGTGAGTGACCATAAAATAGCGATGCACAACAATAAGCATTTTTAAAGCACATCACCAGTAAAGAGACGTAAATGATGTACATGATTCAAAAACATAACATCATATGAACATGGGTCTAATTAGTAATCATGCACGCAAGGCATGTCTCAGCAGATGTATACATTAAGTCAAACACAAGGGACCTTGCAAATTTATGTTCAAATTTTGTGGTAAAAGAACCAAGAGCAAAAACTGAAATGCTTCAATACAATCAAAGGAAAATAAGATATATCTTTTGCCTAATATATGCTTAAGAAATTCTCACACAAAATAGGATGTTTTCTTTAAAATTTGGTATGTATATCAAATACTGGAATAAATGGAATACAAATGATCCCTTCGTCTCTAAAGAATCGGAGGGGTGTGTCTCAATCTATTCTGAAAACATAGTCATGGATAATGTATAGACAAAACATGTGCCCGTCCGGTGAGTACATCATTCATCATATTCAACTCCATACTATTACAACAAATCAAGAAGGATGGAAACGATGTACCAACTCATACACAAAATAAGCTTAGCGCATACTTCATCTGCCCGTTCTTGGCTTGATGTGCGTCTCTTTGTCTTGGTTGCCGAGAGCTCCACAGTCATCTCCTTATCAGCAGCTGGCTGCATAGAGTCTTCTTGTTTGCCAGGCCAAGGTGCTGTAGGAATGGACATTGTAGGGGTAATTAGTCTTCTTGCTGAACTGAAACATGGGAGTGATTTCAACATGTGTACCAATACCTAGTAATCATGCATGTCTCTCTACAAACATAAAAAAACTAATTATACTTGAAGAGTACAAAAATAAAAACCACATTTTTCATAGTGCAGTTCATCCAAAAATATTCTTGCACTAAATGTTTTTGGAAATTTCTTGGAAAAATAATTGAACATAAATTATGAAAATGGTGTATCAAGTGAAATGAATAAAATATAGTGAATTACCTATGTGCAGGAATGATTCAAAAAGCTCATTCCACCTACCAGCAATAAATTGTATCAAGACAATGATATAATTTCTCTTTGGTTTGTGTATATTTTTTTGGAGAGTGCACAAATTTGTACCATAATTTTATAGGAAAGTTACAAGAGCACCCCAAAGGGGGACGACATCCACGCCGACCACCAACACATATTATAATGGACTACTCACATAATCCAGTCATCCTCTTCCTCCCGCCATGAGGTCAGAAAGAATGAGAACACAAAGAGTTGCCTTGTTGACTTGTAGCTGATCATTATTGAACGCCCTAGCACTGCGTTGCTTCCATATGCTCTAGCACACAAGCATCACAAGAGAATCAAAACCACATCGTTTGGCTTTGGGAATGAACTGGCAAGATCTCCCCACCAATCTTGAAGATTATCGGTGACAGAAGGAGCAGGGACAGCATCAAGATGAGTCGATCTAAGACAGCGATGCCATACCTGTCGAGCATATACACCCTAACGCATGGTGAGGTCGACAATGTCCTCTTCCTGCTCAGAGAAAACATGGCACAATATGGTCCTGCAGCCCTCTTCTGACCTGACGATCCGATGTCCATACTCGATGCTGCGAAGCCAAGCAAACAAAAATCATGCAATTCAGTAGCACCCAGCTATTCCAAAGTGCGTTGGCACCAGGAAAGCAAACAGCTCCTTCCGAAAGAATAATGTCCTGGTGTGTATATAACACTTAAGAAATTCTGCACCCTGACCTCCAGCACAACTGCCGCAAATTTGATGAATTCAGAACTCAACAATGCGCTGTGCCGGTCTCTTTAGCACAACAAATTCAACCCATAGTTTTGCTCAATCTTATCTGCTCACCGAAAAGTTCAACACGAATGGTCTAATACTAAAAAACAGTGTGTAAAATGCAGGCACCACCTGAATGCTTCCTGGTTGGAGCACTTCTAATCATTCACATCATTCTTCAGCCACACGATCACCTCTTCACAACCCAGGTATAACAAACAAGGCCAACCTTACTCCTAGAATCAAGCTATGCATCTCTACATTTGGGCTCTAAAATGCAGCACAAAACTGAACCGAAATCCTCTTAGATGCTTAGAAAACATGTATAGTTATGTGATTACCTTCTCAAACATCCTCTTTGTAAAATTCATCCTCGCAATCAGAAAGAAACCATGCTCGAGACCTGCAGAAAACATTTCATCATTGGTACCTGAAAATAATTAATTTATGTTAGCTCTGCCTTGAGAAAAGAATGGTCAATTCGGTTCAGAGAAACATGTATAAAGGAAAAAAAATACTAATTAGCAAAGTTGTAGCTTGCAGACTGTCCCGTTGATCATAACTAATGTAGTAATTTAGATAACAATGTTGGATGGACCAACAGTATGGCTGTTGTAGTCATCCTTAGAATTATTGGACCTTGGAGAGGCGTGTGGTAGCATTTCAAGAGCATATGTACTCTATCTACTGTTTATATGAAGGTCAAAAATATCTAGTGTCTTACCAATGTTGATTCCTTCTTGCCCATGGTCTCAGTAGCTTGTTTAGACGGTATATTATGTTTATACAACATTATACAAGTAAATACATTGGTAATATAGGAAACTGGATCTCCTGAGTTCAGGTGCTACCTCTGAAAGCAAGAACTTGACAGCCATTATGAGGATATTCCATGAAAAGGTTCCCCATATGTTAGGTCCATTTATCGGTATAGGAATCTTGTGATAAAATAGCTTGACATGTATTTTCATCAAGCTATAAGAGCAAAACATATGGATGATAATGAATAGAACCGTACACTATAGAATCAGCATATGCCTAATTTTGATATTGCCTGACGAAAAGAATAATATAACCAAACATGACTCTAGATAGTAGATATTAAAATCATGTGAAAAATGAAGGCCTCTGCAGTTTAATCACAATAATTAATTGATTATTAGCATCAAATTATGAAACCATTCACTAACCTGTAGAAGGACAGAGAAGGTAGATAAACTACATCAGTATTTTGGTGTGCCTTTCAACCAGCTTCAATTCTACAAAAGATATGCCATCATAGCAATCTGCCACCATACTAACCTACCCGTCGGAAATAAGAACTGCATTCCTGTTCAATCATACAAGGGTCACAAAAAAATCAATAGAAACACAGTACAAGCCCACTGACTGCTCCTAGTAGTCCACATTCTGCTGATGCTACAAACAGGAACTCCACCTTATCTGACAAAAAAACACCACTCAACATCTGTTAATCAGATGAATCAATAAGCTCGCAGGACAGAAAGGCCAACTACCAACCTAGCTGAAAAATATTGTACATGGTACACCCACCTAAATAATAGGTTAAAATATTTACAACTTAAATCAGGTAACTGAAGCACCAAGTGCAGAAAGATAGGTTTTGTTTTGGTAGTGGGCAAAAAGCTAACAAATCACGACTTGGTTAATCAGGAAAACGTGTTAAGTCTGAGATATACATCCTCTCACACTCGGTCGCCTTTTCCCAAATATGATTTCTAATATCACATTATCCTTTTCATTGAAAGGATTCAAAATAATAGTGGCGTATGAAGATTATAACAATGGACTGGCCCAACTGTAACAAATAAAAGGGGTTCGTGTAAGAAAACAAAAAAGATAAATACCACAATCCAATGGGGATCGAGAGAATATATAAGAAAGAATTAAGATATTTCTCACTTCTTGTATATAAAAGTAATTTCATAAAATCATGTCCCACTGACCAATAAAAAATATTTGTTATGAAGTAAGATGAATCTAGGCCTACAGTATAAAGTGATTCATACTGCCGAGATAAGTCTGACGGACCTGCTTGTCCCCATGGTGTGGAACGATCCGGGACATTAAGCAGTATCTTTCTACTGGTTAACAAAACATGGCCATGGAATTAACCACCCAAAGGAAATAAAACAGGAATCTTACCTAGGCTGCTGGCCACACGGGTTGATCTTATCCATCACCAAGCAATCCTGAATCTGCCATCGCGTGCTCGGCCCTTTGGCGGAGTCCAGCGGCGGGCGGGCGGGCCGAGTGCTGCACGGCGAGGTCGGCGAAGGAGACGTGGACGGCGAGGATCTGGTCGTGGAGCTCGCCGAGGCGCGCGGCGGCATCGGTGCGCGTGGTGCTGGAAATGACCTGGCCCTCGGGGTCTTCCCAGATGCCTCGCGCCGGGACCCCTCGTGCTTGATCAGGATGCAACGCCCGCACCGTCTCCTCCCCGGCCGCTGCCGACGCCATCTCTCCCTTCCTCCGCCACTCGCCACTCCAGTCGATTCGGGTGGTTGGCTCCGTTTGCTCGCGCCAATGAGGAAGTAGAGGAGGAGCAGCGGCAGCGATCCGCGCCCACATATTTGTGAGAAAATTACGGGATTGGACCAGCAGAGGAGGAGCGGCAAAAGCTTTGTTGAAGAGAAATTACGGGATAATGATAATCCTGCTAATTGAGGACGAACGGGTGCGCGGGGGCGGGGCAGTCTGTCTCGGCAGAACATTTAATCTGGATCGTTTATTTATGGGGCAGACCTTTGATATAATATTGACCGTTAGATACGAGTCAGTTAGATTGATCGAACGCCTCAAGTAATTCTGTATACAATTTATGATGTGTACGTAAATGAATTCATGTTTGCTCTTTTAATAGTAGTATAGATTCTCGTAGCCGATGATTTGTGGCGGCTTGGATCTGGGAGGATCCGAGAGAGGAGGATGAGGTGGTAGCCGAACATGATGACCAGAGCCGCGACGGCACCAAAGACCAGTCCAGGAGCCCTTGTCGAGCATCATCTTCTCCTCTTCCTTGTCTCGCCTTTTCTCTTTTATGAATGAGCCATATGGTTCCATGACGAGTATGTGATATGATCTTGGCGGAGGAGTAATGAGCCGTTGCTTATGGGTTTTGTTCGCACAGACCAAGTAGTACCCGTGCTGTCCGATTGTTGCTTTGGGTGCAAGATATACGAGCAAGGGAAGCAACTCCGTGAGCTTTGCTTTGACGAAAGGCGGTGGCCGACGCTTCACCGGTTATTATTGGGTCCGACCGACATCTTTGGACCAGGCCGGATCAAGAATGCAGATTTATAAAGCCTACACACCGGGCGCGTTATCCTCGCGGTTGGCTCGGGCGATGTACCTCGAGAGTCGAGATGTGCAGCGATTAGCACCTTTTATCTGAACCCATTACATGGCGGACATGTTTACAGCTTCACGGTGTAGTAGGCGCGCATGTAGGTTCCAAACGAGCATAGGCTCTGCGTTTGGTCTCTTGTGCCAATAGAATATGAACCCGCACCCATGACTCTCACCAACACAACTCCAACGCAACTCTGTTCATTCTCATGCCACGTGTTCTATGGAGGAGGAGGGCCGAGGCGGCGTTCCCATCGCGACGAGCCCAGCCGCGTCAACAATACTGCAGAAAAGATTTTGCTATCGCCTCCTTCAGATGGACCTGCAGAAAAGATATCAAGACGTGAAAAACTATCGATTTGCACACAAACTAGAGATAGCGATCAAGGAGAACGCCGAAAACATAAATCCCAACGGCGAGATGGCTCGCCAGATCAAGCAACATAAATTTAACTGGATGCTCCAAAGGCTCACTGCTGCGCGGAGATTACAAGCAATGGTGCGCGTCCTGTGTCCCCGGCGGCGACCGGATGAGCGGCCGCTTCCCTCCGCTCCCTATCCGCAATTGAAGCACTCCTTCAGATCCGTTTCTTGTATACTCCATCAAATGGATCTGCCGGCGGCGCCGCTGAGCATGCTACTCGCGAGAGCCCTACGCCCATACCGGGGTGGCCTGCACTGTTGTGCCTGTTTTCCCTTGTGGAAAATGTCCACATGCATTTGGCCTCATCTGGTGTGCGCAGCTCACAGATGGAACAGTACCCTAGTCTGGCACGAGCAATGCTACATCTATGAACGAGTTAATGAAAGGCTACGTAATTAGCCACATCGCAGATTGTGATTGGGATGGGGGGAAGGAGGGGCCCACCCCACTTAAAATCGGAGGGCGAAGAGAATTATCAAAGGGAAGTTTATATAGCCTTTCGTAACTTGTTTCATAGGTGTAGGATTATTGGTCTGGCATATAGGCCGATTACCGTCGATTACCCTGTGATCCCTGTGAGAAAAGCATGCACGGGCATCTTACAGACTTGCGTGGCACATATCTCTATGTGTGTGGACGCTCAGGATAGCAGGACCAGGGTGCGTAAGCTCTGTTGAATGTTTTCGCTCGGATCAACGTTTCCCCGGCTTTCGCAACCATGACTCGAGTTTGATCCATCTTGGTGCTTGGGAGGCTCGCGGCCGCTAGGGAATTTATAAGCTCCGCCTCACAGATTGCGTCCGAATATGGCGCTTCTGAGCGTGCTGAAGCACGCAACGTTATACTGAGAGACAAAACAATAAGTCGTTGTGCGAAATAAAACAAATAAAAAAAGGGCTCAACCTCACTCTGAGACATGCAACATTGTCCATACTCTAACACAGTTAGAGTTAGAATAAATTTCTAACCCACTCTAACTCAAATAAGCACCTCTCCATCGGGATAGTTGGGTTAGATGGAACTAACCCACTCTAACCCTCCCTGTTTGGATACTTTTGAGTTATTTGAGCCCCCAACTAACCCAAACTAGCTCTAACCCCATGATCCAAACAGGGCCATTAGGGCCTAGTAGTTCTTTTGAGCTGCGGCTTATGCAGAGGCGGCTTCTCGGGAGCTGCTCAGAGATACTCCCTCCGGTCCTTTGAACTTCGCGTATTAGATTTTTGTCAAGTCAAACATTGCAAAGTTTGACTAAATTTATAAAAATATATTAATATCCACGATACTAAATATATATAATTTGAAACTACAATTTATAACAAATCTAACAATATTTATTTGGCATTGTGAATGTTGATACTTTTTTGTATTCCCTCCGTTCCGAATTACTTGTCGCACGTATGGATGTATCTAGATGTATTTTAGTTCTAGAGACATCCATTTCAGAGACGAGTAATTTGGGATGGAGGGAGTATATGTTTGGTCAAAGTAAAGATACTTTGATTTTGGACAAAACTTATATACAGACTAAAAAGGACCGGAGGGAGTACGAAAAAGTATTTTTTACCGGTGGCGAAAGGTAGGTGGAGAATCGATCACAAACGTTGCTTTAAGATTGGTATGGCTGGTAGACCCTCACTATACTTTTGTTTCTCTCTTTTAGCAATAAGAATCTTATACAAACAGATATACAGGGTTGGACGGGGTCCACAGTTGTACCTTTTATCATGTGGCAGGGTGAGAGAGAGAGAGAGAGCAGATGAACGAGCTGCATGCACACACTAAATACTTGCACTTTATTTTCCATGCCACATTTTAAAAGGTTGATAACTTTTGAACTAAATATCCAATTTTTTTTATATTTTATATTTTTAATTTAGGGCGACAAGACCTTAAAACAAGATCAATGTTGGATGCACTTTGGCTAGTTCGAATTTTACCGTTTCACTCATTTCAGAGAAAGCATTTCAGTCAGTTTTATATTTCACTAGTTTCAGGAAACCTTCCAGTCAGTTTCACATACTAGAGTCAGAAGATGTTGGAAATATGTGCAATTTATCAAATAATTTTATTAACAGAAATATTAGATAATGCATGACTAATATAACAGTGATAAAACTAGTCATGCGATCTGACAGGGAGAAGGTAAATAACATTTGCATATATGAACTGTAGGCATGTTATCTAGAGTAGACAGCAGGACAAGTATCATATATGTAGCAGAACCTAACATATGTAAGGCAAACAACAGAACAATGAACTGTGGCAGAACCTCAAACAGAAAGGAGAAGGACACATACGAGACAACAGCAGCAGTTGCACTGGACTTGGGGTCGATGTCCTCGCCGGCCATGTCGTCGAGGAGGTTGTCGACGTCGGGGAAGAAGTCGTCGTCGGGGAAGTAGTCGCCGGAGTCCGTGATGAAGAAGTCAGTAGTCGGGCGGAGCGCTCCCCAAAAACCTTATCACCCTTCTCCCGTACAGGACTCAAACAGATGCGGTTTCGGAGGCCTACTGTCCCGACCTGCGGTGCACGTCGGGATGGGAAAGATCGTAGCAGCAGCGCAGTGCTCAGGAACTTGTGGCGAGAGGAGGAAGAGGTTCTTCTGGTGCGTCTCTCTGGGAGGAGCGACCTCCCTTTTATAGGCGCAAGAGAAGGAGGCGAGAGGCTGCGCCGGGAGCTGAAGGGATCGAGGGAGACGAAACAAAGAGGCAGCAGCCGAAGGGTGCAGCGTGCGTGGCAAAAATTTAGACATCGGCTCGACTCATTCCCGCAACCCGTCATGACGAGGCGGGCAGCGGAGGAAGAGCGCGCATGGATGTCCCTCTTATTCTCATGCTCATACATGTGGGGAAAGAACCTCCCTTATAAAGAGGTCCAACTCCCTCTAAAATAGCAATGTGGGACTAAACTTTAGTTCCACCTCTTGGCTTGCACAAATGGGCTGTGTGGGCCTCTAGGATTTATTAGGAATTTCTGAAACTGCTATTGGGCTCGGCCCAAAATAGACAAAATTCCAGCAATCCCCCACCAGATCTCAGAGGCACACAAAATTTGCCTTTGGTTCCAAAACACTGTTTTATATACCGATACTGCGATGGAGACTGTTAAGTTGAACTTCCATCTAGAACTCTATGCTACACTAGTAAGCAACTTGAACAGTGGACCGGGCCTTGAACTGCAAGTTTTCTGCGAAACTAGCTTCACATAAAGCCTTGACCGATACGTGGCTACCGTGGGTCTTCCCCGCGGGTGGAGCTTATGCGTCATACTCTGTTACCTTTCATGAGTTTACTAGAGAGAACCCTGCTCTTATAGATTACGACGTTTTACAATCAAACTCATATAGGTGTGTTCTTTAAAAGATGTTCTGCAGGACGACATCTCTGCTTCAATGAGCCACTTAGAACACATTAAGATATACATCAACCTGCCATGCAGATTAGGGGAGTATTGCATCTTCATGGAGTGGTATTGTAAATAGTAAGGATACTCTCCTCTCAGTTGACCAAAAGCTTGTCTTCCACATCTAATTCACGGGATCTCCGATCACAAAGAATAGGTTATCACTGTGAACAACTCATATTGTGGGTCTCATACCCATCTTCCTTGATGCATTATCTATCACATTACGTGATAGACCCTTAGTAAAAGGACCTGCCAGATTTTTAGACGTTTGGATATAATCCAATGCAATAACTCCGGAGTTTCTCATTTTCCTGACTGACTTTAACCTTCTCTGAACGTGTCTTGATGACTTCATGTTATCCTTTGAGCTTCTCACTTTCGTGATCACAGTTTGATTGTCGCAGTTCATAAGGATACCTGGTACAGGTTTCTCAACAACCGACAAGTCATTCAAGAGCCGGCGAAGCCAATCTGCTTCGACCATAGCTGTATCTAGTGCTGTGAGTTCTGCTTCCATTGTTGACCTCGTTAAGATGGTCTGCTTGCAAGACTTCCAAGAAACAACGCCACCTCCATGAGTGAATACATAACCGCTTGTGGCCTTTATCTCATCAGCATCCGAGATCCAGTTTGAGTCACTATACCCTTCAAGCACCTTTGGGTGCCCGGTATAGTTAATTCCATAATTCGCAGTGCCTTTCAAATAACGCAAAACTCTTTCTAGAGCTTTCCAATGCACATCTCCTGGTTTTGAGACAAACCGACTCAGTTTGCTAACAGCAAAAGAGATGTCAGGTCTTGTAGCACTGGCTAAGTACATAAGCAAGCCAATAATCTGAGAATATTTCAATTGATCTCTAGCAATTCTTCAATTCTTTTGAAGTAACACACTCGCATCATATGGTGTTGGAGAGGGCTTGCAGTCACTATAGCCAAAGCGACTCAAGATATTTTCCACATAGTGAGATTGAAGTAGTGTAATCCCACCATCATCGTCTCTCAACAACTTGATGTTCAGAATGACATCAGCCACTCCTAAATCCTTCATCTCAAAACAACGAGATAGGAAATTCTTGACCTCCTTAATAACATTCAGATTTGTTCTGAAAATCAGTATATGTCATCAATATACAAGCAAAGGATAACTCCCTCGCCCCCACCATGGCGATAGTACACACATTTGTCAGCTTCGTTTACAACAAAGCCTGCAGCTGTTAAAGTTCTTTAAAACTTCTCATGCCATTGTTTGGGTGCTTGCTTGAGTCCATACAAAGACTTCAGCAACTTGCACACTTTTCCTTCCTGACCATCTTGTACAAACCCATCTGGTTGTTCCATATAAATTTCCTCGTCAAACTCTCCATTTAGGAAAGCAGTCTTAACATCCATTTGATGAATGAGAAGACCATGCAAGGCAGCTAGTGAAAGTAGAACTCGAATAGTGGTCAGTCGAGCCACAGGTGAGTAAGTATCAAAGAAGTCTTCACCTTCCTTTTGGATATAACCCTTAGCCATGAGCCGAGCCTTGTACTTTTCAATAGTACCATCAGGCCTAAGCTTCTTCTTGAATAACCATTTGCATCCTATAGGTTTGCACCCATAAGGACGACCAGTTATCTCCCAAGTTTCATTCGCCAGGATGGAATCCATCTCACTACGAACCGCTTCCTTCCAAGAGTCGGCATCTTGGATGCATAGGCCTCTGAAATAGAACTGGGAGTGTCATCTATGAGATACACAAGAAAATCATCACCAAAGGACTTTGCAGTCCTCTGTCTCTTGCTCCTAGTAGGAACTTCATTGTTTTGCTCCACAAGACTTTTAAAGTGTTCCATCAAAATGGCAGGTTTGGTAATTGTAACTGGTTCCTGATTCGATGAACTAGGCATCTCCTGATTAGATGAGGTGGCCATATCCTTCATGGGAAAGACATCTTCAAAGAAAGTCGCATCATTCGACTCCATGATCATACCGACATGCATGTCAGGTACCTCAGATTTTACAACCAAGAATCTATAGCCAATGCTATGGAAAGCATATCCCAGGAAAACACAATCCACAGTCTTTGGTCCAAGCTTCCGCTTCTTTGGAATTGGAACATTGACTTTCGCCAAACAACCCCATGTTCGTAGATAAGAGAGTTTTAACCTTTTCTTCTCCCATTCCTCGAATGGAGTTATCTCTTTGTTCTTTGTGGGAACTCGGTTTAGGACATGACATGTCGTCAATATCGCCTCCCCCCACCATGCCTTGGAGAGACCCGATATGTCTAACATGGCGTTAACCAAATCAGTTAGAGTACGGTTCTTTCTTTCGGCCACCCAATTTGACTGAGGTGAATAGGGAGGCGTCCTCTCATGGATTATATACCATGTTCCGCACAAAAAGCATCAAATTCATTGGAAAAATATTCTCCACCACGGTCGGACCTAAGCCTCTTGATTTTTTGATCAAGTTGGTTTTCCACTTCAGCTTTATATACCTTGAAAAAGTTCAAAGCCTCATCCTTAGATTTCAGAAGATACACACGGTAGTATCTAGTGGAGTTGTCAATTAACATCATGAAATATTTCTTTCCACCTTTTGTCAAAACACCATTCATTTCACATAGATCTGAATGTATGAGCTCTAATGGTGCAAGATTTCTCGTTTCCGCAGTCGTGTGAGACTTACGAGGTTGCTTAGCTTGCACACAAACTTGACACTTAGATCCCTTGATAGTGGTGAAACTAGGGATTAAGTTCAACTTCGCTAGTCGCGACATGCAACCAAAATTAACATGACAAAGACGTGAATGCCACACATTTGATTCACTATTGTTGCAAATATGATTAACAACTTTATTGCAAACATCTGATAAGGATAAACGAAACATGCCTCCTGACTCATAGCCTTTACCAACAAAGGTTCCATACTTGGATATTACAAATTTATTCGACTCAAAGACAAGCTTGTAGCCATCTCTACACAGAAGAGATCCGCTAACAAGATTTTTATTGACGGAGAGGACATAATGCACTTTCTTCAACCGCACGATCTTCCCCGAAGTAAATTTCAGATCGACCATGCCAACACCACGAACAGAAGCACTTGAACCATTGCCCATCAGCACGGTTGAAGTCCCTGCTGCCTGATAAGACGAAAACATGGAAATATCACCGCATACATGAACATTAGCACCCGTGTCAATCAACCAATCAGGAGAATGACATAGTGAAAGAATAGTGGGGAATATACCATACCCAGCATCCTTCATGTCAGTGTCTCCAATGACAACATTAGCGGTCTTGCCGCCTTTCCCAGGGTGACGCTTGTCATAGCGATTAGGGAAACAAGGAGCCCAATGATCAGGATCCCCACACACATGACAAGCACCTTTCTTCTTGTCATTCTTCTTCTTGAAATTCGTGTGTTGCACAGCCTTGTTCTTCCCATCAAACTTTGCTTTACCATCAAACTTGCCCTTGTTCTTGAACTTGTGGGGCTGGAAGTTCTTCTTCTGTACCAGGTTGGCACTAGATCTCCCTCAATGCCTCGAGCACGTGTATCCTTTGCTCTCGCCTATTCTTCCACATCAAGAGTACCAATGAGATCCGGAACGGAAAACTCCTGTCTCTTATGCTTCAGTAAGGTAGCAAAGTTCCTCCACGAAGGAGAAAGCTTAGGGATGATACCTCCGGCAACAAACTTGTCCGGTAGCATACAACTGAAGTGCTCAAGTTCTCTAGCAAATGATCAGATCTCATGAGCTTGCTCAACAACGAAGCTCTTGATCGTCTCCGTAATCATAGAATTGCTCCATGATGTACAGCTCAGTGCCAGCATCCGAGACCCCAAACTTGGCCTCGAGTGCATCCCACATATCTTTTTCATTATCAATTGACGCATAAGCATCAACTATGCTATCACCAAGAACACTCAAGAGAGCAGCCTTAAACAGAGTATCCATTTTCTGAAAAGCTTGTGTCTGTTGAGCATCAAGCTCTCCTTCAGGTTTGCCGAGAGTGGCGTCATAGCAACTCATGGTTTGAAACCATAAGACTGCTCTCACGCGCCACCTCTTATAGTGGATACCCTCAAACATAGGAGGTCTCATGGAAGCAGCAAAACCACATGGGGTAAATTGCCTACAATAAGGTTTTTGGATTGTTGGAAATATGAGCAATTTACCAAATGATTTTATTAACAGAAATATTAGATAAAGCATGACTAATATAACAGTGATAAAACTAGTTACGGGACAGCAGCAGCAGTTGCACTGGACTTGGGGTCGATGTCCTCACCGGCCATGTCGTCGAGGAGGTTGTCGACGTCGGGGCCCAAAAACCTTATCACGAGGCGAGGCGAGGCGAGGCGAGGCGAGGCGTGGCGGGCGGCGGAGGAGGAGCGCGCGTGGATGTCCCTCTTGTTTTCATGCTCATACATATGGGGAAAGAACCTCCCTTATAAAGAGGTACAACTCCCTCTAAACTAGCAATGTGGGACTAAACTTTAGTTCCACCTCTTGCCTGGCACAAATGGGCTGCGTGGGCCTCTAGGATTTATTAGGAATTTCTGAAACTGCTATTGGGCTCGGCCCAAAATAGACAAAATTCCAGCAGAAGACACATTACAATCATTTACAGAAGATATATTTCAGTCATTCTAGAAAACACAATACACTCATTTACGAAAAATAGATTTCATTCATTCTGAAAACACATTGCACTCACTCAATTGAAAATAATATGTTTCACTTGTTTCAAAAACCTTGTCCACTCATTACAAAGGATATATTTCAAAACTAATTTCACTGCGCGCTTGCAAAACTGATATTTCACTCATATAAAAATTGATTTCAATCATTTCAATAAATATATTTCACCACATTTTTTTATAAAATAGGTTTATTTCACATATTTCTTACGAAATAGGCTTGTTGGTGCTATTTCTTTTGAAATAGGTTTATTTTGAATATTTGTTTACTCATCCTCACAAATTTAGTTTTCCAGTTTCAGTAAACTTATTTCACTAAAAACACATTTCACTCATTTCAGAAAATACATTACACTCATTCAATTGAAATACTAAATTTCACTTGTTTAAAAAAAACCTTTTTCGCTCATTACAAAAGATATATTTCAAAAGTAATTTCACTGTGCGCTTGTGAAACTGATATTTCACTCATATAAAAATTTATTTCAATCATTTCAATAAACATATTTCACCCGTTTAAATATATTTCACTCAAAAGTCTATTGAAATACTATATTTCATCCATTACAAAACTAATTTCAAAATTATTTTAGCTCATTTCAAAACAAGAATTTCACTCAATGCAAGTTTAGCTCATTTCAAAATACTAATTTCACTAAAATCAAAAACAGATTTGCCACACCGAATTAATAGATTGAACGAAATAAGTGAATTCAACGCTGAAATTTAAACATGTTTCAAATATATCCAAGAATTGTCTTGTTGTAAAGGTCTTGATCCTAGGAGTTCAAATAAAAAAAAATTTGAAAATAAAACTATAGATTAAAAGATATGCATGGTTGAAATGTCAAAGCGAAAACAAAATGCATGCGTGCTTCATAGGTACTTGTGTGTCAGCAAGAGATGATCAACGCACGCATGTGTCCTTCATCTGACACATGATAGGTCCTAGTGCAAGAAATACATTACATGCAAATCTGGAGAAACGAGTGAAATACATCTCCCGTATATGAATGCTTGATGTGGTGTCATGTGCTCATTGGCTAGGTGGTTGCCGGTAGATCCCGGCACGGGTAAAAAAAAAGCTTTGCGTTCAGAGATACTGCAGTGGAAATAAGCTCTTAAAGAAGAATAATGCTACATCTACGAATAGGTTATGAAGGCCTACATAACCTTTCAAATAAAATCCTCTTGCCCCCTTGATTTTTCAGCAGGGGTTGGCCCCAGCTTCTAATCCGGGCCCATTAATCACCTCCACATCAGATTTTACGTAAAACCCTCACGTAACCTTTCGTACATGTAGCATTGTCCCCTAAGGAAATTGCGGTCCAGTTCTTTTCGGCTTATGTCGCTTTAGTTTGTTTTAATAGGTTTTTTACGGGAAGTACCCTTGAGCTCGTGTATGGTGTAACATTGATCCCTATTTTTTGCTGCTCTTCCCATGTGATGTACAGACATTGAAACATCACACTAGCCTCTGTCGAAAACTACAGTCTGCAACAGCACTACTATAAGTTGAAAATAGTACTAGCTTGTAAATGTACAGGTGCACAATTAGCTCCTTTGAAAATTACAATCAGCTATCCGCAAAAAAAATTACGATCAGCAAGTACACTATTATAGTTCAAAATTACAACCTTCAAATCAGACTAGTCCAAGTTGAAATCTACAACCTGTAAAATTTCAGTAGCATCTCCTTCTAACATCATACTGCTGCTTAAGAGCATATCTAACCGATCCTCTATCTGGCATTAGCGGAGGATAAAATTGGTTATCCTCCATTGATCGGTACCTAACCAAACTCCTACCGCTGTTACATGAGGCGCCTAACCGAACTCCTACCACTGTTACATGAGGCACCTAATTCGGTTAGAGACGACAATTTTTTAGATGAGCAAATATACTCCTCTAAATGATACTTGGACGTATCCTCCTCTAAATTATAGGGGGTCAATTAGAGATACCCTAAGCATGCCCGATCTTGCGAGGTCAATGAGTTTTGGCCGACAAGTCTCATTCATAGCTTCCCCAAGCTCTTTGTCAAGGTGCTCACTAGAGATGACCAGGTTTGTGGGCACACACTAGAGTGCTTTCATCCAAGGGTGGTGTTTGCATGATAACTTCATGATGGTCCAAAGCACAACAGGGAAATTGCACAGCTCTAGCACGGTTGCGGTTATGCTCCAGCTAGACATAAGCAAGGCATTCGTCACGTGGATTGGGCCTTCTTGCTCCAAGTTCTCAAGAGGCTAGGCTTTGGATATAGGATGATTGCATGGACGTGTAGCTTGTTGGCTTCGACCTTCACACGAGTCTTAATGAATGGGACACCAGGGGAGATCATCTTCAATAAGAAAGGCTTGCGGCAGGAGGACTGATACGTCTTCAACATATCTACTTTCTAAATAATTTTACTCTTGTTTTGACTCTAACTAGCATGATTTGAATGAAACTAATCTAGACTGACGCTGTCTTCAACAGAACTACCTTGGTGTTGTTTTTGTGTAGAAATAAAAAGTTCTCGGAATCAGATGGAATTTTATGGATGATTGTTTTAGAATATATAAAAAATACTAGAACAAAGATCTACCAAGGGGGGCACCAGAGAGCCACAAGATCAGGGAGCGCACTCCCCTACCATCTGAGCGTGTGTGCCCTTGAGGCTCGGTTTGCCCTAAACCCAAGTCCATATAAGTACCGTCTTCCCAAGAAAAAATTAGAGAGAAAGTTTCGTCATGTTTTACGATACGGAGCCGCCGTCACCTCATGTTCTTCATCGGGAGGCCTGATCTGAAGTCCGTTCGGGGCTCTGGAGAGGGGAATTCATCGTTGTCGTCATCAACAACCTCATGATTATCACCACTGGGAGTGAGATTTCATCGTAGGCATATTGGAGGTAGATGGATATGGATGAGATTCATCATGTAATCGAGTCAATTTTTTAGGGCTTGATCCCTAGTATCCACTATGTTCTAAGATTGATATTGCTATGATTTTGCTATGCTTAATGCTTTTCACTAGGGCCCGAGTGCCATGATTTCATATCTGATACTATTATGTTTTCATTAATATATTTGAGTTCTTAATCCTATCAGCAACTTATTTGCACATGTAATTGTTCTGAACCGTAGACCCCCAAGTCAACAATAATTGAAACTCTTCGAGGATGACTGTAATTTGAGGATTTTATGCATTCACTGTTTGTTAATGCTTTCTTCTGGTTCTCAATTAAAAGGAGCGCCTTAATTACCCTTAGTTTCTATTAGGACCCCACTACCACGGGAGGATAGGACAAAAGATGGCATGCAAGTTCTTACTACAAGCATGTATGACTATATACGAAATACATGGCTACATATGTTTGATGAATTGAAGCTATTGTGTATCGCTCTAGGTTGTGACTGTTACATTATGAATTTCATCCAGATATCAATCACTAGTCCATGCCTACGCTTTTCATAATATTTTCTTTGCTCAAGTTACTATTGTTGTTGTTGTTTCATTGCTACAAAACTGCTACGATTACTATTACTACTGTTACCACTACTATCCAAATTATCGTATTATTGTGCCACTAATACATTGCTACAAGGAACTGACTTCTCATATGTGGTTGAATTGACAACTCAATGATACGTCTCCAACGTATCTATAATTTTTTATTGCTCCATGCTATATTATCTACAGTTTTGGACTATATTGGGCTTTATTTTCCACTTTTATATTATTTTCTGGACTAACCTATTAACCGGAGGCCCAACCCAGAATTGCTGTTTTTTTTGCCTATTCTAGTATTTCGGAGAAACATAATATCAAACGGAGTCCAAACAGAATGAAACCTTCGGGAACGTGATTTTCTCATCAGATAAGACCCAGGAGACTTGGACCCTCCGTCAAGAAAGCCACGAGGCGGTCACGAGGGTGGAGGGAGCGCCCCCCTGCCTCGTGGGCCCCTCGAAGCTCCACTGACGTACTCATTCCTCCTATATAAACCTACGTACCCCCAAACGATCAGATATGGAGCCAAAAACCTAATTCCACCGCCGCAACTTTCTGTATCCACGAGATCCCATCTTGGGGCCTGTTCCGGAGCTCCGTCGGAGAGGGCCATCATCACGGAGGGCTTCTACATCATCATAGCCTCTCCGATGAAGTGTGAGTAGTTTACCTCAGACCTTCGGGTCCATAGTTAGTAGCTAGATGGCCTCTTCTCTCTTTTTGGATCTCAATACAATGTTCTTCCCCTCTCTTGTGGCGATCTATTCGATGTAATCTTCTTTTTGCAGTGTGTTTGTTGAGACCGATGAATTGTGGGTTTATGATCAAGTCTATCTATGAATAATATTTGAATCTTCTCTGAATTCTTTTATGTATGATTGGTTATCTTTGCAAGTCTCTTCGAATTATCAGTTTGGTTTGGCCTACTAGATTGGTTTTTCTTGCAATGGGAGAAGTTCTTAGCTTTGGGTTCAATCTTGTGTCCTTTCCCAAAGGATGTAAGGGCAACAAGGCACGATTGTATTGTTGCCATCGAGGATAACAAGATGGGGTTTTATCATATTGCATGAAACTATCCTCTACATCATGTCATCTTGCTTACATGCGTACTCTGCTTTTTAACTTAATACTCTAGATGCATGTTGGATAGCGGTCGATGAGTGGAGTAATAGTAGTAGATGCAGGCAGGAGTCGGTCTACTTGTCTCGGACGTGATGCCTATATACATGATCATACCTAGATATTCTCATAATTATGCTCAATTCTGTCAATTGCTCAACGGTAATTTGTTCACCCACCGTAGAATACTTATGCTCTTGAGAGAAGCCACTAGTGAAACCTATGGCCCCGGGTCTATTCTCATCATATCAATCTCCATCACTTTATTATTGCTTTGCTTTTTTACTTTGCCTTTTACTTTTCACTTTGCATCTGTATAACAAAAATACCAAATATATTATCTATCATCTCTATCAGATCTCACTCCCGTAAGTGACAGTGAAGGGATTGACAACCCCTAATCGCGTTGGTTGCGTTGAGCTATTGTTTTTGTGTAGGTACGAGGAACTCGCGCGTAGCCTCCTACTGGATTGATACCTTGGTTCTCAAAAACTGAGGGAAATACTTACGCTACTTTGCTGCATCATCCTCTCCTTTTCGGGGAAATCCAACGCAGTGCTCAAGAGGTAGCACTCAACTGATAAGGCTTATAAATATTTTTTGCTCCCTTTTTGTCGAACCAATAAATTTGGGTAAAATACTACCCGCGAAGACTTTTGTGATCCTCTATACTTGTGGGTCATCAAGGACCCATTGTCATTGTTGCTCGTTATAGTGATGGATGGACTGCACTTCATGTTGCGAAAGGCGGCGGACATTGGGCTTCTTCAGACACTTGCGCGCTCAGGGTTGCACTATCGGGCATCCATTTATGCCGCCGACATGGTCACCTTCATTAAACCCGAAGGATGGAGTTTGCTCACCTACGCCGTGATCGTGCAAGACTTTAGAAAGTCTTTCGGCCTACGGACCAATGTGGAAAAATGTGTGAATCATTTCATATATCGTTCACCAGGACAAAGGGAAGGCTGCTCATCAACCTCTCACTTTCCCATTACTCCCCTTCCCGTGCAAGTATTTGGGCCTTGCGCTGCAAAATCCAACTATTGCTCAGCTTCAACCTCTTGTGGATAAAGTTGTTGACAAGCTACCGGATGGCGAGCATCTATGCTCTGTCATGGTGGTCATTTGATTCAGGTGAAGACCACTTTCTCTGCCTTGCCAGTTCATGCTATGCTAGCATTGGACCTACCGGTTAATACCATCATAGGGTGGAGAAGATTTTTCGTGGGTTCTTATGGTGTGCCCTAAGAACGTGTGAGGCGATCATTGTGTGGTGGCCTAGGAGAAGGTCTACCGCCCCAAGGCCCCAAGGAGCGAGGTGGGCTTGGCATAACAAATCTCAGGATCCTCAATGCCGCTCTTCGGGCCGATGGCCCTAGCTTCAGTGCACCATCCCTGAGAAGCCAAGGAAGGACTTCAACATTCAGGTGCCAAAGCTCTGCCTCGCTCTCTTCCGCGCTGCCACTAAGACTAAGCTTGGCGATGGAGCCACCACTCTTTACTAGACAGACAAGTGGCTTTAGGAAGGCAGAATTAGTGAGTCTGCTCCCAACCTCTTCTTTGTCGTGGGCAAGCGTGCGACTAAGACAAGAATGATGGACAGTCTAGCGGGTGATTGGTGGGAGGATGTGAATCCAAACATGGGTCTAGCGGCCCTAGACAAGTTTCTTCACCTAGGGGATCAAGTGATCAACATCACGCTTACGGAAAGGGTTGAGGACAAACTTCTTTGGGCTTGAGAGCCCAGTGGTTGCTTCTCGGCCCAGGTCTGCATACTCGGCGTTGTTCGGTGGAGTTGTGCTTAACATTAGTGCCACACCGATCTAGCAATCCAGGGTTCCTATGTCTTGCAAGTTCTTTGGTTGGCTGGTGGCCCGGAATCAGTGTTGTACCTCAAAAAGATTGGAGGGACGTGGTCTGCCTAGCCCTTTTGTTTGCCCCCTCTACGATTAGTAACTAGAGATAATCCAACATATGTTACTAGTGTGCGTCCTCTCTCACGAAGCCTGGGAGTTGTGCTGGCGGGTTGGGAGAAAAATGATTGGATGTCGAACTCGAGCACTAACTTCATCGGAGGAGTAGGACATACCATGGCGACGAGGATGGCGTGGAGGGGCTTTGTGCCGGCGGTGGTGACGTTGTGGGGTCAGGACAACGACACAACTAAGGGGGGCGATGCAGATGAGGCAGGAGAGAGGACATGAAGATGGCATGTCTGTTTAAGATGGACGATTTGGAGGGATTTGGGTGGGCCCGATCTGCCGGATCCGATGTGAAGAACGCATCCGAGGCTCCCCATATCCATCCTAAATATGTGTTGATTTCGAGGATTGCTGGATAATCCGGACGTATAAAGTCGGTGTGAGGGGGTTCGTTGGATGACATTTTCATGACAGTCAGTTATCGGGCAGACGATACGGGGGGTCGGAGTGTAGATGCTCTTGTTATTATATTGCCACCTTGATACCCGTTGGCTTTATATATAAATTCAGCTATGCCTCTGTTTTTTTAAAGCATACACTAAATAAAACACGGACGGCAGCGGAATCATTTTATTCCTTTGATGTGCTGTGAGGCAGCTGCGGGATCATAGTCTATTTGGTGGTCCCTTGATTAATTTACTTCCTTTCACACCTCGACAATTTTAAAAGTCCACGGGTAAGGTGTCAAAAAGGTCCATATATTTTGGTACCGTACATGTCAACTCCACACTTACCGCTCCTATAGCAATGGCCAGCACCAAACACGTCTTGCTCTTCCCGTTCCCGGCCCAAGGCCACCTCGGGGCGTTCATGTCCCTCGCCGAACTCCTCCACGGCGCCGTCCCGTCCGCCGCCGTAACTCTCGTCTCCACGCCTCGAAACGTCGCCGCCCTCTCCGCCACGGCGCCGCCATGGCTTGCGTTCCACTCGCTCCCCTTCAACCCAGCCGACCACGGCCTGCCGACCCACGCCGAGTCCGCCGACGCCCTCCCCGTCGGGTTCCCCTTGGTCACCCTCTTCGAAGCTTTCGAGGCTCTGCAGCCCCCGTTCGACGGCTACGTGGCCAGCATGGCCAAGGATGACGCCATCGTCTCCGACCTGTTCGTCGCGTGGGCCGCCAGCGTCGCGCGGAGGAACGGGTGCTCCCACGCCTTCTTCGCCTCGTGTGGCGCGTTCGGCACGGCCATCCTGCGCTCACTGTGGGAGAACGTGCCGCTCTCGGTCACCCCCACCGGGCACGTACCCGTGCCCGGGTTCCCCGGCAAGATCTTCCACAAGACGCAGGTATCCGAGGTCATGCTCCGTGCGGACCGCGAGGACCGGGCGTCGGCTTTCTGTCACCGGCAGATAGCTCACAGCCACACGACGGACGGGGTGCTCATCAACACCGTGGAGGAGTTCGAGCCAACGGGGCTGGGCATGCTACGGAGCAGCCTGCGCGTCCCGGTTTGGCCCATCGGGCCTCTCATCCACGTCGCCGGCGCAAGACCGGCCGACAAAGCGCACGACGGCATGGTAAGCTGGCTGGACACGCAGCTGCTGGCCTCGGTGCTGTACGTGTCGTTCGGGTCACAGAACTCCATCCGGCAAGCACTACTAGAAAAAGGGCTAGAAAAAGGGCGTTAGCCAACTCACCCACACGCCTCCATCACCGTCCAGTAACTTCTGCACGAATCTTGACATGAATTAGCTGATTTTGTATGTCACGTAGGACAACTCGCGTGTGTGGTGTGTAAGAGAGGTCGCCCACACATCCGTTTTACCACACGGAGGGGCCGGTGTGTGGGCGTTTAGCAGTTCGCCCACACACCAGTTTCAATCACGCACAAGGGCTGGTGTGTGGGCAGTTCGCCATCTCGCCCACACGCCCGCCTCTTCTCCCACACCCAAGCTGCCAGTTGACATGCGTTTTGCAGTGTACATGGCAACTGCCCTAGTGTGATTGCAAGCAGATGGTAACTCTTTTTTTTTACCCGAACATGTCAGTTGACATATATTTGGCATGGTACATGGCAAATTGCCCTAGCGTGCACGTAAGCAGATGGAAACTCTTTCTTTTTTAAATGGCAACTGCCCTAGCGTGCTTGTGAGCACATGGCAACCTCTCTTTTACCCGAACATGTTTTTTGCCATGCCTTTTTTTGTAGCGCTACATGGCAACTGCCTAGTGTTAGTGTTAGTAGATGGCAACTCCTAAAGTTTTGAAATCATGGCAACTGCAGAGATCGCACCACACATGGCAACAAAGAAGTTGTCCAAAAATGGCAACTGAACTTTGACCTGAGATGGCAACTGCAGTTGAGCAAACATGGCAACTGTAGTTGTCCGACATGGCAACAGTAGTTCAACGACATGGCAACTGCACTTAAAGGAACATGGAGAGGGGTCCGGCCCATACAACTGCGGGGCACGCGGTAAAGTGTCACGTGGGGCGTGCGGGACCACGAGGTACGAGGCCTGACGTACCGGGCGTGTGGGCGTTATCTATTTCGCCCACACGCACGCGTATAAGAGGGACCGGAAGGGAAAAAAAGAGACGTGTGGGTGCTAGTTGTTTTGCCCACATACATACGTGTGAGCTGGTCCTCTTAAACACCACACAGAATGTGTGGGCAGATTTCTTAACGCCCACACGTGTGGCAGTTAGCGGCGTCCTAGATGAAATATGTACTAATGATGTACCTGTCATGTGGTGCGGTAGCAGTGGCGCACCATGTGCGGGTGCGTCATTAGTGTGGAAGACACTAATGACGCATCAGGCACATGGTGTGTCACTAGTAATAATTTTTTTTTTCCAAACATACTAATGACGCATCCTGGCACAGTGCGTCATTAGTAGTGCTAACTATTAATGGCGCACCGGCCACACAGTGCATCACTACTGTTATTTTTTTTATTATTTTTGCAAAATTACTAATGGCGCACCGTGGCACAGTGCGCCATTAGTGTATATATATATATATATTTCTTTACAAAACTACTAATGGCGCACCAGCAGCAGGTGCGCCATTAGTAACCAGGCTTGCAGGTGGTGCGCCATTAGTAACCTGGGACCAGCTAGATATTTTGGACAGCCATCTACCACACTCACTTTCCCACTTTCATTCTCTCCACCTCCACCTCCAAGCTTGTCTCGGGTGCCTCCTCCTCCTCACCTCATTTGCGCCGTAGATTCATCCAAATTAAGTGGTTAAATTACCTTTTTTTGATAGGTAAGTAAGGGGGGAAGCTATCTTTATGTTGTTCTCCCTCTCCAACAAGGTGCACATGCATTTTTTGTGGCCTAGCTAGATCTATGTATGTCCGTGGTGTTGCATATGTTTGTGGTGTTGCATATATGTTTGTGTTTCCAGGTACCGGTATTTGAAATGCAATAGTTGCCAATATTTTGCCGGAATGTTGATTCATTTCCGTTTCGGCGAGAATTTTGGCACTATGCATTCTTTTTGGTTCTATTTTTAGGGAAAATCATGCCAAATTTTTTCTTGGTTCTAAAATATCGTTTTGCTCTACCCCACAGGAGACCATGGTCCGCACGATGACCGAAGGCATCGTGAATAGGTTTTTGAGCTCCGCGAAGGCCGAGATGCTTCAAAAGAACGAGGCGGAGATAAGATGTCCGTGTCGAAGATGCAAGCTGAAGAGCCTTATTGCGGACCCTGATTCCGGGCAGGTGCGGGACCACCTGCTCTTGCGTGGTTTCATGGATGGCTATCGGTGGCAAGGTGATGAAGATGACTATGAAGTCATCCATGGGGGCGGCAAGAATCGAGCAAGACTCGGCGGGCGAGAAGACGAAGAATCTCCGTGACATGATCACGACGGTGATGTTGTACGATCATCATGTAGAAGATGCGAGGACATGATGATGAGGAAGATGCCGAGCGCATTTAAGGGCATGATCATGAAGATGAAGATGCCGGGTGAAGCGCATAACGATGGACCATCGATGGGCTGGGTGCAGGACCTCATATTCAAGAGCTGCTTCTCAAGCGCATTTAATAACGCAAGAGCTGCCGCCGAGAGAAAGCTAAGCTGGATCAATCGGAGATAGACGCGTTACTCCATTGTATGAAGGATGCAGGCCCGAGGATACCCGCCTAAAAGTAACGCCATGGCTCGAGATGAAGGTAAAACACAAAATGACAGACGATGCTTCGACGAGAACATGTCATTCGCACGAACGCCTTCCCAAGGGGAACAAGTGCCCACCAGTTTCGAGGAGGCGAAGAAAATCGTGTGTCCTCTGGATTTACCGCACGTGAAATACCATGTGTGCATGAACAATTGCATCATTTATCGGGACGAACACGCTGAGTCTACCATAAGTCCAAAGCAGCGGCGCCACTCGATACAAGAAGAGGAAGAAAGCTCCTCGAAAAGTGGTGGTACTTTCCGATCACTCCTCGTCAGCGGTATTATTTCGCGGACCCTAAGGTAGCAAAGCTCTGCGTTGGCACACGGATAAGGAGGAGAAGAAGCGAGAAGATGACGCAAATGATCCGAGATAAATAAAAAGACAAGATGTTGAGTCACCCTAAGGATGGGAGCGGTGGCAAGCGTTGAACTTCAACACCGAATTTGGGAAGGATCCAAGGAACATCGTCTTTGAAAGGGCAGTGGTCCACATGAGTATGCTAATTGAAGGGCCAAACAACCAGGAACGACATCAATCAGATCTGGGGCTCTTTGAAGAGGAGCTAGACACGCTAGGAAAACGCCACCAATACGTGGGATGCCGCAGAGAAAGAATATTTCCCTATGAGAGCCGCACTGCTCACGAAGGTGCACGACTATCTCGGTTACGGATATCTCGCGGGGCAGGTGGTCCACGAATTTTCTGGATGCGTCAGGTGCATGGATGACACAACATATCACCAGCTAGATAGAGATCCCGGGTCTTTGAAAACCATGTTCATGGGACATCGAAGGTGGTTTCGCGACGATGACCTGTGGAGGAAACGCAAGGATCTATTCGGTGGTGAAACCGAACCCCGAAGACGCCCGCGTACGAGGAGCGGCGAGGAAATAGACCAGCTGTTGAAAAATTGGAAAGATTGCCCACTGCCGGGAAAGAAGCAAAAGGCGCCAGAGCCGGGAAAGAAGCGAAAGGCGCCAGAGCCGCTGCTGAAGGTATAGAAAACGAGGTTTGTTTTCTGGGACTTGCCGTACTGGAAGATCCACCGTGTGCCTCACAGCCTTGATGTCATGCATATCACGAAGAACGTGTGCTAGAGTCTGCTTGGTACCCTGCTCAACATGCCAGAGAGGACCAAAGATGGGCCGAAAGCAAGGGCAAACTTGAAATCAATGGGCACCAGGGAGGAGCTTCACGCTAATGATGATGATGATGAGGCGAAGTAGGACACGGAAAGTCGTCGCAAAGGAAAAAAGGCCAAGAAGACCGAAAATGACTACCCTCCCGCGTGCTTCACTCTAAGTTAGGAGGAGATCGAGCAGTTTTTCACCTGCCTCGTAGGAGTAAAACTTCCTTACGGTTACGCTGGGAAGATAAGCAGATACCTAGACCCAGTGAAGCGAAGTTCAGCGGATGAAGTCTCACGACCGCACGTCTTGATGACGCAGATATTTCCAGCTTGCAATCCATTGGCATCATGGACGCGCACGTCGGTGAAACGCTATTTGGCCTATGCAACTTTTTCGACATCATCTCTCGGAAGTTGGTTGGCGTGAGGAAACTCAGAAGGCTACAGGAAGAGATCGTGGTGATACTATGCGAGCTTGAGATGTACTTCCCGCCCACATTCTTCGACGTTATGGTGCATCTGCTGGTCCATATCATGGAGGATATCATCCAACTCGGGCCGACGTTCCTGCACAGCATGATGCCGTTCGAAAGGATGAATGGTGTCATCAAAGGATATGTTCGCAACATGTCATGCCAGAGGGAAGCATAGCCAGGGCTTTTCGATCAAGAGTGCATCTCCTCATCGCACGAATTATCTAGGCATCGAGAACCCGCTGGTCTGCCCGTCAACGTGCACCTCGGCAGGCTCGTTGGATGGGGTCACCGTGAGGGTCGCCAAAATGCATGTCGACATCGAGGGTCGACTCACCGACTTTGAAAGAGCAAACCTAGTCGCGCTACAACACATAGACGTGGTAGATCCTTGGGTGGTAGAGCACAAAACCTTTATTGAGAAGACGATAATGACCGAGGCCAACAGAGGCGGACGGAGATATAATCAAAGAGCACAACTCATGTTTCACGCGTTGGTTCAAGCGAAGCTTCGTCGCACCCTTTACATGAGGATTCTTCCGCGAAGAACAACTCATATTCGCCTTGTCACGTGGCGCCGAGCACAACCTCGATGACCTATGAGGCGACGATATCAACGGCTACACATTCTACACCGAGGACAAGGACATGAAGAGCGATGGTTATCGAACTCCGGGTAACGATGGAATCCTACACCGTAACGACAAGGACAGATACTACGGAAGGATCGAGGAGATCTGGAGCTGAGCTATGCCGAGAGAAGGTCCCGATGTTCCGTGTCGATGGGCCAAGAGCGCCCTAAAAGAAGACCGTATTTCACCACCATGGTTATACCCGGCCAAATCCAAGATCATGGCGCAAAGCGTCACCGCTAAAAATGATCCATGGGTACTGGCTTCCCAAGTGGACCAATGCTTCTTCATTACCGACCCGTCAAAGCCCGGTCGTGTTGTCGGAGGAGAGGCAAAAGGAATATCATCGGAATGGATGGAGTAGCCAATGAGCAAGACTTCGACAAGTACGGCGACCCGAAGATCGAACATGACGACGACGATGAAGTAGCAGCATACACCACAAGAAGAAGCAGGACCACCCTACCTAAAGGACGTCCGTTCCACAGAAGAACTCCATTTGCGAAAAAGAAGGGCAAGAAGATTGTGAACAGATAGCTAGCTAAGATCGATACCTTCATTTCTAGATTGTATTTCGACATATTCATAAATGTTTTTTCATGGGAACTTTTTGAATTCATGAATATTTTTTCAAATTTGATGATATTTTTTTATATTCATAAATGTTTTACCAATTCACAAATGAATGCAACTAAAAATCCAAAAAAGACTAGTTGTGCTTGGTTATATGTTACTCCCAAAAGCATATAAAGTTTGTCAAATTTGGAGCTATGGATATTTAGTTATGATTTAAACAAGTTTGAACATATTTAAACACAAATAAATATCAAACAGCATTTTAAATGTTCTTAACATGGCAACAAACTGCATATTATTTTTCTACATGAAATTCTGAGCATCTAGCATATGTGACATGTTATATTTGGATGCATGGATAAAAAGATATGACTTAAACAAGTTTGAACATATCTAAACACAAATAAATATCAAACAACATTTTAAATGTTGTTAACATGGCAACAAACTACATATTATTTTTCTACATGAAATTCTGAGCATCTAGCATATGTGACATGTTATATTTGGATGCATGGATAAAAAGATATGATTTAAACAAGTTTGAACATATTTAAACACAAATAAATATCAAACAGCATTTTAAATGTTGTTAACATGGCAACAAACTGCATATTATTTTTCTACATGAAATTCTGAGCATCTAGCATATGTGACATGTTATATTTGGATGCATGGATAAAAAGATATGTGCAAAGAAAAAAATGCATAAAAACAAAAATTGGGGAGCCTGGGAATCGAACCCAGGACCTCCTAGTGAGTGTGCTGCATGCTAACCAGTCGGGCTAGTGTGTGTGTTCTGATGGAGATACGGTTAGGTGGAATATAACCTGAGTGCTCGAACTGTAATCAATTTTTTTTTATTAATGGCGCACCAGGGGGAGGTGCGCCATCGCTGTCGTCGTACTTATGGCGCACTAGGGGGAGGTGAGCCATAACCCCCCCCCCCACTCCACCTATTCCCCTATGGCCTCTCTCCCTCCCTCGCCAGATCCCCCACTCGACCCCAACAGTACGCCGCCGCCCGCCTTGCTCCGCCCCTCCATCACTTGGCGAGACACTGCCGGGCGGCGCCGCCGCCTCTCCTGGCTGTGGTCTTGCGCTGCCCCGACACCGCCGCCCTGACCCCCGCCGGACTCCACCCTCGCCGTCCCCGCGCCCCCCGAACAAGATCGGCCGAGCGCGCGCTAGGGTTCCTCACCCCGCCGCCCGCTCCTCTCCTCTCCTCCTCCCTCCGACGAGCGAGGGCCTCCTCCGGCCCCTGCAGCAGCCGGCGAGCGCGGACCTGACGCGCCCACCCCACCTGCCCCTGTCGTCCTCCGCCACCGGTCACCTCCGCAGCAACCGGCGAGCCAAGGACGGTGTCGTGACCCTCACCGCCACCTCCCGCCGTCTCTTCCTGCGCGTGGCCAGCGGCTGCTCTCCTTCGACCGCAGCCTGGGGTGAGCCTCTCTTCCTTGCCTCTATGCTTCTTGTCCATGTCACTGTTCCCTGTTCCTCTCTTGTTCATGCTGCTAGTTACACGGATCAATGGATGTTAGATAGATGTATGTATGTTGATGTTAGTTAGGTATATGATGCTTCATGGATGGATGGATGAGTTGTGCTAGTTGCTTGCTAGATGGATGGGTAGTAGTTTGGTTCTGTTGTTTCGTTCTGAAGATGAGTAGCAAGTATAGTAGGAAGATGATGCATAGTAGTTTTATGTTGTTGTAGTAGTTGTAGTTGTAGATACAGTAGCAGTATCATGTGCTACTGTTGTAGATACAGTAGTTGTAGGAACATTAGATACAGTAACAAGTGTCATGTTGTTGTATTAGATACAGTAGCAGTATCATGTGTTGCTGAAGATGAGTAGTTGTAGGAAGATGATGCACTAATGGAAGTGACATGAGTATCTGGCCTGCCTTTTTTTTCTTGTAGAATTTTTTTTATTGACGGTATAAACGAATCAGAGACTCGCTAGGTAGGTTCTCCTAATTTCTTGTTAGTTAGGCATCTGTTGGTTCATTAATCTTAAGCCCATTATTCCATGGAATAGCTGAACTATAATACTATTATTCATTTATGATAGTTTGTGAGATACAGAAATAGATAAATTTAAGTTTGTAATGGCTAACAGCCAGACATGTGAATCTGTTCTTGATACTCCTTTTCCCTTTTCTTAGAATCATCATATACAAATTAGAACCTTTCTAACATCTGTATATTTCAGGTTTCCGAGGAGGTAAAGGAAGTGAAGTTCAGATAGTGCAGCAGCAGCAACACCTCCAAGGTGAGAAATATGTTCCTATTTATCTTTTTTTGCTCAAGTTCTTCAGTGCATCATACAATATAGAGAAGTGCAGATCAAGTGGTGCAATCATATACATCTAGCCACTTAAGTCATCCTTCCCTTTAAGCAAAGTGATGCCTTTTGATGTCACACAATAATGTTTGTTGCAAGAACATTCTGCTCTTAGTGTTCGTTTGTTTACAAAGATCCTGCTTATATATACTGATGATGAGTCTTGTTGAAACCTTACATATGTTGGTTCCTGCTTATTTTCTCCAATGGCACAAACTTGAGCTGCTAGCATAAAAAGTGTTACAGGCGACAGACAGTGAGGAGCTACTGTCAAAAACTTGAGCTACTGTCAAAAAATTCAGTTAGGTACAGTTAGCATCATGTAAGAAAATGGCCATAATGTGCCCTGATAATGATGTATTTTTTTCATAAAAATATATAGTGGACTGCCATGATAATGACATGGTCCTGTGTTTGCAAGCTGTCATAATCTTCAGTTTACTTGACTTTTGAGCCTGCTAGTAGTTTACTTCCATGAGTTGTTTTATTGACATGGCACATTTGCAATGGAGTTTTATATATCTTTAGCCATTGTTCATTAACAGCAAGTCAGTTTTGCTGCTGTTATGCCTGTATTCACTACTGCTGCTGCTGTACTTGTGATGATGTTTTATTTGTGATGATGCTACTTGTGATCTTCTGAAATAACCCATTGGCGACTTCATTACGCGGGGATAATGATTTTGCAGGTACCCCGAGAGGCCCTTGAGTTTGTCGGAATGTCGATTAACTTCCGTTCCGGCAAATCGGGTACTCCATATGTCCTATTTTCAGCAAAGGTCATGCTGAAATTTTCCGTGAATTTTAGCATGACTTTGCTAAAAATAGGACATATGGGGTACTTGCGACTAATGCATGGGTCGGGGTATCTTAGTACTTAGTTAAGTAGGATCAACTACCCCTCCATTCTTGCTGCATTAAACCATAGGTGGCAATAGAGCCAAGTGATTAGGCCCAACTTAGAATTCTCCTTAGCATCGATAAACCCTAGATGATAAACCCAACATAGGTGGCAATAGAGCCAAGTGATTAGTGCCAAGTGATTAGGCCCAACCTAGGGTGCCTCGGCATCGATAAACCCTAAATGATGAAAACTTAACTTAGCATTCAGGGTGCCTCGGCGTCGACAAACCCTAAATGATGAAACCTTGGCTTCTATAGGGTGCCTCGGTGTCGATGAGAACCTAAATGATGTACGCTTAGGCTTTTAGGGTGCCTCAGCGTCGACAAACCCTAAATGATAAAAGCTTAGTTTTTAGGATGCCTCGGTGTCGACAAACCCTAAATGATGAGACCATGATCTTGTTCCTTGACAATAACCAACTTTTTGACCAAACTCTTTTCCTATTTAGAGCGAAACATGGCCCACAACGATGAGGCCGGCGGTTCGGGCGGCAAGCAATTCTGGGAGCTGTCCCAGGAGTTGGAGGAAGAACCTCATCGCTATGAGGACGCCGCGGAAGACACCGATCCTAACTACACAACCCCTAGTGGCGTCGGGGATGACACCACTGATGGTGCCGCCGAGGATGCCACCACTGATGGTGCCGCCGAGGATGCCACAACTGATGATGGCGGCGCATGCACAGATGGCAGCCAACCGAAGAGGCAATGGAAGGACCGGCGCCCGAACGCGCTCCGCACCGTCAAGGAGGAATTTACTCAAGTGGACTCCGACGGGCATCCAACGGAGCCCAAACATATAGTCAAGGGGTACTCGGTTCAGCTCGGGTGCATTCTCCGGAGCACCGTCTCGATCAACACTGAGAACCTTAGGCATAAGGACCGAGGGAATTTGCGCAACCTCCTCTTCACGAAGTTGCACGAACGATACAAGTTCCCCGATGAATTTGAAAACACACGCCTCTCAGGGAATAAAGTGAACAGTGCCGCCCTCACGAGGATGAGCACGGCCCTGTCTACTTGGAGAAGCGCGGTGAAGAGAATGATTGAGGAAGGTGATAGTTATGAGAAGATCAAGGCGAAAAATCCTTCAATCAGCGAAGATGACTACAAGGAGTTCAAGATCAAGTGCGAGAGCAGCGCAACCTCTGAATCAAGTCAGTGGGGGAAAGAAATGTGGGAGTTGAACTTAGGGGAACACAAACTCGGTCCTGGCGGTTACAGAGTGGCGGAGCCTATATGGGACAAGGAGGACGCGGAGCGTGCCGAGCAAGGCCTACCGCCCGCCGAGAAATCTGGGACAAGCGCACCAGGAACTATGTCGGGGCCCGCACAAGGAGGACCCGATAACAAAGGAGCTTACCACGGATCCAAGACCGTGGCGCTTGAGCTTGTTCTCGAAGGAGATCGAAAGCGATGGCGGGGGGTCGTCTCGAGCACCCTGCTTGGGACAACACTCTAAATAGGGCGTTGAACGTAATGAAAAACAAGGATAAGCTCAGTAAGCCGTCGTCAGCTGGTCGTGTGGCCGGCAAAGGCTTGTCCACAAAATGGTCGTCATACTATACCGCTGGTGGGCGAAAAGAGAAAAAGACCAGCTCGGAAAGCCAGTCATGCAAGGTTCAAGAACTCAAGGCACAAGTGGCGCGGATTCCGGAGATTGTCCAAGAGCAAGTGCAACAACAATTGGGATCGACGCTCACCGGCATTATGCCTACCTTGATTCATGGGCTGACGACGTGGATTGCGGGTGGCCAACAGGGGCCGCTCCCGATTCCCAGCTTCATGGCCAGCAACCCGCACAACGCGCAGGCGGCGCCATTGGTGTCTCCGGCGGCGCCATTGGTGTCTCCGGCGGCAGCGGTATTGGTGTCTCCGACGCCGGCACGGGCATTGGAGCTTAATGCACCGGGTGTCGCCGGTCGGCACCTCGGCAAAGAAGCGCCCTCCGTCGATTACCGCGCCGCCGTTGGCGGTGCCTCGATATTAGCCGAGCTCGACGCCATCATCCCGGTAACTAATTAAGCCTCTCGCCGAGGACTTCATCTCCTTGCCGTTGTGCGGGCATCCGGACGCCCTACATGTTTTCGCAGGCGCCGCCGACGTTCCGCACTCTCACGCACTTCGTGAACGCAGCGAGTTGGTCGATGTCGCCAAGGGCAAAATCGCTCAACCGGCAACCCCATGTTCCACGGTAAACCGATGCCACCCACCGTGTATAGGGTTCAACTGGTTGGTGCTGCCAGCTGCGACGAGTTGTTACCTCCGATTCGACCGCCCGGGCCGACGAAGATGATCGATGACCCTCGGCGCCGCCTAAGCTGGCCCTGCTTTGGCGAAGAGCCAGATTCGTTTGAGGCGGGGACACCACCCAAAGACAACACCGCCAGTCATACCGGCGCCAAGCCATGGCAAGACCGCCGCAACGCTACCGGACATGCCGGACATCCCTATGGCACAGGATCCAACATGCATATGGCACAGGATCTGGACGACGACGACAACGACGACGGCCGTACATTTAGCAACGTCGATAAGTACTTTGCCGAACATGGGTATGATGACAAATTCTTGGGGCCTCCTTCTCAAGAACCCAACCCTACAAAAGACGATCGCGATCTAGCTGGTACCACGGAGAAACCCAATTGCAACAGGCGTTGTCTGGCGTTCAGTTCTCAGGAGACGCCTCCAGCTGCCGACTTCACCGAGCCTCGAGATAGCGAGGTGCCAAATATTATCAGCCCCAACACACTCAAGAAGGCGGTGCAGTGAGCGTAACTCAGTCCCATTACAACGAAGAAGAAGGGGCGGAAAAGAAAGAGTAACAAGGGTGCGAGCCAGCCGGCACCGAGTACGATCCGTGCTCGGGGCGGGCCACCTTCACCTAAGGATATCTCGAGGAGGGTGCATGTGGCGGGTAGGGCGATGCTACCGCAAATATGCTCAATGCTGCAACCGGTGCTATCACGGAGTCTGCATGATGGTGTTCTTTCTTTGGAGAAGCGGCGTCTCGAGAGAATGATGTAGCATACCCGGTTTTCATGGCCAAGGTGCCAGAGGGCAAGGGCTTTGTGGATGGCGCCATCGGGGGTACGATCGTCCTGCGGTTTGATGACATCTTTGCTACGTTTAACCTTCATCCGCTGCACTACACCTTCGTTCAGCTGTTTTCGCTGAGTATGGAGATGCAGATCATTAGAGACAAGACCCCGGACATCGTGATAGTCGACCCCTTCTACATGTGTGCCAAGATCTTGGGCAACGCTGGGGACCGGCATGTCGCGAGTTCTTACCTCGAAGGCGTCATTCTGGCAAACCCAGATAAGGATAACTTCCTCGTGCCTTACTTTCCTGAGTAAGTCATCCCCTAACCGCCCCGTAACATATGATTTCTTAGATTTCGATCGTTCTTTTTTTTTCTAACATTCCGTGTTCTATGCAGTGACACACATTGCACACTCATCCTCTTAAGCCCGAAATATTCCATGGCCACGTATTTCGACCCGGACCGTGACTCCAAGATAGACTACACAAATATCAAGAAAGTTCTTAATGATGTTCTCCCCGGCTACGCCAAATCTGGAGGCACCTTCACCAAGCCAGTTCGTAGGTACGGCAGGCACGTGTTCGCCCACAATACAAAGTTATCCTGCGTCAAGCAGCCGCCTGGCGGTCAGAAGGATGCCTACTACGCCCTCCATCACATGCGGGCGATCATACGGGACCATCATCACCTTCGCTACCGATAATCTCAAAGATTGGGCGCGAGCTTGTCGGCAATCTAGGACGCGGACATCGACAAGAATTCTTCGCATCCAATCGAGTTTGCGGAAATTATCCATCTAGATGTCCTTCGTACCTCGGGGCAGTTCTACCTCAGATATCAACCGTCCAACAATGAGATAGACACAACGCTACAAATGCAGGCTGACAACGCCATGATTTCATGACCATCACGATGAGACGGCGGCTTCATCCACGCCCGTCCCATGGGTCGAGTCGAAAGTAGTGATGCTATGTGTAGTTCTCAAACATTGATTGGCTCATGCTGTAATTAAACTTTAATGAACTTGTATGTCTCTTTGGTTTGGACAATGCTCAACTTAGATGTAATCGATGCTATTTATTAGTAGGACCATGAATCGTGCTATTAATGTCTTGCTTTTCTCTTCCGATCCTTTTGTTGCATACTTATATATTGCTTATGTATTGTCTGTTGTTTGGCTTGTGCATAGAGATGCCGTCGTATGTCGTGTACAAGGGTAAGGTTCCCGGAGTCTACGACGACTGGGATGAGTGTCGGAGACAGGTTCACCGTTTCAGCGGTAACAGTTACAAAGGGTATAACACTAGGGCGGAGGCGGAATCTAGATACGCCCGCTATCTAGCGGGAGAGAGGAGGGAGCGTTGGAGGAACCGAATGAAGACCAGTTTCATCGCGATGATGCTCATCATGATGACCGCAGCTCTCTTCTATGTGATGGTAGTTTAGATGATCGATATCGACTTGTAATGTGAAGACAAACTCGCTACTCGCGGTCTCGAGACTTGTAATGTTATATCTTTGTTCGGTCTTTTGAATTCGTAGACTAATATGATGAATTGTATTCGGAGACTAATCTTCTATTGTATTCGATGAATCTGCTGTTACTGTGTGGTGTTGTCTAAATTCTGTCCAATAATATATTTTGTAACCTGTGAAAATATCAGAAAAGAAATAAAATCCATAATATTCATACTAGTGGCGCACCACTCAATACACTAATGGCGCACTGTGATAATCACACTAATGACGCATCACCCACTGGTGCACCATTAGTATGCCAAAGCACATGGGTACATATGGCCCCCTGGGAGGCATACTAATGACGCACTACGTGGTGCGCCATTAGTATTTAATTCTAATGGTGTGGTGCTAGTGGCGCACCAGTAGTGCGCCATTAGTAGGCAAAACTGGTGCGCCACTAGCAATGCCTTTTCCTAGTAGTGAAGCGCAGACGACGGTGCTGGCAAGGGCGCTAGAGCACACCGGACGACCTTTCATCTGGGTTATCCGGCCGCCTGTGGGGCTCGCGGTCGCGGCGAGCGAGTGGCTGCCGGAAGGATTCGAGAAGAGAGCGCGTGAGGAGAACAGAGGGCTCGTCGTCCGTGGATGGGCTCCGCAGGTGAGGATCCTCGCCCATCGCTCCACGGGTGCGTTCCTCTCGCACGGCAGGTGGAACTCGGTGCTGGAGGGCCTTGTGCACGGCGTGCCGCTCCTCGGATGGCCGCTCGCCGACGACCAGTTCTACAACGTGGAGATGTTGGAGAGAGAGTGCGGCGTGTGCGTGGAGGTGGCGAGGGGGAACACGGAGGACGCGGCACCGCCTGAGATGGACAGGGTGGCGGAGCTGGTTGAGACGGTGATGGGGCAGACGTCCAAGGCGGCGGAGATGCGGAGACGGATGAAGTACATCGGCGAGTTGATGAGAGGCGCAGCTACAGACGACGGTGGGTCGTCGAAGAAGGCGCTCGAGGGCTTCCTGGGAGCAACGACGATGCATTGAAGATGGCATGGGTGGGGAACATGGGCTCACATGACAAAGAGTAATGCTACACATATATAGATTTACACAGGTTTTACAAACATGTGAGTTTTGATTCTGTATGCGTCCAATTCTACACGTACTTACGGTCAATTACGTAAACTTCCTCCTAATAATCCCCTGACCCTGAATTCAACAGGGGTGGGGCCTTTCTCTCTTTATCTCGAAATCAAAACTCGCCAGCTGGCCAATCCTCCGTAAATCATACATTCGCCAACTGGCGCCGAAAATGCATGTTGACACGGGGCGACACACTAGGCTGGAAACGAAAACGCGGTTATCCCTTTCGATAAATGAGGTTTTTTAAATTGTGTCAAGTTGTTGGGTCGTCGTTCCTTTTTTTATTTGAGGGTTTGGGTTGTTGTTCAGTGGACGTACAAACTATTCATCGTGTGTGCAGTAGTTCCGAAGGAGAAATGGACTTTTTCTGTGGGAGAAATGAACTTTTTAGCTGCGGGCAGAGTATTAGAGTCCAACAAACATATTTGGCTCAATGATTTATTGCGATTGACTACTTGATTGGTTAACCGTTTAATTGTGCCAACTTTGGCCAGATGATTTCTTGTTGTTTTTAATTGTGTCAAGTACGCAATTGAACAAAATAATTATTATGCTTTGCCGTTCATCGTACTGCTTCCTAGGTTGTTTGTTGCCGAAAATATTTGGTATGCCTGCCATTTTTTAATCGTGCCAAGTTGTCATGTTATTACCGCTTCTCGAGTTGTTTACACATAATTGCCGAAAATATTTGTCACACTTGACATTTTGAATTGTGCTGAGTTGCCACATTATTTCATACTGCTTCCCGGCTGGTTTACACTCAATTTCCAAAAAGATTTATCATGCTTGTCATATTTAAATTGTGCCAAGTTGTCATGTTTTAACGCTTCCCGAGTTATTTAGACATAATTGTCAGAAAATATTTGTCATGCTTGCTATTTTTAATTGTGCCGAATTGCCACATTATTTCGCACTGCTTCTCGGGTTGCTTACACGCAACTGTCAGAAAGATTTATAACCAACTTTTCAAAAGTAACTACCAGCAGTTTAATTGTTACGGAAAATATATGTGACTCAGTCAACATGCTAGTTTTTATTAAAGAAGGACGTTCTAATTTTGGAGATATATACAAGACGTGCACATGACGAAATGGAAAAGAAAGCTGCAGCAGACTGGCAGCCTCCCGTACAAAAGCATAGTGTCCTGTGGTCTGCCATTTTTTTGAGCGAACCGCACATCGCGTAGCGTACTAGCCTTGGTTTCTCTTGCCTGTAAAGAGAAAAAGGGTTTTGATGCTCTGTACGTCGCGGTGTCCGCCGCACGGAAGGACAAGCTCGCGCACGCTGCGTAAGCCAAATTTCACCGTGGGACCCTATCTTGTCCGGGTGCGTCCGTTTGAGGTAGAACGAACGAATAGCGCGGCCCAACGCGCGGCCCCAAACGGATAAATGTCCAGATTCCGTTCATTTTTGACCCATCCCTGATCCAAACTTGTGCCGAGTTTGGGGTGAAACGGGCATCGTGTGGATGGGCTCGCCGCATGCCCTTGTCCTTCCGTGGCCCGCCTGTCGGGGACACTAGCAGTCCCTTCGCTTCCGACACCTCCAACCCCTCTCCCCCCCTCCCGCCGCCGCCGCCGCCGCTATTCTTCGGCCCCCTCCTCACTGCGCAGGCCACTACCAAACCACGTCTCGACATGGCCGCCAACACGCCCGCGTTTTCACCGTAGTTTTGGCCGTCGTCGTCGTAGCCGGTGGCAGTGGGGATACGACCGCCGGCGACGTACCATGGCGGCCGCGGCAGCTTCCGACGAGAGCTCCAGAGCGGCCAGTAGCCGGCCGCCAACCACCCCTGCCGCGTCAAGGTGATCATCGCGGCCTCTTTGCCACCACGACCGCAAGGTGTTCGACACTTTGTTCACAAAGGTATGGACAGTGGAGGTGAGTTTTTCTTCCACCATTTCATTTGTTCATCGGATGATTCGTCGTCGGATGATGAAGATCTTGTGGTGGCCGCACTGGTCGTTCACGACCACATTCAACGGCAGCTTCCTCAGTACAGGGGGTCACTCCCTGGCCGTGCTCCCAACCTGAACCGCAACAGGAAGAGAGGACACGCCCTGCTCTATGCCGATTACTTTGCCAACACCCCGCTCTTCATGCCGGATAAATTTCGTCGCCGTTTTCGAATGGCAAGGCATCTGTTCAATCGTATCCGAGAGGGAGTGTTTGCTCATGACCCATACTTCGAGTGCAAGACGGATGCCCTTAGCAAGCTTGGATTCTCCTCTTACTAGAAATGCACCGCGGCCATCTGCATGCTTCTATATGGAATTCCAGATGATCTGGTGGATGAGTATGTGCGTATGAGTGAGACAACATGTCTGATGTCAATGTACAAGTTCTGCCAGACCGTGATCGAGGTGTTTGGCCCGGAGTACTTAAGGCAGCCAACTGCCGCTGATACAGAGAGATTGTTGGCGACCAACACAGCTAGAGGCTTTCCAGGCATGCTTGGCAGCATAGATTGTATGCACTGGGAGTGGAAGAACTGTCCATTTGCTTGGCAGGGCCAGTACAAAGGGCATGTCAAAGCGTGCACTATCATATTAGAAGTGGTGGCTGAAGGAAATATGCCCTAGAGGCAATAATAAAGTTGTTATTTATATTTCCATTATATCATGATAAAAGTTTATTATTCATGCTAAAATTGTATTAACCGGAAACTTAGTACATGTATGAATACATAGACAAACAGAGTGTCACTAGTATGCATCTACTTGACTAGCTCGTTGAATCAAAGATGGTTAAGTTTCCTAGCCATAGACATGAGTTGTCATTTGATTAACGGGATTACATCATTAGAGAATGATGTTATTGACTTGACCCATCCCGTTAGCTTAACATTTGATAGTTTAGTATATTGCTATTGCTTTCTTCATGACTTATACATGTTCCTATGACTATGAGATTATGCAACTCCCGAATATCGGAGGAACACTTAGTGTGCTACCAAACGTCACAACGTAACTGGGTGATTATAAATGTGCTCTATAGGTGTCTCCGATGGTACTTGTTGAGTTGGCATAGATCAAGATTAGGATTTGTCACTCCGATTTTCGGAGAGTTATCTCTGGGCCCTCTCGGTAATGCACATCACTATAAGCCTACCAAGCAATGCAACTAATGAGTTAGTAGTGGGTCATGTATTACGGAACGAGTAAAGAGACTTGTCGGTAACGAGATTGAACTAGGTATTGGGATACCGGCGATCGAGTCTCGGGCAAGTAACATACCGATGACAAAGGGAACAACGTATGTTGTTATGCGGTTTGACCGATAAAGATCTTCGTAGAGTATGTAGGAACCAATATGAGCATCCAGGTTCCACTATTGGTTATTGACCGGAGACATGTCTCGGTCATGTCTACATAGTTCTCGAACCCGTAGGGTCCGCACGCTTAACGTTTGGTGACGATAGGTAATTATGAGTTTATGTGTTTTGATGAACCGAAGGTAGTTCGGAGTCCCGGATATGATCACGGACATGACGAGGAGTCTTGAAATGGTCGAGACATAAAGATCGATATACTGGATGACTATGTTTGGACTTCGGAAGGGTTCCGGCTAAGTTCAGACAAATACCGGAGTACCGGGGGGTTAGTGGAGAAGAGGAGGGGCGGCCAGGGCAGGCCGCGCGCCCCTCCCCTTCTAGTCCGAATTGGACCAGGAAGGGGAGGGGCGGCGCCCCCCTTTTTCCTTCCTCCACCCTCCTCCTTCCTTCCCTCCTACTCCTACTCTTGGAAGGGTTGGAATCCTACTCCCGGTGGTAGTAGGACTCCCCTTGGGGCGCGCCTAGGAGGCCGGCCCCTCCCCCTCCTCCACTCCTTTATATACGGGGGAAGGGGGCACCCCATAGATACACAAGTTGATCAGTTGATCTTTTAGCCGTGTGCGGTGCCCCCCTCCACCATAATCCACCTCGGTCATATCGTAGCGGTGCTTAGGCGAGGCCCTGCGTCGGTAGCATCATCATCACCGTCATCACGCCATCATGCTGACGGAACTCTCCCTCGAAGATCTGCTGGATCGTGAGTTCGTAGGACGTCACCGAGCTGAACGTGTGCTGAACTCTGAGGTGCCGTGTGTTCGGTACTTGGATCGGTCGCATCGTGAAGACGTACAACTACATCAACCGCGTTGTCATAACGCTTCCGCTTACGGTCTACGAGGGTACGTAGACAACACTCTCCCCCTCGTTGCTATGCATCACCATGATCTTGCGTGTGCGTAGGAATTTTTTTGAAATTACTACGTTCCCCAATATTGGCATCCAAGCCAGGTTTATGCGTAGATGTTATATGCACGAGTAGAACACAAGTGAGTTATGGGCGATACAAGTCATACTGCTTACCAGCATGTCATACTTTGATTCGGCGGTATTGTTGGATGAAGCGGCCCGGACAGACATTACGTGTACGCTTACGCGAGACTAGTTCTACCGACGTGCTTCGCAAACAGGTGGCTGGTGGGTGTCAGTTTCTCCAACTTTAGTTGAATCGAGTGTGGCTATGCCCGGTCCTTATGAAGGTTAAACCAACACATACTTGACGAAATATCGTTGTGGTTTTGATGCGTAGGTAAGAACAGTTCTTGCTCAGCCTGTAGCAGCCACGTAAAACTTGCAACAACAAAGTAGAGGACGTCTAACTTGTTTTTGCAGGGCATGTGGTGATGTGATATGGTCAAGACATGATGCTAAATTTTATTTATGAGACGATCATGTTTTGTAACAAAGTTATCGGCAACTGGCAGGAGCCATATGGTTGTCGCTTTATTGTATGAAATGCAATCGCCATGTAATTGTTTTACTTTATCACTAAGCGGTAGCGATAATAGTAGAAGCAATAGTTGGCGAGACGACAACGATGCTATGATGGAGATCAAGGTGTCACGCCGGTGACGATGGTGATCATGGCGGTGCTTTGGAGATGGAGATCAAAGGCACAAGATGATGATGGCCATATCATATCACTTATATTGATTGCATGTGATGTTTATCTGTTATGCATCTTATTTTTCTTAGACCGACGGTAGCATTATAAGATGATCTCTCACTAAATTTCAAGGTATAAGTGTTCTCCCTGAGTATGCACCGTTGCGAAAGTTCGTCGTGCGGAGACACCACGTGATGATTGGGTGTGATATGCTCTACGTTCACATACAACAGGTGCAAGCCAGTTTTGCACACGCAGAATACTCGGGTTAAACTTGACGATCCTAGCATATGCAGATATGTCCTCGGAACACTGAGACCGAAAGGTCGAGCGTGAATCATATAGTAGATATGATCAACATAGTGATGTTCACCATTGAAAACTACTCCATCTCACGTGATGATCGGACATGGTTTAGTTGATATGGATCACGTGATCACTTAGATGATTAGAGGGATGTCTATCTAAGTGGGAGTTCTTAAGTAATTTGATTAATTGAACTTTAATTTATCATGAACTTAGTACCTGATAGTATTTTGCATGTCTATGTTGTTGTAGATAGATGGCCCGTGCTGTTGTTGTTGAATTTTAATGTGTTTGTCGACATTCTCGGAACGGGGGTCCCCAGACTTGCCTGCCTGCGGCCCGCGGAGTGGCTCCACTCGCGGCCCAGTACGGCCCATCTTCACCAAAGAACGCTCAAGACCCTCGCGAGGGGCCAAGCCTCGCGAGGCGGACGACACAAGACCTCCTCGGGAGCGGCCTCACCAGGCTGGCTCGCGAGGGGCGGAGAGATCAAGGCAAGGGGTACCTCGCGAGGTTTCCCGTGACACAAGCCATGATGATCAAGGCCAGGCGAGCGCCAGCGATCGCAGCGTCCTCCCCTTTGGTGCTAAGGAGGCAAGCGCAGGCGAGGATGTAACGCCCCGGACACACCCGCCGGTGGTCGTTACTCCTGGCGGGATCTAGACTGGCCCCACAGATCAATACTAGTCTTTTCTCGCACTTTGTCCTCACTCGTGCGCACCGGGAGCAACTTCGGTCGGTCACCCATCCCGACACTACTCCAAGCCGAGCACGCTTAACTTTGGAGTTCTCGTCCAATGGGCTCCGGAAAAGAAGGAATTCCTTATTGATATGAGTAGTCTATCATCCCTAATAAGCCGTGCTATCACATACACCCTCACTCGGAGGAACCGACGTCCTCGTCGGGCCACGAAACGCTCCCTCTTGGCACAAGCGTCGTGCTTCGATCCGTACATGTGCCATGTCGGGTGCCACGACGGGTCACAAACGTCATGAACAACATGACCACGCACCTGTCCGCAACCATCCGTGTAACCGCGAGGGTCGGCTCTGATACCAACTTGTAACGCCCCGGACACACCGCGGTGGTCGTTACTCTGGCGGGATCTAGATGGGCCTGAGATCAATACTAGTCTTTTCTGCGCACTTTGTCCTCACTCGTGCGCACCGGGAGCAACTTCGGTCGGTCACCCATCCCGACACTACTCCAAGCTGAGCACGCTTAACTTTGGAGTTCTCGTCGAATGGGCTCCGGAAAAGAAGGAATTCCTTATTGATATGAGTAGTCTATCATCCCTAATAAGCCAGGCTATCACAGAGGAGTACTGAGGCATCCGGCAAAGGTTTCCATATCGGTGCAACGAGACCAAGACCAGCAGGACGACAGGACGGAGGTCACCGTGAAGCCCAAGACGGCGTCACCACCAGAGCCTTTGGCACGCGAAGACTACTTTTGTCAGGATAGCTTGTACTAGGTTTCTCCCTTCAAACTGGCCATTGTGGCATCCCTTCCCGCTCAATATTTGGGAAGAGGACCAAGGCCCCTATAAATAGGACTAGCCACCACCATAGGGAGGGACAACTCATCTTGAGCAATCCTCACCCACACAAGTTTGCCAAGCATAAGAACACCTCTCCTCAGGAGGATGTTCTTCCCTTGTACTGTTCATCATCAGCCCACGAGGCAATCCACCACCACCACACTGGAGTAGGGTATTACACCACAACGGTGGCCCGAACCAGTATAAATCTTGTGTCCCTTGTGTTGCAAGTTCGTCGAGTTTAGCCTTAGAGATCGCGGTGGGGGTGAGGGCGTGATTAAGTAGGGGGAGATCTTCGCGCGCACCCCAGTGTTCGAACCTTAAGGGTTTCGCCGGAACCCGAAACTCGACATTTGGCGCGCCAGGTAGGGGTGCGCCGGAGTTTTCCTTCCGTCAGTTGATCCGCTGACACTCCACGACTCCGATATCCGGTGACCCGAGGACCAACGCCGACCGCTGGGCAGCCTGGCCAGCCAGAGCGGCGCCGTCTGCCCAAGAAGACCTCAACCCTACGCCTGAAGTAGCGCGCGCACCGCCAAACGCTGCAGGGCGCAGGCGGCGTGGTCACACGCTGTCCGCCCTTACCCCATGACAAGCGCGGGCAGCCGCGAGAGCCTCAAGCCACACCACGGCCACGGCGCCGCAAACCCGACGGGAACAAGCAAACCTGAGGGCCGCGCCCACGGTGGCTCGGGAGTTGCTGCGATGCCGGTTAATGGAGAGTGGCCGGGATGCGTTGCTGGAGCGCATCGCCAAGCTCCTAGACGCCGCGGCTTCGGGAGCACCGCCCTTCTGCTCCCTGCTTCCGCCTCAGGCCGAGGCCGGATCGCACGGCGGGCCTTGCCGCGCCCGCGTGCCCCCGGGCGCGCCCTTAGGCTTCATCTACACCGGCGCAACCAACGGCACCGAACGCCCGCTCGCACCCGCGCCACCTCTGATAAGCGCGGGCACGAGCGTCGTCGCCTATGGCCCCGGCGGGCTGCCTCCCTACCATCCTCGGGGCGGCGCACTGGGCCGGACAACATGGAGCATGGGGCACTACGGCGAGGTCATTGAGGTGACGGCCTTGGAAGCCTACGTGCCCCGCATGGTGGACCAGGAGTACGCATTGGAAGACGACCCCAGCTCGTTCCTTGGGCCGGGCTGGGAGGAGGAGGCGCTAGAAGCTGAGACCTTTCAGGAGCCTCCCGGGAGCCTCACCAACCGCACCGGCGACAACAGTTATAGGGTACCACTAGTTTCTCAGGAGCAAGCTTACGCTAACCATGGGTCGCGGGAGGGTCAGGTCACAGCAGCGGATGTCGGCCTCAGCTTGATAGCCTTCCTTCCGCCAGGAGGAGCGCACTGGGGGTTGTAGGAGAGGGGCCGGGTGTAAGGCCCCTCCCCGCGACACACGGAGCAGGGCGTCCCCCAGAGGTAGGCCCTCTGCCGGGGACGCACTGGAGGGCCTTACCCCCGGCAGAGGACTCGTGGTCGCCAAGGGCGCCGCTGGCGTCCCCTTTGCCCCTTGGCGACGTCCTGGTTTCCGGACGCCCACAATGGTGGTCGAGGGCGGCGCAAGGCGGGGCCCTCCTCTAGCGATATGAAGTAAGGCTCGCGCCTGTGAAGGTCTTCGCTCGTGACACTCTCACGTAATAATGAGTGGAGCTGTACACGCCCCGGAGTCTCAGGAGCGCCGCCCTCGGGCCTCTGGGGCTCCCTACCACGTCCTAGTGGCAACACTTAGCTCCGTGCTGGTGAGAAGACAAAATACTAGACTAGGCGCCGGACGCGGCCATTTTCTTTTTAACCTCTTTTCTGTAGCCCTGCTTTCTGGCCTCGGATTTAAGTTTGAAGTTGAATTTTCATTGGAATGTGCGGGGGTATCTTTTCTTGTTCATGCGATTTCTTGCAACCTGGTTCCTCACCGTAATTTGAAAGTCATGCCTGTTGCCTCCCTTCGCGAGCTCCTCGTGAGCAGGGGCTAGACGAGGCACACGCGCGCCATGCGCACATCCTGCCACGGCTGGCGCTTGCTCCTCGCGAGGCCCACTCGGGCGGATCGGCAAAAGCTCACGGCGTCACAAGCCAGTACGGAACCCGCCCTGACTAAGGTAAATCACAGCGGTAAGCTCGTGACAAGACTCACGGGTTCGCAAAAGTGCATCCCCAGCTCGGCCCAAAGAATAGAAGCAGCAATCTGTTTACACGAGGGGCTTCCCCTCCCAAAATGCTCTCACAACTTCCAGGGCCGCGCCCGAGCTTTTGCGTGCAGGGTAAACATCAGGGAAGCACGGGTTCAATCGGACATGTCGCTCACTGCGTCCCCCGGGTCGCCTTCAGACGCATCGCTGGCGTCGTGTCACCGTCACTGGCATCATCATCACCTTCGCCAGCGCCGCCCTCACCGTCGTCGACCACGCCGCCTTCATCCGCCGCGACCACCACCGCGTCGTCATCAGAAGCAAAGGCCCTGACCAGCGCGTCCATGTTGTCTTCCACCCATCGCGCCAGGTCGCCCCGGATGGCCGCGGGTACGGGAGCAAGGGCGCCATCAAAATCAAAGTCCGGGTAGGTGTTCTGGAGATGGCTGAAGACGTGGGAGAATGCGCGCCCGAGCAGGCCGCGACTCCTCTCTTCAACAAGCTGGCGAGCCCGCTCGGAGCGATTCTCCAGGCGTGTCACCACGTCAGTGAAGAAGCGGAGGTGGCTGGCGTCGTCGTTCGCGTGGGGATGAGGAGCATTTTCGTCGCAGATGAAGCCCAGCGCCGTGTTGGCCCTGTTCCTGAGGTCTTGGAGCATGAGGGCGTGCACACGCTCCAGCGTTCACCGTTGAAGCACTTCCTCCCTGCTCTGCTGCGCGATGGACTCGACATTGGCGGCACACTGCTGAAGAGAAAGCAGCTCGGCGCGGGCAAAGGCCAGCTCAGCCTGCATCGAGGTCAGGACACGGCCGCGGCGGCCTTCTCGCGTTGCTCCACTGCAGCCAACTCTGTCCTGATGGTAGTAGTCCGGCCCACGGCTTCGGCCTCCACAAGCTCCAGCTTCAGGTCGTACCTGCCGACAAGATCCGCGCGGGCCTTGGCCACCCTGCTGTCGACCTCCTTCTGGATCCTCGCCTCGCGCACATTAGTGGCAACCTCCACTTGGATGATCTGGCGCTCCCTCGTCTCCAACCTCTCAAGCTCAAGGCTGCGCTCCATGGCTTCCAGTGCCATTGCTTCCTCGCGCTTCAGGATCTCTTCCTCCTTGGCAGGCATCCCCCTCATCGATGCAAGGGAGACTTGGCGCGCCTCCACGTGCTGCTCCAAGGAGGCGATCCGGGCTTGGAGCTCCCACGCGTGTTTCTCTGCGATCTCGCGGCGGCGGTCAGCTTCCTGGGCTTCTTCCAAGGCTCGGGAGCAGGCCTCGCGCGAGGTCGCGAGAGATGCCTCGGCCTTTGCATTGTTAAGCTCGCGCTGGTGGCGCCCGAGGTTGATGGCCACCTTCAGTTTATGACGCTCCTCCACTAGCCAAAGGCCTTCGGCCTCGAGGCGCGCATCTACATCCACAAGCTCTCCGCCGAGCCGGCTCATCGCGGTCATCGCCTCCTAAAAAAGCTCATGGAGGACGACACTCTTTTCGTGCGCTTATTTAGGCACGCTGCCGACCTCGTCCTCCGATGCGGGGGCTGCCGACGGGGTCCGAAGCGGCTCATCCCCTCTCAGCGGGAGGCTGGGGGATGGCCCCCCGGTCGCCAGCCAGACCTCGCGAGGGACCCGGATGGGCGGAAACCTGCTGCTTTAAGGAGAGCCCAGGATCGAAGCCATCCAGCCGCCGTCCAACATCAGAGGAGGAGCCCTTGGCACGCTAGCCGCACCCCAAGCCAGGCCGTGAAGGAGAGACGGCAAGGGCACGGGCTCTAGGCGCCTTGCAGGCAAGCTTACTTCTCCAGCTGACCCCATGCCAGGGGCGGCGTGCAGGCTTGGGGCACTCAAGGCTAGCGGGGGAGACGAGGCGAGAGGAGGTTGCTTCTCGGGAGACTCCACGGCCTTGGCAGAAGGGATCCTGAAGAGCCACCGTCAGGAAGGGAAGCAACACTCGAGGAATTACAAAGATAAGGTACTTACTCGTCTATGGCGATGTACTTCCTATGTTTCAATGGCCGGACGGTGCCACTGCTGCAACTTGGAGACTCCTTCCTCTTACGGAGCGCCGTGAAGTCCACGCGAAACCGGCCCAAGCGTTGGACGTGGCGACCAGCGCGGGGCACAACTTGATAGGCACCCAAGGAGACGACCTCAGGGGCGCAAAGCTGGGGAGAGCTATCGAGCTCCGCCTCGCGGCGACCTGCCGAGGCCTTAGGAGCTTCGGCCTCAGGAGCAGTGGACTGCGTCACCCCCTCAGCTGCCACCCCAGAGCGAGAATCATGGGTTCCTGAGGAGGATGCCTCAGGAGCCTCAGGCAGCGTCAACACCACGGCACCCGCGCCTCCGGTCTCCAGCGGTGCTTGCCTCCCTGCGTCCACTCTTGGGGCAAGCTCGACACTGGTGAGAGGGAGCGGAACCACGATAACAGGGTTCTCACGGGGCCCCACAAGGCCAACTGGACGCAACCCCCATTCATCGAAGGAGGGCATCTGCCCTGCGAACTCCACCCTGTTCGAGCAGTTGTACAAGCAACAACCCTCCTGCGGCAAATCACCTGGCGAGGGGTCACCGACCAAGACTTCGAGCACCATTCTTCGTGCCACGGCCGGAAGCCCCGACGTCTGAAGCCTCATGCGATCTTGGTCGCCGGTCAGGGCCCACATCGGCTGGGAATGGCGCTGGAGTGGGGGTATGCAACATCGGAGGAACTCCTTCATCACCTTGGGCGTGGTCGCACCAAGATCCTTCAGCCCCCTCAGCCGGAGCCAGGCGAAAGAAAGAAGGGAGCTCACGAGCTCCTCGTGACCACAGCCGGAGCTGGGGATGGCGAGTGACGACGGAGGCGAGAGCAGGGGGCTGAGTACTCCGGCATAAACATACACCCACCGCATCCGAAACTCACTTGCAGACAGAGGGAGATAGAAGTCAATCCCCGAGCCGGCTGTCGCCGCCACGGCCTGGAAACTCAGGCACCCCGAGCACTGCCAAGGGTTGGTCAGGTGCAGCGAGAAGAAATGGCGCAAGAGAGCCTCAGAAGGGGCGCTGCCCACCATGGCCTCGCAGACAAAGGCGAAGACAGCGAGAAGGGCGACAGATTGGGGATCAAGGTGCAGCATATGGATCTGGTAATGGGAAAGCACGGCATCAAAGAAGGCGGAGAAGGGAGGAACCAGGCCAGTCCACAGGGCGTCAACGAAGAACTGGACCTCGGCGGCCGTCCTATCGATGGTGGCTCAGGATGCTTGCCAGGCCACCGTTCCCCCCCATTCGTTGAAGCCGGTAGCGAGCGTTGATACGTCTCTAATGTATCTATAATTTTTGATTACTCCATGCTATATTATCTTTTGTTTTGGATATTATTGGGCTTTATTATTCACTTTTATATTATTTTTGGGACTAACCTATTAATCGGAGGCCCAGCCCAGAATTGCTGTTTTTTGCCTATTTCAGAGTTCCGCAGAAAAAGAATATCAAATGGAGTCCAAACGGAATGAAACCTTCGGGAGCGTGATTTTTGGAACGAATAAGATCCAGGAGACTTGGACCCTACATAAGAGAAGCTTCCAGGAGGCCACGAGGTAGGGGGCGCGCCTACCCCCCCAGGGCGCGCCCTCCATCCTCGTGGGCCCCCTGTTGCTCCACCGACGTACTCCTTCCTCCTATATATACCTACGTACCCTCAAACGATCAGAACAGGAGCCAAAAACCTAATTCCATCGCCGCAACCTTCTGTACCCACGAGATCCCATATTGGGGCCTGTTCCGGAGCTCCGCCGGAGGGGGCATCCATCACGGAGGGCTTCTACATCAACACCATAGCCTCTTCGATGAAGTGTGAGTAGTGTACCTCAGACCTTCGGGTCCATAGTTAGTAGCTAGATGGCTTCTTCTCTCTTTTTGGATCTCAATACAATGTTATCCCCCTCTCTCGTGGAGATCTATTTGATGTAATCTTCTTTTGCGGTGTTTTTGTTGAGACCGATGAATTGTGGGTTTATGATCAAGTATCTATGAACAATATTTGAATCTTCTCTGATTTCTTTTATGTATGATTGGTTATCTTTGCAAGTCTCTTCGAATTATCAGTTTGGTTTGGCCTACTAGATTGATATTTCTTGCAATGGGAGAAGTGCTTAGCTTTGGGTTCAATCTTGCGGTGTCCTTTCCCAATGACAGTAGGGGCAGGAAGGCACGTATTGTATTGTTGCCATCGAGGATAACAAGGTGGGTTTTTTTATCATATTGCATGAATTTATCCCTCTACATCATGTCATCTTGCTTAAGGCGTTACTCTATTTTCATGAACTTAATACTCTAGACGCATGCTGGATAGCGGTCGATGAGTGGAGCAATAGTAGTAGATGCAGGTAGGAGTCGGTCTACTTGTCTCGGACGTGATGCCTATATATATGATCATACCTAGATATTCTCATAACTATGCTCAATTCTGTCAATTCCTCAACAGTAATTCATTCACCCACCGTAAAATACTTATGCTCTTGAGAGAAGCCACTAGTGAAACCTATGGCCCCCGGGTCTATCTTCATCATATTAATCTTCAAACACTTTGTTATTTCTTTTGCTTTTTACTTTGCTTTTATTTTACTTTGCATCTTTATCACAAAAATACCAAAAATATTGTCCTATCATATCTATCAGATCTCACTCTCGTAAGTGACCGTGAAGGGATTGACAACCCCTTATCGCGTTGGTTACGAGGATTTATTTGTTTTGTGTAGGTACGAGGGACTCGCGCGTAGCCTCCTACTGGATTGATACCTTAGTTCTCAAAAACTGAGGGAAATACTTACGCTACGTTGTTGCATCACCCTTTCCTCTTCAAGGGAAAACCAACGCAGTGCTCAAGAGGTAGCAAGAAGGATTTCTGGCGCCGTTGCCGGGGAGGTCTACGCAAAAGTCAACATACCAAGTATCCATCACAATCCCTTATCTCCCGCATTACATTATTTGCCATTTGCCTCTCGTTTTCCTCTCCCCCACTTCACCCTTGTCGTTTTATTCGCCCTCTCTTTTTTCCGTTTGCCTCTTTTTCGCTTGCTTTTTGTTTGCTCGTGTGTTGGATTGCTTGTTCGTCACGATGGCTCAATATAATACCAAATTATGTGACTTTACCAATACCAACAATAATGATTTCCTTAGCACTCCGATTGCCCCTCTTACCGATTCTGAATCTTGTGAAATCAATGCTGCTTTGTTGAATCTTGTCATGAAAGATCAATTCGCCGGCCTTCCTAGTGAAGATGCCGGTACTCACCTAAATAGCTTCATTGATTTGTGTGATATGCAAAAGAAGAAAGATGTTGACAATGATATTGTTAAATTGAAGCTATTTCCTTTTTCGCTTAGAGATCGTGCTAAAGCTTGGTTTTCTTCTTTGCCTAAAAGTAGTATTAATTCATGGAATAAGTGCAAAGATGCTTTTATCTCTAAGTATTTTCCTCCCGCTAAGATCATCTCTCTTAGAAACGATATTATGAATTTTAAGCAATTTGATCAGGAACATGTTGCACAAGCTTGGGAGAGGATGAAATTAATGATACGTAATTGCCCTACTCATGGTTTGAATTGTGTGGATGATTATACAATTTTTTTATGCCGGATTGAATTTTGCTTCTAGAAATCTTTTAGATTCGGCCGCGGGAGGCACTTTTATGGAAATCACTTTAGGAGAAGCTACTAAACTCCTAGATAATATTATGGTTAATTATTCTCAATGGCACACTGAAAGTTCTACTAATAAAAAAATGCATGCGATAGAGGAAATAAATGATTTGAGTGGAAAGATGGATGAACTTATGAAAATATTTGCTACTAAGAGTGTTTCTTCTTATCCTAATGATATGCCTTTCTCTACTTTGATTGAGAATAATAATGAATCTATGGATGTGAATTTTGTTGGTAGGAATAATTTTGGTAACAACGCGTATAGAGGAAACTTTAATCATAGGCCTTATGCTAGCAATTCCTCTAATAATTATGGTAATTCCTACAATAACTCTTATGGAAATTTTAATAAGATGCCCTCTGAATTTGAGACTAGTGTTAAAGAGTTTATGAATTCGCAAAAGAATTTCAATGCTTTGCTTGAAGAGAAATTGCTTAAAGTTGATGAATTGGATAGGAACGTTGATAGATTTTCTCTTGATGTTGATTCTTTAAAGCTTAGATCTATTCCTCCTAAGCATGATATAAATGAGTCTCTCAAAGCCATGAGAATTTCCATTGATGAGTGCAAAGAAAGAACCGCTAGGATGCGTGCTAAGAAAGATTGCTTTATGAAAGCGTGTTCTTCAAATTTCTATGAAAATAAGGATGAAGATCTAAAAGTTATTGATGTGTCCCCTATTAAATCTTTGTTTTGCAGTATGAATCTTGATAATGATGAGACTGAATATGATCCACCTTTACCTAGAAGGCGTTCCAAATATTCGGAGTTTTCAGATCTTGATGCTAAAATTGATAAAAGTGGGATTGAAGAAATCAAAACGTTAGATGTTGATAAACCCACTATTTTGGATTTCAAGGAATTTAATTATGAAAATTGCTCTTTGATAGATTGTATTTCCTTGTTGCAATCCGTGCTAAATTCTCCCCATGCTTATAGTCAAAATAAAGCGTTTACTAAACATATCGTTGATGCCTTGAGGCAATCTTATGAAGAAAAGCTTGAGTTGGAAGTTTATATCCCTAGAAAACTTTATGATGAGTGGGAACCAACTATTAAAATTAAGATTAAAGATCATGAGTTCTATGCTTTGTGTGATTTGGGTGCTAGTGTTTCCACTATTCCCAAAACTTTGTGTGATTTGCTAGATTTACGTGATTTTGATGATTGCTCTCTAAACTTGCACCTTGCGGATTCTACTATTAAGAAACCTATGGGAAGAATTAATGATGTTCTTATTGTTGCAAATAGGAACTATGTGCCCGTAGATTTTATCGTTCTTGGTATAGATTGCAGTCCTTCATGTCCTATTATTCTTAGTAGACCTTTCCTTAGAACGATTGGTGGAATTATTGATATGAAGGAAGGGAATATTAGATTCCAATTTCCATTAAAGAAAGGCATGGAACACTTACCTAGGAAGAAAATAAAATTACCATATGAATCTATCATGAGAGCCACTTATGGATTGCCCACCAAAGATGGCAATACCGAGATCTATCCTTGCTTTTATGCCTAGCTAGGGGCGTTAAACGATAGCGCTTGTTGGGAGGCAAGCCAATTTTATTTTTTGTTTTTTTGCTTTTTCTTCTGTTTAGGAATAAATCTTTGATCTAGCCTCTGGTTAGATGTTTTTTTATGTTTAATTAGTGTTTGTGCCAAGTTAAACCTATAGGATTTTCTTGGAAGATAGTTATTTGATCTTGCAGAAATTTCCAGAAACTTTCTGTTCAAGAAAACAATTGTTAAAAATCACTAGAACGTGATAAAATACAGATTCCAATTGCTTATGATCAATAAACAAATTGCCTAGGTCTTCCTATTTTGGCTGATTTTTTTGAGTTCCAGAAGTTTGCGTTAGTTACAGATTACTACAGACTGTTCTGTTTTTGACAGATTTTGTTTTTCGTGTGTTTTGTTTGCTTATTTTGATGAATCTATGGCTAGTAAAATAGTTTATAAACCATAGAGAAGTTGGAATACAGTAGGTTTAACACCAATATAAATAAAGAATGAGTTTATTACAGTACCTTGAAGTGGTCTTTTGTTTTCTTTCGCTAACGGAGCTCACGAGATTTTCTGTTGAGTTTTGTGTTGTGAAGTTTTCAAGTTTTGGGTGAAAGATTTGATGGATTATGGAACAAGGAGTGGCAAGAGCCTAAGATTGGGGATGCCCATGGTACCCCCAAGATAATCTAAGGACACCAAAAAGCCAAAGCTTGGGGATGCCCCGGAAGGCATCCCTCTTTAAATCTACTTCCATCGGTAACTTTACTTGGAGCTATATTTTTATTCACCACATGTTATGTGTTTTGCTTGGAGCGTCTTGTATGATTTGAGTCTTTGCTTTTTAGTTCACCACAATCATCCTTGCTGTACACACCTTTTGAGAGAGCCATACATGATTTGGAAATTATTAGAATACTCTATGTGCTTCACTTATATCTTTTGAGTTATATAGTTTTGCTCTAGTACTTCACTTATATATTTTAGAGCACGGTGGTGGATTTGTTTTATTGAAACTATTGATCTCTCATGCTTCACTAAGATTATTTTGGGAGTCTTAAATAGCATCGTAATTTGCTTAAATAATCCTAATATGCTAGGTATTCAAGATTAGTAAAAACTTTCTTATGAGTGGGTTGAATACTAAGGGAAGTTTGATGCTTGATGATTGTTTTGAGATATGGAGGTAATAATATCAAAGTCGTGCTAGTTGAGTAGTTGTGAATTTGAGAAATACTTGTGTTGAAGTTTGCAAGTCCCGTAGCATGCACGTATGGTAAACGTTATGTAACAAATTTGAAACATGAGGTGTTCTTTGATTGTCCTCCTTATGAGTGGCGGTCGGGGATGAGCGATGGTCTTTTCCTACCAATCTATCCCCCTAGGAGCATGTGCGTAGTGCTTGGTTTTTGATGAATTGTAGATTTTTGCAATAAGTATGTGAGTTTTTTATGACTAATGTTGAGTCCATGGATTATACGCACTCTCACCCTTCCATCATTGCTAGCCTCTTGATGCAGTGCATTGCCCTTTCTCACATTGAGAGTTGGTGCAAACTTCACGGTGCATCCAAACCCCGTGATATGATACGCTCTTTCACACATAAACCTCCTTATATCTTCCTCAAAACAGCCACCATACCTACCTATCATGGCATTTCCATACCCATTCCGAGATATATTGCCATGCAACTTTCCACCATTCCGTTTATCATGACACGTTCATCATTGTCATATTGCTTAGAATGATCATGTAGTTGACATAGTATTTGTGGCAAAGCCACGATTCATAATTCTTTCATACATGTCACTCTTGGTTCATTGCATATCCCGTTACACCGCCGGAGGCATTCATATAGAGTCATACTCTGTTCTAGTATCGAGTTGTAATCATTGAGTTGTAAATAAATAGAAGTGTGATGATCATAATTTTTCTAGAGCATTGTCCCAAGTGAGGAATAAAATAAAAAATAAAAAAGAGAAAGGCCATAAAAAAAGAGAAGGCCCAAAAAAATGAGAGAGAAAGAGAGAAGGGACAATGTTACTATCCTTTGCCATACTTATGCTTCAAAGTAGCACCATAATCTTCATGATAGAGAGTCTCTTGTTTTGTCACTTTCATATACTAGTGGGAATTTTTCATTATAGAACTTGGCTTGTATATTCCAACAATGGGCCTCCTCAAGTGCCCTAGGTCTTCGTGAGCAAGCAAGTTGGATGCCCACCCACTTAGTTTCTTTTGTTGAGATTTCATACATTTATAGCTCTAGTGCATCCGTTGCATGGCAATCCCAACTCCTTGCATTAACATCAATCGATGGGCATCTCCATAGCTCATTGATTAGCCTCTTTGATGTGAGACTTTCTCCTTTTTTGTCTTCTACACATAATCCCCATCATCATATTCTATTCCACCCATAGTGCTATGTCCATGACTCGCGCTCATATATTGCGTGAAGGTTTATAAGTTTGAGATTACTAAAGTATGAAACAATTGCTTGGCTTGTCATGGGGGTTGTGCATGATGAGGGCATTCTTGTGTGATGAAAATGGAGCATGACTAAACTATATGATTTTGTAGGGATGAACTTTCTTTGTCCATGTTATTTTGAGAAGACATAATTGCTTAGTTAGTATGCTTGAAGTATTATTATTTTTATGTCAGTATGAACTTTTATCTTGAATCTTTCGGATCTGAATATTCATACCACAATTAAGAAGAATTACATTGAAATTATGCCAACTAGCACTCCACATCAAAAATTCTGTTTCTATCATTTACTTACTCGAGGACGAGCAGGAATTAAGCTTGGGGATGCTTGATACGTCTCCAACATATCTATAATTTTTGATTGCTCCATGCTATATTATCTTCTGTTTTGGATATTATTGGGCTTTATTATTCACTTTTATATTATTTTTGGGACTAACCTATTAACCGGAGGCCCAGCCCAGAATTGCTGTTTTTCCCCTATTTCAGAGTGTCGGAGAAAAACAATATCAAACGGAATGAAACCTTCGGGAGTGTGATTTTTGGAACGAAAAAGATCCAGGAGACTTGGACCCTACGTAAGAGAAGCTTCCAGGAGGCCACGAGGTAGGGGGGCGCGCCTACCCCCCAGTTCACGCCCTCCACCCTCATGGGCCCCCTGTTGCTCCATCGACGTACTCCTTCCTCCTATATATACCTACGTACCCCCAAACAATCAGAACAGGAGCCAAAAACCTAATTCCACCGCCGCAACCTTCTGTACCCACGAGATCCCATCTTGGGGCCTGTTCCGGAGCTCCGCTGGAGGGGGCATCCATCATGGAGGGCTTCTACATCAACACCGTAGCCTCTCCGATGAAGTGTGAGCAGTTTACCTCAGACCTTCGGGTCCATAGTTAGTAGCTAGATGGCTTCTTATCTCTTTTTGGATCTCAATACAATGTTCTCCCCCTCTCTCATGGAGATCTATTTGATGTAATCTTCTTTTGCGGTGTGTTTGTTGAGACCGATGAATTGTGGGTTTATGATCAAGTTTATCTATGAACAATATTTGAATCTTCTCTGAATTCTTTTATGTATGATTGGTTATCTTTGCAAGTCTCTTCGAATTATCAGTTTGGTTTGGCCTACTAGATTGACCTTTCTTGCAATGGGAGAAGTGCTTAGCTTTGGGTTCAATCTTGCGGTGTCCTTTCCCAAAGGATGAGGGGCAGCAAGGCACGTATTGTATTGTTGCCATCGAGGATAACAAGATGGGGTTTTATCATATTTCATGAATTTTATCCTCTACATCATGTCATCTTGCTCAAGCGTTACTCTGTTTTCATGAACTTAATACTCTAGATGCATGCTGGATAGCGGTCGATGAGTGGAGTAATAGTGGTAGATGCAGGCAGGAGTCGGTCTACTTGTCTCGGACGTGATGCCTATATACATGATCATACCTAGATATTCTCATAACTATGCTCAATTCTGTCAGTTGCTCAACAGTAATTTTTTCACCCACCGTAAAATACTTATGCTCTTGAGAGAAGCCACTAGTGAAACCTATGGCCCCCGGGTCTATCTTCAACATATTAATCTTCCAACACTTAGTTATTTCTTTTGCTTTTTACTTTGCTTTTATTTTACTTTGCATCTTTATCACAAAAATACCAAAAATATTATCCTATCATATCTATCAGATCTCACTCTCATAAGTGTACGTGAAGGGATTGAAAACCCCTTACCGCGTTGGTTGCGAGGATTTATTTGTTTTGTGTAGGTACGAGGGACTCGCGCGTAGCCTCCTACTGGATTGATACCTTGGTTCTCAAAAACCGAGGGAAATACTTACGCTACTTTGTTGCATCACCCTTTCCTCTTCAAGGGAAAACCAACGCAGTGCTCAAGAGGTAGCAAGCGCCGAGCGGACCTTATCCATGTCCTCCTGGTTGAGCACCCGTGATCGGCCGACGGCGGGCACGACGGCAGGAGGTGGGCTGGCTGAGGACAGGGGCTTCTTCCCTTTCTCCGTCCGGTTCGGCGCCATGGCGGTAGAGAGGGCTGAGCTCGAATCGGATTGGAAGAGGAAGCAGAGGTACGAGGAAGCGAGGAAGTTGGGGAATGTGTTGCCAGCAATGGGGAAATAACCGTGTAGGATGTTGATACGTCTCCAATGTATCTATAATTTTTGATTGCTCCATGCTATATTATCTACTGTTTTAGGCAATATTGGGCTTTATTATCCACTTTTATATTATTTTTGGGACTAACCTATTAACCGGAGGCCCATCCCAGATTTGCTGTTTTATGCCTATTTCAATGTTTCGAAGAAAAGGAATATCAAACGGAGTCGAAACGGAACGAAATCAACTGGAGAAGTTATTTTTTGAAGGAAAGCTACCGGATGGACTTGGACCCCACGTTAGGAGAGAAGGGAGGTGCTCACGAGGGTGGGGGGCGCGCCCACCCCCCTAGGGTGCGCCCCCCTGCCTCGTGGGGCCCCCGAAGCTCCACCGACGTACTTCCTGCACCCATATATACCTACGTGCCCTAAAACTTCCGAACAGAGAATAGATCGGGAGTTCCGCCGCCGCAAGCCTCTGTAGCCACCAAAGTCAATCGGGACCTGTTCCACCTGCACCGGGGGGGAACCTCACCGTGGCCATCTTCATCATCCCGCGCTCTCCATGACAAGGAGGGAGTAGTTCACCCTCGGGCTGAGGGTATGTACCAAGAGCTATGTGTTTGATCTCTCTCTCTCTCGTGTTCTTGATCCGCACGATCTTGATGTATCGCGAGCTTTGCTATTATAGTTGGATCTTATGTTGCTTCTCTCCCTCTACTCTCTTGTAATGGATTGAGTTTTCCCTTTGAAGTAATCTTATCGGATTGAGTCTTTAAAGATTTGAGAACACTTGATGTATGTCTTGCCGTGCGTATCTGTGGTGACAATGGGATATCACGTGATTCACTTGATGTATGTCTTGGTGATCAACTTGCGGGTTCCGCCCATGAACCTATGCATAGGGGTTGGCACACGTTTTCATCGTGATTCTCCGGTAGAAACTTTGGGGCACTCTTTGAGGTCCTATGTGTTGGTTGAATAGATGAATCTGAGATTGTGTGATGCATATCGTATAATCATACCCACGGATACTTGAGGTGACATTGGAGTATCTAGGTGACATTAGGGTTTTGGTTGATTTGTATCTTAAGGTGTTATTCTAGTACCAACTCTAGGGCTGTTTGTGACACTTACAGGAATAGCCTTGATTGGAAAGAATAACTTTGAGGTGGTTTTGTACCCTACCATAATCTCTTCGTTCGTTCTCTGCTATTAGTGACTTTGGAGTGACTCTTTATAGTTATATGATCCAATTATGTTATTATTGTTGAGAGAACTTGCACTAGTGAAAGTATGAACCCTAGGCCTTGTTTCCTAGCATTGCAATACCGTTTACGCTCACTTTTACCTTTTGTTACCTTGCTGTTTTTATATTTTCAGTTTACAAAAACCTATATCTACCATCCATATTGCACTTGTATCACCATCTCTTCGCCGAACTAGTGCACCTATACAATTTACCATTGTATTGGGTGTGTTGGGGACACAAGAGAATCTTTGTTATTTGGTTGCAGGGTTGTTTGAGAGAGACCATCTTCATCCTACGCCTCCCACGGATTGATAAACCTTAGGTCATCCACTTGAGGGAAATTTTCTACTGTCCTACAAACCTCTGCACTTGGAGGCCCAACAACGTCTACAAGAAGAAGGTTGTGTAGTAGACATCAAGCTCTTTTCTGGCGCCGTTGCCGGGGAGGTGAGTGCTTGAAGGTATATCTTTAGATCTTGCAATCGAATCTTTTTGTTTCTTGTTTTAGCACTAGTTTATATTATAAAAGATAACTACAGAAAATGGAATTGAGTTTGTCTCATACGCTTCATCTTTTTAATATCTTTCGTGAGTATGATGGAAAGGAAAATTGTGCCAAAGTGTTACAAGAAGAATGCATTAAAATGTTTGGCACTAAATCTTTGAATGATGAGCATGATTGCAATGTTGTTAGTATGAATTCCTTGGATATCCATGATGCTAATGATATGCAAAGCCACAAGCTTGGGGAAGCTATGTTTGATGAGGATGATATGTTTAGTCCCCCAAGTTTTGATGAGCAAATTTATTATGATAAAAGCATGCCTCCTATCTATGATGATTATTGTGATGATACGTATGCTATAAAGAATAAAGATAACCATGAAACTTGTCATCATGATTTTAATTTTCAATTGGATTATGCTTCACATGATAGTTATTTTGTTGAGTTTGCTCCCACTACTATTGATGAGAATAGATTTGCTTATGTCGAGAGTAAAAAAGTTTCTATGCTTGTAGATCATGAAAAGAATGCTTTAGGTGCTGGTTATATTGTTGAATTCATTCATGATGCTACTGAAAATTATTATGAGGGAGGAACATATGCTTGTAGGAATTACAATAATATCAAGTTTCCTCTCTATGTGCTTAAAATTTTAAAGTTATGCTTGTTTTGCCTTCCTATGCTAGTTGATTATTGTTCCCATAAGTTGTTTGCTCACAAAATCCCTATGCATAGGAAGTGGGTTAGGCTTAAATGTGCTAGTCATATTATTCATGATGCTCTCTTTATGTTTCAATTCTTATCTTTTATGTGAGCATCGTTGAAATCATCATGCCTAGCCAGGGGCGTTAAAACGATAGCGCTTGTTGGAAGACAACCCAATTTTATTTTAGTTTCTTGCTTTTTGGTTATGTTTAGTAATAAATAATCCATCTAGCTTCTGTTTAGATGTGGTTTTATGTTTAATTTAGTGTTTGTGCCAAGTAGAACCTTTGGGAAGACTTGGGTGAAGTCTTTATGATCATGCTGTAAAAAACAGAAACTTTAGCGCTCACGAGATTAGCTAGAAATTTTTACTGGAGAGTGCTATTTAGTTGATTATTTTTGCAGATTATTTCTATACAAGTTCCTAAGGTCCACCAATTTATTTTAGAATTTTTGGAGTTCCATAAGTTTGCGTTAGTTACAGATTACTACAGACTGTTCTGTTTTTGACAGATTCTGTTTTTCGTGTGTTGTTTGCTTATTTTGATGAATCTATGGCTAGTAAAATAGTTTATAAACCATAGGGAAGTTGGAATACATTAGGTTTAACACCAACATAAATAAAGAATGAGTTCATTACAGTACCTTGAAGTGGTGTTTTGTTTTCCTTCGCTAACGGAGCTCACGAGTTTTCTGTTAAGTTTTGTGTTGTGAAGTTTTCAAGTTTTGGGTAAAGATTTGATGGACTATGGAATAAGGAGTGGCAAGAGCCTAAGCTTGGGGATGCCCAAGGCACCCCAAGGTAATATTCAAGGATAACCAAGAGTCTAAGCTTGGGGATGCCCCGGAAGGCATCCCCTCTTTCGTCTTCGTTCATCGGTAACTTTACTTGGAGCTATATTTTTATTCACCACATGATATGTGTTTTGCTTGGAGCGTCATTTTATTTTCTTTAGCTTTGCTTGCTGTTTGAATAAAATACGAAGATCTGAACTTATTAAATGTTAGAGAATCTTCACATAGTTCCAGAATTATTAGACTACTAATTGATCTTCACCTATATCTTTTGGAGTAGTTTGTTGTTTGCTCTAGTGCTTCACTTATATCTTTTAGAGCACGGTGGTGGGTTTGTTTTATAGAAACTATTGATCTCTCATGCTTCACTTAGATTATTTTGAGAGTCTTAAATAGCATGGTAATTTGCTTAAATAATCCCAATATGCTAGGTATTAAAGATTAGTAAAAACTTTCTTATGAGTGGGTTGAATACTAAGGGAAGTTTGATGATTGTTTTGATATATTGCCATGCAACTTTCCACCATTCCATTCAGCATGATCATGTAGTTGACATCGTACTTGTGGCAAAGCCACCGTTCATAATTCTTTCATACATGTCACTCATGAGTCATTGCATATCCCGGTACACTAATGTCTACTACGCAACCTTCTTCTTTTAGACGTTGTTGGGCCTGCAAGTGCACATGTTTGTAGGACAGTAGCAAATTTCCCTCAAGTGGATGACCTAAGGTTTATCAATCCGTGGGAGGTGTAGGATCAAGATGGTCTCTCTCAAACAACCCTGCAACCAAATAACAAAGAGTCTCTTGTGTCCCCAACACACCCAATACAATGGTAAATTGTATAGGTGCACTAGTTCGGCGAAGAGATGGTGATACAAGTGCAATATGGATGGTAGATAAAGGTTTTTGTAATCTGAAAATATAAAAACAGCAAGGTAGCGAGCGATAAAAGTGAGCGTAAACGGTATTGCAATGATAGGAAACAAGGCCTAGGGTTCATACTTTCACTAGTGCAAGTTCTCCCAACAATAATAACATAATTGGATCACATAACTATCCCTCAACATGCAACAAAGAGTCACTCCAAAGTCACTAATAGAAGAGAACAAACGAAGAGATTATGGTAGGGTACGAAACCACCTCAAAGTTATTCTTTCCAATCAATCCGTTGGGCTATTCCTATAAGTGTCACAAACAGCCCTGGAGTTCGTACTAGAATAACACCTTAAGATACAAATCAACCAAAACCCTAATGTCACCTAGATACTCCAATGTCACCTCAAGTATCCGTGGGCATGATTATACGATATGCATCACACAATCTCAGATTCATCTATTCAACCAACACATAGAACCTCAAAGAGTGCCCCAAAGTTTCTACCGGAGAATCACGACAAAAACGTGTGCCAACCCCTATGCATAGGTTCATGGGTGGAACCCGCAAGTTGATCACCAAAACATACATCAAGTGAATCACGTGATATCCCATTGTCACCACAGATACGCACGGCAAGACATACATCAAGTGTTCTCAAATCTTTAAAGACTCAATCCGATAAGATAACTTCAAGGGGAAAACTCAATCCATTACAAGAGATAAGAGGGGGAGAAGAAACATAAGATCCAACTATAATAGCAAAGCTCGCGATACATCAAGATCGTGCCAAATCAAGAACACGAGAGAGAGAGATCAAACACATAGCTACTGGTACATACCCTCAGCCCCGAGGGTGAACTACTCCCTCCTCGTCATGGAGAGTGCCGGGATGATGAAGATGGCCACCGGTGAGGGTTCCCCCCTCCGGCAGGGTGCCGGAACAGGGTCCCGATTGGTTTTTGGTTGCTCTGGAGGTTTTGCGGCGGCGGAACTCCTGATCTAATCTCTGTTCTGGAAGTTTTACGATACGTAGGTATATATGGGTGCAAGGGGTACGTCGGAGGAGCTACGGGGGCCCCACGAGGCAGGGGGCGCGCCCTAGGGGGGCACCCCCCACCCTCGTGAGCACCTCCCTCATCTCCTGACGTAGGGTCCAATTATATCTGATAGGTTTCCTTCCAAAAATAACTTCTCCAGTTGATTTCGTTCTGTTTCGACTCCGTTTGATATTCCTTTTCCTCGAAACACTGAAATAGGCATAAAACAACAAATCTGGGCTGGGCCTCCGGTTAATAGGTTAGTCCCAAAAATAATATAAAAGTGGATAATAAAGCCCAATATTGCCCAAAACAGTAGATAATATAGCATGGAGCAATAAAAAATTATAGATACATTGGAGACGTATCAAGCATCCCCAAGCTTAATTCCTGCTCGTCCTCGAGTAGGTAAATGATAAAAAGACAATTTTTTATGTGGAATGCTAGTTGGCATAATTTTAATGTAATTCTTCTTAACTGTGATATGAATATTCAGATCCGAATGATTCAAGACAAAAGTTTAATATTGACACAAAAATAATAATACTTCAAGCATACTAACAAAGCAATTATGTCTTCTCAAAATAACATGGCCAAAGAAAGTTATCCCTACAAAATCATATAGTCTGGCTATGCTCCATCTTCCCCACACAAAGTATTTAAATCATGCACAACCCCGATGACAAGCCAAGCAATTGTTTCATACTATTGACATTCTCAAAACTTTTTCAATCTTCACGCAATACATGAGCGTGAGCCATGGTTATACCACTATATGTGGAATAGAATGGTGGTTGTGGAGAAGATAAAAAGAGGGGAAGATAGTCTCACATCAACTAGGCGTATCAACGGGCTATGGAGATGCCCATCAATAGATATCAATGTGAGTGAGTAGGGATTGCCCATGCAACGGATGCACTAGAGCTATAAGTATATGAAAGCTCAACAAAAGAAACTAAGTGGGTGTGCATCCAACTCGCTTGCTCACGAAGACCTAGGGCAATTTGAGGAAGCCCATCATTGGAATATACAAGCCAAGTTCTATAATGAAAGATTCCCACTAGTATATGAAAGTGACAACATAGGAGACTCTCTATCATGAAGATCATGGTGCTACTTTGAAGCACAAGTGTGGTAAAAGGATAGTAACATTGTCCCTTCTCTCTTTTTATCTCATTTTTCTCTTTTTTACGGCCTCTTTTTTCTTTTCTTTTTTTTCGTCCGGAGTCTCATCCCGACTTGTGGGGGAATCATAGTCTCCATCATCCTTTCCTCACTCGGACAATGCTCTAAAAATGATGATCATCACACTTTTATTTTTCTTACAACTCAATACTTAGAACAAAATATGACTCTATGTGAATGCCTCCGGCGGTGTACCGGGATATGCAATGAATCAAGAGTGACATGTTTAAAGGAATTATGAACGGTGGCTTTGCCACAAATACAATGTCAACTACATGATCATGCAAAGCAATATGACAATGATGGAGCGTGTTATAATAAATGGAACGGTGGAAAGTTGCATGGAAATATATCTCGGAATGGCTATGGAAATGCCATGATAGGTAGGTATGGTGGCTGTTTTGAGGAAGGCATATGGTGGGTGTATGATACCGGCGAAAGGTGCGCGGTATTAGAAAGGCTAGCAAATGGTGGAAGGATGAGAGTGCGTATAATCCATGGACTCAACATTAGTCATAAAGAACTCATATACTTATTGCAAAAATCTAGAAGTTATCAAAGCAAAGTATTACGCGCATGCTCCTAGGGGGATAGATTGGTAGGAAAAGACCATCGCTCATTCCCGACCGCCACTCATAAGGAAGACAATCAATAAATAAATCATGCTCCGACTTCATCACATAACGGTTCACCATACGTGCATGCTACGGGAATCACAAACTTTAACACAAGTATTTCTCAAATTCACAACTACTCAACTAGCATGACTCTAATATCACCATCTTCATATCTCAAAACAATTATCAAGCATCAAACTTTTCTTAGTATTCAACACACTCATAAGAATTCTTACAAATCTTTTATGCTTAGCATATTAGGATTATTTAAGCAAATTACCATGCTATTTAAGACTCTCAAAATAATATAAGTGAAGCACGAGAGTTCATCTATTTCTTCAAAATAAAACTACCACCATGCCCTAAAAGATATAAGTGAAGCACTAGAGCAAACAACAAACTACTCCGAAAGATATAAGTGAAGATCAATGAGTAGTCGAATAATTATGTAACTATGTGAAGACTCTCTATTATTTAAGAATTTCAGATCTTGGTATTTTATTCAGACAGCAAGCAAAGCTAAAGAAAATGACACTGCAAGGATAGCACACATCATGTGAAGAAGCAAAAACTTAGGTTCAACCGATACTAACCGATAATTGTTGAAGAAGAAAGGTGGGATGCCTACCGGGGCATCCCCAAGCTTAGACGCTTGAGACTTCTTGAAATATTATCTTGGGGTGCCTTGGGAATCCCCAAGCTTGAGCTTTTGTGTCTCCTTAATTCCTCTCATATCACGGTTTCCTAAATCTCAAAAGCTTCATCCACACCAAACTCAACAAGAACTCGTGAGATAGGTTAGTATAAACCAATGCAAAACCCTTATCATTTTCTACTGTAGCAACTTACAAAAATTATTATTCAACATTGCATACTAAATGCCTCTGCAAACATATGCAAACAATGCAACCATAACAGCAATCTGCCAAAACAGTATAGTCTGTAAAGAATGCAAGATTCATCATACTTCCCTAACTCCAAAATTTATGAAATAAAATTACAACTGTAATAAATTTATCAGAGCTCAATATGCAAAAATATTCAACATTATACCACTCTCTAAATTTTCTAGGGAATTTTTGCAACAGCGGTAAACTTTCTGTTTTCAAACAGCAACATGTATAGTAGCAAAATAAGCATGGAAAAGGCTATCCTTGACTTTTTTATGAAACTAAAAATGCAAAACATTATTCTAAATAACAGCAAGCAAATACTAACAAGATAAAATGACGCTCCAAGCAAAACACATATCATGTGGTGAATAAAAATATAGCTCCAAGTAAAGTTACCGATGAACGAAGACGAAAGAGGGGATGCCTTCCGGGGCATCCCCAAGCTTAGACGCTTGGTTATCCTTGAATATTACCTTGGGGTGCCTTGGGCAGCCCCAAGCTTAGGCTCTTGCCACTCCTTATTCCGTAGTCCATCAAATCTTTACCCAAAACTTGAAAACTTCACAACACAAAACTTAACAGAAAACTCGTGAGCTCCGTTACCAAAAGAAAACAAAACACCACTTCAAGGTACTGTAATGAACTCATTATTTATTTATATTGGTGTTAAACCTACTATATTCCAACTTCTATATGGTTTATAAACTCTTTTACTAGCCATAGATTCATCAAAATAAGCAAACAACACAATGAAAACAGAATCTGTCAAAAACAGAACAGTCTGTAGTAAACTGTAACTAACGCAAACTTCTGGAACTCCAAAAATTCGAAAATAAATTGGTGGACATGAGGAATTTGTCTAGTAATCATCTTCAAAAAGAATCAACTAAATATCACTCTCCAGTAAAAAGTTCTAGCTAATCTCGTGAGCGCTAAAGTTTCTGTTTTTTACAGCATGATCATAAAGACTTTACCCAAGTCTTCCCAAAGGTTTTACTTGGCAAAAACACTAATTAAAACATAAAACCACATCTAACAAGAGGCTAGATAGATTATTTATTACTAAACAGGACCAAAAAGCAATAAACTAAAATAAAATTGGGTTGCCTCCCAACAAGCGCTAACGTTTAACGCCCCTAGCTAGGCATGATGATTTCAATGATGCTCGCATAAAAGATAAGAGTTGAAACATAAAGAGAGCATCATGAAGAATATGAATAGCACATTTAAGTCTAATACAATTCCTATGCATAGGGATTTTGTGAGCAAACAACTTATGGGAACAATAATCAACTAGCTTAGGAAGGCAAAACAAGCATAACTTCCAAACTTTAAGCACATAGAGAGGAAACTTGATATTATTGCAATTTCTACAAGCATATATTCCTCCCTAATAATAATTTTCAATAGCATCATGAATGAATTCAACAATATAACCAGCACCTAAAGCATTCTTTTCATGATCTACAAGCATATAATTTTTATTACTCTCCACATAAGCAAATTTCTTCTCATGAATAATAGTGGGAGCAAACTCAACAAAATAACTGTCATATGATTGAAAATTAAGATCAAGATGACAAGTTTCATGGTTATCATTATTCTTTAAAGCATACAAGTCATCACAATAATCATCATAGATAGGAGGCATGCTTTCATCATAGTAAATTTTCTCATCAAAGCTTGGGGGACAAACAATATCATCTTCATCAAACATAGCTTCCCCAAGCTTGTGGCTTTGCATATCATTAGCATCATGGATATTCAAGGAATTCATACTAACAACATTGCAATCATGCTAATCATTCAAAGATTTAGTGCCAAACATTTTAATGCATTCTTCTTCTAACACTTGGGCACAATTTTCCTTTCCATCATACTCATGAAAGATATTAAAAAGATGAAGCGTATGAGACAAACTCAATTCCATTTTTTTGTAGTTTTATTTTATAAACTAGACTAGTGCTAAAACAAGAAACAAAAATATTCGATTGCAAGATCTAAAGATATACCTGCACTTACCTAGCCTCCCCGGCAACGGCGCCAGAAAAGAGCTTGATGTCTACTATGCAACCTTCTTCTTGTAGACGTTGTTGGGCCTGCAAGTGCACATGTTTCTAGGACAGTAGCAAATTTCCCTCAAGTGGATGACCTAAGGTTTATCAATCGTGGGAGGCATAGGATGAAGATGGTCTCTCTCAAAAAACCCGGCAACCAAATAACAAAGAGTGTCTTGTGTCCCCAACACACCCAATACAATGGTAAATTGTATAGGTGCACTAGTTCGGCGAAGAAATGGTGATACAAGTGCAATATGGATGGTAGATAAAGGTTTTTGTAATCTGAAAATATAAAAACAGCAAGGTAGCAAGCGATAAAAGTGAGCGTAAACGGTATTCCAATGATAGGAAACAAGGCCTAGGGTTCATACTTTCACTAGTGCAAGTTCTCTCAACAATAATAACATAATTGGATCACATAACTATCCCTCAACATGCAACAAAGAGTCACTCCAAAGTCACTAATAGCGGAGAACAAACGAAGAGATTATGGTAGGGTACGAAACCACCTCAAAGTTATTCTTTCCAATCAATCGGTTGGGCTATTCCTATAAGTGTCACAAACAGCCCTAGAGTTTGAACTAGAATAACACCTTAAGATACAAATCAACCAAAACCCTAATGTCACCTAGATACTCAAATGTCACCTCAAGTATCCGTGGGCATGATTATATGATATGCATCACACAATCTCAGATTCATTTATTCAACCAACACATAGAACCTCAAAGAGTGCCCCGAAGTTTCTACCGGAGAATCACGACGAAAACGTGTGCCAACCCCTATGCATAGGTTCATGGGCGGAACCCGCAAGTTGATCACCAAAACATACATCAAGTGAATCACGTGATATCCCATTGTCACCACAGATACGCACGGCAAGACATACATCAAGTGTTCTCAAATCTTTAAAGACTCAATCCGATAATATAACTTCAAGGGGAAAACTCAATCCATTACAAGAGATAAGAGGGGGAGAAGAAACATAAGATCTAACTATAATAGCAAAGCTCGCGATACATCAAGATCGTGCCAAATCAAGATCACGAGAGAGAGATCAAACACATAGCTACTGGTACATACCCTCAGCCCCGAGGGTGAACTACTCCCTCCTCGTCATGGAGAGCGCCGGGATGATGAAGATGGCCACCGGTGAGGGTTCCCCCCTCCGGCAGGGTGCCGGAACAGGGTCCCGATTGGTTTTTGGTGGCTCTGGAGGTTTTGTGGCGGCGGAACTCCCGATCTAATCTCTGTTCTGGAAGTTTTACGATACGTAGGTATATATGGGTGCAACGGGTACGTCGGTGGAGCTACGGGGGCCCCACGAGGCAGGGGGCGCGCCCCCCACCCTTAGGAGCACCTCCCTCATCTCCTGACGTAGGGTCCAAGTCTATCTGATAGATTTCCTTCCAAAAATAACTTCTCTAGTTGATTTCGTTCCGTTTCGACTCCGTTTGATATTCCTTTTCCTCGAAAGACTGAAATAGGCATAAAACAGCAAATCTAGGCTGGGCCTCGGTTAATAGGTTAGTCCCAAAAATAATATAAAAGTGGATAATAAAGCCCAATATTGCCCAAAACAGTAGATAATATAGCATGGAGCAATCAAAAATTATAGAGACGTTGGAGACGTATCATACACCGCCGGAGGCATTCATATAGAGTCATATTTTGTTCTAAGTATCGAATTGTAATTGTTGAGTTGTAATAAAAATAAAAGTGTGATGATCATCATTATTAGAGCATTGTCCCAGTGAGGAAAGGATGATGTAGACTATGATTCCCCCACATGTCGGGATGAGACTCCGGACAAAAAATAAAAAAAATAAAAAAAGAGAAAAAAAAGAGGCCATAAAAAAGATTGAAAAGGCCAAAATAAAAAAAAAATAAAAAAAAGAGAGAAAAAGAGAGAAGGGACAATGCTACTATCCTTTTACCACACTTGTGATTCAAAGTAGCACCATGATCTTCATGATAGAGAGTCTCCTATGTTGTCACTTTCATATACTAGTGGGAATTTTACATTATAGAACTTGGCTTGTATATTCCAATGATGGGCTTCCTCAAAATGCCCTAGGTCTTCGTGAGCAAGCGAGTTGGATGCACACCCACTTAGTTTCTTTTGTTGAGCTTTCATATACTTATAGCTCTAGTGCATCCGTTGCATGGCAATCCCTACTCACTCACATTGATATCTATTGATGGGCATCTCCATAGCCCGTTGATACGCCTAGTTGATGTGAGACTATCTTCTCCTTTTTTGTCTTCTCCACAACCACCATTCTATTCCACATATAGTGTTATATCCATGGCTCACGCTCAGGTATTGCGTGAAGATTGAAAAAGTTTTGAGAATGTCAAAAGTATGAAACAATTGCTTGGCTTGTCATCGGGGTTGTGCATGATTTAAATACTTTGTGTGGTGAAGATAGAGCATAGCCAGACTATATTTTTTTGTAGGGATAACTTTCTTTGGCCATGTTATTTTGAGAAGATATAATTGCTTTGTTAGTATGCTTGAAGTATTATTATTTTTATGTCAATATTGAACTTTTGTCTTGAATCTTTCAGATCTGAATATTCATGCCACAATTAAGAAGATTTACAATGAAATTATGGCAAGTAGCACTCCGCATCAAAAATTCTTATTTATCATTTACCTACTCGAGGACGAGCAGGAATTAAGCTTGGGGATGCTTGATACGTGTCCAACGTATCTATAATTTTTTATTGCTCCATGCTATATTATCTACTGTTTTAGGCAATATTGGGCTTTATTATCCACTTTTATATTATTTTTGGGACTAACCTATTAACCGGAGGCCCAGCCCAGATTTGCTGTTTTATGCCTATTTCAGTGTTTCGAAGAAAAGGAATATCAAACGGAGTCGAAACGGAACGAAATCAACTGGAGAAGTTATTTTTGGAAGGAAAGCTACCGGATGGACTTGGACCCCACGTTAGGAGAGAAGGAGGTGCTCACGAGGGTGGGGCGCGCCCACCCCTAGGGCACGCCCTGCCTCGTGGGCCCCAAGCTCCACCGACGCATTTCCTGCACCCATATATACCTCGTGCCTAAAACTTCCGAGCAGAGAATAGATCGGGAGTTCCGCCGCAGCAGCCTCAGAGCCACCAAAAGTCAATCAGACCTGTTCCAAGCACCTGCGGAGGGGGGAACCCTCACCGGTGGCCATCTTCATCATCCCGGCGCTCTCCATGACGAGGAGGGAGTAGTTCACCCTCGTGGCTGAGGGTATGTACCAGTAGCTATGTGTTTGATCTCTCTCTCTCTCTCTCTCGTGTTCTTGATTTGGCACGATCTTGATGTATCGCAAGCTTTGCTTTTATAGTTGGATCTTATGTTGCTTCTCCCCCTCTACTCTCTTGTAATGGATTGAGTTTTCCCTTTGAAGTAATCTTATCGGATTGAGTCTTTAAAGATTTGAGAACACTTGATGTATGCGTATCTGTGGTGACAATGGGGTATCACGTGATTCACTTGATGTATGTTTTGGTGATCAACTTGCGGGTTCCGCCCATGAACCTATGCATAGGGGTTGGCACACGTTTTCGTCGTGATTCTCCGGTAGAAACTTTGGGGCACTCTTTGAGGTCCTATGTGTTGGTTGAATAGATGAATCTGAGATTGTGTGATGCATATCGTATAATCATACCCACGGATACTTGAGGTGACATTGGAGTATCTAGGTGACATTAGGGTTTTGGTTGATTTGTATCTTAAGGTGTTATTCTAGTACGAACTCTAGGGCTGTTTGTGACACTTATAGGAATAGCCCAATGGATTGATTGGAAAGAATAACTTTGAGGTGGTTTTGTACCCTACCATAATCTCTTCATTCGTTCTCCGCTATTAGTGACTTTGGAGTGACTCTTTGTTGCATGTTGTGGGATAGTTATATGATCCAATTATGTTATTATTGTTGAGAGAACTTGCACTAGTGAAAGTATGAACCCTAGGCCTTGTTTCCTAGCATTGCAATACCGTTTACGCTCACTTTTATCGCTCGCTACCTTGCTGTTTTTATATTTTCAGATTACAAAAACCTTTATCTACCATCCATATTGCACTTGTATCACCATCTCTTCGCCGAACTAGTGCACCTATACAATTTACCATTGTATTGGGTGTGTTGGGGACACAAGAGACTCTTTGTTATTTGGTTGCAGGGTTGTTTGAGAGAGACCATCTTGATCCTACACCTCCCACGGATTGATAAACCTTAGGTCATCCACATGAGGGAAATTTGCTACTGTCCTACAAACCTCTGCACTTGGAGGCCCAACAACGTCTACAAGAAAAAGGTTGTGTAGTAGACATCAGATGTCATGGCCGCCTAGCCAGGCGGATTTCAAGGCTGCATGGGGAAGCAGGGCCGCCCACATCCAATCAATCACCACGCGTCGACCAAGGCCGCAGGCTGTTGGGCCCGCGGTGCTCCACACTTGCCATTTGGCTTCGCCTCGAAGCCAAGTCCAAGCGCGCCTTGGGCCTGGGGGCTACTATCGGCATTCTGAGAACGGGGGTCCCCAGAGTTGCCTGCCTGCGGCCCGCGGCATGGCTCCACTCGCGGCCCAGTACGGCCTGTCTTCACCAACGAATGCTCAAGACCCTCGCGAGGGGCCAAGCCTCGCGAAGCGGACGACACAAGAACGCCTCGGGAGCGGCCTCACCATGCTGGCTCGCGAGGGGCGGAGAGATCATGGCAAGGGGTACCTCGCGAGGTTTCCCGTGATGCAAGCCATGACGATCAAGGCCAGGCGGGCGCCAGCGATTGCAGCTTCCTCGTTTCCCCGTTGGTGCTAAGGAGGCAAGCGTAGGCGAGGAGTACCGAGGCATCAGGCAAAGGTTTCCATATCGCTGCAACGAGACAAAGACCAGCAAGACGGCAGGACGGAGGTCACCATGGAGCCCAAGACGGTGTCACCACCAGAGCCTTTGGCAGGCGAAGACTACTTTTGTCAGGATTGCTTGTACTAGTTGTCTCCCTTCAAACTGGCCGTTGTGGCATCCCTTCCCGTTCAATATTTGGGAAGAGGACCAATGCCCCTATAAATAGGACTAGCCACCACCATAGGGAGGGACAACTCACCTTGAGCAATCCTCACCCACACAAGTTCGCCAAGCACAAGAACACCTCTCCTCAGGAGGCTGTTCTTCCCTTAACTGTTCATCATCAGCCCACGAGGCAATCCACCACCACTACACCGGAGTAGGGTATTACACCACAACGGTGGCCCGAACCAGTATAAATCTTGTGTCCCTTGTGTTGCGATTTCGTCGAGTTTAACCTTAGAGATCGCGGTGAGGGTGAGGGCGTGATTAGGTAGGGGGAGATCTTCGCGCGCACCCCAGTGTTCGAACCTTAAGGGTTTTACCGGAACCCGAAATCCGACAGTGTTCCTTGAGAAAGCAAAGTTGAAAGATGATGGTAGCAATTACACGGACTAGGTCCGTAACTTGAGGATTATCCTCATTGCTGCACAGAAGAATTACGTCCTGGAAGCACCGCTAGGTGCCAAACCCTTCTGAGAACAACGCCAGATGTTATGAGCGTCTGGCGAGCAAAGCTGATGACTACTTGATAGTTCGATGTGCCATGCTTTACGACTTAGAACCGGACTTCAACAATGTTTTGAGCGTCATGGAGCATATGAGATGTTCGAGGAGTTGAAGTTAATATTTCAAGAATATGCCCGGATTGAGAGATATGAAGTCTCCAATAAGTTCTCTGATGCAAGATGGAGGAGAATAGTTACATCGGTGAGCATATACTCAAAATGTCCGGGTATAACAATCACTTGATTCAACTGGGAGTTAATCTTCCGGATGATAGTGTCATCGATGAAATTCTTCAATCATCGCCACCAAGCTACAAGAGCTTCGTGATGAACTATAATATGCAAGGGATGGATAAGACAATTCCGAGCTCTTGGCAGTGCTAAAGGCATGGAGGTAGAAATCAGAAGGAGCATCAAGTGTTGATGGTCAACAAGACCACCGGTTTCAAGAAAAAAGGTAAAGGGAAGAAGGGGAACTTCAAGACGAACGGCAAGCAAGTTGCTGCTCAAGTGAAGAAGCCCAAGTTTGGACCTAAGCCTGAGACTGAGTGCTTCTACTGCAAAGGGACTGGTCACTGGAAGCGGAACTGTCCCAAGTATTTGGCGGATAAGAAGGATGGCAAGGTGAACAAAGGTATATGTGATATACATGTTATTGATGTGTACCATACTAATGCTCGCAGTAGTGCCTGGTTATTTGATACTGGTTTTGTTGCTAATATTTGCAACTCGAAACAAGGACTACGGATTAAGCGAATATTGGCTAAGGACGAGGTGACGATGCGCGTGGGAAATGGTTCCAAAGTCGATGTGATCGCGGTCGGCACGCTACCTCTACATCTACCTTCGGGATTAGTTTTAGACCTGAATAATTGTTATTTGGTGCCAGCGTTAAGCATGAATATTGTATCTAGTTCTTGTTTGATGCAAGACGGTTATTCATTTAAATAAGAGAATAATGGTTGTTCTATTTATATGAGTAATATCTTTTATGGTCATGCACCCTTGAAGAGTGGTCTATTCTTTTTGAATCTCGATAGTAGTGATACACATATTCATAATATTGAAGCCAAAAGATGCAGAGTTGATAATGATAGTGCAACTTATTTGTGGCACTGCCGTTTAGGTCATATTGGTGTAAAGCGCATGAAGAAACTCCATTCTGATGGACTTTTGGAATCACTTGATTATGAATCACTTGGTACTTGCGAACCATGCCTCATGGGCAAGATGACTAAAACATCGTTCTCCGGAACAATGGACCGAGCAACAGATTTATTGGAAATCATACATACTGATGTATGTGGACCAATGAATGTTGAGGCTCGCGACGGGTATCGTTATTTTCTCACCTTCACAGTTGATCTAAGCAGATATGGGTATATCAACTTAATGAAACATAAGTCTGAAACATTTGAAAAGTTCAAAGAATTTCAGAGTGAAGTGGAAAATCATCTTAACAAGAAATAAAGTTTCTATGATCTGGTCATGGAGGAGAATATTTGATTTACGAGTTTGGTCTTCATTTGAAACAATGCGGAATAGTTTCGCAACTCACGCCACCCGGAACACCACAGTGTAATGGTGTGTCCGAACGTCGTAATCGTACTTTACTAGATACTAGCAAAAGGGCCCGTGCGTTGCAACGGGAGCAAAGAATACGACACACTCTTAATTTACAAAAAATGGTGTATAATCTAAGTATTTGTAGCTACGGTCCAAACAAAGATGGTCTTTGCCTACAAAAGCACAAGTTCAAGATTACACATGTTTTTTATTGAAACATGGCTTGCATGTAAATTGAATACGTACAAAGAAACGGGCAAGTGATCTTCAATTTCGTCTTCAATCATGATTTTGCTGAGATGTTCATCCACTATTGATTAAGATTGCACCCTAGATAGTATTTTTTTTAAATGATTAATGGCTAAAATTACATCATAATCAAATTCTATATGTTTTTCTAATCAAATTCCATATATAACATGTTTAATTTGGAGTTACGGTTTAGAAGATATAAGTATTTAAAAATATATTTAATATTGATATGTACTGCTGGTTTAATGTCAGAAATATTAGGGGGTTTTCTAAAAAAATAGCATGACGGACTAAGAATACCTATTTCTTTTATTATTACTAGATATGGTGCGATCTATGATGTCTCTTACTGATTTACCGCTATCATTTTGGGGTTATGCTTTAGAGACGGCTGCATTCACATTAAATAGGGCACCATCTAAATCCATTGAGATGACGCCTTATGAACTGTGGTTTGGCAAGAAACAAAATTTGTCGTTTCTTAAAGTTTGGGGCTGCGATGGTTATGTGAAAAAGCTTCAACCTGATAAGCTCGAACCCAAATCGGAGAAATGTGTCTTCCTAGGATACCCAAAGGAAACTGTTGGGTACACCTTCTATCACATATCCGAAGGCAAGACTTTCGTTGCTAAGAATGGATCCTTTCTAGAGAAGGAGTTTCTCTCGAAAGAAGTGAGTGGGAGGAAAGTAGAACTTGATGAGGTAACTGTACCTATTCCCTTATTGGAAAGTAGTTCATCACAGAAATCTATTCCTGTGACTACTACACCAATTAGCGAGGAAGCTAATGATGATGATCATGTAACTTCAGGTCAAGTTACTACCAAACCTCGTAGGTCAACTAGAGTAATATCCGCACCAGAGTGATACGGTAATCCTGTTCTGGAGGTCATGTTACTTGACCATGACGAACCTACGAACTATGAGGAAGCAATGATGAGCCCAGATTCCGCAAAATGGCTTGAGGCCATGAAATCTGAGATGGGATCCATGTCTGAGAACAAAGTGTGAACTTTGGTTGACTTGCCCAATGATCGGCAAGCCATAGAGAATAAATGGATCTTCAAGAAGAAGACTGACGCTGACGGTAATGGTACTGTCTACAAAGCTCGACTTTTTCCGAAAGGTTTTTGACAAGTTCAAGGAGTTGACTACGATGGGACTTTCTCACCCGTAGCGATGCTTAAGTCCGTCCGAAACATGTTAGCAGTTGCCGCATTGTATGATTATGAAATTTGGAAAATGGATGTAAAAACTGCATTCCTGAATGGATTTCTGGAAGAGGAGTTGTATATGATGCAACCTGAAGGTTTTATCGATCCAAAGGGTGCTAACAAAGTGTGCAAGCTCCAGCAATCCATCTATGGACTGGTGCAAGCATCTCGGAGTTGGAATAAACGTTTTGATAGTGTGATCAAAGCATATGGTTTTATACAGAGTTTTAGAGAAGCCTGTATTTTCAAGAAAGTGAGTGGGAGCTCTGTAGCATTTCTAATATTATATGTGGATGACATATTGTTGATTGGAAATGATATAGAATTTCTGGATAGCATAAAAGGATACTTGAATAAGAGTTTTTCAATGAAAGACCTCGGTGAAGCTGCTTATATATTGGACATGAAGATCTATAGAGATAGATCAAGACGCTTAATTGGACTTTCACAAAGCACATACCTTGATAAAGTTTTGAAGAAGTTCAAAATGGATGAAGCAAAGAAAGGGTTCTTGCCTGTGTTACAAGGTGTGAAGTTGAGTCAGACTCAATGCCCGACCACTTCAGAAGATAGAGAGAAAATGAAAGATGTTCCCTATGCTTCAGCCATAGGCTCTATCATGTATGCAATGCTGTGTACCAGACGTGATGTGTGCCTTGCTATTAGCTTAGCAGGGAGGTACCAAAGTAATCCAGGAGTGGAGCACTATACATCGGTCAAGAACATCCTGAAATACCTGAAAAGGACTAAGGATATGTTTATCGTTTATGGAGGTGACAAAGAGCTCATTGTAAATGGTTACGTCGATGCAAGCTTTGACACTGATCCGGATGACTCTAAGTCACAAACCGAATACGTATTTATATTGAACGGTGGAGCTATCAGTTGGCAGTTCTAAGCAAAGCATCGTGGCAGGATCTACGTCTGAAGCGGAGTATATAGCTGCTTCAGAAGCAGCAAATGAAGGAGACTGGATGAAGGAGTTCATATCCGATCTAGGTGTCATACCTAGTGCATCGGGTCCAATGAAAATCTTTTGTGACAATACTGGTGCAATTGCCTTGGCAAAGGAATCCAGATTTCACAAGAGAACCAAGCACATCAAGAGACGCTTCAATTCCATCCGCGACCAAGTCAAGGATGGAGACATAGAGATTTGCAAGATACATACGGATCTTAATGTTGTAGATCCGTTGACTAAGCCTCTCTCACGAGCAAAACATGATCGGCACCAAAGACTCCATGGGTGTTAGAATCATTACTGTTTAATCTAGATTGTTGACTCTAGTGCAAGTGGGAGACTGAAGAAAATATGCCCTAGAGGCAATAATAAAGTTGTTATTTATATTTCCTTATATCATGATAAATGTTTATTATTCATGCTAGAATTGTATTAGCCGGAAACTTAGTACATGTGTGAATACATAGACAAACAGAGTGTCACTAGTATGCCTCTACTTGACTAGCTCGTTGAATCAAAGATGGTTAAGTTTCCTAGCCATAGACATCAGTTGTCATTTGATTAACGGGATCACATCATTAGAGAATGATGTGATTGACTTGACCCATTCTGTTAGCTTAGCACTTGATCATTTAGTATGTTGCTGTTGCTTTCTTCATGACTTATACATGTTCCTACGACTATGAGATTATGCAACTCACGAATACCGGAGGAACACTTTGTGTGCTACTAAACGTCACAACGTAACTGGGTGATTATAAAGGTGCTCTACAGGTGTCTCCGATGGTACTTGTTGAGTTGGCATAGATCAAGATTAGGATTTGTCACTCCGATTGTCGTAGAGGTATCTCTGGGCCCTCTCGGTAATGCACATCACTATAAGCCTTGCAAGCAATGCAACTAATGAGTTAGTAGCGGGATGATGTATTACGGAACGAGTAAAGAGACTTGCTGGTAACGAGATTGAACTAGGTATTGGGATACCGACGATCGAATCTCGGGCAAGTAACATACCGATGACAAAGGGAACAACGTATGTTGTTATGCGGTTTGACTGATAAAGATCTTCGTAGAATATGTAGGAACCAATATGAGCATCCAGGTTCCGCTATTGGTTATTGACCGGAGACGTGTCTCGGTCATGTCTACATAGTTCTCGAACCCGTAGGGTCCGCACGCTTAACGTTCGGTGACGATCGGTAATATGAGTTTATGTGTTTTGATGAACCGAAGGTATTTCGGAGTCTCGGATATGATCACGGACACGAGGAGTCTCGAAATGGTCGAGACATAAAGATCGATATATTGGAGGACTATGTTTGGACTTCGGAAGGGTTCCGGGTAAGTTCGGACAAATACCGGAGTACCCGGGGGTTACTGGAACCCCCCCGAGGAGTGTAATGGGCCTATTGGGCCTTAGTGGAGAAGAGGAGGGGAGGCCAGGGCAGGCCGCGCCCCCCCTCCCCCTCTAGTCCGAATTGGACAAGGAAGGGGGGGGGGCCTTTTTCCTTCCCCCTCTCTCCTCCTTCCTTCCCTCCTACTCCTACTCTTGGAACGGTTGGAATCCTACTCCCCCTCCTCCACTCCTTTATATACGGGGGAAGGGGGCATGATACTTCTCCGTCGTATGTATAATTTTTGATGGTTCCATGCCAATATTATTCAACTTTCATATACTTTAGGAAAATTTTTATATTATTTTTAGGACTAACATATTGATCCAGTGCCCAGTGCCAGTTCCTGTTTGTTGCATGTTTTATGTTTCGCAAAAACCCCATATCAAACGGAGTCCAAACGGGATAAAAACGGATGAAGAATTATTTTGGAATATTTATGATTTTGGGAAGTAAAATCAGCGCGAGACGGTGCAGGGGCCACGAGGCAGGGGCGCGCCGGGGCAAAGCGCCTGGACCTCGTGAGCACCCGTAAGGCGATTAACGCCTACTTTTGCCGCAAGAAAGCTAATTTTATGAGAAAGATCTGGGCGAAAGATTCAACCCAATCGGAGTTACGTTTCTCCGGATATAAAAGAAACGGTGAAAGGGCAGCAGAGGAGAACGCAGAAACAGAGAGAGACAGAGAGACATATCCAATCTCGGAGGGGCTCTCGCCCCTCCCATGCCATGGAGACCATGGACCATAGGTGAAACCCTTCTCCCATCTAGGGAGAAGGTCAAGGAAGAAGAAGAAGGAGGAGGCTCTCTCCCCCTCGCTTCCGGTGGCGCTGGAACGCCGCCGGGGGCCATCATCATCACCGCGATCTACACCAACACCTCCGCCATGTTCACCAACATCTCCATCACCTTCCCTCCTCTCTCTACAGCGGTCCACTCTCCCGCAACCCGCTATACCCTCTACTTGAACATGGTGCTTTATGCTTCATATTATTATCCGATGATGTGTTGCCATCCTATGATGTCTGAGTAGATTTTCGTTGTCCTATCGGTGGTTGATGAATTGCTATGATTGATTTAATTTGCTTGTGGTTATGTTGCTGTCCTTTGGTGCCCATCATATGAGCGCGCGCGTGGATCACACCATAGGGTTAGTTGTATGTTGATAGGACTATGTATTGGAGGGCAAGAGTGACAGAAGCTTCAACCTAGCATAGAAATTGATGCATACGGGATTGAAGGGGGACCAATATATCTTAATGCTATGGTTGGGTTTTACCTTAATGAACTTAGTAGTTGCAGACGCTTGCTAATAGTTCCAATCATAAGTGCATAGAATTCCAAGTAAGGGATGACATGCTAGCAGTGGCCTCTCCCACATAAAACTTGCTATCGGTCTAGTAAAGTAGTCAATTGCTTAGGGACAATTTCGCAACTCCTACCACCACTTTTCCACACTCGCTATACTAACTTTATTGTGTCTTTTATCTAAACAGCCCCTACTTTTTATTTACGCGCTCTTTATTATCTTGCAAACCTATCCAAAAACACCTACAAAGTACTTTTAGTTTCATACTTGTTTCCGGTAAAGCGAACGCTAAGCGTGCGTAGAGTTGTATCGGTGGTCAATAGAACTTGAGGGAATATTTGTTCTACCTTTAGCTCCTCGTTGGGTTCGACATTCTTACTTATCGAAAACTATTGCGATCCCCTATACTTATGGGTTATGAGGGCACCCCATAGATACACAAGTTGATCAGTTGATTTTTTAGCCGTGTGCGGTGCCCCCCTCCACCATAATCCACCTCGGTCATATCATAGCGGTGCTTAGGCGAAGCCCTGCGTCGGTAGCATCATCATCACCGTCATCACGCTGTCATGCTGACGGAAGTCTTCCTCGAAGCTCTGCTGGATCGTGAGTTCGTGGGACGTCACCGAGCTGAACGTGTGCTGAACTCGGAGGTGCCGTGTGTTCGGTACTTGGATCGGTCGGATCGTGAAGACGTACGACTACATCAACTGCGTTGTCATAACGCTTCCGCTTATGGTCTACGAGGGTACGTAGACAATACTCTCCCCCTAGTTTCTATGCATCACCATGATCTTGCGTTGTGTAGGAATTTTTTTGAAATTGCTACGTTCCCCAACAGTGGCTTCGCAGGATCTTTGGATATGGCAGTCTTTCTTCGGCATGGCAGGTTCTCACAATGATATCAACGTGCAGCAGCATTCTCAAGTCTTCGCAAGGCTTGCAGAAGGCCACTCCCCACCTGTCAACTTTGAGATCAACGGCCACCAGTACAACAAGGGATACTATCTAACTGATGGTATATATCCTAAGTGGTCAACTTTTGTGAAGACAATCTCGAACCCCCAAGGTGAGAAGAGAAAGAGATTTGCCCAAATGCAAGAGAGTGCTAGAAAGGATGTGGAACGTGCTTTTGGTGTGCTTCAATCCCGGCGGGGTATCGTTCAAAACCATGCATTGTCATGGGATGAAAGGAAGCTTTGGGAGGTGATGACTGCTTGTGTCATCATTCACAACATGATCGTCGAGGACGAGCGTGATGAGAGCATCTTCGACCAAGGATTTGATTATCAAGGTGAAAAATTGAGCCCCTGCACCAAGAACCGACCACATTTGAACAGTTTGTCCAATTCCATCGTGAGCTGCGTGATTGGCACACTCATTTGGATCTTCAAAATGACTTGGTTGAGCATGTGTGGGATCATATTGGCAACCAATAGATGTATTGGTTCATTTTATCTTCGTTGAAGACAATTTCAATTTGGTTGTAAAACTATTTTATCAGAGACAATTTCAATTGGGTTGTAAAACTATTTTTATTTTTAGACAATTAATATTTGGACGTGCAAACTAGTTTTGATATGAAAATATGGGCATTTTTGGCCCTGGTGGATAGGATGTGGCAAACGGATGCGGCCGCGCGCTGGGCGCACGACCACCGCATCCTAGGACAGGCCCGGACACGACCCCATCGCCCTACCCAAAGGGACAAAATCCGGCCAAACCGGACGTCCGTTTGGGGTCACTACAAAAAAATACACTTCCGTGATGATACGTGTTTGTCACAGTAGGTCGCGTTTTTTGTCATGCATGTACATCCATGACAAATTTATGACAGAATCAAGATAGTCATACATGTGCTGTCGTAGAAGTGTTCCATGACATTACCAAAATTATCATCACGAAAGTGTCCACTTCCATGACGATAAATCGCGTCCGTAAGTGCTTTTCGTCAAGGGTGACCGACACGTGGCATCCACCGTAACGAACGCCGTTTAGCTATCGCGTCGGGTTTTGGATCCGATAACCCGTTAACAGCCCCGACCAATGGGGATTTTCCACGTGTAAAATCATCATTGGCTGGAGGAAACACGTGTAGGCTCATCGTTGGGACAGATGTCATCCAGTCATTGGACGGAAGGCGCCTATGATACGTCGACACATGGCACGGCCCAACAGAGGCCCATTCCTGTGAAAAGGCCGGCCCAGTAAAAATTAGCAGGCTAGCCCATATAAGGCCTACTTGTGTCAGGTCCATTTAAGCCCACGACACATACGAGATGTGCCAATTCGACCCGTCAACGACCCATTAAAGATTTGACACCATTGCAGCCCATCGTCAGTTCAAGCTCGTTAACAGCCCGCTATATATTTGGGCTCAATATCGGCCCGATGAGATTTTGCCCTGTTAACGGCCCATTTAATGGATGGGCCAATTTTCGGGATGTACATCTTTCGGCCTTTTAGCGACCCATTTAAATGTTGGTCTAGTTTACGGCCCGGTGTGTCTTTCAGCCAGTTGACGGCCCATAAATCTGATGGGCCATTTGTTGTCGGACCTAAGTTTCGGCCTTTTAGCGGCCCATTTAAGTGTTGGGCCAATTTTCTGGCCCGGTGTCACTTTCAGCCTGTTGACGGACCATAAATCAATTGGGCCATTTGTAGTCGGACCTGAGTTTTGGCCTTTTAGCGACCGATTTAAGTGTTGGGCCAATTCCCGGCCCTGTGTGCCTTTCGGCCTGTTAACGGACCATAAATGAGTTGGGCCATTTGTAGTCGGACCTTAGTTTTGGCCTTTTAACGGCCCATGCCCTTCATGGTCCAATACCAGCCGGTTTCTCTTTCGGCTGCTAAAGGCCCACAACCTGATTGGGCCATTTACAATATGACCTGACTTTCGCCTCTTAGCGGCCCATGGTCTTCATGGTCCAAGACAAGCTCATTGTCTCTTCGGCCTGCTAAAGGCCTATAGTATAGTTGGGCCATATGTAGCCCAAACTTAGTAACGACCTGTTAACGGCCCGTGAAATAAACTTGGGCCACCTGTTGCCCGCTTCGATGTCGGCTTGTTAACGACCGGGGAGGTAAGAGGGCCGACCATTAACTTTCGGCCTAGTAACGGCCCATTAACTTAATGGGCCCACTAAAGTTCGTACATGTCTTTAGGCCAAATTAGATAATTTGAGTCCATTACGACGAGCAATTATGCACAGGACCAAAACCGATCACGCAAAGTTACGACATACAGGGAATAATGTTGCACATCCAGCATATACTACAGGAAATTACATCCACTGGGCAATCAAAGATTGATGCCAGTGCAAATAAATGAGCAGAACCTAACCATCTACAACGTCACAATCTGCAACCTCAGCACAGATGACGCCCATAAGCATGTTGGCAAGTTCTTTATGCTTTGCCACACTTTCTTTGAAAACATTGATCCGTTGTTGTGTTGCACGACTCTGCACCTCTGATTCATCCACCATTTTCATCATTGCTTCAGCCATTAATTGGTTCACAAACATACATTTATTCCGTTGCATTCGAGACAGAGGATACTGAACAAATTCAGATGGCGATTTTGGCAGGCTTGTATTATTGATATTGGAGAGTGTCTCGACCACTGCATCATAACATAAATTAGGACGGGAACCAAACAGATTAATCATGAGTTATTGCCATATTACCTGGCCTAGATTTACTTGGAAAGAAACAATGGGGTTGCCTTGCTATTTTCGAGTTTGTCTTCTTATCTTCACAGCCGCACAAAATTAACACACTAGCATTGCTATCATTGGCCAAGTCGGATAATAGGAAAGCAACATTGACACAACGAACGTTTGGGCAACTAGCCTACACCAAATTAACACAATATGGCACAGCTATCATCAGCCGTAAGGTAGTACTGAAAGCAACATTGACACAATGAATGAATGGGCAACCAGAGAAGCACTATAATTCAGTAATGTGCGTGATATGAGATAGTACATTCATGCAGCTCGAGATTGAAAACTACCGTGCAGTTTTCCTTACAAAAATAAACATTGGCGCCTTTAACATTTTGCTACAACTAATTTTAGATCAGATAAAGGTTAGATTCATGCCGATTAACAAAATACATGTTGATGTAAAAATATAGTGATATACAACAGTACTTACATCAACATTGGAGCATAGAGAATTCCATAAGATATTTTCCTCGAATCTGATCCCAATGGAGGAAGTCTTCTATCGTTTAACCTTATTTTCTAAAAGAGAGATGGGTAAGAAACATGTAGAAAATATGACCGAATGCTATAAAATTTCATGATGCGAGGATACGCACACGCTTCTTAGAATGGAGTTGACATTCTTTTGCTAGACTGGAGCGGACTAGTTCTTTGGCCACCGAATCTTCTTATTATCGGTGGGACTTGGGTTTCTCTGTCTTTGGAGCAAGATCTATGAAAAATGGAGTTGGTTTATAATCTCCTCGGCATTTGGATCTTTTGCAAAGACCTGGTTTGTAACCCTTCAGATTCTAACATAGCCGTCTTCCCCTTGCATGCCTTATATAGAAGAATGGTGATTCAGTTATAAAACATGCTACAACAGAGATGGTATAGGTACTGAAGAATAGAAAGGCATGACATATTGACATGTATTCCCTCCATCCGGAAATAAATGGGCGGGTCTAGGAGTATTTCAGTTCTGGATACATCCAGTTTTATCCATTTCTGCGACATTTTATCCGGATGGAGGGAGTATGATGTAAGAGCTAGGGATACGACAGGACAACATAGGAAAAAAACACTGAAAAACCCACTGCAGAACCAAAGTATTCAAACCCACTGATATGAGATAGTACACTCATGCAGCTCAGGATGCAAAACTACCAGGCAGTTTTCCTTACAAAAATCAACATTGTGGCCTTTAATCATACATTTTGCTACAACTAAATTTAGATCAGATAAAGGTTGGATTCACGCCGATTAACAAAATACATGATAATGTAAAAATATAGTGATATACAATAGGTACTTACATCTACATTGGAGCACAGAGAATTCCTGCAAGAATCTTTCCTCATAAACGATACCATTGCAGAAATTCTTCTATCTGTTAAGCTTATTTTCTAAAAGAGAGATGGGTAAGAAACATGTAGAAAATATGATCAGCATGCTATAAAATTTCATGATGCAAGGATACGCACGCTTCTTAGAATTGAGTTGACATATTTTTGCTCGATTGAGCGGACTAGTTCTTTGTCCACCGGAATCTGCTTATTATCGATGAGGAGTTGGGTTTCTATGTCTTTGGAGCAGTATCTATAAAACTGGAGTTGGTTTATTATCTCCTGGCGTTTGGATCTTTTGCAAAGGCCTTGTTTGTAACCCTTTAGATTCTAACATAGTCTCTTCCCCTTGCATGCCTTGTATAGAAGAATGGTGCTTTAATTATAAAACATGGGACAGCAGAGAGATGGAATAGGTACTGAAGAATAGAAAGGCATGACATATTGACATGTATTCCCTCCATCCGGAAAAAAATGGATGGGTCTAGGCGTATTTCAGTCCTAGACACATCCTTTTTTATCCATTTCGGCAACATTTAATCCGGACGGAGGGAGTATGGTGTAAGAGCTAGGGATATGACAGGACAACACAGCAAAAAAACACTAGTTGAATGTAAAACTACATGCTAGCGGAATACATACAGAAATAACTAAGGCAACATACACGTGTATGATTGGGAAAATAAGATGGCATTGCAACAAAGCACTAGAACAGCACTTCAATGTAAAAAACATGGTATGGCGAGCGGATGAAGTACATACTTGATGAATAACAATGCATAAGATATTCAAGCATGATGTCCAAATTAAGCAGATGGCATTGCGATAGAGTAGAATGACAGTACTTGAATTTGAAAACATGTTATCATGAATGGAATAGGTATTGAAAAACAGGAAGGCATGACATATTTACATGCATGATCAGCATGCTAAGCACATGGCATTGCAACAGAGTAGATACACTCCAGGACATTATATGCATGTTGTACCCATATCACAGGCCAAGTTAGAGCAAGGACCTTGTGGGGTGAAGAGGATTCATCATCTTTCTGCAAGTCTTCTGAAGAACCGCCTTTACATGTTCCATCATATTGGGTATCATTGACATCAAGTTTATTGGCCTTTACATTGCTCCGTGAGGTTCTTGTGGAGATATCAGTGTGTGCAATTATATCTGACATGCATGGAAGACAATTAGTAGTTAGATTTATGTAAATGAGTGCCTGTAGGAGACGACATAAATAGTAGGACTGGGGTTAACTAGCAGCAACATGTCTCATAAACTAAAGGGAGAACACAGATGAAAGCTACAGAATATGTATCGTTTGTACTCGAGATTAACTAGATGGCACACAAAAGTATTAAAGAACAACATAGGTAATACTAGAAGTGGTATAATACTATAATCACCAGCCTGTGGGATAGCATTGGCTGATGGATGATAACTATGGAACAGCGTTACCTAAAGAACAAGTATCTTAGCTGAACTATGGAACATCGTGAACTCTGAACAAGACCCGTAAGAGATCAGCATGAACATACAACAAATGTGATGATCTATTTTCCGTGCTTAAATGAATAACAAAGCCATAAATGTTGCACACAAGTAAGATGAGGGTACAACCTATCGGCTGCCATCCATAGGAGTGAGCATCATGTGCTGACTTGTCGATGGCCCCGCAGCTTGTTGTGGTTGTCCATGTCGGGCACGCGCATTCGATGCAGGGAACTGTTGAGTGGGGACTAGAGCTCCCTTCGGTGTATGCTTCCTTGTTGGAGCAGCTGCGGTGAGTCGGAAGACGGTGTGTCCAAGATGCGATAACGATAATGTTAAGAACGACATATCTCTTGGATCCGAAGAAATACACTAAGAGATCAACAGCAAGGTACGAGAGTGGTCAGACTTCTGTTGACTGAAGACTAAATTGGGGTCATACGATTTTATTTTATTTTGGTACTGTCCGATCTATGCCGGGTGGCTTGATGGCCTTCTTGTGCCTCCCGGCTGACACTGTTCGGAATCTTCCCCAAAGAGCCAGCGAACAACGGCAGAGCAGCCTGCCTCCGCCATCCGTGGCCCCGAACAAAACCCCGCACCCTGCCCCACCACACTGCCGTGGTTGCGCCGCCCCCGGGCCAATCCACAAAGACTCACCGTCATCCAGATCCGGCGGCGGCAGTACCTTCAACCCATGCAACTCTAAATGATAGCCATCCAAGCGTTGCTTCCGCGGCGAACTTGCGGCCCGGCACCCTTACGTTAGACGCCAGCCAACCGGCAGCCTAGGAGCTCCGCCGCCTCGAGGGGTGCTGCTTCCCATTGGGAATCGATTGGCCCAGAATAAAAATTCAGACAACTGACGCCTAAATAAAGTGATTTCAGATGAGGGTGCAACCTATCTGGCGGCATGGTGAAGTAGGCAGGTCCAGCTGCCGAGTCGGTGAGGCTGGCGTGGTTGCGATGGCGACCGGCGGCAGGGAAAGAGCGATGTCACCACGGTCGACGGCTACACGGAAGCAGCGCCAGGACTCTGGACGGATCTAAGGTTGGAGCCGCTTCGGCGCCGTGAACAACGGCGGGGATGAATCGGCTCTGGTACGGTTCACGCAGCTGTCGTCGAGGCAACACCAGCAACACGGAGTAAGAGGCACACGGCCCAGTGCACGACGGCAATTGGACAGCGTCTCCGGCATTAGGGAGGAGGGCGGCTGTGAAATTGGTGCGGTGGGGGGCACCATGGAGGTGGGGCTGAGGTTTCGCGGCTCGGGAGAAGGGAGCTTCCCGGGGAGAAGGTGATTTGATACCCACGAGGTATGAATGGGGCGGGCGGGGGGGGAATTGGGAGGAGTGGAACCATGTCTTATGGACGATTTGTCTGAAATGTGAGGGGAGTTACAGTTCTACCCTTGCCTATAGGCTTCTCGGCCTGGTCTGTCTACTCGTGGTCGGGGATAGTAGAGTAACTTTGCTTCTCCCAAATAGTGGGCGGAGCGATTTCAAAGCGGAGGCGTGTTTTGAACTATAGTGGGCGCGGCGATTTGAAGCGAGGAGAGCGTGTTTTGAAATAGTGGGCGAGCTATTTCAAGCGAGAGCGTGTTTTGCCGACCATGGTTTATAAATTATTTGGCACATGTCATTTCGGCCGAGGAGAAGGCGTGCTTGGATGAAGTTACAAACCTACCCTCGATGTACAACGGGCCAATTGATGCGTGTCCCACATAGGATGGTAATTTCGAGTCTCCCATTTATTTGCTCGCGAATTCCACCGAGAAGAGAGGATGTTTAACGGTTCGCTCAAATTTTGGGAGAACGAGCATCCACGCTCTACCTTACCAAGTCGATTCAATCAAATTTTGAAATATTAGCTTGCCACTTCTTTTTAGATGGAGAGATGATGCTCGAATAATGTGTTTTACATGCTCGTTGCTAGCGATTTACTATATGAAAAATAGTTGACCCACTCAAAACGCGAATCAAACCCAAAATGAAATATCTCGATTCAATGAACTAGCTCGCTCAAGAGGGTCAAAATAGTGAACTAAATCCAAAATTGAACACCTCAATCGAGTAGCATGTTGTACAGTGTTATAGTACTCCATGAACATGTTGAAAGTCAAATTAATGAACTTGTTTGATATACGCATATATCCGTTCATGTGTGGATTTGTCGGTGTACAAAAAGAGGGGTACACTTTTTGTACCCCTATAACTGTGCACGGGCAGTCTGAGCCGCGGGCACCACCGCACTGAGCAAGGCAAGGGAGGTGAGCCAAGGTAAGGCCGAAGCTCGAAAGGAGCGGAAGGACGCCAAGACCAAGACCACAAAGAGCAAAGGGGACGAAGCGGACTCCCCCGGCAAGATCCTTGCCGGGAGGCGGTTTTAGCAAACCCGGCAAGACCCATGCCGTGGCAGCTCACCCCACACCTACGGAGCGAGTCATCCTTGAGTCCACTGCCCCCATGGGGCAAGGATTCGGGAGACATCCCCATTGTAGCATGCAGATCTTTGTGAAGACATTCAAGATCAGATACACACTATAGAAGATGATGACCCTTGGCGGGATCCCAGCCAAGGAGGACCACAAGGCCCCCGGCAAGAGCCTTGCCGGGGATGACAGCAGGCGCCATGGCAAGACCCTTGCCGGGGCCCTGGCAAGACCCTTGCAGGGGCTACGGCGAGGCCCTTGCCAAGAACACCCGTAGGGCCACCATTAGGCCCACGCCAATCAAACCTCCACTACCGTTCGCATGCAGCTGCCGACCCAACCAGTTGGGCAGGCACTGCGTGGCGGCAAGCGGATCTTCGTGGAGACCCACCATCGAGCCACCTCAGCTGCCTGCTCGCCTACATGGCACCGCAGTACAGCTGGCCGTATGCGCGTGTCGACACGAAAGGGAGCGGCGACGACGAGACAGGCTCTCCCCGTCCCCCGATAAAGCAAGGACACCTAAGCAAGACGCATTAAAGGCGCTTTGTCTTGTAATGCGAGGATAAACTCGCATCATCAGTACCTTTTCCACCTCCCCGTGTGCCACCGTGGCAACCCCTTTCCCTATAAAAGGAGGCCCAAGGCGACCAGGAGGAGGATTCGGCTTTTTGGAGCTCCTCACGCCCCATTGCTAGTTCAAGAACACAGATAAACAAACCACCAAAGCAGGAGTAGGGTTTTACGCATCCTCGCGGTCCGAACCTAGATAAGAAAACCATGTGCTATCTGTTTGATCCGCTCTTCTCACGACCCCGCGCCCCGCGACCGTAGTAGGGATTCTTGTGATCCCATAGGTGTCGTTCCCACCGACATCTTTGGCGCGCCAGGTAGGGGCAACGACGCAGTTGTGAGAATCGGCTCTAGCAGTTAGTTCGATGCTTCTTCATCGTCATGGCGCCCAAGAAGAAGATGACGGTGGCGGTTGGCCCGTCGGAAGCCGGACATCCCGTCCCGACGCGGGCGAGCAGCGGACCGGTCGCAGAAGGACCCGGCGCCATTCGCGAACACCAACACCGCCCCAAAGAATCAAGTTTGGGAGGCGGCGATGTTCGTGCGCTTGTAACAGCCGCACGCCGCCAAATCCAAAGACGGAGCCAGGCCCTCCGCGGGTGGCGCGGGGCCTTCCAAGATCGCTGCCACCCCGCCCAAGGCGACGCGAGGGCTTCAAGACTCCCATGCCGGCGCCGACAGCGCGCCCTCTCAAGCGGCGCGACGAACGGCGTAATCACGCCGAGGACCCCGGCGCCACCGCGAAAGAGCCCCGAGCGCCACTCCCGGATTTAGAAGACCTGCCCGCCGCCAAGGCACTGGTGAAGATGGCATGCGCATCGCTGGTCGTGATAGAGCTCCTTCGACATGGTCGAAGTCGGCGCGTGCCGCGATCCGTGCAGGTTTCGCTGCCACCAACGCCAGCAGCCCCTCGCGCGCGCAGCTTGCTTCTCGATTTTCCTCCCACTACGGGAAACTCAAAGAATGGAGAGCCACTATCCAAGCCTTGTTGCGGTGGCCAATAAAGACGCACCGAGTCCGTGGAGCCCGGGTCGACGCCCGACGGAGTCCCACGCACTGCTGGCGTGAAAGCGGCGGCGCCGCGACCACGGTGCACTCGCCTCTCTCGCCCGGCATCGCGGACGCCAGCCCGTCGCGATGTTACGGGCGACGAAATCTCCGTAGCATCGTCTCACCCACAGGCCCATCAGACCAGCGCCAAGTTCTTCGAACGAGAACATGAAGACGCCGAACCACTAACGAAGCGCCGCGCCGAGCGCCGCCACCAATCGACAAAGCGCGGCAGGGCCTATTGTGAGCCACCCGGCACCGGAGAGCCCTGGAGGCCTACCTTACGAGGTAGGTTGTCCGGCTTTTACCCATGAGTTGCGGCAGTTCCAGTGGCCCACTCAACGCACCTTCAAACCCGACGTGGGCGAAAAGTACAGCGGCAAGACCCACTCCGTCCGAGTTCTCAAGATCTACACCATCGCGATGCAAGCTGCCGAGCCCGCGACGATAAGGTGCTTATGACTACTTTCCGCTGGCTCTTAAACCCAACGCCATGTCATGGTTGATGCACTTGCCGGTAGACTCTATTTCCTCCTGGTCGGATTTGTGCCATGAGTTCGTGGCGCCTTTACCGAGGCCACCAAGCCCATGGCCAAGCAAGCGACCTGCACGTCATTCCCGTAAGGGAGGCGAGAGTCTCCGCAAGTATATACTGAGGTTCAGCCGGATACAAGATAATATCCTCGATGTTCACCCCGCCGCCATCATCGCCAGCATACATCGAACGTGCGTAACCGCAAGATGCGCGAAGAGTTGGCAATGAACAAGGTGAAAGATGTAGCAGAACTCTATGTTCTTGCTGACAGATGTGCCCGAGCTGAAGAGGGAAGGAAGTACCCCGGCGAAGATGTCGGCGTGGAAACCGACTCCTCAGATTAGGATATTGCCGCCCGGCGAAGAAAGGCTGGCGCTGCAACAGGAAGCACAAAGGTGAAGCCGTGCTTGCCGTCGAGGGATCTGATGACGCCGGCTCCACCAAGAAAACCAAGGCAGATGACCCCGGCAAGGAAGCTGCCGGATGTGTCGCCTGCCGGGCCTTGGCGGCTGCCGAGAAGCCAGGAAACTCCGACAAGCGATACCGCAAGATCCATCGCACCAAAGGCCATGCTCTCCAAGACTGCCGACAAGTTGAGCTCCTCGCTGAGAAGGAGAGGGCTGAGTATGAGAGGCGGGACAAGGAGAAGGGCCCAGACGGTGCTGAGGGGTCCGACAAGAAGCGTGACGGCCAGGCGGGCAGTCGCGGCAAGGATAAGCAACAGGAGAGGCCCGCCCGGGGCCGTGACAAAAAGCCAGAAGACGACGACCACGAAGAGGACGATGAATCCGGCGACCAAGAGTTTCAGAAAGCTACAGAGGTCATGTGCGTCGATGGTGGCGCCTCGCTGCATACTTCTCACCGCCGGCTTAAACAGTGGGCGCGAGAGATTACAGCGGCAGAGCCGTCGTTTGATGCCCAAAGGCCACTGAAGTGGTCCAACACACCTATCATTTTTGACACTGAGGATCACCCTGATCGCACTACTACGGTCGGGTGCTTGCCATTGTTGGTTTCACCAACAATACGAAACCTCAAGGTGACGAAGATGCTAGTCGATGGCGGGGCCGGTCTGAACTTGATCTCGCCTGCCGTGATCGAGAAACTGCAGATTCCTGATGGAGACCTCGAAGAGACGGGCACGTTTCAGGGGGTCAACCCGGGAAGAAGCCAACCCAAGGGAAAGGTCACGCTGCCCGTGACTTTTGGAAGCGACCTGAACTACAGGATAGAGAGGATCGTGTTTGATGTTGCCAAGATCCCTTGCCCTACAACGGATCCTTGGCCGCCCAGCCAGCCAAGTTCATGGCGCGCCACACCACGCCTACAACACCCTCAAGATGCCAGACTGTGACGATCATCACCATCCCTCCGATAAGAAAGATGCACTGATTTGCGCTGACCAACTATACTAGCAAGCAGTTGCAGCAGCTGCCGCCACTAGGGCACTTGCTCCTGCTGCTGGGACCCCGGGAGGGAAGAAGAAGAGGAAGACCGGTGAGACCTCGACACCCACTCCGCAAGCGCACCTCTTCGGAGTGTAGCGCCGTCGCCGAGGACGCCCCAGAGCTCCACCGGCGGAAACAAGAAGCCAGGGCCATACCTCCGGAACCAAGAAGGTTTCATCAATGAGGACGGCACGGAGGGCTTTTACCATAAGCTCCACCCTTGACGACAAATAGGAAGACGCGCCGTCACCTTCCCCGCGGCGTAATGTCGATGTGTTTGCATGGCAAGCTTCCGACATCCCCGGTGTTCCTGTGGAGGTGATTGAGCACCACCTTGCCGTCTGCCCTCATGCGCGCCCGTCAAGCGTAAGGTCGAAGCAAGCTTTGGAACAACAAGAGTTCATCATAGAAGAGATCCGGAAACTGGAAGCAGCGGGTTTGGTAAGAGGAGTGCTCCATCCAACGTGGTTGGCCAATCCGGTCATAGTGCGCAAGATAAATGGGAAGTGGAGACTGTGTATTGATTACACAGATATCAATAAGGCTTGCCCTAAAGACCCCTTCCCATTGCCGCGCATCGACCAGATTTTTGACTCCACGGCTGGGTGTGATCTGTTGTCATTCCTCGACGCCTACTCCGGCTACCACCAGATCTTCATGACAAGAGAAGACGAAGAGAAAACAACATTCATCACCCCATGCGGTACCTATTGTTTCATGCGGATGCCTTTCGGGTTGAAGAGTGTTGGTTCGACGTTTGCAAGGGCGGTCCAGATTGGTTTTGAACCCCAGCTCCATAGAAATATGGAAGCTTATATGGATGACATAGTGGTCAAAACCAAGGACAGGGCAACCCTCATACCAGATTTGCAAGAAACATTTGCAAACCTGCACAAGATCAATCTCAAGATGAACCCTGAGAAGTGCGTCTTTGGCGTCCCGTCCGCAAGCTTCTCGGTTCTTGGTGTCACAACGTGGATAGAGGCCAATCCGGACAAAATCAAAGCTATAGAGCAGATTGAAGCACCCAAGCGAAACAAGGATGTGCGCGGCTTGTTGGTTGCGCCGCCGCCATGGGCAGGTTCATTTCAAGTTCGCTGTTGCGCCTTCCCTTTTTCAAGATCCTGAAAAAGGCGGGACCGATGGAGTGGACGCCATAAGCTGAAGCAGCATTGCAAGGTTTGAAGAAGTACCTCTCCTCCGCGCCAATACTAGTTGCGCCTAGGCCACATGAGCCATTGCTGCTATACCTGGCGGCAACGGACCAGGTGGTCAGCGCCGCACTAGTGGCGCAGAGAGAGGTTGACGATGAGGTAGTGGCAGCAGCAGAGCCCAACACGACCAATGCAGAGACGACACAGCCAGTTGAAGTGCCGCCGAAGAAGAAAATGATGCAGCACCCGGTCTACTTTGTTAGTTCCCTCCTGCAGGGGGCTAGATCAAGGTACTCGCGTGTAAACTGCTCTTCGCCTTCTTATGGCCTCGAGGAAGCTGTGTCACTACTTCCGAGCACACGAGATCACTGTCGTCACCGCCTCCTCTCAGAACGGATATTGCACAACTGGATGCAACGGGAAGAATTGTGGAATGGGCACTGGTGCTGTCCAGCTTTGGCCTCAAGTTTGAAAGTACTTCGACGATTCAGAGCCGAGTCCTAGTGGAGTTCATTGCAGAATGGACCACAACGCCTGACGAAGAAGCCCAAGAGACTGCTCTCCCCGGCAAGGAGGCAAGTTGTGATTGGATCATGTACTTTGATGGAGCTTTCTCCTTACAAGGCGCCGGGGCTGGCGTACTGCTTGTCGCGCCCACGGAGAGCACCTCAAGCACGTGATCCGATGCACTTCCCGTGGAGGTGTCAACAAACAATACGGCAGAGTACGAAGGGCTGCTTGCCGGTCTTAGGATCGCGGCGGACCCTGGAATCAAGAAACTCATCGTCAGGGGAGACTCGCAGCTTGTCGTCAAGCAAGTCAACAAGGATTACCAGAGCCCGTTGATGTAGGCCTACGTCGATGAAGTGAGAAAGCTGGAAGAGCGTTTCGATGGTATACAGGCTGAACACGTTCCCTGAGCGGAGAATGATATCGCCAATTACCTTTCAAAACGCGCTGCCCTCAAGCTACCTGTGGAACCAGGTACCTTTGTGCTTCAGCTAACTCAGCCATCCATTGATCCATCAATAGAGCAGAATAAGAGGAGGAAATCAGGGCCCGACAAGTACTTTCCTGCCGAGCTCCCCGGAGCTAGGGGTGGAAAGTGGTAGCGGATAATCCGAAATATCCGATATTCGTATTCGAGAAAATGCCTATTCGTATCCGAAACATCCGCATCCGAACCAAAATGGAAATGGAAATTATCTGTATCCGAATTTGTTAAACAAATAAAAAATAAATAGGAGATTTTGACACAAATATGGATATGGAAGTGGATATATCCGTATCCTAATAAGATTATAGGAGGTAAATTTCAAAATTCTAGACCCAATATTCCAATTATCCAACATAAAAGCCAAATAAGTAGTCAAATTTTACTCTTTATATGATTAAACTTATAAATTATTATGCATTACAATAGTATTTATTCATAAACCTATTTATCCTTGAATTATTGTTTGTCACAAGTTGATTATTTCAGGTCACATAGCTATCGACTAATTTACTTAAGCAATATGTTGATATTATTCAGATCCGCTCCGAATCAAGAAAATATCCGATACGTATCCGTATTCGAATAATATCCGAGCCGCATCCAGATCCGATAACATCCGTATTCGGATTCGTATTCGTTTTGAAAATATGAAAATGGAAATGGTAAGAGCACTATCCGATCCGCATCCGATCCGTTTCCACCCCTACCCGGAGCCACCGGCAAGGATGTTGCCGGGGATACTGAGCCCGCCACGGGACGACTGGCTCCGGCGGAGCGTCAAGCTCTCGTCGTCGAGACAGCCGCTCCTATAGCGGAGGAAATGCCTTTAGTCCTCGCCGTGAGCCCGTGCTCCAGCGTGGGCACAACATACCGTCCGATTCCTCCAAACAGGGGAACTTCTTGAGGAGCAGGAAGAAGCGAGAAAAAGTAGCCCGTCGCTTTACCATGTACCAGTTAAATCGATGACGCCCTGTATGTAAAGAGGCCGAACGATGTGAAATTGAAGTGTATCCCTCGAGGGAAGGACTGGAGCTGTTGGCGAGAGATACGGAGGCATATGTGGATCCCACATTGGGTCAAGGGCCCTTGCCGCAAGGCATTTCAGCAAGGCTTCTTCCGCCCACCGCCTCCGTGATGCGACTACACTAGTCACCGGTGTGAAGCGTGTCGGCCCATTCAAAGAAGCTTCATCAGCCAGCTCAAGCCCTTCAAACCATTCCTCTCCCGGCCCTTCTCGGTGCTGGGGCTCGACATATTGGGCCCTTTCCCCGTGCTTCGGGGCTTTGAGTACTTGTACATTGCAATCGACAAGTTCACAAAGTGGCCGAGGTGGAGGCAATGAGGAAGGTCACGGCTCGATCACCGTCAGTTCTTCAAGGGACTAGTGTGCCGCTTTGGCGCACCAACAGGTTATCACCGACAACGGCACACAGTTCACAAGCCGCACCTTCATGCAATATACCCAAGACCTCGGCAACAAAGTTTGTTTCGCTTCCATTGCTCACTCGCGAAGCAATGGTCAAGCTGAGAGGGCAAATGCTGAATTGCTGCGAGGCTTAAGGACCAAGACCTTTGACAGGCTGCACAAGAGTGGAAGGCGCTGGATTGATGAGTTGCCGACGGTTCTTTGGTCGATCAGGACGACGCCAAATCGAGCCACCGGCCAGACACCTTTTGCCCTAGTATACGGGGCAGAAGCAGTTCTCCCCACTGAACTCATATACGGGTCACCTCGAGTGCTCGCTTATGACGAGCTTGAGCAAGAGCAACTGCGGCAATATGACGCAATGCTCCTTGAGGAAGATCGTCTTCGAGCGGCTGTGAGAGCAGCACGCTACCAGCAAGCCTTGCGCCACTACCATAGCCGCAAGGTTCATGCCCGAAGCCTTGAGGAAGGCGACCTTGTCCTTTGGCGCGTTCAATCGGCCAAGAATTCCAAGAAGTTGACGCCAAAGTGGGAAGGACCTTATCGGGTAATACGAGTCACCAGGCCCGGCGCAGTCCTACCGAGACCAAAGATGCTGCCCGTGAGTAACTCCTGAACATTGAGCAGCCGCAAGTTTTACTGTGAGGCGCGGCTTGCCGGGCCCCCCGGCAAGCCAACTTTTGTACAAGCATTGCCGATGATGCATGTAACCCTTTGTACAAAGCCAGGCGCAGACCCTGAGCATAAGTAAATGAAGCGCTGGCGCCCTAAGTTATAGCATGCATGCTAGGTCGAGTCTCGTCCTTGGTTAGGGTTGATAGTGCTTAGCGGCAACTAACCCCTAGCTTAGAGGTCGAGTGTGCGTCTCTTTGCCGTTCTTTTGTCTTCTTTGGTTTGCAGGACTCACAGATATCCTTGCCGGATCACTTGAGGACGAAACAGAGAAGAGGGACAGACCGGCATCTAGACCCCGGCAAGCCAGTATTGCCGGGGGCTGCAAGTGCAAAGATTCACCCATGGCAAACCAGAGTTGCCGGGGGCTACAGCTTCAGATAAGTTCTTCATCCCTTATCATGCATTCCCTTATGGATCGAGGTATGTGAAACCTCGTTTTTCCCAAAGCTACCATGCTCCCCTAAAACTCTAGGCCCTAGAGCTCGCTCACAGGGCCAGGTTTGGTCGAGTCGCGCAGCAAAAGGATGAAACGAGGAGCCTGAACTCACCTCATCCCTGCCTCCGGCAAAAGCGTGAGAAAGGTCGAGCGAAGTGGGAAGACGGCAGGGCCTGTTGCCGGGCAAGGAAATGTTTATCTTAGGGACATCAAGGATTTACTCCTTGTCGTGGGTTCTACCCGCAAACAAATGACCCGGCAAGCATCCCTTTTTCACTAAAAACATTCCACTCAGGTACAACCCATGGGGAATGAAAACATGAATGATGGGATTACAAGTTTTAAATTCAGCCAAAGCCCAAAGGCTTACAAGCTAAAAGAGAGAAGGTGCCCAGAACCCCTTTCTTGTCCCTCTCCTCGGGAGGCAGGTCAAGGAGGCGAAAAGGGCGTATAACGCCTAGGCGAAGCTACGGCGGCAGGAGGCACCAAGAGAACATCTCGGTGGCCGTCCAAGGCTGGATGGTGATGGCGGCGCCGAAGTAGAGCTCAAGACGAGGCGGCAGGACGCCAAGACACGTTGAAGGCGCTGTGCCCACGTATTCGATTTGACGGCCTTGCCGCCGCCCTCTTCCTCTTCCGCAGCCTCCCAACGCCACCGCCCAAGGAGACGACCTGAGAAGTTTAGGGAGCCGGGCGACACGGATGATGGGGTCGCCGGTGCCGCACGGAGCGGCGCCCGACACCTAGTCGGACACGTCATCCTGCCGCCTGCTACCCTCGTCGTTGCTGCCGCTGTCCTCCTCGCCACTCCTGCCCGAGGAGGGGTCTTCGCTATCAGAAGAGCTCTCCACGCATCACCTCGCCCGGGTCCCGAAGAGCTCGAAGACCTTGACGGGGAGGAGGCCGCCCTCCATTAGCTTGAAATGGAGAGTGAGCCCCTCCGTCAAGCGGTGGATATGAGCGAACGTCTTCCATCCCCGACGAAGATACATCACGTGAGGGGCTGGGAAGTCGACGCGAACTCGCGTACCGCTGATCCCACAGCCCCTCATGTGCAGCCGCAATGACTCCAGCGGATCCAGCTCCATGTCCCGCACGAATGGAGTCGGGAGACGAAGGCGACGGCGAGGCGGCCGGCGCAGCCTGACGAAGAACTCGCAAGGGTCATCCCCAACATGGCCCTTCGTGGAGGGAGGAACTACTGGCGGAGGCGAGACCGGCGCGCCGCCCCGTCCTCCTCTTTCCCGAGCGCCTCGGCCTTGCCCACGGCCTCGCCCACGGCCTCGCCCCCTCCCCCTTCCCCTCGCGGCTGGCTCTGCCACCACAGGTGCAGGAGAAGGAAGGACGCGTTGTCGAGCGGCGACCCTCGCCGCCACCGTTGAAGGGCCGGGATTCCCTCTCTCCATGGTGGATGGAGGGGGGAGCAGAAGCTGAAGAAAGGAGGAGATGGAAGAATGCGGGATGCCATCCCCCCCTCCCACTCTTTATAAAGGAACGGGGTGGGGGCTCGGCCGCCCCGCTCAGCCAATCAAGACGCGAAAGGCGCAGGGAACTGGGACCAACCCGCTGCCCCAGCCCGCGACGGCCCGGTTTCCCGCCTCCACCGTTCGCCACCCCGAGCGCATGAGAACCACGTGGCAGGCATGTGGGACCAAGGCGACGGGTGAGGCGACCTCTCCCCACCCCGTGATCGTGGGGAGTGGACGCCTTGAAGACCACTCCTCGGCCCCATTCAGTAAATGGGCTGCGCCTCCACGCCTCCCTCCGTTTATGGGGAAGGCGCGAACCGCCCCCTTTACTACGACGTGACGCATGCGCGCAGAGCTTAGCCCCACGCATGCCGCCCACATCACGCGCGCCTCCCCATGCTGAGCCACGCGCGGGAGGCATGGGAAGCGCAGTGCGCGAAGAGACTTACCACGGTAAAAACCACCCCGCCTGCCTGCGCACCGTTTTTGGGCCTAGCCCAACGACGCGATTGCGCTTACGTGTGGCCCAGGCCTGGGGGCTCCTGTCGGTGTACAAAAAGAGGGGTACACTTTTTGTACCCCTATAACTATGCACGGGCAGTCTGAGCCGCGGGCACCACCGCACTAAGCCAGGAAAGGGAGGTGAGCCAAGGTAAGGCCGAAGCTCAAAAGGAGCAGAACGACGCCAAGACCAAGACCACAAAGAGCAAAGGGGACGAAGAGGACTCCCCCGGCAAGATCCTTGCCGGGAGGCGGTTTTAGCAAACCCGGCAAGACCCTTGCCGTGGCAGCTCGCCCCACACCTACGGAGTGAGTCACCCTTGAATCCACTGCCCCCATGGGGCAAGGATTCGGGAGACATCCCCATGGTGGCATGCAGATCTTTGTGAAGACATTCAAGATCAGATACACACTATAGAAGATGACGACCCTTGGCGGGATCCCAGCCAAGGAGGACCACAAGGCCCCCGGCAAGAGCCTTGCCGGGGATGACAGAAGGCGCCACGGCAAGACCCTTGCCGGGGCCTCGGCAAGACCCTTGCCGGGGCTACGGCGAGGCCCTTGCCAAGAACACCCGTAGGGCCACCATCAGGCCCATGCCAATCAAACCTCCACCACTGTTCGCATGCAGCTGCCGACCCAACCAGTTGGGCAGGCACCTGCGTGGCGGCAAGTGGATCTTCGTGGAGACCCACCACTGCGCCACCTCAGCTGCCTGCCTGCCTACATGGCACCGCGAGCACCGCTGGCCAGGGCGCGTGTCGACACGAAAGGGAGCGGCGACGGACGAGACAGGGCTCTCCCCCATCCCCGATAAAGCAAGGACACCTAAGCAAGACACATTAAAGGCGCCTTGTCATGTAATGTGGGGGATAAACTCGCATCACTGTACCCTTTCCACCTCCTGTGTGCCACTGTGGCAACCCCTTTCCCTATAAAAGGAGGCCCAAGGCGACCAAGAGGAGGATTCGGCTTTTTGGAGCTCCTCACGCCCCATTGCTAGTTCAAGAACATAGATAAACAAACCACCAAAGCAGGAGTAGGGTTTTACGCATCCTCGCGGCCCGAACCTGGATAAGGAAACCATGTGCTATCTGTTTGATCCGCTCTTCTCACGACCCCGCACCCCGCGACCATAGTAGGGATTCTTGTGATCCCATAGGTGTCGTTCCCACCGACAGGATTGCAGACAACATGTTCTCCAATTTAAATATTTGAATGCAAGTTTATATCGAAACATGGTTTATATCAGTCTTTGATGCATAAAACGCGACCTCCCCCTCTCCCGAACTCCTATTCTCTCTCTCTCTCTCTCTCTCTCTCTCTCTCTCTCTCTCTCTCTCTCTCTCTCTCTCTCTCTCTCTCTCTCTCTCTCTCTCTCTCTCCCTCTACTTGACAATCTTCAATTACATGCATGCATCCGACACAAAACCTTGTTGGTCCCTCTCCTTTATCTCTCTCTCTCTCTCTCTCTCTCTCTCTCTCTCTCTCTCTCTTGTGTGTGTGTGGGGGGGGTCTTTCTAGTTCGCATTCATATATACACCATCTATAGGTCTCTCTCACACTATGTATGATACTATAGCTAGTCCAAGCTAGATATCTTGGGTGCACTCATCAGACGCACGCTAATTCCTTGGCTCTTTGCCCGTAACTCTCTCACGCACCACTATGTCGCCTCGAGCTCTTCCCCCCTCTCTCAAACTCTCCATCCACAGGTCACACATACACATGCATATCTCACTCGCACTGATAGGCCCATCTAAAACTCTATCTCTCTCCCTCGTTCTCTCTCCATCTCACACGCACACACACACACACATCTCATGCCCAGCTAGCCAAGTATGATGGTCTCTCACTCAATTGTAGGCACACGCAGTCCCCTATATGTATATGACTAGCTAATCTTAGTCTCCATCACAAACATGTGCATGGTCTATCTCGATTTCTCTCGGGCATCTTTCTATCGCAAGCGCACTCCTCGATCTCCCACCCATATAGTCCCTCACGATCTCGAGGGATCTCTCTATCACAAACACACCTCTCTCCCTCCCCATGCGTCCATGCCATCCATGTGTCCCTCTCGACATTTTTTCCTTGTTGGCCACCTCTATTGGACATGTGCTACAGGGGTGTCTCTCTCCGTTGCAAACAATCACACACTAGCCATCTTCGTGTATCTCCTCGCCTCGCTTTTCCATCTCGGAGATGCATGCATGATATGTTCGCATAAGAAACGAAAAAACACACTCTCTCTCTAATTTGTCGTTTGTTGTCACTTTCTCTTTCACACACATACTCTTTTTGCACACTTACTCATTCTCCTTCACACGCACTTGATCTGTCTCGACTGAGGCACTCTCCTTCGTCCATAGCACATAGATTTATTGAAAAGTCAAACATCACAAAGTTTGACCATGTACGTGGAGAAAAAGAATTACATCTAGTACGGCTAACATATACCATTAGATTCACCGTGAGATGTAGTTTTTTATGATGTATCTTTGGTATTGTAGATATAAATAACATTTGCGTAAACCTGATCAAAGTTTCCAAAGTTTGACTTCTAAAAAATTTACATGCACTGCATTATCGAGCGGATGGAATATCTCTTTCCCCTCTCAGCTATCTGGACGCACCACTCAGCCTTATCGGGCTCCTCAATCTCTCTCAAACTTTATTGGTCAGTTTGGTTCGTGACTGACCCTCATGCCTTGATGGCGGTCTTTGCTGGTGTGGGCGTGAGATGTAAAATATTTCTGCTGGCCGGGCTTGTGTGGTGCTGAAGTGTTTGGTTCATGCCCGCCGAGCAAAGCATCAACGTCCCATCAATCAATCCATGCATAAATTATTTAATGCTAATATCAATCCATGTTCTTTGTTAGCCTCGTGGCCGCACGACCGAGCACGACGAGCGTTCAAATCGGTCGCTTGGGCGAAGCTACTTGCGATGTCCGGAGTTCAGCCAAAGCTAATTAAAGTGCAAGGAACCCAGCCCAGCGGGCTTTCTTTTCACGGTAGCAACCAAAAAGCGTGCATGAAATCCAGCCACAACCCCAGGCCACGCAAAAGATGCTCACGACGCAAGCCAAACTGGCCTTATATCTCCATGGTTCACACATACAAGTCTCCCTCACGATCCAACACTCTCCGCCCTTGTTCTCTCTCCATGTGACAAGCACCCCCTAAGTACCATAATCCCTGACTCCATCATCGGCTCTGTTTGGATCCATGGGTTAGAGTTAGTTTGGGTTAGTTTGGAGTCAACTAACCCAAAAAGATCCAAACATGAGGGTTAGTTTAGGTTAGATGCATCTAACCCATCCAAAAAAAGTAACCCATCCAAGAGGTGCTTATTTGGGTTAGTTCTTCTCGGGACCACTAATAAACACTTTTTCTCTCGCTCTCCCATGCAGATCCCTCCCCACTTCCTCGAGCTTCTCGTCTTCTCCCTCCTCCCTCTCGCACCGCCCGTGAAGGTGCCTCGCCGTATCCGTGCTCCATCTAACCCTGCCATCCAAACACCTCTTTACTTAGAGTTAGTTCAGGGTTAGAATCTAAATCTAACCTCTAAGTGAGTTAGAGTATCCAAACTGGGCCATAGGCACAAGCACTCCCCTAAGTATGATTATCTCTTACTAGCCATCAGGAACACACGTATTGTCTCCTTCCATCCATACATCTACCTCAATATCTCTCGGGGCATCTTCTATCGCGCACGCACCTTGTCACTCGATCTCCCACCCATGTAGTCCCATCACGATCTTCAGGGGATCTCTCTATGACAAACATACACTCTCTCCTCCCCATGTCTGCATTTTCTCCGTACGTCTCTCTCGACCTCTCTCCCTTGTTTGTCAGACCCCTCTTGGCCACGTGCTAGGGGTCTTCCTCTCTCGGTTCCAAACAACCACACACTATCTCCTCACCTTGCCTTCGTTGTCGAAGATACATGTGTGATATGTTTGCATAAGACCCGCATGCCTTTTCTCCACTTTCATCGTGTGTTGTCCATGTCTCTTTCACACACGCACACACACTTTTTTCACTCTCTCTCTCTCTCTCTCTCTCTCTCTCTCTCTCGTTAGGGACTCTGTCACGTCCATAAGCATATGGATGTTTTGAAAAGTCAAACCTCATAAAAGTTTGACCAGGTATATGTGGAGAAAACATTTACATCTGGACGATCATTAGATTCATCACAACATGTACTTACTTCATACTATCATTTATCTTTGGTATTGCAGATATAAGTAATTTCTTTATAAACTTGGTCAAAGTTTAAAATTTGACTTAAAAAATGTTGTAACTACATTATAGAGCGGAGGAGTAGCTCTTTCTCTCTCTCTCGCTATCTCTCACGGGCCTCCCTCTCACTCGAACTCTCTATACCGACGGATTATCGCTCACTTTGTGTCAGCGATAGCTCCATATATTGTTTAGTTGACCAGTCAACCAATCCACATGCTGCGTTGTCAGCTCGTGTTCTGTATCTTGGTGTCTGGCCCATGTGGCGATGGGTGAAAATAAGTAAAATAGAGGGCAAACTTCTTGTGCCCAAGGGCGACTTCGCAAGACAATTCACCACTACATGGGCGGCATGCATGTAGAAGACCTTTTCGCACACCCAAAGACACAACACACACCAGCACACGTGTACACCGGCGTCGCCGCCGGTTGAGATGGACGGCGAGGCAGCCAACAAGCGGAGGCGGTTCGAGCCAAAACCGCATCCGGCGAGCCTCGACTTCATTAGCAGCCTCCCCGATGACATGCTGCTCGTCATCATCGGCCTCCTCCCCACCAAATCTGCCGTGCGGACCGCCCTGCTCTCCCGGCGGTGGCGTCTCCTCTGGCGCTGCGTCCCCCTCAACCCCACCGTCGACAACTGCCTCTGCGATGGGGATTGCAAACGCATGGCCGCAGTCTCCAAGATCCTTTCATCGCACCCTGGGCCAACCAAACGCCTTGACATCCGCATGTTCAGTACCAACTGCAAGGTCCAACCCAAGTTCGATGAGTGGTTCTTATCCCCCGCCCTAGATCAGCTCGAGGAGCTCAGCTTTGAAGATGGACGATGTTTCTCTCTGCCGCCATCCGCGCTCCGCCTCACGCCAGCGCTGCGCCGCGCCAGCTTCAGCTCCTACTATCTTCCCCAGATTAATGCCGCGCCCGCCCTTCTTCTCCCTCAACTCAAGCAGCTCGACCTCTTCAACGTTGTCATCTCGAAGAAGGCCATGGAGCACCTGCTCCGCAGCTGTACTGTGCTCGAGTACCTTTGTCTTGAACAGATCCACGGGTTCATTAGCCTCCACATCGCCTCGACGAATCTCCAATGGATTTATGTGTCTTTCTGGCCCCGCAACAAGACATCAATTGGGAAGAGATCACTCCAGCTGTTCCACATTATGGTCATCGAGAATGCCCTTTCCTTGAAAGATTGCTTGTATCGGATCTAGAAGGTCCAACAAAAATCAGGGTCATTGACGCGCCGAAATTAACAGCGTTGGTGTACTCGTCTGCCAAATTCTCCGAACTCTTTATTGGATCCGTAATCGTTCAGGTACATCACTCATCTTCTTCTCCGTCTTCTTGAAATTCACATTTTTAAATTTCTTCTTGATGTATTTACGACCGTCTTCCAGAAAATGATTCCCACAAGCTTGACCCAGTCCATGCGCACAGTGAAGATCTTAGCACTAAAATCTATCGGCCCCAATCTGGATCAAGTTGTTGGATTTCTTACATGCTTTCCATGCACGGAGAAGCTACTCATCGAGGTGAAACTTCTTTCCTATTAGTAAACGGTAATCGCAACATAGCTCAATTTTTTCGTAATTTTCCCAAATTACGATGACAAGTGTAGTGTTAAAACTACATCTACGCCTTTGCATCGAAAGAAATGTTTTAGTATTTTTTCTCACGTGATCACCTGCATCATTTTTATGCTTTGTACTACTATAGTAGCCTAGGCTAGTCATAGTGGAAAGTAACTTAGACTACTCGGTAACTCTATGGTTACCCTAAGGGCAAGTACTACCTCCGTCTGGTTTACTCTTCCAATTTTGTAGTATCAAAATTTGACCATAGATTGAACTGACAAAATGTTAATGCATGTCACTAAGAACTATATCATTGGATTAGTATTTGAACATAATTTCAAATGATGTAATTTTTAGTGACATGCATTGGCATTTTCTTAGGTAAATCTATGGTCAAAATTTTATACTAAATACGAGGTAGTATTCCCTCCGTCCCAAAATTCTTGCCTTACATTTGATTAGATACGGATGTATCTAACACTAAAATGTAACTAGATACATCCGTATTTAGACAAATTTAAGACAAGAATTTTGGGACGGAGGGAGTACAAAAGTGGGCTATGTAGGCCAAGACACGTGCTAAATTCACTTGTGATGCATTTGGCATCGATGCCCCTCCATTGCTCACCTGGTGCCCCAATCTGGATCACCTACTTTGCTCCGGTGCCAAATTAACTCACGCAATGAAAAAACACTGCATGGGAGAGAGAGAGAGGACCGAGGCAATAAAAAACACTTGTTTGGGAGAGTGAGAGGCTGGTGTAGTTGGTTTGATTGATTTGTTTATACATGTGGGTCTGTGTGCACAGCGGTGCCAACTCTCTCACATCGCGAGAGCGGTGCCAAAATCTTTTGATTTGACATCGATGCGTATTATGTGGCATACTTTTGTGAAATATGGCATCGGCCACATAGTGGAAGGAAACAAATGCCCAAGCTCTTCACGTGCTCCTAGTTAAATGAGAGGAAACAGAAAGATAGAGAGAGAGAGAGAGTGAAAAAATATCACTAGCCAGCCAACCCTATCGTATGAGCAAATGATATTGGTACCTCTTGATGACACGGCAATCTTATGCAGCCATCTGCTCTAATATGTTCTCTTCTTTTGCAGATAAAAAAAGACCCGAAAGTGAAAAATGTGCTGCACTATAACAATCTCATCGAATGCCTTGATCTCCATCTTACAGAAATTGATTTGATCGACTACCGAGGCAGCACATCTGAGATTAAATTGGCCAGGTTCTTTGTTATGGAGGCAAGTGTGCTCAAGCCCTCTCGTTGCTATGCATCACCATGATCCTTGCGCGTGCGTAGGAAAATTTTGAAATTACTACGTTCCCCAACAGTGGCATCCGAGCCAGGTTTTATGCGTAGATGTTATATGCACGAGTAGAACACAAGTGAGTTGTGGGCGATACAAGTCATACTGCTTACCAGCATGTCATACATTGGTTTGGCGGTATTGTTGGATGAAGCGGCCCGGACTGACATTACGCGTACGCTTACACGAGACTGGTTCTACCGACGTGCTTTGCACACAGGTGGCTGGCGGGTGTCAGTTTCTCCAACTTTAGTTGAACCGAGTGTGGCTACGCCCGGTCCTTGCGAAGGTTAAAACATCACTAACTTGACGAACTATCGTTGTGGTTTTGATGCGTAGGTAAGATCGGTTCTTGCTAAGCCCGTAGCTGCCACGTAAAAATTGCAACAACAAAGTAGAGGACGTCTAACTTGTTTTTGCAGGGCATGTTGTGATGTGATATGGTCAAGACGTGATGCTATATTTTATTGTATGAGATGATCATGTTTTGTAACCGAGTTATCGGCAATCGGCGAGAGCCATATGGTTGTCGCTTTATTGTATGCAATGCAATCGCCCTGTAATGCTTTACTTTATCACTAAGCGGTAGCAATAGTCGTAGAAGCATAAGATTGGCGAGACAACAACGATGCTACGATGGAGATCAAGGTGTTGCGCCGGTGACGATGGTGATCATGACGGTGCTTCGAAGATGGAGATCACAAGCACAAGATGATGATGGCCATATCATATCACTTATATTGATTGCATGTGATGTTTATCCTTTATGCATCTTATCTTGCTTTGATTGACGGTAGCATGTTAAGATGATCTCTCACTAAATTTCAAGATAAAAGTGTTCTCCCTGAGTATGCACCGTTGCCAAAGTTCGTCGTGCCCAGACACCACGTGATGATCGGGTGTGATAAGCTCTCGTCCATCTACAACGGGTGCAAGCCAGTTTTGCACACACGAATACTCGGGTTAAACTTGACGAGCCTAGCATATGCGATATGGCCTCGGAACACCGAGACCGAAAGGTCGGCGTGAATCATATAGTAGATATGATCAACATAGTGATGTTCACAATTGAAAACTACTCCATTTCACGTGATGATCGGTTATGGTTTAGTTGATTTGGATCACGTGATCACTTAGAAGATTAGAGGGATGTCTTTCTAAGTGGGAGTTCTTAAGTAATGTGATTAATTGAACTTAAATTTATCATGAACTTAGTCCTGGTAGTATTTTGCAAATTATGTTGTAGATCAATAGCTCGCGTTGTTGCTTTCATATGTTTATTTTGATATGTTCCTAGAGAAAAATTATGTTGAAAAATGTTAGTAGCAATGATGCGGATTGGATCTGTGATATGAGGTTTATCCTCATTGCTGCACGTAAGAATTATGTCCTTGATGCACCGCTAGGTGATGTACCTATTGCATGAGCGGATCTGAGGCGTTATGAACGTTTGGCTAGCTCAATATGATGACTATTTGATAGTTTAGTGCACCATGCTTAACGGCTTAGAATCGGGACTTCAAAGACGTTTTGAACGTCATGGACCATATGAGATGTTCCAGAATTGAAGTTAATATTTCAAGCAAATACCCGATTTGAGAGATATGAAGTCTCCAACAAGTTCTATAGCTAAAAGATGGAGGAGAATCGCTCAACTAGTGAGCATGTGCTCAGATTGTGCAGGTACTTCAATTGCTTGAATCAAGTGGGAGTTAATCTTCCGATAAGATAGTGATTGACAGAATTCTCTAGTCACCATCACTAAGTTACTAGAACTTCGTGATGAACTATAGTATGCAAGGGATGACGAAAAGATTCCCGAGCTCTTCGTGATGTTGAAATCGACAAAGGTAGAAATCAAGAAAGAGCATCAAGTGTTGATGATTGACAAGACCACTAGTTTCAAGAAAAGGGCAAAGGAAAGAAAGGAAACTTCAAGTAGAATGGCAAACAAGTTGTCACTCCCGTGAAGAAGACCAAAGCTGGACCAAAGCCTGAAACCGAGTGCTTACACTGCAAAGGAAATGGTCACTTTGAAGCGGAAATGCCCTAATATTTGGTGGATAAGAAGGATGGCAAAGTGAACAAGAGTATATTTGATATACAGGTTATTGATGTGTGCCTTACTAGTGTTTATAGTAGCCCCTGAGTATTTGATACTTGTTCGGTTGCTAAGATTAGTAACTCAAAGCAGGAGTTACGAATAAACATAGACTAGTTGAAGGGAAGTGACGATGAGTGTTGGAAGTAGTTCCAAGATTGATATGATCATCATCGCACACTCCCTATACTTTCGGGATTAGTTAAACCTAAATAAATGTTATTTGATGTTTATGTTGAGCATGAATATGATTTGATCATGTTTATTGCAAAACGGTTATTCATTTAAAGTCGAGAATAATTGTTGTTCTTTACATGAATAAAATCTTCAATGGTCATACACCCAATGAAAATAGTTTGTTGGATCTCGATCGTAGTAATACACATATTCATAATATTGATGCCAAAAGATGCAAAGTTAATAATGATTGTGCAACATATTTGTGGCACTGCCGTTTGGGTCATATCGGTGTAAAGCGCATGAAGAAACTCCATAAAAGATGGATTTTCGGAATCACTTGGTTATGAATCATTTGATGCTTGCGAACCGTGCCTTTTGGGCAAGATGACTAAAACTCTGTTCTCCAGAACAATGGAACGAGCTACTGACTTGTTGGAAATAATACATACTGATGTATATAGACCAATGAGTATTAAGGCTCGTGACGGATATCGTTATTTTCTGACCTTCACAGATGATTTGAGCAGATATGGGTATATCTACTTGATGAAACATAAGTCTGAAATAGTTGAAAGGTTCAAAGAATTTCAGAGTGAAGTGGAAAATCATCGTAATAAGAAAATAAATTTTTTGCGATCTGATTGTGGAGATGAATATTTCAATTACGAGTTTGGCCTTCAGTTAAAATAATGTGGAATAGTTTCGCAAACTCATGCCACCTGGAACACCACAGCGTAACGGTGTGTCCGAACGTCATAAACCGTACTTTATTTGATATGGTGCGATCAATGATGTCTCTTACTGATTTACCAATATCGTTTTGGGGTTATGCATTAGAGACAACTGCATTCATGTTTAATAGGGCACCATCTAAATCTGTTTGAGACGACATCGTATGAACTATGGTTTAGCAGTAAACCTAAGCTGTCGTTTCTTAAAGTTTGGGGCTGCGATGCTTATGTGAAGAAACTTCAACCAGATAAGCTCGAACCCAAATCGGAGAAATGTGTCTTCATAGAATACCCAAAAGAGACTATTGGGTACACCTTCTATCACAGATCTGAGGGCAAGATTTTTGTTGCTAAATTCGGATCCTTTCTAGAGAAGGAGTTTCTCTCGAAAGAAGTGAGTTGGAGGAAAGTAGAACTTGATGAGGTAATTGTACCTACTCCCTTATTGGAAAGTAGTTCATCACAGAAATTTGTTCCTGTGATTCCTATACCAATTAGTGAGGAAGCTAATGATGATGATCATGTAACTTCAAATCAAGTTACTACCGAACCTCGTGGTCAACGAGTAAGATCCGCACCGAGTGGTACGGTAATCCTATTACGGAGGTCATGTTACTTGACCATGGCAAACCGACGAACTATGAGGAAGCGATGATGAGCCCAGATTCCGCGAAAAGGCTTAAGGCCATGAAATCTGAGATGGAATCCATGTATGAGAACAAAGAGTGAACTTTGATTGACTTGCCCGATTGATCGGCAAGCCATAGAAAATAAATGGATCTTCAAGAGGAAGACGGAATGACGATAGTAGTGTTACAATCTACAAAGCTAGACTTGTCGAAAAAGGTTTTGACAAAGTTCAAAGTGTTGAATACAATGAGATTTTCTCACTCGTGTCGATGCTTAAAAGTCTGTCCGAATCATGTTAGCAATTGCCACATTTATGAAATTTGGCAAATGGATGTCAAAACTGCATTCCTTAATGGATTTATTAAAGAAGAGTTGTATATGATGCAACCGAAGGTTTTGTCAATCCTAAAGGTGCTAACAAAATGTGCAAGCTCCAGCGATCCATCTATGGACTGGTGCAAGCATCTCGAGTTGGAATATATGCTTGATGAGTTGATCAAAGCATATGGTTTTATCTGAGACTTTTGGAGAAGCCTCAGTATTTACAAGAAAGTGAGTGGGAGCACTACAAGATTTCGATAAGTATATGTGAATGACATATTGTTGATCGGAAATAATGTAGAATTATTCTACAAAGCATAAAGGAGTATTTGAAAGGAGTTTTTCAAAGAAGGACCTCGGTGAAGCTGCTTACATATTGAGCATCAAGATCTATAGAGATAGATCAAGACGCTTGATAAGTTTTTCAATGAGTACATACCTTGACAAGATTTTGAAGTAGTTCAAAATGGAACAGTCAAAGAAAGAGTTTCTTGCACGTGTTACAAGGTATGAAATTGAGTAAGACTCAAAGCCCGACCACGGCGAAAAATAGAAAGAGAATGAAAAGTCATTCCCTATGCCTCGACCATAGGTTCTATAAAGTATGCTATGTCAGAACTGACCTATTGTATACCTTGCTCGAGTTTGGCAAAGGAATACAATTTTGATCTAATAGTAGATCATTTGGACAACGGTCAAGAATATTCTTAGTGAGGACTAAGGAAATATTTCTCGGTTATGGAGGTGATAAAAGAGCCCGTCGTAAAGAGTTACAACAAGGCAAGCTTTTACACCGATCCGATGACTATAAGTCTCAATCTGGATACATATTGAAAGTGGGAGCAATTAGCTATAGTAGCTCCGTGCAGAGCATTGTAGACATATAATATTTGCAAAATACATACGACTCTGAATATGACAGACCCGTTGACTAAGCTTCTCTCACCAGCAAAACATGATCACACCTTAGTACTCTTTGGGTGTTAATCACATAGCGATGTGAAGTAGATTATTGACTCTAGTAAACCCTTTGGGTGTTGGTCACATGACGATGTGAACTATGGGTGTTAATCATATAAAGATATGAATATTGGTGTTAAATCACATGGCGATGTGAACTAGATTATTGACTCTAGTGCAAGTGGGAGACTGAAGGAAATATGCCCTAGAGGCAATAATAAAGTTATTATATATTTCCTTATTTCATGATAAATGTTTATTATTCATGCTAGAATTGTATTAACCGGAAACATGATACATGTGTGAATACATAGACAAACTGAGTGTCACTAGTATGCCTCTACTTGACTAGCTCATTAATCAAAGATGGTTATGTTTCCTAGCCATGGACAAAGAGTTGTCATTTGATTAACGGGATCACATCATTAGGAGAATGATGTGATTGACTTGACCCATTCCGTTAGCTTAGCACTTGATCGTATAGTATGTTGCTATTGCTTTCTTCATGACTTATACATGTTCCTATGACTATGAGATTATGCAACTCCCGTTTACCGGAGGAACACTTTGTGTGCTACCAAACGTCACAACATAACTGGGTGATTATAAAGGAGCTCTACAGGTGTCTCCAAAGGTACATGTTTGGTTGGCGTATTTCGAGATTAGGATTTGTCACTTCGATTGTCGGAGAGGTATCTCTGGACCCTCTCGGTAATGCACATCACTTAAGCCTTGCAAGCATTGCAACTAATGAGTTAGTTGTGAGATGATGTATTACGAGCGAGTAAAGAGACTTGCGTAACGAGATTGAACTAGGTATTGAGATACCGACGATCGAATCTCGGGCAAGTAACATACCGATGACAAAGGGAACAACGTATGTTGTTATGCGGTTTGACCGATAAAGATCTTCGTAGAATATGTAGGAGCCAATATGAGCATCCAGGTTCCGTTATTGGTTATTGACCGGAAACGTGTTTCGGTCATGTCTACATAGTTCTCGAACCCGTAGGGTCCGCACGCTTAAGGTTTCGATGACAGTTTTATTATGAGTTTATGAGTTTTGATGTACCGAAGGAGTTCGGAGTCCCGGATGAGATCGGGGACATGACGAGGAGTCTCGAAATGGTCGAGACGTAAAGATCGATATATTGGACAACTATATTCGGACATCGGAAAGGTTCCGAGTGATTCGGGTATTTTTCGGAGTATCGGAGAGTTACGGGAATATGTATTGGGCCTTATTGGGCCATACGGAAAGAAGGAAAAGGGCCTCAAGGGTGGCCGCACCCCTCCCCTTGGTCTGGTTCGAATTGGACTAGGAAGGCGCCCCTTCCTTCTCCTTTTCCCTTCATCTTTTCCTATTCCATATGGGAGGTGGAATCCTACTAGGACTAGGGAGTCCTAGTAGGACTCCACACTTGGCTCGCCCCCTCCTAGGGCCGGCCTCCTCCTCCCTTGCTCCTTTATATACGGGAGCAGGGGGGCACCCCAAAGAGACACAGGTTGATCTTCGTGATCGTTTCTTAGCCGTGTGCGGTGCCCCCCTCCACCATATTCCACCTCGGTCATATCGTTGCGGTGCTTAGGCGAAGCCCTGCGTCGGTAGAACATCATCATCGTCACCACGTCGTCGTGCTGACGGAACTCATCCCCGACACCCTGCTAGATCGGATTCCGGGGATCGTCATCGAGCTGAACGTGTGCTGAACTCGGAGGTGTCGTACGTTCGGTACTTGGATCGGTCGGATCGTGAAGACGTACGACTACATCAACCTCGTTGTCATAACGCTTCCGCTTACGGTCTACGAGGGTACGTGGACAACACTCTCCCCTCTCTTTGCTATGCATCACCATGATCCTTGCGTGTGCGTAGGAAAATTTTGAAATTACTACGTTCCCCAACATCACCGCCCCCTACTATTCCCACCGCTGGCCAGGCCCTGCGGCGATGGCAGCCTCACACCGCAGCCGAACCAGTGAACCCTCGTACTCCTCTCCGCGCGGGCTTCCACTGCCGCGTCTCTCCCGGCTCCGCGTAGTCCCCTTCCTAGGCCTCGTCGTCGTCCACCACCGTGGTGCTCTCCGCGCGGCATGGTCAACGTGGTCAAGGAACGACTTCCATCGAAAGAATATTGTACGTGGAGAGGCTGACAGCTGGGTCCACGGCCACAACCCAGTTTTTTTGTGATTTGCCAAGTAAGTCGCTTTGTCAGGCCTGTTGGGCTGCAAATCTTCCAAGACGAGGAGAGCTTTCATTCGGCTGGCCGAGAAAATGGCCCATCAGTAATGAGAAATGGGTTGTACATTTTTAAAACACATCAAACCGGCAATTAGTTTCAATTTTTTTTTCATTTCAAGATTTTAAATTACATTAATTTTTATGCGTGGAGAATTTGTTGGATTTTATATTGATATACATTTATTTTAAATTACATTAAATTTCGGGATTAAAAACAGTTAGGACCGCACCGAAATATGCAAAATTTCGTATAATTTTTTAACCGTGGCCACAATATGGGTTGTAATGCTAACAAAAAGAATATGGGCTCCAAAAAAAACCTTAAGAATTAGCAAATGGGCTGTAAATTATTAGAAATAATGGCAGATGGGTTGTATGCTGTTTTCCACAGATTTGAGACTTTCCTAAAAAAAAGGTTGACGCACAAGCAGTGACGGTTGGATGTCCATCCAACGGCCGTCGTGCTTCTTCAATCTCTGTTCTTCCTGCTCCGGCCGCTCAAACAAACAGCCACGGCGGGACTGCCTGCTCCCTCCTCCCCGCGGTCGGCTGTGCTGCCGCGCAGGCCTCACAACCCCACCGTACTCCCATCGCTGGCCTAGCCATCCCTCTAATCACCCACACCTGCTGTTATTCTCCGGCGACGGCATTTAATCAAGAAACCCTCGTGACAACGTACTCCCCTCAGCGTGGAAACAACTGCGAGTCTTCCCTTCCTCCGTGTCGACCCTTCTTAGGCCTCGCCGTGCGTCCACCGCCGTGGTGCTCTCGGCGTGGCGTGGTCAATGTGGCTAACGACCGACTTCCATCGGAAGAGTATTGTGCGTGGAGAGGCGACAGCGGGTCCACGGCATGACAAGGAAGTGCCTCCTTATTACGCGCAAAATAATTATTCCTCCACCGACAGCGGGGACCCTCGGACGGGTCACCGTATTTCGCGAAAAAACGTTTCCCCATTGCTGGGACCCACCAGCTACACCTTTACGCAAGGAAGTGCGTCCGGGCAAAAAACGATTCGCCCCACCGCTGGGACCCACTAGCTACATCTTCGCACGCAAGGAAGTGCGTCCGGGCAAAAAACGATTAGCCCCACCGCTGGGACCCACCAGCTACATCTTCGTGAGGCAAGCAAGTGCACGGCGGTCGGGACCCACCTGGTCGAAGCGCACGTGGCGTTGTCATTCTGGTCGTGAACGGTATGCGTATATATACTAGTGGATGTAGAGGCGCGCGACGCGTCGTAGTAGAGGCGCACACGTAGCATGTACACGCACGCATGCGGCCGAGGTGCAAGAAAGAAAATACGGCCACGTATGTGTACATACGGGCGGGGTCTCGAACGCCTACTCGCGCATACGTACGGCGAGGGCTCGTGTACATGGCTAGGTTGGAACGGAGAAACAACGTCGTCGTCCTGTTCATGGGGAGGCAACGGAATGCGTCGTGTTCATGGGGAGGTAACGGAATGCGTCGTGTTCATCGGGAGGCAACGAAACGCGTGGGAGCCAATCGGCTGGGTCGGAACGGAATGCGTGGTCGTGTTCATCGGTATGGCTTGGACGGAACAGGCAATGGAAACGAGGCCTGGCGTACCGCAGAATGGAGGAAATGGACCTCCTACGTTTGGAACGGGGTCCTGTTGATCGGCAGGGGTGTGGCGTACCGCAAAACGGAGGAAACGGACCTCCTATGGTCGAAACGTGGGTCCTGTTGATCGGGAGGGTGTGGCGTGCGCAAAACGGATTTAAACGGACTTGTGTTTGGCGCTTCGGCCAAACGGGGTCCTGTTCATCGGGAGGGTGTGGCGTACCACAAAACGGACTCCACGGATCTTGCTCATCTCCACCGTCGACCTCCTCCAGCCTCCACGGGCTCCTGTTCATCCAGCGTCCACCGCGCTACCCCACCGACTCTTGCTCAACCACCCCTCCACGGCACCCTCCACCGTCTCACTGCTCATCCAGCCCTCCACACCACGGGTCCTATTCAACCACCCTCCACGGCCACCCTCCATCGCTCATCGCTCATCCAGCCCTCCACACCACGGGTCCTGTTCATCCGAGGCAACGCCACCGCTCCTTGCTTATCCTAACCCCCCCCCCCAACACTCACTTGCTCATCCAATCGATCGGCTTGATTAGCGGCAGCGAACAGCCATCAATCGATCGCTCGGGTTCAATAACGCGTAGTTGCAGTGCAATCGCTTCGGGTTCGATTAGAGCCAACGCCTACGCACACGCAGCAGCGTCGTCACGAGAAAGCAGCATCGCTCGGTCCCCGACCTCCCACCGTAACCGCAACTCCCGAAATTTTCCTCGCCTCGCTTCTACCACGGTTTTTTCCGTCATGGGCGGCCCAAAGAATGTCATGCAGCTCCGTCTCCGCCCGCCCGGGACGAAAAGCCCATTTTCATCATGATTTTTTTTCACGTATAGGAGCCCACCACATCTATGATGATACCGGTTTTGTCACAATTATCGTCATAGAAGTGTCATATGTATGACAGAAAAAGAAAAATTCGGTCGGCCCAAAATGTCACGGATGTGTCTTTTTTTTAGTGGGTCGCGCGGTGGAGTTGGACTAAGAGTATCTTTAGCCGCGCCCCCAACAGGCCCTCCCTAGTAGTTTTTTCCGCGTCGGTGCGCAAAAATCGGCCCAGTCACGTCTCGGGAGCCTGTTTTTCGCCGGTTTGGGCCAAAACTGGCGCCGGCGGATCCAGGCCGAACCCGGCGCAGCTGGGGGACGCCCGGGGGCGCCAGGGCAAAATGGTTTGGCGCGAAAGCGGATGGGCCCGCTGAGTCAGTGACATGCCGCTTCGTTGCCCTCATCGCCTCGGTTCTCGCGGGAATTAATGCGAAGGCTGCCGCGCTGCCGCGCCTGTCAGCCTCCATTCATGCCTCACGGGCGTCCCGGTGCCACCGGTGGCCGAAGGGGAGGCACGGCGAGCCGAGATCACCCGCATCCGCTCGTCCGTGACGGAGGAACAGCGGAACAAGTCGCGCTACGCCGTTGACAACCACGGCCACTGGACCATGTACTTCCAGCGCCACCGCGAGGAGCAGATCGCCTCCACCAACGACGTCATCCCGTGGGGCCGCCTCAACGCCGATGGGCGGCGCGAATGGTGGGGCGTGCCAGGCCGCACCCTCGAGGCCGCCCTCGACCACATCGAGACCAGCAACGTGCTGCGCCTCGAGGACCCGCCGTGGCCGTCCTTCTCTCGCTGTCGTGGTAGCTCCTGGACGCTGCGGCGGATGGAGCCGGGGTCCTCCTCGTCGTCGAGCTCCGGCTCACCCGCCGCGCTCCGCCCCGTCAAACCCGAGCCGGAGGAGACGCCGCTCGGGCGCCGCACCCGTAACGGCGCCCTCGTCATCAACGAGGGTGCCCGGCCCTCCCCGCGCGGTTCCTTCCGCCTGGTCCGGCCGAAGCCGGAGCCGGGGCTGCTCCCGGTGAAGCCGGAGCATGTCGAGATGGCGGTCCCCGATGACGAGTCCGCCCTCAAGTGGGCGAAGGAGGACTACGTCCGGAAGCAGGTATATCGCCAACGCCAGGCGTACACGGCAGGCCCGGCGCCGCGGTCACGAGGAGGGCGGCGTCATCGTCCTCGACAGCGACGAGGAGGACGAGGCCGGGCCGTCCAGCGCGCCACCGCACCTCGGCGACCCTGGCCAAGGCTGCAGCAGGGACGGCGCCGGTCCAAGCCAGCCACGCGACGATGACGACGACGACAATGATGGCGATGGCGACGACTACACCCGCTTCTACAGGCTTCTCGGCATGTAGGCGACGGCGACGGCGGTGGCGGCTATACGTAGTTTAGGCGTAGTTCAGGTGTAGTTTGCATGTGTTCATGTTTTTGTACAAATTTTCACGAAGTTTTGCCGGGTTCGTGCAAAAATCGCCGAGTTTGCATATTTTTTATGCGAAACGTCGCCGAACCCGGGACAACCTATGGGCCGACGACTGGGAGCTAGGTCGCCCTCACGCGCCAATCTAGTGCCGGCTCGTCCTCAGACGGCTCTTTTTTGACGCATGAGGCCGAACGGCTGGAGATGCTTTAACAGCACGCAGGCTGGTTCTTCCCGACGCCGGCAAGCTTCGCCAAAGAAAACCGAGATCCGCACCTGCCGTGGCCTGAGGAGAGATGACATTCGACGGCCCCCGCACGATCCATGGCGCCCTGTACATGTGCCTCGCTCTAGCCGGTCTCTGACGGCGAGGCCGCCGCCGGCCGGAACCTCGGCAACGTCGGCTTTCGCAGCACCTCGGCCTGCGAGTGCCCCTGCTCCTGAAACACCGGCTTGCTACCAACTCGCGTGGACTGCGAGCACACCGAGGACCCTATCCCTATCCCTGATTTTTGCATGTTCTTATTTAATGCATCTAGTACTTCTGTACTTGTAGATTGGCCTCCTGAATGTGGCTTCTGAGCTTATCAATTGTAATTATTCTTTGTTGTGTGTGTAGCTCCAGATAGATTTGAAAATATACATCGTTGGTGAATATTGATTCTCGCAAAGAAGTGATTGTTAGTTGTTGTGAATGCAGATTTCATAAAGAAACAGCTTATTATCTTGTCCATAGTTCATACCGGCAATTTGAGGTGTTCTCACGTGAACCTAATCATACTGGCAATCAGGCCGCAATATCTTTTTGAGCCGTGACCGTGTGTTGTTCAGGGAGAAGACGAGGGATTGGGTCATTGGGGCACAACGCTGAGGGGGTACTTTGAAAATAAGGGAGCTGGAGGCGGGCGCTTCAGTGCAAACTTGCAAATATTAGAACAGACACACAGGATGTAGATCGGACGATTGATAATAACCGGATATAGGGATACAACATCATTGTTGGATTCTCAGGATACGATGCCTCTCTGTATCCTCATGATAATGCGCAACCTTCTTTTAGGTTGATTGAGCTGGACAAATCTTCTGACACTCACCTACGGTATCATAACACGGAACGCCCTTCAAACTGAAGCAGCAGTAGCACCCTACGAAGCCATAGTATTCACCTTTGGTCTGACAATCTCTAATAACACAAAATTTAATTGTAAGTTTGCTCTCATCTAACGACGAGACTGCCATAGTCGCGTTGGCATGGCCATTTTCGTAGGTGCTCTCGGGCTCAGGCCGACCTATTACATAGGTAATATATATGAATATATAAGTCCACAGTATGCAAATATATATTAAAAATGATTGTGATGATATACTTACATTGTCCAACCATAAAAAGGCACCCGATGATCAAAACAGCAATCAGGAACACCACGCTGCTCTCCTTCATATTTTCCACAAACTGCGTACGAGATGATAAGATAGACGCAATATTGGGTAATGGTCACAACCCCTCCCGCCTCAGTATATATAGAGGATACGTGTCTAATTTACTATGAGATTTGCATTAATTGTCACATTCCATATATAGTAGTACAAGCATCATGTGATGCGATTTTGCAGATTGCACTAGTATGGTACACAATCGTATTAATATGAGTAGGTAAATCACGGTCCTTTATTTATAAAATATTACTCCCTCCGTCCCAAAATATAAGAACGTTTTTTACACTAGCATAGTGTAAAAAACGTTCGTATATTTTGGGACAGAGGGAGTAGTACCCCGTTGAAACGCACAGGCATTGTCCTAGTGGACCGTAAAATAAACACGTCCTCTCTCCATTTTTATTTACTCTCCATTCAAGACTTGTCTAATGTCAAAATTTCTAAAGTTTGATCAACTTCTCTTATCTTATACTTACTTAAAAAATTACTTCAAAAGTAACAGTGTTTCTTTTCCTAACGCTTCGTCAACTATTTCTCTCCCCTTCCACCACAACCCTCCATCGATTTTTTTTCCAGTCGGTTTTGTCCCACCATGCCTCCATTTGTCTGCACCTTCCTCGTATGCTAATCAATAATCTTAATTACTTATCTTCTAAATTAAATTTACTTATCGAACATCTCATCAAACTATAAGGTAAATCATGGATAGGTTTTGATATGCATTTATTAACACAATCATATTAATATGGGCGGGTAAATCATGAGCATTTATTTACAGAATATTAATAGATTACCTTCTGAGCCAAATTCACCCTAATTTATTTATCAAGTTTCTCAGCCATGGACATGATTTGATATGCATTTATTTACACAATCACATTAATATGGGCAGGTAAACCACGGGCATTTATTTATAGAATATTTATATCCCGTTGCAATGCATGGATATTATTTTATTATTATTATTATTATAACCGTCCTGGCTCGAAGAGAGACATGGCAACATCACCTGTGGACATCGTGTCCACTCCCGTCGGCCATCCTCCATCAATCACCAGGTTCCTATATTTGGTTGTTTGCATAAATATATTTGTGACATATGTACCATGCTATAAGATTTTTCAGATACATGCACCATGTTAACAAATTGCACACATGTAAAGTGGCCAAACAAAAAACTTAGCTATAGAGATTGGGACACAACGGCAAAGGTTTTATATGCTCACATCAAACAGACTAGCAGTGGAACTGCCATCCCCGTTGACCAGACTAAAAGTTTTATGGCATATCATCAATTCATTTGCAACCCTATCAGAGGATTCTACTACTAAGAGCATCTACAGTCGGATTTGGCAAATCCAACACATCAAACGCTCGCGGACGCGTCCGGGAACGTCCGCGGACAGTGGCCGGTCACGCCTCAAAAAACGCATTCCATATTCGGATACCTCAAATCACAAACTTCAAATCCATATTATTACATGCAACGTAGCGATCATTAACCGGAGCTCCGGCCCGCCTCGACGCCTGCCGTGCGGAACACCGCTCTGCCTCTTGCCCGGCTCCTTGACGCCTCGCGCTCGGCCGCCTGACGCCCCCCGCCCGACCCCGACTCCACGCCGCCTGGCCTCCGCGACGCCTGCCCCACAGATGCCCCGCCCCCCCCCGACGCCTGACCCTCGGCGTGGGCCTCCTCCACCTCCCCACTCCGGTGAGCCCCCTCCCCCTCTTTTTTTTAGTATAGTTTATAGTTTAGATTTAGTTTAGGTTTTTTTAGTTTAGTTTAGGTTTAGTTTAGTTTAAGTTTAGTTTAGTCTAGTTTAGATTTAGTTTGGTTTAGGTTTAGTTTTCTGTTTTTAGGTTTAGGTTTATATTTAGTTTAATTCAAGTTTAGTTAAGAAGAAAGAAGAAAGATGACAAACAAAGAAAATAAGAAGTAGAACAAGAGGAAGAAGAAAAAGAAAAGAAAAGGAGGAAGAAGAAGAAGAAGAAGAAGAAGAAGAAGAAGAAGAGGTGTGTCAGCGCCGACGGAACCGGGTCGAGGTTAGGGGTGCGTCGGTGCCGATGGAACCGGGTCAAGGTTAGGGGCGCGTCGGCGCCAACAGAACCGGGTCAAGGTTAGGGGTGCGTCGGTGCCGACGGAACCGGGTCAAGGTTAGGGGTGCGTCGACGCTGACGGAACCGAGTCGAGGTTAGGGGTGCGTCGGCACCGACGGAACCTGGTCGAGGATCGAGGTTAGGGGTGCGTCAGCACCGACGGAACGGGTCGAGGTTAGGGGTGCGTCGGCGTCGATGGAACACGGTCGAGGTTAGGGGTGCGTCGGGCACATCCGCATCTCAAGATATGTTAACAACCGCACAATGCTCACTGTGGTGTTCGACAGGACCACCGAGGGGGCGAGGGGTCGAGGGTCTAGGGATCGATCGTCGAGGATCTTCCGGTCCGAGTGCTGACTGACTGGTGTCGTAGCTTAAGACGAGGACGTCCCCGAGCGGAAGGTCATGAGACTGGGTGAACTGCTTCCATCCGTGCGCGAAGAACGGATGGAAGCGTTCGCCACGCCGATGACCTTCACTCGAACGCGCCCGCATCTTAAGATACGATAACGATCGCACCATGCTCACAAAGTGAAAGTGTTCGACAGGACCACCGAGGGGCGAGGGTCGAGGTCTAGGGATCGATGGTCGAGGATCTTCCGTCTGAGTCTTGACCGATCGGTGTCGTAGCTTAAGATGAGCACGTCCCGAAGGAGGTCATGGCGTGGGCGAACTGCTTCCATCCGTGCATGAATAACGAAAGGAAGCAGTTCGCCCGCGCTCATGACCTTCAGCTCGGGCACATCTAAATCTTAAGCTATGACAACAGCTGCACCATGCTCACAGTGAAGGTGTTCCACAAGACCGCCGAGGGGTGGAGGGTCGAGGATTGCTGAGGGTTCAAGGGTCGAGGGTCACCGAGGGGTCGAGGGTGGAAGAGGGGTTGAAACTTGAAACACCCAAACTGACTCATGAGTTAATATACATTTTATTATTCATGTCGGTATTCAATTTTTTTATTTTGTACATTTTATTATTACTCTTCTGTCATGACAGGTGTTGAAAGATGGTGGGCGCTCATCCTCAGCGTGGTGGGAGTGGTACTTCTATTCCACCCGTACCTCTCCGGAGAGCGTCGTACGAGGGTATGGCTTCACCGGTGGGTGCTTCTTCGTCGGCGTCATTGCGCACCGGTAGAGGAGGTCAGGGAGGGAGGAAAAGAGGAGGTCGGGGAGGACGTGGCCATGGGAGAGGTAGGCAGGCTCCTACGCCTTCCTCGCCGCCACCCCCAGCTGAGTCACCTGAGCACATGACTGTTAAGGGGGCACGCCTGAGGAGGAGGCTACGCAGACTCCGGTCCACAAGCCTCGGGTCGAAGGGCCTTCGCCCCCCTCCTCTTCGGCCCACGAGACTCCGGTCCACGAGCCTTGGGTCGACGGGCCTTCCTCCCTCCTCTTTGGCTCACGAGACTTCGGTCCAGGACGCTTGGGCCCACGTGACTCCGCCCCAGGCTACGTCCCAGGAGACGTCCGGATGGGGTACCTGGCAGGATCTGCTTGAGGGTTCGAGTGGGCATGCTGATGATAGCAGTGAGGATGAGGTGGTTGAGGGGGCCACCGTCTACCAGCGTGGTAGTACATGGCTCCCGTCCGTGCCGGCGACCCGTGAGCAGAGGTGGTTGATTTGGCTTGATGGGACGAGGTAAGTGCATTTACTCTTTTTGTACCTTTTGCTGTCATGTTTTTTGAAAATATCTAATGTGTTGGCCTTGTAATACTGCAGGGGTTGGGACCACCATCAGGATGTCCGCAGGCCCAACCAAGTCATTGGCGTGATTTGCCGGCAAAACTTCTCGGGGTGGGTCACGTTGCCCGGTGAGGGTCAACTTCCAGAGCTAAGATTGACCTGGGAGCACTAGTTGGCTGCCCCAGCCCCGCCGGAGGAGATCATCGACGGTGTCTTGTGCCACACGAGGGCCGACATGGTGATCAGAACGTTTTAATAAGCTGATTCCTGTAGTGACTTTGAGCAACAACCTCATCAACAATATACCTCACCCCCTTTTAATAGTATTCGCTTTCCTAAGGGACTCAATGTGATCTTGGATCACGAAACCCATAATGTAGAGTCTTGGGCTAGCCAAATTTGTTCTACACATTTTGAGGGGTTGATACGTCTCCAATGTATCTATAATTTATGAAGTATTAATGGCATGTTTACAACAATTCTATATGGTTTTGGTATGATTTGAATGGAACTTAACCGGATTGACGTTGTTTTCAGTAGAACTAGCGTGGTGTTGTTTTTTTGTGCAAAAATAAACGGTCTCCAAATATAGTGAAACTTTTTGACGGTTTTTTGGAACAAAAGAGGCACTAGAAGCTTCATGGGAGGACCAGGAGGTGACCACTAGGCACCAGGGCGTGCCATCCCCCTCTGGCGCACCCTGGTGGGTAGTGGGCCCTCGAAGCCCATCTTAGCATGAGACCAACCCCGAAAAATCCTATAAATACAGAAACCCCCATAAATAACCCCTATATCAGAAGTTATGCCGCCGCAAGCCTCTGTAGCCACGAAAAACCAATCTAGACCATGTTTCGGCACCCTGCCGGAGGGGGAAATCATTACTAGAGGCCATCTTCATCATCCCGACGACCACCATGATGAGGAGGGAGTAGTCCACCCTCGGGGCTGAGGGTTTATACTAGTAGCTATGTGTTTGATCTCTCTCTCTCTCGTGTTCTTAATTTTGCATGATCTTGATGTATCGCGAGTTTGTTAATATAGTTGGATCATATGGTGTTTTCCCCTCTCTATCTTATTGCGATGAATTGAGTTTTACCTTTTAGATTTCATTATTATCAGACTGAATACTTTTATGGATTTGGGAACACTTGATGTATGTTTGGCACTCAACTCGCAGATTCCCGCGGTGACATTGGGGTAATCTATGCATAGGGGTTGATGCACGTTTTCGTCTCTATTTCTCCAGTAGAAATCTTGGGGCACTCTTTGAAGTTCTTTGTATTGGATTGAGTATTATGAATCTGAATGTTGTTTGATGCATATCGTATAATCAACTCACGGGTGCTCGTGGTGACAATGGAGTATCTAGGTGACATTAGAGTTGGTTGATTTCTATCATATGGTGTTACTTTAGTACGAACTCTTGGGCTGTTTGTGACACTTATAGGAATAGCTCGATAGATCGATCGGAAAGTATAACTTTGAGGTGGTTTCGTACCCTACAAACAATTTTGTCTTATTTTCTCCGCTAGATAAGAACTTTGGAGTGATTCTTTATTGCATGTTGAGGGATTGCCATATGATCTAACTACATTAGCATTGTTGAGAGATTGCACTAGCGAAAGTATGAACCTTAGGCCTTGTTTTCAAGCATTGCAATACCGTTTGTGCTCACTTTTGTTACTTGCTACATTGCTGTTTTTTATAGTTCCTATTAAAAAAATCAATATCTACTATCCATACTACACTTGTATCATCATCTCGTCGCTGAACTAGTGCACCTATACAATTTACCATTGTATTGGGTGTGTTGGGGACACAAGAGACTCTTTGTTATTTGGTTGCTGGGTTGTTTGAGAGAGACCATCTTCATCCTATGCCTCCCACGGATTGATAAACCTTAGGTCATCCAGATGAGGGAAATTTGCAATTGTCCTACAAAACTTTGCGCTTGGAGGCACAATACGAGTCTATAAGAGCAAGTTGTATAGTAGACACCAAGCCCTTTTATGGTGCCGTTGCCGGGGAGGTGAGTGCTTGAAGGTATATCTTTTAGATCTTGCAATTGAATCTTTTAGTTTCTTGTTTTATCACTAGTTTGGTTTATAAAAATAAAACTACAAAAAAATGGAATTGAGGTTGCCTCATATTATTCGTCTTTATCATATCTTTCTTGAAAATGATGGAGTGGAAAATTGTGCTCAACTGATAGAAGAAGAATTCAATAAAATGTTTGGAATGAAATCTTTGAATGATGAGCATGATTACAATGTTGTTGGTATGAATTCTTTGAATATCCATGATGCTAAGGATATGCAAAGCCATAAGCTTGGGGATGCTATATTTGATGAACATGATATTTTTAGTCCCTCAAGTATTGATGAGAAAATTTATTATGATTAGAGCTGATTGCTTGTATCTGCGTTGGTATTTCCCTGAAGAGGAGAGGAGGATGCATCACATCAACGGTAAGTATTTCTCTCAGTTATGAAACCAAGGTTATCAATCCAGTAGGAGAATCAAGCAACACTATGTAAACAACACCTGCACACAAATAACAAATACTTGGAACCCAACATGTAAGAGGGGTTGTCAATCCCTCCTCGGTATTGAGATAGAACAAATTGTGTGAGATTTGATAAATAGATCTGAAAAAACAAAAAATAAAATAAATAAATAAAAAGTGCAGCAAGGTATTTTTGTTTTTTTGGATAAATATATCTGAAAATAATATGGTAGGAAATAGACCTGGGGGCGTAGATTTGTCAGGACCCCAATCCTAAGTCACACCGATCTAGCATGTAACACATCATATCACTTTGCGGCCTCACGCACGGTATTCTCATGGGTGCCACCTTAGCTAGCCCGGGACCGTTTGTGCCTTTTGGCTCACGTATATGATAGTGTCGCTAGCATCCATATGATAGAGAACCCAGGCCGACATGACTAGTCGTGAACCCAAAGTGGCACTAACTTACAGGGACAGGCATACATGACCCGACAACGAACGTGTCGGTCATCAACGAGTGAATCTGGGCGTGTAGTACCGGGCTATCGGACTCGGAGAATCAGGCTGTAGCAGCTAACAGATCCATGAGACACCACGTGACATTTCCCGACGGGATGGATACGAGTGAACGAAGAAGGACACATGTCGGCCAGCCTAAGTGTTCCAGAGCAGTAGCAAGGTACCATGGCTCAGTGGAAGCACTAGGAGACATTTTTCGGTAAGAGAGGCTACCAAGGATAAACAACTAGGTTTTCGGATCCCACACATACCAAGCATTTCAAATCATACACACAATATGCTCGATATGTGCAAATACAACATGGCATCACAACAAAACTCTACAACTCAACGTATTTTTTCATTAGGCTCCGAAGAGCCAGATATTACAAACATGGGTCTGATGACCCAGCATTCAAGTCATACAAGCAACAAGCACATGCGGAAGCTTAACTTGTCTGAGTATAGACAACTACAAATGAAAAAGGCTGAGAAGCCTGACTATCTACAAGACCCTGCTGAGGGCACAAGATCGTAGCTGAGGTAACAAGCTAAACGTCGAAGACGCGGAACTACTAGCGAGACTGAAGTCTCTCTGCAAAAACATAAATTAAGCAAACGTGAGTACAAATATAACCAGCAAGACTTACATCAGGGCTAACTACATATGCATCGGTATCAACAAAGGGGTGGTTGTGACGCCCCCGATTTAATCGTACACTAATCATGCACGCAAATGTGTACGATCAAGATCGAGGACTCACGGAAGATATCACAACACAACTCTACAAATAAAATAAGTCATACAAGCATCATAATACAAGCCGGGGCCTCGAGGGCTCGAATACAAGTGCTCGATCATAGACGAGTCAGCGGAAGCAACAATATCTGAGTACGTACATAAGTTAAACAAGTTGCCATAAGATGGCTAGCACAAACCGGATACTGATCGAAGAGGAGCAGGCCTCCGCCTGGGATCCTCCTAGATTACTCCCGGTCGTCGCCGCCGGGCTGCACGTAGTAGTAGGCACCTCCGCAGTAGTAGTCGCCATAGGCGGTGGCGTCGCTCCTGGACTCCATCGTCGATTGCAGCAATCGGGTAGAGGTAGGGGAAAAGGGGAACAAGACAACCGTGAGTACTCATCCAAAGTACTCGCAAGCAAGGAGCTACACTACATATGCATGGATATATGTAAAGGCCATATCGATGGACCGAACTGCAGAATGCCGAGTAAGAGGGGATAGTTAGTCTTAACGAAGACTACGCTTCGACACCGGTCCGGCAATGCATGTAAGAGGACAACGGAAGTCCTCCAAGTAACATCATATAGCAATAATCCTACCCGCAATCCCCGCCATAACCCCGAGCGAGAGCGACCACCGGTTGTATCGGCACTTGGAAGGGTGTGTTTTATCAAGTATCCGGTTCTAGTTGTCATAAGCTCAAGGTACAACTCCAAGTCGTCCTGTTATCAAGATCACGGCTATTCAATAGATTAACTTCCTGCAGGGTGCACCATCTTACCCAAAGACGCTTGATCCCATTTGGCCGGACACACTTTCTGGGTCATGCCCGCCGCTGAAGATCAACACGCCGCAGCCCCACCTAGGCACAACAGAGAGGCCAACACGCGGTCTAAACCTAAGCGCCGCAGGGTGCAGGCCCATCGCCTCGAAAGCACACCTGCACGCTGCGTTCGCTGTGCCGAAGCAGACCAGCCCATCGAGCGCTCCAGTCCAATCCGGCGCAAGCCCGCCCGTCGTGACGTCTGATTTGCCGATACCACGACGGGATACCCATAACTACTCCCGCGTAGATGGTTAGTGCGTATAAGCTCAGAGCCAACCCAGATCAAATACCAAGACCTCGTTAAGCGTGTTAGGTAACCGCGAACGCCGAACAGGCCAGGCCCACCTCTCTCCTAGGCGGTCTCAACCTGCCCCGCCGCTCGCCACAAAGTAACGATCGGGGCCGTCGGGAACCTAGGCCCACCTCTACTGGATGGAACCACCGTCCTTTCAGCCCCCATCTCCTAACAGTACCACGAGTAATGTAATAGTGTAAAGTATATGGATATACCGTGATCACCTCCCGAGTGATCACGGCCCGATAGTATAGCACGCAGACGGACAAGGATGTAGGGCCACAGATGAAAGTACTAGCAACCTATACTAAGCATATAGGATTGCGTAAGGTAACAATGAAGTAACAAGGACAAAGTTATGCAGCAAGATAGGAGTATCTCGAAAACAAGAACATGCTACACTACTCTAATACAAGCAATATAGAGAAGAGTAGGCGATATCCGTGATCAAGGGGGGGGGCTTGCCTGGTTGCTCTGGCAAGAGAGAGGGGTCGTCGGTGACGAGTCGATCACAGGACATCGAGATCGGTCTTGGGGTCTACCGGAGAGAAGAGGGGGAAGAAACAGTAAATATAAAAGCAAACATAGCATCACAAAGCGTAACATGGCAATATGTTGCGCCGGGTGTGACCTAACGCATGGCTACACGATATAGGTGAAGGGGGAATTCAACCGGGAATGTATTCCCGGTTCCGGACGTCTGTCAAACAGATGAACCGGAGGGGTAAAGTTCAACGTTTGCTATGCTAGGGACGTGTGGCGGACGAACGAACCACGTGTTCAGATTTGTCTCGTTGTTCTGAGCAACTTTCATGTAGAAAACTTTTTCATCTGAGCTACGGTTAATTTTCTATGAATTTTTAAAGATTAAAGTTTTTTCTGAAATTTCTGGATTTATTACTAAAACGAATTTAAAAGGAAAAAGGCTATGGGTATCCAAAAGTGTACCCAGCCGTAAGTGAAGAAGTCGACATGTGGGGCTAGGGCCCAGCTGACTTAGTCAACAGCCCAACGACTTTGACTAGTCAATGTGAATAGTGAAGGGCCCTACTTGTCATGGACTTAGCTATTCTAAATCTAGTTTAGCACTTTAATATAAACAGTTGGTCCCACCTGCCATCTACTATTAGACTAATTAACTACTACTACACTAACTAAACTAACTAGAACGGCCGCCACACACACACAACACGCACTCACGCACACACACAAAACACTCACACGCAGAACACACACACACAGAGAAAGCACAATGACCGCCATGGCTATGGCTGGCGGTACTAGCAGCCGGTGTAGTAGCAGGAGCTCTAGCAGCAGTAGCAAAGACGCAACAACAAAGCAGCGAAGCTAGCACGAGCAATGAGCAGAGCAACGGCGACGGCGGCAACAGAGCAACATCGATAGAAGCAAAGAGGGCAGCGTGAGCAGCGGACGGTCGCGGGCTCATGGCAGGGGCGCTGGGAGCAGCGACGGGCGTGGCCGGGAGCAGCACCTGGCGGGCAGGCGCGACCGATCGCGCCCGAGGCGAGGCACGACGCGTGGGCAAGCGCGAAGTTTCGCCATGGTGTTCGAAGCGCAGGTGGGCAATACGACGACAGTGTCGAGGCCGGAGGAGGGGAATCGACGAGATGCTCACCGCGAGCTCGATGACGAGGTCGGGGAGACCGGGGCTGGTCGGAGACGAGCGGATCGAGCGGCGAGGTGATGACGGCCGTGGCAGCGAAGACCCACGATGGCGAGCTCGGCGGCGGCCTGGAGACGAGCCGAGGGGCGTAGAGGAAGGAGACGACGACGGCGGACCGCCTGGACGCCGTGGCGTAGCTCGGGGTGGCCGGTGGCCGCGGGATCGATGCGGGCACGGCGACGACCGCCGGGATTCGCGTTGGGGAGAAGACAGTGGCGCGAGGGAGAGAAGGGGAATTGAGCTAGGGTTCGGGAGGAGGGAGAGAGCGATCTTGTAGGGCGCCAGGGGGCGTGGATGGCCGCCCCGTGGCCATCGGCGCCGTGTACGGTCGCCCTGCGTCCACAAGCACCCGATGAACAGAGGAAGGGGACAACCTAGCGGTGGGCTGGGCTTCAGTGTGGGGTGTTGGGCCAAAGTGCACCTTGACTTTAGTTTTTTTTAACTCTTTGCTATTTTGTATTTTCTGCTACTATTTTGCATCAAGCTGGGGCACCAAATGATTTTTGCTTTGAACGGAACTTTGCACATAAATCTAACACAAAAGCTAAGAGTGGCACAAAAAGTTTGGGTCAATTGAAACTCATAAATATTTGTTTATTATGAAAAGGCCAATTTAAATGAGTTTGGACCACTCATTAATTTCCTAGGAATTTATTTTGAGCCAAACCAAGTTGTTTTCAACATGACATTGATCGGGAAATTTGTATAGAACTTATTCGAGCATTTTAGTTTTATAGCTTGAGGAGAAATAATTTTGACTTGTCTTTTGAATTTGAATTTGAGGTCGGTTAGGGATAAGGTGATGATTAGCAAAATTTAATAATGATGATGTGGCACCATTAATAGAGTTTATCGTAGCATGACACTGGGGTGTTACAAATCTCCAAGACTACAAGAAATCTCGTCCGAGATTTAAGGGGTGGAGTAAGGGGAAAGACTCGAAGGATTTGAGCTCAACACAAGATAGTTACCGGGACTATCTCGGTGAACGCAGAAAGAGGCATCTCTCGAGTTGAAATTCAAGGAAGTCATCGAGAGCAAGGTAAGAAGGTGCAATAAGAAGCTTCAAACGGGTAGGCAATCATTCGTTGCCTAAAACAGAGTGTGAAAGGGTTTCAGAGTGATGGTAATATGTATTTTGTCTGATACCAGAATTGGTGATCTCACGGAAGGTGGCTTGTGAATTACATACGAAACCAAGCATGAGGAATTTTTTTTGAAACAGGGGTATACAGGAGAGTCAGGTTTCGATCATGTGGAACTGTGGGTTATGGGCCCACCATGTGGGTTAAAAGTAGAAAGGGGGCTGACATCTTGTACGATCACGATAGCAAGGCATGTCAGAGAGTAGCAAGTCAGTTATGTCGGCAACCATGTTGGTACCAAGGGCGAGGGACGAAGAGAACCTTTTTCCTGCTCGTTGAACGAGGCGGACCATTAGGCAAAGTTCTCGTCCATCGGTGGTTACCGAAATGTCATCAACAAAAGTAACAAAGGTCTCATTGTCGAGTTCGAGGTGTTTACATAAGAAGTAAATTATTACCGCTTAGGTTATATAGACTACAAGAAAGGTCAAACAGACTAATGGAAAGGAAAATGTGTTTAAACACATATTTCAGGGTATATCCTTCCCAAGGACGAGCAGAGCAAGATATCCATGACAGGATATAAAGTAGAAAACCAGTTAGGTAAGGCGGAGGAACCTCATGGTATTACCCATACAACGGTGTTAGGATAAATGATAAATAAAATTTAGCATCGTGCTTCAAATGTTCTGTTGAAAATCGGAGTACCATTGACATGCTTCGAGATAGCATTGACGTGGTCTTCGTGTGAAGATCGACTTTGGAAACACGAAGGATCCATCAGAATAACTTGTAGAATAAGTCTTACAATTTCCTCATGGAAGAACGGATAACCTTGCTGAAAAGGAATCTATAATGATAGGTCCTCCACCGGAAGTGCTAGGCATGACATCCTCGCTACCGGGTCATCAAAGGATCAACATCATAAATCTTGGAAAGTTGTCCCAACCATCATATCTGACCGAGATTCAGATCGATTGGTGTCAGGATACCTCAGACTTAGGATATCTGAGAAGAAAAGGTGCAACGCAAATTGACGAGATGACATTGTAAGATTCTCGGGGAAATGAACTATGAAGTGATTTCCGTTAACAAGAGTCCATCATTAACCCAAGGAGAGGACAAGGAGGTGTCTGGTGAACTCAACGGCAGTTCACCGAGATTCCCAAAAGATGGACTTCCACAATTAAGTGAACAAGGAGATAACATTTGTCAGATCAAATGATACAAGGAAGTATGCTCGAGGAAAACATACACAAGTAAACATTGGTTGAACGGTGCGCCCGATGGGTTGGGTTGCACGACCAATGTCAGAATGGTGATTCAGAGAAGTATTTCTATGTCAAGAATTCTCAAGAGGTGGAACAAATCTCAGAACATTCTTGACATAAAGGATGGTAATACTCCAAGGTAAAGAAGAACGATTGCTGGGTAGCAAGGAGCTCAAGGTATAATACGAAACACGAACAAGTTTGTGTTGGTGGGAAGGCAATAAGGTGGTCGATGATAATACAATTCATCGAGGGCAAGGATGGTATTCCTCATCATGAATTCAATTGATATCCTGGATGAGCTCAGAATGTTGACAATCACGACAATGATATAGCCAAACAGGCTAGGCACGGCGTGATCGGGTACAAACTCGTACTTATAGAAGCTTACTGTAGAGTTGTTGAACCGTAGAGCGGACTCGGTTCAGTTATCGGTGTCCTTGAGTGTATAATAACTCAGAGCCCGTGAAAAATTGGAATCGGTGAGAATGTAGCAATTGATTAAGAACTCATAAGAAGTTATGCAGTTCCAAGATAATCTCGAGATACCAGGGGGTAATACTCGATGACATATCAAAGTAGAGGTTGGACGGGGTATTGCTCTCTGTAAGACAAGTGCTAAAACTTGCACGAGAAATGGTATTTAAAAGAGAACATGGTCGGAACCACGATTGTAAAAGGCCAGTTCCCTGATATAAGATGAACTTATACCAAAGGAATAATTAATTTAAGAAAAGCTTTAATGATAAGATCTACATCGTGTCCTTGGGCATGAACACAAAGTTCAAGGTCGACTCCCACTTCTTCAATGTATAACCTTCCATCCACTTCTCGCTTTGATAAGGGCGTTAGTGTTGAAATTTTTTCTGGTGAAGCACCAGAAGAGTATGACTCGTGAAAACTTTCGGGTTCACACGGTTTAGAGAAGGCATATGTTCAACCCATAGGGGCATATTAGAATCATATACCAGAATCTTTAGTAGTAATTAACTCAAGCTCGGAGGTAGAGCATGGTTGACAAAGCAGAGGATACAATTTACCAAAGGCATTATGTATCAGGGAAGGTCTCACAAAGTTATTGAATATGAAGGATGCTGACGGATAAAATCCAACAATGGACCTGATGGCCCACTAGGGGTCTGACGTGAGCATCAGTACTTAGCTAGAGGAAGAAGAATGCAAGGAGATCAGATTATAGAAACAACTGACTAACTCAATTGTCAAATGCAAAGGAATTATGATTTCCAAATCAAGGGATCAGAAGCAATGCTCTGATTTAGGGGTGGATAAGTTGAATAGCCTTAGGGTACAATCAACGACAATTGGATTGGTCGAGAACCAATTCCAGTTAAAAGAATGGCAGCTCAGCCGGAAAGGTAACTTATAAGGATCAATGATGATTGCGTGTATTCGCAAAAATATTGAGTCAATAGACCCAAAATGATAATGACAAGGAATGTCAATATGACTAAGAGACTTATGGGATTAACCATAATGCAAGCAAGCAAGAATTTCAAGAGCCAAAGGCTCCAGAGGATGTTCGGAAGATCGAAGAGTATTTTGAAGACTTTTGTGAAACACATGAACAAATGGGGTTGAGCGGATACTCGACAAGTGCGAGGGTTTATTTGAAGGGGTATTCATGTGGCAAAGAACTGCTAGGCAGTAGGCACAAAGTATTCTCGGAACAATAGAGAAAACTTCGGGGTATCTTGTAATAACAAGATCAATGGGGGATGATCGTATGAATGGAAAGTGTAAGTAGTTATCCATACGGGTTTATCGGTGGTCAGGAATAGCAAAAGTGATGAGCACCAAGTCTCGAGAGAACATCAGAGAGTATCTTAGGAATCTTCTGATTAGCAGACGATCATCTGAAGTGAGGGGTTCTCCGGAGAAAGTACTTATAGAACCTAAAGTTAGTTTTGTTTTAGCAAATTCATTTAACCCGAATAGAAGAGAGTTCAGAATCCCGAGTAAAGATCGAGGAGTAAAAGATCCTAATACCACCCAATGGCGACGTGCCCATAAGACACACAGCCATGTTAGTAAAAGTTTTGCAATGTCTAGACTCGACTTGACCAAGGAGTTGGAAGGGGATTCCTACAGCAATGGCTCGATACCAACTTGTGACGCCCCGATTTAATCGTACACTAATCATGCACGCAAATGTATACGATCAAGATCGAGGACTCACGGAAGATATCACAACACAACTCTACAAATAAAATAAGTCATACAAGCATCATAATACAAGCCGGGGGCCTCGAGGGCTCGAATACAAGTGCTCGATCATAGACGAAGTCAGTGGAAGCAACAATATCTGAGTACGAGACATAAGTTAAACAAGTTGCCATAAGATGGCTAGCACAAACCGGATACAGATCGAAGAGGAGCAGGCCTCCTGCGGGATCCTCCTAGATTACTCCCCGTCGCCGCCGGTGGGCTGCACGTAGTAGTAGGCACCTCCAGAGTAGTAGTCGTCATAGGCGGTGGCGTCTGGCTCCTGGACTCCATCGTCTGATTGCAGCAATCGGGTAGAGGTAGGGGGAAAAGGGGGAACAAGACAACCGTGAGTACTCATCCAAAGTACTCGCAAGCAAGGAGCTACACTACATATGCATGGATATATGTGTAAAGGCCATATCAGTGGACTGAACTGCAGAATGCCAGAGTAAGAGGGGGATAGCTAGTCTTAACGAAGACTACGCTTCGACACCGGTCCGCAATGCATGTAAGAGGACAACGGAAGTCCTCCAAGTAACATCATATAGCAATAATCCTACCCGGCAATCCCCGCTCATAACCCCGAGCGAGAGCGACCACGGTTGTATCGGCACTTGGAAGGTGTGTTTTATCAAGTATCCGGTTCTAGTTGTCATAAGCTCAAGGTACAACTCCAAGTCGCCCCATTATCAAGATCACGGCTATTGAATAGATTAACTTCCCTGCAGGGTGCACCATCTTACCCAAAGACGCTTGATCCCATTTGGCCGGACACACTTTCCTCGGTCATGCCCGCCGCGGAAGATCAACACGCCGCAGCCCCACCTAGGCACAACAGAGGCCAACACGCGGTCTAAACCTAAGCGCGCAGGGTCGGGCCCATCGCCTCGAAAGCACACCTGCGTTCGTCTGTGACGCTGCCGAAGCGCACCTAGCCCATCGGCGCTCCAGTCCAATCCGTAGCGCGCCGCTCGTCGCGACGTCTGAAGCATTTCGGTGATACCACGACGCCGGATACCCATAACTACTCCCGCGTAGATGGTTAGTGCGTATAAGCTCAGAGCCAACCCGGATCAAATACCAAGACCTCGTTAAGCGTGTTAGGTAACATGAACGCCGAACAGGCCAGGCCCACTCTCTCCTAGGCGGTCTCAACCTGCCCCGCCTCCGCCACAAAGTAACGATCGGGGCCGTGGGAACCTAGGCCCACCTCTACGGGATGGAACCACACTGTCCTTTCAAATTTCCATCTCCTAACAGTACCACGTAATGTAATAGTGTAAAGTATATGGTATATACCGTGATCACCTCCCGAGTGATCACGGCCCGATAGTATAGCACGGCGGACGGACAAGGATGTAGGGCCACGAGATGAAAGTACTAGCAACCTATACTAAGCATATAGGATTGCGTAAGGTAACAAATGTAAGTAACAAGGACAGGTTATGCAGCGGATAGGAGTATCCGAAAACAGAACATGCTACACTACTCTAATACAAGCAATATAGAGAAGAGTAGGCGATATCCGGTGATCAAGGGGGGGCTTGCCCGTTGCTCGGGCAAGAGAGAGGGTCGCCGGTGACGTAGTCGATCACAGGACATCAAGATCGGTCTTGGGGTCTACCGGAGAGAAGAGGGGGAAGAAACAGTAAATATAAAAGCAAACATAGCATCACAAAGCATAACATGGCAATATGTTGCGCCGGGTGTGACCTAACGCATGGCTACACGATATAGGTGAAGGGGGAATTCAACCGGGAATGTATTCCCGGTTCCGGACGTCTGTCAAACAGATGAACCGGAGGGGTAAAGTTCAACGTTTGCTATGCTAGGGACGTGTGGCGGACGAACGAACCACGTGTTCAGATTTGTCTCGTTGTTCTGAGCAACTTTCATGTAGAAAACTTTTTCATCTGAGCTACGGTTAATTTTCTATGAATTTTTAAAGATTAAAGTTTTTTCTGAAATTTCTGGATTTATTACTAAAACGAATTTAAAAGGAAAAAGGCTATGGGTATCCAAAAGTGTACCCAGCCGTAAGTACTGAGAAGTCGACATGTGGGGCTAGGGCCCGCTTGACTTAGTCAACAGCCCAATCGACTTTGACTAGTCAATGTGAATAGTGAAGGGCCCTACTTGTCATGGACTTAGCTATTCTAAATCTAGTTTAGCACTTTAATATAAACAGTTGGTCCCACCTGCCATCTACTATTAGACTAATTAACTACTACTACACTAACTAAACTAACTAGAACGGCCGCCACACACACACAACACGCACTCACGCACACACACAAAACACTCACACGCAGAACACACACACACGCAGAGCACAGCTCGACCGGCCATGGCCATGGCCAGCGGTACTAGCAGCCGGTCAGTAGTAGCAGGAGCTCTAGCAGCGTAGCAAGACGCAACAACAACAGCGGAAGCTAGCACGAGCGAGCAGAGCAACGGCGACGGCGGCAACAGAGCAACATCGATAGAAGCGGCGAGGGCAGCGTGAGCAGCGGACGGCTGCGGGCTCGCATGGCAGGGGAGCGCGGGGCAGCGACGGGCGTGGCGGGGAGCAGCACCAGGCGGGCAAGCGCGACCAATCGCGCCCGAGGCGAGGCACGACGCGGGGCAAGCGCGAAGCCCATGGTGTTCGTAGCGCGCAGGTGGGCAATCTGACGACAGATCGAGGCCGGGGAGGGGAAATCGGACGAGATGCTCACCGCGAGCTCGATGACGAGGTCGGGAGACCGGGCTGGTCGGAGACGAGCGGATCGAGCGGCGAGGTGATGACGGCCGTGGCAGCGAAGACCCACGATGGCGAGCTCGGCGGCGGCCTGGAGACGAGCCGAGGGGCGTAGAGGAAGGAGACGACGACGGCGGACCGCCTGGACGCCGTGGCGTAGCTCGGGGTGGCCGGTGGCCGCGGGATCGATGCTGGCACGGCGACGACCGCCGGGATTCGCGTTGGGGAGAAGACAGTGGCGCGAGGGAGAGAAGGGGAATTGAGCTAGGGTTCGGGAGGAGGGAGAGAGCGATCTTGTAGGGCGCCAGGGGGCGTGGATGGCGGCCCCGTGGCCATCGGCGCTGTGTCACGGTCGCCTGCGTCCCACAAGCACCGATGAACAGAGGAAGGGACAACCTAGCGGTGGGCTGGGCTTCAGTGTGGGGTGTTGGGCCAAAGTGCACCTTGACTTTAGTTTTTTAACTCTTTGCTATTTTGTATTTTCTCGCTCTGTTTTGCATCAAGTCAGGGCACCAAATGATTTTTGCTTTGAACGGAACTTTGCACATAAATCTAACACAAAAGCTAAGAGTGGCACAAAAAGTTTGGGTCAATTGGAAACTCATAAATATTTGTTTATTATGAAAAGGCCAATTTAAATGAGTTTGGACCACTCATTAATTTCCTAGGAATTTATTTTTGAGCCAAACCAAGTTGTTTTCAACATGACATTGATCAGGGAAATTTGTATAGAACTTATTCGAGCATTTTAGTTTTATAGCTTGAGGAGAAATAATTTTGACTTGTCTTTTGAATTTGAATTTGAGGTCGGTTTGGGATAAGGTGATGATTAGCAAAATTTAATAATGATGATGTGGCACCATTAATAGAGTTTACTGTAGCATGACACTGGGGGTGTTACAGTGGTGTAGTTTAACTACAGCAAGCCAGCCTTTGACTCGGTGGCTATCTTGAACTACGACTGCAAGTAACTCTTTTGAGGTGGCGCACACGAGTCCACATATTCACCATATCAATACACCACTATGGATCCGCTCCCGTATCCCTACGAGAACGCCATCCATAGCACTCACGCTTATCTTGCGCATTTTAGAGTATCGACTTTCACTTGTCTATGAACTGTACAGGCAACCCAGAAGTCCTTTACCGCGGATGCGGCTATTCGAATAGATCATTTATAACCCTGCAGGGGTGTACTTCTTCACACACGCTCTCGCCACTTACCGCCATGTACACGTCATGCATCTCGGCAACCTTCAAGCGGAAGCCTGGCGAGGGTGTCGGCCACGACTTGACTAACCACACAAGTCCCTAGTCTAGGTTTATCGCCTATCCAGGTTCCATCCGCAGGGAGTCCGGCCGGCCACATACGGCCCCGAACGATGTGTGCAGGGTTCCTGAGACACCAAATGGGCGCCCGATACACCGTGCCACGTGCCTACAGCATCACAGCCCACCCCTCGGGTCAGCGCTGTGCACGGCCTCCAGCATACTACAAACACCAGAAACTACTTGTAACTCCTGGACAGAGGACAGAGGCAGTTAATAAGTCGAGAGAGTAAATTAAGGACCCCAATGTGTGGTAGTAGTTGTTCATGGATCACAAACACAGAACTCAGTTCCTGAGGACGGTTTCAATGAGACAACCCACCATGTACTCCTACATGACCTCTCACCGCTACCTTTACCAAATCGTGTTCACACACTTAGCTCTCAACAGTAGGACATGTTCACAACTTCCCAATTCATCCCCGATGAATCAGACCTAACACAACTCTAAGCAATAGCAAGCATGACAAACAAGCATGAATGAGTAGGCACATCAGGGCTCAAATAACTCCTAATCATGCTAGTGGGTTTCATCTATTTACTGTGGCAATGACAGGTTATGCAGAGGAAAAGGGGTTCAACTACCGCAGCATGTAACAGATGAATCGTTGTTGTTCTAATGCAATAAAAGAGAGCAGGAGAGAGAGAGAGAGAGTGGGATTGTATCGGAATAAACAAGGGGATTTTGCTTGCCTGGCACTTCTGAAGATAGTATAGTTCTTCATCGGTGTCATCGATCTCATCGTCGGAACCATGTTTACTGAGAGGGGACAGTTACCGGCAACAGAGAGAAAACACAATCAATGCAATGCACAATATGATGCATGATCATGACATGGCAAAATGAGTGTGTTGGGCTAATGCAACTACAACAAGCTGACTTTGAGTCATTTTGAACCAAGGGTTCAATCCCAAACTCAACTTATGAATTTAAATAGTGCCTTATCATGTTTTGCACTAAACAGCAAGGTTAAGTTGCTTAAACATGCTTGAAACAAGTACAGATGGATAGATTGGATTTTTCTGATCATTTTTCATATATAACTTATTTCATTCTGAGTTATGGTTGAATTTCTATGAATTTTAGAAGTTTTGGACATTTTCTGGAATTTCCTGAGTAAGAATAAATCCAGAAAAGGGCATTACTGCATCAGCATCGCGTCAACATTGCGTCAGCATTGTGTCAGCACTGTGTCAGCTGTGTGGTCCAAGTCAAACCTTCAACAGAATGAGACGTGGAAACGTCTCATGAGTTGAGACACAAACACATATGAGGAGCGATGGAAAGAGGCAGATGACGAAGGTTCAGATTGGTACGCAACAATGCCATGCTTAGCTAAGAGTGAAGGGTTTCAAAGTGGCGAGAAGATAATTGCCATGATCTCATAACAAGGCACCTCACGGGAGGTGACCCATAGAATTATTCCCTTAAGTGGCAAAAAGAATTACTTTTGATGCATAGATCATTGAAACTCTCTAAACCAGCCTAAGGAAAATCACAAACGATCGTTTGTAGGAGTTTGGAGAAATGGCATACCCGGGTTAGAGAGATAACTAGAGTTATAAGGCAACTCAGCAAACGGAAAGCACATTCCAGATGATGCCGAGGATATAACCCAGTGGCCGAGCGTGCTCTCAAGAACTAGAGCATTTCCTTTCTCATCAAGGTCTTACCAACATCCGTGTCGAGGATCCTGGCAACACATCATACTACCATGATGAATAGTGATGGACGATGCAGATGCAAAGGAAGACAACACTTTCTCAGATTTGTCCTTAGCAATGCCAAGGAACAAAACCTGGATGATCGACCGAGAGACATTTAGCACTCGCTTCTAATGTTCCCCTTGATGTACTAGGTATCACAATCATGCCAAAAAGCATTAACATGGCCATCAGGTATAGGTCGGGCTTCGTAAGCACAAAATCCATAAGGAACAACTTCTAGATAAGTTGCACGAGATCCTCATGGTGAAGATGGTCAAATTGCTTAATCAAGAAGCTACAATAATAGATCTTCCCGCTAGGTGTGTCGGCCAGAACATCGACCTTGTCGGGACCTACATCATAGATTTTGGAAAAGTTCCAACCATCATATCTGCCAGATCTGGTTGGTAATAGAACATGCGTCTGGAAAAGAAATTTTGCAACACAAACCGACGAGATGATGTTGCGAGATTCTCAGGTAATGAACTATGATAGCAAGCTCCAAAACCTGAGCGGGTTCTGCTACACACATGTGAGCACACTATCCCAGACAAGCATGAGCACATAGTAGTCTTACAACAAAAGTCTACCGAGTCCTGATAGGGAACCATCATTGAAATAACGAAGTCTTGTGCATGTCCGTCTGGGCCCTTCGGGGATAGCATTTGAACTTCTTATCCTTGAACAAATCAATTAGTGGCTTTGTGTGCTAGGAATACATATGGAATGGAGGTAATTAATCTACCAAACCATAGAATACAGGCACATGCATAACTGACCTGGGATGGTACCAGAGGAAACAAAAACAATCTTTCTCGAACCCACGGCGGTAACTTGCGCCAAATGCACATGAATTCAAGGAAGTCACTTCTTCCATCCAAGCATAAGCTTTATGAACGGAACACGAAGGCATTGCTTACAAAGTTTCCAACACAAGGTTGATGTTCAACATGAATCATGGAGGAGACAAAATGCTGCTGATGGGCTCAACAGCAACTCATCAGAATTTTCCATATCACTGGAATTCCACCATTATGTGAACAATGTGATAGTATTGGTCAGACCAAAAGATTTAATGGTGTATGCTCGAGGAACAACCACAAGTAAGACAACATTACGAATACCGTTGGTTCTAACTTGATTTGACGATAGCCCACACTCAAATCAAGGTTTGGACAAGACGATAGATTCAACAATCGATCACGAGGAACAATGATGAAGATATCATCTCTCGTCAACACACACACACACACACACACACACACACACACACAAGGATATCCCTTAGTGGTGAACTAAGTCGGACAAGCTTTCATCTTCCGACACTCCAAGTTGTTGTTCAGCTTAACCAACCAGTTCAGGGTATCCAACCCAGATTCTTGCAGAAGGGGTGGTTACAAGAAACCAACTAGATCACGGACTCAACATAACAGTCAAGGAACAACCTGGTGATACTTCCAAGAAGATATTCGGAAAATCACGGACCACCGCTATATTATTAAGCTCGAGAACAATCTTGCTTTTCAGAGCAAGACGATATGATCAAAAGAGGGAGGGATTAGTACAACCCTAACCCATTGATCCAAGAGTGCACCAGAAATAAGGACAAGGTAGCATGATCAATCCTAGGATGGTGATCCGATAACCAACATGCTAAGAATGATATTAATGTCCATTAGCTACCAAGCAACATGGTTGCTAGGAGTATTGTTTTCACACGTCACGGTTCACTTGTCAGCATTCCGGTCACAACAACACGGAGACCGACGAATGAATAATGATGGCGAGAAGTATCACTGCACCAAGAATTCATAAGATGGTGTGCAATTCCTATGACATTCTTGACATAAAGAGGGTAGTACTTCAGGGTAGAACAGAACAAAAGCTAGATTGGCATTTGACCTGTGGAATACAACTGCTTTGACCCAATCCTAGAAATGGACAAGGTACTGGAGTTTGTTTCTCCTAGTCATTCCAGAATAGAATGGCTCGACGGACCACAAGAATAATAGGCATCGATGAACACGAATGCACTACTACTCCTAACTATCAATTGATAGATGAAGGTCAGAATTCAATTGAAGAGGGGCAACTCAAAGGAACATAAAATTTTCTGAGTTGTGGGTGCATGGATTAGCATACCGAACGAGTTCAACATATTTCTTCCGGATAACCCATGCAGAAAGGTAGGACTGACAGAGTCATGAACACAAATGTAGAACTCATTAGGAGCACTCTTGTTGTGATCTTTTGGTTCAAAAGAACTTCCGCCAAGGATGGTTCATGGTATTAGGAAGAATGATATACCACGGACCTCGAAGACTATCACAAGGTTACTAATATCCTAAAGGAACTAGCAATCACTATCAACATGAAGTAAGTAGGGTGAATCTCGGGTTCAAAACCCAGGAATAGAATACATATTACTGAGTGGCATCACGGGATGCTTTCGAGAATGATGGCCAGGATCGTCACACTGGGACACAAAACATGGCTAGATTACTAGGTGACTCCCTAAAACACCTAGGGTCATAATAATAGCTCCAACATATATGTCAAGGCAACAGAGTACCTCAACTCACCGATTAGTGTGGTCAGACTGGCCCAAAAAGACATCAGAAACAAGAGAAAGGGATTTGCATATGCATCAGATTGTTTAGAAACCTGGGATGACTCGGACAGCATAACGGCTATAAATGCTCAAAAATATTTGAACATCCTGCAAAATGGTGGCATAACCACTTAGAATCACAATATCAAGGTTCTGAGACCATCTATCAACATGCTGAAGTAGTAGAACTGAATTGGGGCTTGTAACCAACAATCCTATAAGGGTCTATGGATTAGTAACACGTGAACCTGATAGAAAGATGAGAAGCCTATTTCTTAATCCCTGTAGAAAAGAAGAGGTTGAGTCAGATCAGAAGGGCATAAGGTAAAGGAGTAAAAAGAGCCTTACGTTCCCTTCCACAATCAATTCCCTTATATAACTAAAGCATTTCTAGACTCAACTTCGACCAGTTTGGCTTGGTAATCCTCACAGCAATCGAGCTCGATACCAAAACTGTCGGGACCCGATCCTAAGTCACATCGATCTAGCATGTAACACATCATATCACTTTGCGGCCTCACGCACGGTATTCCCACGGGTGCGACCTTACCTGGCCCGGGACCGTTTGTGCCTTTTGGCTCACGTATATGATAGTGTCGCTAGCATCCATATGATAGAGAACCCGGGCTGACATGACTAGTCGTGAACCCAAAGTGGCACTAACTTACAGGGACATGCATACATGACCCGGCAACGAACATGTCGGTCATCAACGAGTGAAACCGGGCTGTAGCAGCTGGGCTATCAGGACTCCGGAGAATCCGGGCTGCAGCAGGCTAACAGGACTCCGGTAGACACCGCGTGACATTTCCCCAAATGGACAGACACATGAATGAAGAAGGACACATGCCGGCCAGCCTAAGTCTTCCGGAGCAGTAGCAATCTACCATGGCTCAGTGGAGGCACTAGGAGACATTTCCCGGTAAGAGAGGCTACCAAGGATAAACAACTAGGTTGTGGGATCCCACACATACCAAGCATTTCAAATCATACACACAATATGCTCGATATGTGCAAATACAACATGGCATCACAACAAAACTCTACAACTCAACGTATTTATTCATTAGGCTCTGAAGAGCCAGATATTGCAAACATGGGTCTGATGACCCAACATTCAAGTCATACAAGCAACAACCACATGTGGAAGCTTAACTTGTCTGAGTACAGACAACTACAAATGAAAAAGGCCGGGAAGCCTGACTATCTACAAGACCCTGCTGAGGGCACAAGATCGTAGCTGAGGTAACAAGCTAAACGTCGAAGTCCATGCGGTACTACTAGCAAGACTGAAGTCTCTCTGCAAAAACATAAATTAAGAAAACGTGAGTACAAATGTACCCAGCAAGACTTACATCAGGGCTAACTACATATGCATCGGTATCAACAAAGGGGTGGTGGAGTTTAACTGCAGCAAGCCAGCTTTGACTCGGTGGCTATCCTGAACTACGACTGCAAGTAACTCTTTTGAGGTGGCGCACACGAGTCCACATATTCACCATATCAATACACCACTATGGATCCGCTCCCGTCTCCCTATGAGAATGAAATCCATAGCAATCACGCTTATCTTGCGCATTTTAGAGTATCCACTTTCACTTGTATTTGAACTATACAGGCAACCTAGAAGCCCTTTACCGCGGACGCGGCTATTCGAATAGATCATTTATAACCCTGCAGGGGTGTACTTCTTCACACACGCTCTTGCCACTTATCGCCATGTACACGTCATGTATCGGAATAAACAAGGGGGTTTTGCTTGCCTGGCACTTCTGAAGATAGTATAGTTCTTCATTGGTGTCATCGATCTCATTGTCGGAACCACGCTTACTAAGAGGGGACAGTTACCGGCAACAGAGAGAAAACACAATCAATGCAATGCACAATATGATGCATGATCATGACATGGCAAAATGAGTGTGTTGGGCTAATGCAACTACAACCAGCTGGGTTTGAGTCATTTTGAACCAAGGGTTCAATCCGAAACTCAACTTATGAATTTAAATAGTGCCTTATCATGTTTTGCACTAAACAGAAAGGTTAAGTTGCTTAAACATGGATGAAACCAGTACAGATGGATAGATTGGATTTTTCTGATCATTTTTCATATATAACTTATTTCATTCTGAGTTATGGTTGAATTTCTATGAATTTTAGAAGTTTTGGACATTTTCTGGAATTTGCTGAGTAAGAATAAATCCAGAAAAGGGCATTACTGCGTCAGCACTGTGTCAGCTGTGTGGTCCAAGTCAAACCTAACCAGTGGGTCAGACCACAGTTAGTTAACTAACTAGTTAAGGTTAGTTTAATTACTAAACTAGGTTTGACTAGGGGCGGGGCCCACATGTCATTGACCCAGGGTGGTCAAATCCCTGGTCAACTGGGTCAAATTGCCGGTGTTTAGCCGCCGGCGATGAGCAGACGCGGCGAAGGGTGCGGGTTTCGCACTCCGGCGACCAAACGGGCGGCGGAGGGCATCTACGTGTAGCTGGGAGTGAGCCGCGTCGAGTGGTGGTGGTGGTTGAGCTCGGGGTCGCCGGAAACGACGCCGACGACGAGCTTGGCGGCTGTCGGAGCTCGGCGGAACTCGAGGTCGTTGCTACGCTGAGCATGGAGGCTCGGGGTTAACTCCTACAAGCTCTACGAGGTGTGGGGAGGTCAGTGGACAGGACGGCGAGGCCGTTGCGTGGCCGGAGCCAAGTCGGCGGCGAGCTCAGGTGGTGGCGCGTGCGGGTGTGCTCGGTGCGGTCGCTACGGGGCGCGGCAGCGAGAACGGAGAGGAGGAGGACATGCAGAAGCTCACAGCGGTCACGGCGAGCTAGGCAGCGGGGTCGGGGACGAGCTGGAGCGAGCGGGGCGACGTAGTGGATCTCCGGCGACGGTGAGGCGAAGCGAGGTCGGTGCGGTGGCTCCGGGGCGAACGAGCGCTCAGGGCTCGATCTGCTCGACGAAGCAGACGGTGGCGGAGCTTCTGGACGCGGCGGGGCGACGAGGAGGCGACAGTAGGTGCGGTTACGACCGCGGCATGGTTGCGGTGGCGTCGGCCATGGTGGGGGAGGGCGAAGGAGAGGTGCAGTGGGGCGAAAGTGGTGTCGGGGAGGTCGGGGCAACGAGCAGAAGTTCATCCACGCGTCCAGTAGCTCGGCGGCAAGCAGGTGGAGGCGTGGCGAGCTCGGGCGCGCCGGCTCACACCTCCCTGCCTGCCTGGCGCGAGGAAGCAGCTGACTGGCATGGGTCAGCATAGTGCTGGGCCGCCAGGTGGGCTGCCAGGTTAGTTTGGCCAGGTAAGTCCCTTTTCCTTTTATTTCCGTTTTCTATTATTCTGTAGACTTTAGGGCTTTATTAAAAATACCAAAACAAACCCAAAAAATCATGAAACTGCTCAAGGCTACTGTTTGGATTATTTCAAACAGTAAACATTTCAGCTCACGACTATTTGGACATTGAAAATATTATATAGCATTTAAATGCCCAAATGCAAATAAGGTATGATTTAATTCAGTGACCCAATGTTGTCCTAGAAAGATGTGAACCATTTTTTTCAGAGGTTCTAGACCAAGGCAAAGATGATGAACATTTTTGAAGGGCATTTCAGGTTCATTGAAAGAGTATTTTAGTAACCCTAGTTGGATTATGTGGTGCTGGGGGTTTCTTCCATCCCCATTTCAACTTTAATTGAAACTTAAACATGATGCACACATGACTAGCTAGTCTAGGTCATACTAGAACTAGGGATATGACAAGATTAATTTCACCAGTGGCTTCTCTCGAGAAAATAACATACGGTGGGTAAACAAATTACTGTTGGGCAATTGATAGAAGAGCAAATAATTATGACAATATCCAAGGCAATGATCGTGTATATCGGCATCATATCCAAGATTAGTAGACCGACTCCTGCCTGCACCTACTACTATTACTCCACACATCAACCACTATCCAGCATGCATCTAGTGTATTAATTTCATTGAAAAATGGAGTAATGCAAACACACCGCAAAAAGTCATTACATCAACCACAATTCATCGGATCCCAACAAACACACCGCAAAAAGTCATTACATCAAAGAGATCTCCAAGAACATCGAGGACAACATTGTATTGAAGATCAAAAAGAGGGAAGAAGCCACCTAGCTACTGCCTATGGACCCTTAGGTCTGTGGTAAACTACTCACGCATCATCGGAGGGGCAAGGGTGATGAGGAATAACCCCTCTGGCAAAGTGCCGGAAAAGGTCCCTAGATTGCGGTGGCTGGAATTGTGTTTCATCGAGTCCCCTAGGGTTTCTGGAATATTAGAGTATTTATAGAGCTGAGAGGCGGTGGAGGGGGTGCATGTGGACCCCACTACCCACCAGGGCGCGCCTGGGTGCCCTGGCGCGCCCTGGTGCCTAGTGGGCCCCACAGAGGTCCTCTGGTGCACTTCTTGGGCCTCCTGGGTGTCTTCTGGGCAGAAAAAAATCTCAAAAAAGTTTCGCTGCATTTGGACTTCGTTTGATATGGATATTTTGCGAAGAAAAAAATAAGCAAAAAACAGCAACTGGCATTGGGCACTATGTCAATAGGTTAGTCCCAAGAATGATATAAAGTTGCTAGTAAATGAATGTAAAACATCCAAGATTGATAATATGACAGGATGGAACAATAAAAAAATTATAAATACATTGGAGACGTATCAGCATCCCCAAGCTTAATTCCGGCTCATCCTTGAGTAGGTAAATGATAAAAACAGAATTTTTGAAGTGGAATGCTACCTAACATGTTCATCGCATATTGTTTTCTTTTGTAGCATGGACATTTGGACTTTTAGATGATCCAAAGCAATAGTCTATAATTGACATGAGGACATTGATACTCAAGCATATCAACAAGCAACCATGTCTTTCAAAATATCAACACTAAAGAAAGCTATCCCTAGCCCATCATGCTCGATCATTGATCCATTCATGAAACACACTCAAATATTAGCTACATCCGATGCACAAGTATGATCACAATGCTCCCTAGTTGGTGCTTTATAAGAGAAGATGGAGACTCAAAAAAATTAAAAATTGCATAAAGTAAATGCATAGGCCCTTCGCAGAGGGAAGCTGAGATTTGTAGAGGTGCCAGAGCTCAAAGCTTACATTGAGAGATAAAATATATTTTTTAACCTGGGAGATAAAATATTTTTAGAGGCATGCTTTTCCCGTCAACGAAAACGATCGAGAATTCCCAATACTTTCCTTGCTAGATACATCATAGGCGGTTGACAAACATAAAATAAAGTTTATTCATTTTTCCACCATTCTTTCACAATCCATGGCTAGTTGTATCCTCGGGTGCCCTCCATACCAACAGTTTCCCAGGAATTTATCATTTGACAACATAAATAATTATTTCTCATTTCGGGACTGGGCATCCTATTACCTTGCCACACTCTCATGAAATGACAAGTGTATAAACACTCGTCTTGAGAATAACATATCTAGCATGGAAAATATCGGCCACCCCTGCCGCTTCATGAGTGGTACGAGCACAGAAAAAGGAAATTCATTTTGAAAAATTAGAGTTGGCACATACAAATTTACTTGGAACGGCATGGAAATACCACATATAGGTAGGTATGGTGGACTCATTGGCACAACTTTGGTTTAGGATTTGGATGCACAAGCAGTATTCCCGCTTAGTACAAGTGAAGGCTAGCAAATAGATTGAGAAGCAACCAACCAAATAGCAAAAACGATCATAAACGAGCATTAAACATAACTAACACCGAATAATGATCCATAAGTAGCATGTAATTTCATTGCATAACTATTGACTTCCGTGCTTGCATAGGGAATCACAAACCTTAACACCAATATTCTTACTAAATCATAATTACTCACCAACATGACTCACATATTGCTATCTCCATATCTCAAAACTATTACAAAATCAAGTTTATAATATCCAATGATCTTCATGAAAGTTTTTATTATATCCCTCTTGCATATATATCACTTTGGGACTAGTTTCATATATTACCATTGCTTATAACAGGCTCTCAAACAAATTTAAGTGAAGAACATGAGCATAAATAAAAAAATTCAACTCTCAAAATAATACAGTGAAGCATGAGAAAATTTCTTCAAAAAATTACTAACTCTCAAATTGATCTAAGTGAATCATGAGAGTATTTCTTCCGAATTTAATGCACCACCGTGCTCAAAAAGATATAAGTGAAGCACTAGAGCAATTCTAACAAATCATAGGATAATTATGGCTCTCTCAAATACGTGTGTCCAGAAAGGATGATTGTGACAAACTAAAAAGCAAAACAAGCAAAGACTCATATAATACAAGACACTCCAAGCAAAACTCATGATATGTGACGAATAAAAATATAGCTGCAAGTAAAAATTACCGATGGTCCTTAGAAGAAAGAGGGGATGCCTTCCGGGGCATTCCCAAGCTTAGTTGCTTGGTTCTCCTTGAATATTACCTTGGGGTGACATGGGCACCCCCAAGCTTAGCCTCTTTTCACTCCTTATTCCTTCATCCATCGTGATCTCACAAAAAACTTGAAAACTTCGATCACACAAAACTTAACAAAACCTTCGTGAGATTCGTTAGTATAATAAAAAATCACCACTCTAAGTACAGTTGCAAACTGATACGTCTCCAACGTATCTATATTTTTTATTTGTTCCATGCTATTATATTATCTATTTTGGATGTTTTATATGCATTAATATGCTATTTTATATTATTTTTGGGACTAACTTATTAACCTAGAGCCCAGTGCAAGTTTCTGTTTTTTCCTTTGTTTTTGAGTTTTACAGAAAATGAATACCAAACGGAGTCCAAATGGAATAAAAATTTCACAATGATTTTTCTTGGACCAGAAGACACGCGTAGGACTTGGAGATGAAGTCAGAGGAGTCCTGAGGCGGCCACAGGCCTCAGGGGCGGGGCCTGAGGGCTTGTGGGCCCCTCGAAGCTCCTCCAACCCTAATCCTTGGCCTATAAATTCAGAAATATTCCCAAACGACCAGAGGCGTCTACCAAAATACTTTTCCGCCGCCGCAACCTTCTATACCCGTGAGATCCCATCTTGGGGCCTTTTCGGTACCCTACCGGAGGGGATTCGATCATGGAGGGCTTCTACATCAACTCTATTGCCCTTCTGATGAAGCGTGGGTAGTTTACCACAGACCTATGGGTCCATAGCTAGTAGCAGACGGCTTCTTCTCTCTCTTTGATCTTCATTACAATGTTCTCCTCGATGTTCTTGGAGATCTATCCGATGTAATATTATTTTGCGGTGTGTTTGTTGAGATCCGATGAATTGTGGATTTATGATCAGTTTATCTATGAGTATTATTTGAGTCTTCTCTGAATTCTTATATGCATGATTTGATATCTTTGTATTTCTCTTCAAACTATCGGTTTGGTTTGGCCAACTAGATTGGTTCTTCTTGCAATGGGAGAGGTGCTTAGTTTTGGGTTCAATCTTGCGGTGTCCTCACCCAGTGACATAGTAGGGGTAGCGAGGCGTGTATTGTATTGTTGCCATCGAGGGTAAAAAGATGGGGTTTTCGTCATATTGCTTGAGTTTATCCCTCTACATCACGTCATCTTACTTAAGGCGTTACTCCATTCTTTTGAACTTAATACTCTAGACACATGTTGGATAGCGGTCGATGTGTGGAGTAATATTAGTAGATGCAGGCAGTAGTCGGTCTACTTGACATGGACATGATTCCTATATTCATAATCATTGCCTTGGATATCGTCATAACTTTGCGCTTTTTTATCAATTGCTCGACAGTAATTTGTTCACCCACCGTATTATTTTCTTTCAAGAGAGAAGCCTCTAGTGAAACCTATGGCCCCCGGGTCTATTTTTCATCATATATTTTCAGATCTATAAACCAAAAAACCCAAAAAATACCTCGCTGCAATTTATTTGATTTTACTTTGTTTTTACGTTTTAGTAATCTTTTATATCTATCTCTATCAGATCTCATCCTTGCAAGTGACCGTGAAGGGATTGGCAACCCCTTTATTGCGTTGGGTGTAAGTGTTTGATTGTTTGTGCAGGTTCATAGATTGGAGACTTGTGTGTACCTCCTACTGGATTGATACCTTGATCTCAAACTAAGGGAAATACTTATCTCTACTTTGCTACATCACCTTTTCCTCTTCAAGGGAAAAAACAACGCAAGCTCAAGAAGTAGCAGGAAGAATTTCTAGCGCCGCTGCCGTGGAGGTTCTACATGAACTCCCATCTCTTGCAATTACATTATTTGCCATTTGCCTCTCGTTTTCCTCTCCCCCACTTCTAAAACGTTTTCAGAAAAACACATAAATATTTGCCTTTTTATTCGCCTTCTCTCGTTCTTCTTTTGGTTTGCCCTTATGTCTTACTTGATTTGTTTGCTCGTTTGCTTGGTATAATTGTGTGTTTATTGAAAATCAGAAGCAAAGACTTAATGGATCCTCATCCACTTGCTAATCTTTTTGAAAGATCCAACTATGATGAACTAATTGCGAGTGAGTTGAGTGCACTAGATTATCTTTGTGAAGTTTTGCTTGAAATTCGTGAATCTGAAAATTGTGATGAAGTGCTAAATGAAGAAATTTATAAAGTGATTCACGATATCTCCTTGGCAAGGTTCTAGAAACTGCCCTGAACCGGGGGTTTTCAGTTTTCCTTTTATTGTTTTCTTTTTGTTTATTCTTTCTTTTCCTTTTTTATTTTTTGTTCCCTTCTCTGTTTTTCTTTAGTTTATTATTTTCTTTTATGTTTTTCTGTTTTCAATTGTATTCTTAATTTTCCAATTTGCGAAAATCCTTTAAATTTGTGAGTATTTTTAAAATCATGAATTTTTTAAATGATGAACTTTTTCTTAATTTTGATTTTCTTTACAAATTTGTGAAAAATCTCTTAAATCTTGTTTTTGGAACCATGCAATGTATTTAAAATGCACGAACATTTGTTTAAATTCATGAACATTATTCTCTTAAATACTGAACATGTTTTCTAATTATAAACATTTCGTTTATTCAAGACCATTTTTTGTAGTAATGAACATTTTTCATGAATTCGCGAACATTTTAAAAAATCATGAACATTGTTTAAATTTATGAACATTTTTCAAATTCCTGAACATTTGTTTTGCAAATTTGTGAATATTCTCTTTAACCATGAACATTTTGCGAATTTCCAAACATTTATGAATATTTTTTTTGAATTCATGATAGTTTTATTCAATATTAGCAACTTTTTCTGAAATTTAAAACATTTTTTATTCCTAATTATGAAAGAAAAGGAAAAAAAGTGAAAGAAGGAAATAACAGGCTGGGTGCTTGCCCGCATATGGGCCGGGCCATAGGGGCCATCCCAGCCGTAGATGAGGTTACGGCCTGTTTTTTTTTCTGTTTTCTGCTCTTGTTTTTTTGCTTTATTTTTGTACTTTTCTTTATACTTTAAAATATTTACACACACACACACACACACACACACACACACACACACACACACACACACACACACACACACACACACACACACACACATATATATATATATATATATATATATATATATATATATATATATATATATATATATATATACAAAAACACTCTTCAATAACACATTTTAAAAATGTTGAACACGTATTTGAAAAATGTTGAATAAGTATTAACAATTGTTGAACAATTTTTTAAAAATGATGAACAAGTATTTGAAAATGTTGTACAAGTATTTGACAAATATTTAATAAGTACTAAAAATGTTGAACAAGTATTTGACAAATGTTGAATATGTATTAACAATTGTTGAATGAGTATTTGAAAAAATGTTGAACAAGTATTTCAAAATGTTGAATAAGTATTAAAATGTTGATCACGTATTTGAAAAATGCTGAATAAGTATTAAAATATTGAAAAGTATTTAAAAATGTTGAATATGTGTTCGGACAATGTTGAACGTGTATAAAAAATGTTGATCACTTCAAATTTTGTTTTGACATATACAAAAATGTAGAGTGAAGATGGAAGAAAAAACATAAGAAAAAGCAAAAGGAAAAACAATAAATAGAGAAGGAAAATTAAAAGCAAACAAAATATGGAGAAGAAAAAAGAAAAACAAATAAAAATGGAAAATTAAAAAAGAAAAGAAAGAAATAAAAACCAAGGAAAACTAGGTCGAATAGCTCAAGTCAGATGTGCCCCTCTGTTCTAACAACGAAGGGGACTTCGGTGGGGTTGTTATCGGAGTGTGGGATCTCCCTGGAGACCATGGATCGATGCCGGCTTCTCACCTTTCTCGAAATGTCTAGCTTCAATGGGCGATGTGAGGCGGGGCAAAAGCTTTAGCGAGAGATCTCTTCCACCTTGCTGAAGGCGATAAATACTGGCCACAAATAGGAGGTCCCATCGCCGAACGCGAGATATTGGCGCTCATATCGGCTGGATTTGTCAATAGATACTATTATGACTATGTGGATGGATGGCCCGGCTTTTGACATTCCACTGTATGCTGCAATTTACGGTTTTATTTCTTTTTGAGGGAAGATATTTATGGTTTTCTAATAATGTGAGGCACTCTTAATAATCTGATTAAATTGACTTAAGTTATTTTGTATAAGTTATTTGTTTGCAACATTATTCTGTACATGTTTAACTTGAATGAGATGTTTATTGTCATTTTCTGCCATGTTATTATCATGTTAATCATTGAATTAATTATGTAAAGTAGTATAGTGATTTAATAAGAAAACACTGTGATTATCTAATGAGAGTGTTTGAATTGTAGAATGATTTTTCATGGTAGCTCCACTCTTTTCCCAATAGAGCTTCATGGAAAACTGGATGAAGTTTTGGATTGCGGTAACATCAAACGGTCGTATTGATCACCCAACACATTGTTTTTCACCGAGTTTTATATCCAAGTTGAAAAGATGACAAAAAAGCAAATAAACATTAACGAAGATAATAAACATATATTTTATGCTCATCCTTGAGGAAAATTAAAAAAATTCTTTCTATGCTTCATGAAGGAAAAAAATCTTGATCTACCATACAATAGCATCTCTTGATCTAACAAAATGATTGAATTACGAGGAATGTTATTTATATGTTTTAAATAATAAGAGGAACATTTTGTGATACTTCCTTCCTTGTATATGAAGTCTCCGGGACAATCTAGTGAACGTACTCCCTCGAAAGACATGTCGAACTCCTTGAACGCAAGTAATATTTAATGATTGAATGGTGCCTAAGTGTACATTCTGATGCACAAGAACTAAGTAAATTGTGCATTTTTTAGGTGTCATTGATATTACTAATGTAGGCGAACCTATAGATGTGAAAGAATGGAAGAGAAAAAAGATGTGCTAGGGAAAATGGATACTGAGAAAAAATATGAACTACTTAAGAAGCATCGCGAAGACTATAAACAAAAGAAAGCTCGACCATTGGTTAATTCCGAGGAAGCACGGAGAAGTCCATGTGTGTTCTCCCAAGTAGAAAGCACCCCGGTTGTTAAAGGTGCTTAACAGTAGTCATAATGTTAGTTGAAATTATACATTTACATGGTTCCATGTTTCCAAGCAACTAAACCTTTTCTGCCATGATTGGAACAAGCATACCCTGCTCGCAACAAAAGAAAATATAGTCCAGATGAAGATAATGATTGGCTAAGCAGAAGTGACACGTACCAGAAGCAATTAAAAATTTGCCATCTCAAGGGAAAGAAAGCAGCGTGATTGGTGTGAAGACAACTAAAAAATTTACTATGTTAATAATTGATCACTTGTTTTTTATCTATATAGATATGTGATGTTTCTATATTATGTAGATATTGTTGACAATAACACTTGCAATAATGCTAGTCCCACGCCATCACATATTCAACCGCAACCCCTAGATACCTCAGATGGATAGCGATAAGAAAGTTGTGCTACTAAAAAGACAATGTGAAGCCTACCAACAAATGGAATCATCGACAACTAAGTTTTGCACAACAATAGACGAAATTGTTCATTCATAGCATGTAACACATATTTCTAGTTTGTCTCCACAACTAGCACTCTTAAGGTGTTACCATTATCATGTCATTCAACAGAGAAAATCAGAAGTAATTGTGCTACTCATAGGGACCGATATGCTCTGATTGATAAAAATATGAAAGATGCACTACTAGAAAGTAAACGTGAAGCCTATCAGCAAACGAAATCATCGACGGATAAGAATTGCACACCGCCAAATAAAATGGTTGATTACTAGAATGTAACACAACCAGCAATCTTGTCGTGCTACCATTTCATATGATTTCAACAGAGAAAATTAATAGTAAATGTGCTAATGATTAGGAACGATATGTCAGTATGACTCATGAGCAAAAGCATGCAAAGACAGCTCATCACACCTTAAGGTGCACCACTCTCAACCAAGATTCCTTGGCCATGGAGAACCCACTTTACATCCCTGAGATAGTTCGTAAAATATGCAAGTACATTTGATCAGGATGGCTCCATGGTTAGGCGTGATTGGTCTATTCCGGAGCTCACTAGCACCCCTATATATGTCCAATCCTCTTCTAAGCATATGTCGGGTGTGGACACGCCCACGATATGATGACGGTGTCAGAATATTGCTACCAGCCACGATGGTGCTACAACAGACACCACCATAGATGGAACCAGCCACCGAGGGTGCTACGACCCACGTCGGTTATTGCTATGAAGACAATGCCAGGATTCTACAACAAACTGAAGGAAATATGCCCTAGAGGCAATAATAAAGTTGTTATTTTATATTTCCTTATATCATGATAAATGTTAATTATTCATGCTAGAATTATATTAACCGGAAACTTGATACATGTGTGGATACATAGACAAAACACCGTGTCCCTAGTAAGCCTCTACTAGACTAGCTCGTTAATCAATGATGGTTAAGTTTCCTAACCATAGACATGTGTTGTCATTTGATGAATGGGATCACATCATTAGGAGAACGATGTGATGGACAAGACCCTTCTGTTAGCTTAACATAATGATCATTAAGTTTTATTGCTATTGCTTTCTTCATGACTTATACATATTCCTTTGACTATGAGATTATGCAACTCCCGGATACCGCAGGAATACCTTGTGTGCTATCAAATGTCCCAGCGTAACTGGGTGATTATAAAGATGCTGTACAGGTATCTCCGAAGGTGTTTGTTGGGATGGCATAGATCGAGATTAGGATTTGTCACTCCGAGTATCGGAGAGGTATCTCTAGGCCCTCTCGGTAATGCACATAATGATAAGCCTTGCAAGCAATGTGACTAGTGAGTTAGTTGCGGGATGATGCATTATGGAACGAGTAAAGAGACTTGCCGGTAACGAGATTTAACTAGGTATGAAGATACCGACGATCGAATCTCGGGCAAGTAACATACCAATGACAAAGGGAATAACGTATGTTTCATTACGGTACGACCGAAAGATCTTCATAGAATATGTGGGAACCAATATGAGCAATTAGGTTCCGTTGGTGGTTATTGACTGGAGAAGTGTCTCGGTCATGTCTACATAGTTCTCGAACCCGTAGGGTCCGCATGCTTAACGTTCGATGACGATTTTGTACTATATGAGTTATGTGATTTGGTGAACGAATGTTTTTCGGAATCCTGGATGAAATCATGGACATGACGAGGAGTCTCGAAATGGTCGAGAGGTAAAGATTGATATATAGGACGATGGTATTCGGACACCGGAAGTGTTCCGGGATGCACCGGGTACTTACCGGGTCACCGAAAGGGGTTCCGGGCACCCCCGACAAAAGATATGGGCCTTATGGGCCAAGAGGGGAACACACCAGACACAAAGGGGCTCATGCGCACCCCCATATGGGTTGTCCAAATTGGAGAAGGAAAGGAAAAAGGGAATAGGATTCCCCCTTCCCCCTCTTCCCTTCCTACTCCGAATAGGAATAGGAAAGGGGGGAGGCCGAATTGGGAGGACCCCAAGTAGGATTCCTCCTACTTGGGGCACCCCCTTGGCTGCCTCTCCTCCCGTCCAACCTATATATACATGGGGAGGGCACCGCTAGAACACACACCAACAATTGTTAGCCGTGTGGGGCGCCCCCCTCCACAGTTTATGCCTCCGGTCATATTCACGTAGTGCTTAGGCGAAGCCCTGCGTGGATTACTTCACCATCACCATCACCACGCCGTCGTGCTGACAGAACTCTCCCTCGACACTTTGTTGGATCAAGAGTTCGAGGGACGTCATCGAGCTAAACGTGTGCAGAACTCTGAGGTACCGTACGTTCGGTGCTTGATCAGTCGGAACAAGAAGAAGTTCGACTACATCAACCGCGTTGTCAAACGCTTCCGCTTTCGGTCTACGACGGTACGTGGACGCACTCTCCCCCTCTTGTTTCTATGCATCTCCTAGATAGATCTTGCGTGAGCGTAGGAATTTTTTTGAAATTGCAGGCTACGTTTCCCAAAAGTGGCATCCGAGCTAGGTCTATGCGTAGATGATATGCACGAGTAGAACACAAAGAGTTGTGGACGGTGATCGTCATACTGCTTACCACCAACGTCTTATTTTGATTCGGCGGTATTGTTGGATGAAGCGGCCCGGACCAACCTTACATGACCACGTTCATGAGACCGGTTCCACCGACAGACATGCAACTAGTTTTGCATAAAGATGGCTGGCGGGTGTCTGTTTCTCCAACTTTAGTTGAATCAAATTTAACTGTGTCCAGTCCTTATTTAAGGTTAAAACATCAAACTTGATAAATCATCGTTGTGGTTTTGATGCGTAGGTAAGAATGGTTCTTGCTAGAAGCCCGTAGCAGCCACGTAAAACTTGCAACAACAAAGTAGAAGACATCTAACTTGTTTTTGCAGGGCATGTTGTGATGTGATATTGTCAAGATATGATGTGATATACGTTGTTGTATGAGATGATCATGTTTTGTAGAAGTTGTCAGCAACTGGTAGGAGCCTTATGGTTGTCGCTTTATTGTATGAACTGCAAATGCCATGTAATTGCTTTACTTTATCATTATGCGTTAGTGATAGTTGTAGAAGCAATAGTTGGCGAGATGACCACGACGCTACGATGGAGATCAAGGTGTCAAGCCGGTGACGATGGAGATCATGACGGTGCTTTGTAGATGGAGATCAAAGGCACAAGATGATGATGGCCATATCATGTCACATATTTTGATTGCATGTGATGTTTATCTTTTATGCATCTTATTTTGCTTAGTACGGCGGTAGCATTATAAGATGATCCCTTAACTAAATTTCAAGGTATAACTGTTCTCCCTGAGTATGCACCGTTGCGAAAGTTCTTTGTGATGAGACACCACGTGATGATCGGGTGTGATAGGCTCTACGTTCACATACAGCGGGTGCAATACAGTTTTGCACATGCAGAATACTCGGGTTAAACTTGACGAGCCTAGCATGTACAGACGTGGCCTCGGAATGCTGGTGACCGAAAGGTCGAACGTGAATCATATAGTAGGTATGATCAACATAGAGATGTTCACCATTGAAAGCTACTCCATCTCACGTGATGATCGGACATGGTTTAGTTGATGTGGATCACGTGATCATTTAGATGACTCGAGGGATGTCTATCTAAGTGGGAATTCTTAAGTAATATGATTAATTGAACTTAATTTATCATGAACTTAGTCCTGATAGTATTTGCATATCTATGTTGTAAATCAATAGCTCGCATATAGCTCCCCTGTTATATTTTTGATATGTTCCTAGAGAAAACTAAGTTGAAAGATGATAGTAGCAATAGTGCGGACAGGGTCCGTGATCTGAGGATTATCCTCATTGCTACACAGCAGAATTATGTCTTTGATGCAACACTAGGTGACAGACCTGTTGCAGGAGCTGATGCAGACGTTATGAACGTTTGACAAGCTCGGTATGATGACTACTTGATAGTTTAGTGCACCATGCTTTACAGCTTAGAACCGGGACTTCAAAGAGGTTTTGAACGCCACGGGGCATATGAGATGTTCCAAGAGCTGAAATTGGTATTTCAGACTCATGCCTGAGTCGAGAGGTATGATACCTCTGACAAGTACTTTGCCTTCAAGATGGAGGAGTATAGCTCAACCAGTGAGCATGTGCTCAGAATGTCTGAGTACTACAATCGCTTGAATCAAGTGGGAGTTAATCATCCAGATAAGATAGTGATTGACAGAGTTCTCTAGTCACTATCACCAAGTTACTAGAACTTCGTGATGAACTATAATATGCAAGGGTTGACGAAAACGATTCCTGAGCTCTTCGCGATGCTAAAATCGGTGAAGGTAGAAATCAAGAAAGGGCATCAAGTGTTGATGTAGCGACCCGACCCGAAAACGGTCAAGTCTCTGTGTAGCTGTACCATCCCAAGATCATGCTGGCACACACAGTACATTGATGCAAAGATTCAAAGTTCAATCACACCTGAATTTATTACACGATTCTCATATCGAGTCTTTATTACAAGATAATAAATTCAGCCGAAGGCCAACTCATGAGAAACAAACTAAATAAAGTTGCGGAAGCGTAGACGAATAGCGAGTCCATCCGACTCCATAGGGCAATCGCCAAGCGTGGATCGTAGCCTCACTCCTGATCGGAAAACTCCTCTGCAACATAAGTGTTGCAGCCGTGTAGGTCAGCATTTTGAATATGCCGGCAAGTCAAAGAGAGAACAACAATAAAAATTACTAACACTATATGCAATTTGGCTGTGGGGCTCTAAGTTTCATTGTTTTGCGAAAAGCCGCTTTTTCCTACAACAAGGACTTGTTTGCAAATACTACAAAATGTTGGTAGTTATTGAGATGGTTCCGCCAACCAATATCTCATTCCCAATTATTAAATAACCCCCTCAATTAATTTATTAAGTTCGGTGTTGAGATATCCGAAATACTCCAAGTTCCAGAGGCTCAAATTGTCCGTAACCGGGGACACGGCTAATCGATTAGATCTTCACTCTGCAGAGGTTGCGACTTTACCCGCAAGAATCGTTCCCTCCTTTAAGTCTTCGCCTTTGGGTGTTTGAAGACGGACGAACGAACAGGTCTTCCAAGAGTTCCTCTCGGGCCACTTGCCGGTGCCCATCCAATCCTACCGTTCTTCTACATCTCGTAGCACCGTCCAGCCGAGTCACGCCTAGGGTCGACCAAGCCGAGCCCATAATGGCTTGCGGCTGCATGTAAGCTTCCGTCAATGGGGTATCCATCCGTCTCTTCGTGGCTGGGTGAAGCTTTCCGCAAGATGTCATGGCGCTTCTCCATGCATCCCGCCATCCGCTGGTTTCTCCAGGTGCCCACAACCGCCCTCCACCCAAGAGTGAATTTTGAAGTCCATCTTGAGCTTGAAGTCATGGGGTTGTCATCATCTTGACTCTCGCATCTCCCTTATGAATCACTCAACCAACCCGTCTCTGAGCATAGCAAAATAAACTACATCGTCCGCAATGGTAACAAGGGAATTGGGTTCATCCTACCTCATGATACTACTCAAGAACATAACTTAAAATTCTCCTCTGCATGCATGGTGGGGAGGTATAATTCTAATGCAATAAAATCATAGGTATTGTAAAAGAAAACATGATCAAATGACTTGCTGGCCGACGGTCTTGAAAGCTAGCGACTCAGAATAGCAGGCTTCAGACTCGGAAATTCTATCAAGCAAACAATAATCATATAAGCATACAAACTTACAATCACTTAACATAACAGCATGCTAACATAAAACCCACAAAACAATCGAACCAAAACCAAAGAAAACTCAAGAATTCCAAACCAACTACTAACAAGAAAATAAAATAAACTTTTTATTTTCTGTAAATAAAAGTTCATGTTCTAAAACTACAGAAACTAATCTAAAATAAACTATAACATAGTAAAAATAAAATAATTTACTAACTAGAACAATAGGAAAACAATAGCTAGTTAAATAAACAAGAAACACATGATTTAGACTAAAACTATTTTTTTATTAAATCTAAAATACCCAAACAAGTTCCTACCGCTAGGCATGAACTAAACTAAGCTGTAGAAAAAAGAATCACTAAAAAAAATAATCCTAACTCAATTTATGGCAGGAAAACTTATCTGTCTAAAACTAAAATAAAACTATTTTTAAAAACCTAAATATGGCCTAAGCTATTTTCTACAGAAACTATAGGAAATTTGCAAACTAACAAAAAAGAATCAACTAAAATATTAAGTAACCTAAGAGATACGGATTTTACAAAACTGGAACTAATCTGTTGAAAACAGAAACGAAAAAAAAATTCAACAAAACTAACGCTAACGGGACTAACAGTGGCGCTCTAAAACTAAACAGCGCATGAGCACTTAATAGACCAATCGTCCCACGGCTAACAGAAATAAACCAATCGGGCCGGTCTAACTAAACCAGAACTAAACCGACTAAAACCAACTAAAACCGATCTAATCTAAATAAAACCTAACCCTTCGCTAGTCTAATCTAAGCCGTGCATTGCAGATCGAATGGTGGAGGGGGTCCGGCTTACAGCGGCGATGATGGACGACGGCGGCTCGGGCGACGGTGGCGGGGTGCTCCGTGGTCTGGGGCGGACGGAGACGTCAGTAGTCTGGCTCGGCGGGAGGTCGGGGTGGAGTCGTTGGAGCTCGGGATGACGGAGACGATCGGGCGAGCTGGGTGAACTCCTGCTCCGGCGGGCGGCGGACGAGCTCGGGGCGACGGCATCGGGGGCTCCTGAGCAAGGAGAGGATGTCAGGGAGGTGCGGGATGAAGTGGCGGTTCGGGTGGAGTATCTTGGAGGTCGAGGGGTGTCTCACCGGTGGCAGAAACGGCGGCGAACCGAGGCGGCGGCGGCGAGATGCGTTCGGCGAGGGTGCGAGCTGCGGTGGGTTTTGGGCTAGGGTTTTAGGGGGTTCGAGGGAGGAGGGGCAGGGCTTTATATAGGGCGTGGTCATGGGCGAAAGCGGATCGTGATCCCGAGAAGATCGCGGCGACGGCGGCGGCGGCGGTCGCTTCTGGCCAAGCGAGACGTGGGCGAGGGGAAAGAGACGAGGGCGGGCCCGGGGCGTCAGCGAGAGAGGGAGGAGAGGGTTCGGTCGGGCGACCGTGGGGGAGAGGAGTCGGGCGCTGGTGGGCTGCGCCTGGCCCGCTGGTGGGCTGCGCTCGGCGCTGGCTGGCGCCTGGGGTTTTTTTTTGAATTAGAGAGAAGAGAGAATATATAAAAATATATATTATTTTTATATAGGACATATATATATCAAAATTCTCAGGGGAATTTATCCTACAACTCGGACATTTTTCCAGGGGCAAAACTCAAACTAAAAAAAACATTTTCTAGAAATCCCAAATAAAATCAAATTTGAATTCAAACTTTTTGGCAAAACTTTTCTTCTAACATTTTTGGAGTGTCATGTTTACTCCTCTCATACTTTTTCTCAAGTATTTGTCAGGCATTGTTTTGAAGTAAATTCAACTGCCAATTTGAATTCAAGTTCCAACAAACTCAAAAGCCTCTGAATACTTCAAATGTCACTCAATTCAAACAATATGCATAGATGCTTAGCTTAATTGTAAAACATTCCAAATGGGAAATTTGGGATGTTATAAACCTACCCACCTTAATATGAATCTTGCCCTCGAGATTCTGGTTGGCTAGCAAATAGGTGCGGGTGGTCTCGCCGGAGGTCTTCTTCTCGCTCCCAGGTGGCTTCCTCCTCGGAATGGTGACTCCACAGAACCTTGCAAAACTTAATGATGTTGCTGCGGGTGACTCTGTTCGCGGTCTCGAGAATTCATACGGGTTTCTCCTCATAAGTCAGATCACTGTCGAGCTGTATGGCCTCTAGGGGCACTGTGTCTCTCAACGGAATATCGGCCATCTCGGCATGGCAATTCTTCACCGAGAAACATGGAAGACATCGTGAACTCCGGACAATCCTTCCGCAATTCTAACTTGTAAGCAACTTCTCCACGACGTTCGAGGATTTTGTAGGGCCAATGAACCTGGTGCCAACTTTCCTTTAACACCGAACCTCTTGATTCCACGAAGTGAGGACACACGAAGATATGCCCGGTCTCCCGCTTCAGTATGTTACTTCCTTGCGTTCTTGTCGGCATAACTCTTCCGCCTCGATCGAGCTACCTTGAGTCTATCTCGAATCAGCTTGACTTTCTCTTGAATCTCTGATAAGATCGGGACCGAAAAGTTTTGATCTCAACACCATCCCACAAAGAATGGTGTTCTGCACCTCCTTCCGTATAGGGCTTGAAGGGGCCATCTTGATTGGATGATAAGCTGTTATTGTACGAGAATTCTGCGTGTGGCAAATTATCATCCCAGCTAGACCCATAGTCTAGCGCACAAGCTCTCAACATGTCCTCCGTAATCTGGTTGACTCTCTCGGTCTGTCCATCCGTCGCCGATGAAAAGTTGTCTTGAATTCCAGCCTCGTACCCAAAGTTTCATGCAACCGATTCCAAAACTTTGAGGTAAATTGTGTTCCTCTATCGACACGATACTCCTCGGAACTCCATGCGGACATACGATCCTGGTCATGTATATCTTGGCTAACTTAGCGCTGGTATAGGTAGTCTTCACGGGAATGAAATGAGCTACCTTGGTCAATCGATCAACCACTACCCAGATGGAATCATAACCTGAGCGGGTCTGGGTAATTCGTGATAAAATCCATTCCAAGTTTTCCCATTTCCACTCGAAATCGGCAAGGGTTGAAGTAAACCTGCTGGCTTCGATGTTCCGCCTTTACTCATTGGCAAACATCGCATATTGCTACGTACTCAAGAATATCCTTCTTCATACCGCCCACGAAACTTTCCTTCAAATCCAGATACATCTTGGTGTTACCGGGTGAATCGAGTACGGTGAATCATGAGCCTCTGAAGAATTAGCTTCCTGAGTTCGGGATCATTGGGTACATAAATCGATCCTCGAACCATATAGCTCAGTATTCATCCTTACGAAACCCTTTAGCTTTTCCTTCATTCATCCTTTTCTTTATCTCATCAATTTCCTTGTCCGACTTCTGGGCTTCACGAATTCTTTCGGCCAAAGTGGACTGAACTTCCAGAGCTGCAACATATCCTCTCGGAACTATCTCCAGTCGGAGATCTCTGAGGTCATCGACTAACTCCGGGGTAATCCTCCGCTATGAGAGTATTCACATAACTCTTACGGCTCAAAGCATCTGCTACAACATTAGCCTTTCCGGTGGTAATGCAATCTCATGTCATAGTCCTTGATTAACTCTAGCCATCTCCTCCTGCTCGAGGTTCAACTCTTTCTGCGTGAAAATATACTTCAAGCTCTTATGATCTGTAAACGCGTCACAACTGCTTTCCGATAAGGAAATGCCTCCAGTCTTGAGTGCATGCACTACGGCCGCTAACTCCAAATCATGTGTGGCGTAATTCATCTCGTGAGGTCGTGGCTGTCCGGAGGTATAAGCTACAACTTTTCCTTCCTGCATGAGTACTCCTCCGAGTCCTCGCGAGAAGCGTCACAATATACCCGTAATCCTTGTGTATGTCCGCAAAATCAGATCTTGGGGCTGTAACCAAATGTTTCTTCAATTCACGAAACGGCTTCACAATCCTCGGTCCAAATGTACTTGGCGTCCTTCTTCAACAGCTCACCATGGGCTTGGCAATCTTCGAGAAATTCTCAATAAACCTCCGATAATATCCTGCGAGTCCGAGAAAACTGCGGATCTCCTTGGTCGAGGTGGGTGATCGCCAATCGGTGGTGATACAACCTTGGTGGGGTCAATCGCTATTCCTTCTCCTGAAATAACATGTCCGAGGAATCCGACTTCCTTCAGCCAAAATTCACATTTATGAACTTGGCATACAAGCGATGTTCTCGGAGTTTCTCGAACTAGACGCAAATGTTCCTTATGCTCTTCCTCGCTCTTGGAAAAATCAGTATATCATCGATGAACACCACGACAAACTTGTCCAGATATTCCATAAATACCTTGTTCATCAAATTCATGAAGTATGCAGGGCATTAGTCAATCCGAATGACATGACGGTATACTCATATAAACCATACACGTGGTAAATGCTGTTTTGGGTATATCCTTTTCACGGATCTTCAACTGATGATACCCTGATCGAAGATCGATCTTGGAGAATACCTTGGCTCCAACTAGCTGATCAAATCGATCATTAATCATCGGCAGAGGGTACTTGTTCTTGATGGTCACGTCGTTCAATGAACGATAATCCACAACCATTCGCAGGGTTCCATCCTTCTTCTCTACCAAAAGAACTGGGGCTCCCCAAGGTGACGAGCTTGGCCGAATATATCCCTTCTCCAATAGCTCATTAATTTTCTTCTTGATCTCTTCCAAATCGTTCGGGGGCATCCGATAGGGTCTCTTGGATATTGGGGCTGTGCTGGGCAATAACTCAATCAGAAATTCAATGTCTCTGTCCGGTGGCATTCCTGGTAATTCCTCCGGAAACACATCGGAAAATCTTGCACTCGGCACTTCCTCTGAACAACTCCGTGAGGGAATTCACCGATTCTTCATCGGGATACGCTCGATACATATTTGATCCTCTTACGCTCCGGAGTGGTGAGCGAGAATCGTCTTCTTGAGCACAGCCTATGTTTCCTTCAAACTTCGTCAACCAATCCATGCCTAAGATTATATCCAAGGTCCGGGTTTCCAATACTATGAGGTCTGCGGAAATTTATGGTTTCGATGTTAAGGGTTGCATGACAGCCTAAGCTCGCCATCATTTCTCCTCTGCGCGAACCGACGTGAAGAGGGCTTCTAAGGGTTCTAGTGGGCAACCCGTACTTTTCCACAACTACCCTTGATATAAATGAATGAGTTGCACCAGAATCAAAGAGTACCAATACTGGACGTGAACTTAATAAAAACTTACCAACCACAGTGTCTGGCTGATCATAGACGTCCTCCACGTCAATGTGGTTCACCCGAGCACGAGGAAAAGGGTTGGGCTTCTTTGCTGAGCTTCCATTGCCGTTTCCATTCGCTCCGCTTGGCCTCCGGGCGTCGGTGGCATAGTGCCCTGTTTTCGGCACTTGAAGCAGTGATGTGACTCAGATCCTTCCGAGCCGGGCAGATGATGCTGGTTGCCATTGCCGTTTCCATTGCCTCGACTTGTTGTCGTGGTTGCGGTTGTTCCCATTCCTCCATGGTTATGTCCTCCATGATTATGTCCTCCATGGGTGTGATGGGTATGCCCTCCAGTATGGGGCATAACGGGCTTCTGCGAGCTCGAGTTGTACTTCCCTGGCCATACTTCCGCTTGCGCTATCAATCTGTTGTTGCTTGCCTTGAGTATGGTGGCCTTGTCTACCAGCTCCCGGTAGTTGTTGAAGGTAGCCACCATTAGCTGCATTCCCAGCTCGTCATTGAGTCCTCGAGAAACTTTTCCTGCTGCGGCATCTGTGGCCACATCATCCGGGGCATAGCGAGCTAACTTGATGAACTCATCCACGTCGCCCCACAAGACGGTTCCCCTGGCGTAAGTTGCGGAACTCACGCTTCTTGCACTCATGGCTCCAGTGAGACATGAGCGGTGCGAAAAGCTTCTGGACCTGATCCCACGTGATGGTGGCGATGGGATAAGTGGCGGTGTAGTTCTCCCACCAAGAGGCTGCAGGTCCATCAAGCGATGTGCAGCAAAGCGCACCTTCTCTGCATCTGTGCATCCAGCGGTGGCTAACTCCTTCCGACCTTGCGGAGCTAATCATCGCCACAATCGGCTCGGTGCTGCTAGAGAACACTGGCGGATTCAGCCTTAGGAAGCGGGTCAAGTTGTCAACAGGGGGTGGTGGCGGTGGATTGTTGTTGTTGTTGTTCTGGTTCTGGATGAGCATCTGCATAAGAGCATTCTGCTGCTGGATCAGCTGGGTGAGCTCCGGCGGAAAGTTGAAACCGGGGTCACGTCTCGAAGGAATCTGGTGTTTTGGAGTGGATGAGAAAATTAGAATAGAACAAGGGTCTAATGAGAAAATATCACTACCCATATGAATGCACAATCATAATCACACCAATCATTTATTCAATCATCTCAAACATGGTTCAATCTCGGATTACAAATTCTCACGACTAATCGAAAATAACGGCCTAACTGATCGATGGAAAAAAATAGAATAACATGGCGGTCGACTAAATGTCTTCATCAATTATCCTTGCGTCCTCTAGTGCGGCGTCCTCCGATGCGGCGTCCTCTGGTGCGGCGCCTCCTCTTGCGGCTTTCTTCGATGGAGCTCTCTTCATAATCCTGGTCATTGCTCACGAGGGGTCCGTCATCTCCACTCGGAAAAAGGTCTTCTCCCAGGTCCATCTTCTCCTCTAATGCGGCAAATCAATCTTCAGCTTGTCGACTCTCTCCATGAAATCCTTGATTTCTTCTTCATGGTCAAGGAAGTCCGCACGTGCTTTCTCCTCCAGTTCCAGCTCACGGAACAACAACCCCCTGTGTACCTTTGAGTTTCGGCGAGTCTGGATTTCCCGTTTCCTGAGGAGACTCTCCAAGTCTTGGACATATGAGAGAATGGAGTCGTCCTCTATGGTACGGATGATATCTCCATTCCTAGATCTGCGAGAAATCATGGCGAGGTCTGATGGGTCGAGCTCGGCCCTGTACTCTTCTCGGAGATGTCCAAGTGCACGATAAATCGCCATGTCCCTTTCGAGGATCCAAGTGAAATCGGTAAACTAAAAGTCAATGGGCTCTGAATGTCCTCGAAGGTCCTCCTAGAATGTGCACCTTAATCCTCAGAAGCGGTATCCGCGGAAGTGCATTGGTAGGCTTCCGGTGATTGAGGGCGAGCAATCTTCAGCTTCTTCACGATTTGAACCAGCTTCTTGCCGAGAGGCATCGTCTCATCTGGTGGCAAAACTCCGTAGCGTAACTGGGTGAACTTCGCGCCATCTAGAATGTTGAAAATCGGAGAGAAGTCGAGAAATGAACAGGGAGAATTACGGAATGATAAGGACATAAAATAAATTGTCTCTTCCTATGGCTTTCCGATCCTAGGGGTTACGTCCCACGGTCAGCGTGTGCTCTGAATACCATCTCTCAGAGCGACCCGACCTGAAAACGGTCAAGTCTCGTGTAGCTGTACCATCCCAAGATCATGCCGCACACACACATTGATGCAAAGATTCAAAGTTCAATCACACCTGAATTTATTACACGATTCTCATATCGAGTCTTTATTGCAAGATAATAAATTCGGCCGAAGGCCAACTCATGAGAAACAAACTAAATAAAGTTGCGGAAGTGAGCGAATAATAGCGAGTCCATCCGACTCCATAGGGCAATCGCCAAGCGTGGATCGTAGCCTCACTCCTGATCGGAAAACTCCTCTGCAACATAAGTGTTGCAGCCGTGTAGGTCAGCATTTTGAATATGCCGGCAAGTCAAAGAGAGAACAACAATAAAAATTACTAACACTATATGCAATTTGGCTGTGGGGCTCTAAGTTTCATTGTTTTGCGAAAAAGCCAGTTTTTCCCTACAACAAGGACTTGTTTGCAAATACTACAAAATGTTGGTAATTATAGAGATGGTTCCGCCAACCAATATCTCATTCCCAATTATTAAATAACCCCTCAATTAATTTATTAAGTTCGTGTTGAGATATCCAAATACTCCAAGTTCCAGAGGCTCAAATTGTCCGTAATCGGGACACGGCTAATCGATTAGATCTTCACTCTGCAGAGGTTATGCACTTTACCCGCAAGAATCGTTCCTCCTTTAAGTCTTCGCCGCTGCGGTGTTTGAAGACGGACGAACGCAAACAGGTCTTCCAAGAGTTCCTCTGGGCCACTGCCGGTGCCCATCCAATCCTACCGTTCTTCTACATCTCGTAGCACCGTCCGGCCAGAGTCACGCCTAGGGTCGACCAAGCCAGAGCCCATAATGGCTTGCGGCTGCAGGTAAGCTTCCGTCAATGGGGTATCCATCCGTCTCTTCGTGGCTGGGTGAAGCTTTCCGCAAGATGTCATGGCGCTTCTCCATGCATCCCGGCCATCCGCTGGTTTCTCCAGGGTGCCCGTCAACCGTCCTCCACCCAGTAGTGAATTTTGAAGTCCATCTTGAGCTTGAAGTCATGGGGTTGTCATCATCTTGACTCTCGCATCTCCCTTATGAATCACTCAACCAACCCGCTTCACGAGCATAGCAAAATAAACTACATCGTCCCGGGCAATGGTAACAAGGGGAATTGGGTTCATCCTACCTCATGATACTACTCAAGAACATAACTTAAAATTCTCCTACTGCATGCATGGTGGGGAGGTATAATTCTAATGCAATAAAATCATAGGTATTGTAAAAGAAAACATGATCAAATGACTTGCCTGGCTGACGGTCTTCGAAAGCTAGCGACTCGTAATAGCAGGCTTCGCACTCCGGAAATTCTATCGAAGCAAACAATAATCATATAAGCATACAAACTTACAATCACTTAACATAACAGCATGCTAACATAAAACCCACAAAACAATCGAACCAAAAACCAAAGAAAACTCGAAGAATTCCAAACCAACTACTAACAAGAAAATAAAATAAACTTTTTATTTTCTGTAAATAAAAGTTCACGTTCTAAAACTACAGAAACTAATCTAAAATAAACTATAACATAGTAAAAATAAAATAATTTACTAACTAGAACAATAGGAAAACAGTAGCTAGTTAAATAAACAAGAAACACATGATTTCGACTAAAACTATTTTTTTTATTAAATCTAAAATACCCAAACAAGTTCCTACTGCTAGGCATGAACTAAACTAAGCTGTAGAAAAAGAATCACTAAAAAAAATAATCCTAACTCAATTTATGGTAGGAAAACTAATCTGTCTAAAACTAAAATAAAACTATTTTTAAAAACCTAAATATGGCCTAAGCTATTTTCTACAGAAACTATAGGAAATTTGCAAACTAACAAAAAAAGAATCAACTAAAAATATTAAGTAACCTAAGAGATACGGATTTTACAAAACTGGAACTAATCTGTTGAAAACAGACACGAAAAAAATAAAATTCAACAAAACTAACGCGCTAACGGGCCGAACAGTGAGCGCTCTAAAACTAAACAGCGCATGAGCACTTAATAGACCAATACGTCCACGGCTAACAGAAATAAACCAATCGGGCCGGTCTAACTAAACCAGGAACTAAACCGGACTAAAAACCAACTAAAACCGATCTAATCTAAATAAAACCTAACCCTTCGCTAGTCTAATCTAAGCCGTGCATTGCAGATCGAATGGTGGAGGGGGTCCGGTGGCTTACAGCGGCGATGATGGATGACGGCGGCTCGGGCGACGGTGGCGGGGGTGCTCCGGTGGTCCTGGGCGGCGGCGGGTGCGGCGGCTCGCTGGGAGGTCGGGGTGGAGTCGTTGGAGCTCGGGGATGACGGAGACGATCGGGGCGAGCTCGGGTGAACTCCTGCTCCAGCGGGCGGTGGACGAGCTCGGGGCGACGGCGTCGGGGGCTCCTGAGCAAGGAGAGGATGTCAGGGAGGTGCGGGATGAAGTGGCGGTTCGGGTGGAGTATCTTGGAGGTCGAGGGGTGGCTCACCGGTGGCAGAAACGGCGGCGAACCGAGGCGGCGGCGAGATCGTTGGCGCGAGCTGCGAGCTGTGGGTTTTGGGCTAGGGTTTTAGGGGGTTCGAGGTAGGAGGGGCAGGGCTTTATATAGGGCGTGGTCGTGAGCGAGGGGGAAACGCGGGATCGTGATCCCGAGAAGATCGCGGTGACGGGCGGCGGCGGTCGCGCTCTGGCGCGGCGAGACGTGGGCGAGGGGAAAGAGACGAGGGCGGGCCCGGGGCATCAGCGAGAGAGGGAGGAGAGGGTTCGGTCGGGCGACCGAGGGGGAGAGGAGTCGGGCGCTGGTGGGCTGCGCCCACCACTGGTGAGCTGCTGCTCAAGGCTGGGCCGGGCGCCTCAGTTTTTTGAATTAGAGAGAAGAGAGAATATATAAAGATATATATTATTTTTATATAGGACATATATATATCAAAATTCTCAGGGGAATTTATCCTACAACTCGGACATTTTTCCAAGGGCAAAACTCGAACTTTAAAAAAACATTTTCTAGAAATCCCAAATAAAATCAAATTTGAATTCAAACTTTTTGGCAAAACTTTTCTTCTAACATTTTTGGAGTGTCATGTTTACTCCTCTCATACTTTTTCTCAAGTATTTGTCAGGCATTGCTTTGAAGTAAATTCAACTGCCAATTTGAATTCAAGTTCCAACAAACTCAAAAGCCTCTGAATACTTCAAATGTCACTCAATTCAAACAATATGCATAGATGCTTAGCTATAATTGTAAAACATTCCAAATGGGAAATTTGGGATGTTACAGTTGATGGTTAACAAGACCACTAGTTTCAAGAAAAGGGCAAAGGAAAAGAAAGGGAACTTCAAGAAAGAATGGCAAGAGGGTTTCCACTCCCGTGAAGAAACACAAAGCTAGACCTAAGCCTGAAACTGAGTGCTTCTACTGCAAATGGAATGGTGACTAGAAGCGGAACTACCCCAAATACTTGCCGTATAAGAAGGATGGCAAAGTGAACAAAGGTTATATTTGATATACATGTTATTGATGTGTACTTTACTAGTGTTCATAGTAACCCCAGGGTATTTGATACCGGTTCAGTTGCTAAGATTAGTAACTCGAAACACGAATTGCAAAATGAATAGATACTAGTTAAGGGCGAGGTGACGATGTGTGTTGGAAGTGATTCCAAGGTTGATAAGATCACCATCGCACACTCCCTCTACCTTCGAGATTAGTGTTGGACCAAAATAAATGTTATTTGGTGTTTGCGTTGAGCATGAATATGATTGGATCATGTTTATTGCGATACAGTTATTCATTTAAGTCAAAGAATAATTATTGTTCTGTTTACATGAATAAAACCTTCTATGGCCATACACCCAATGTAAATGGTTTATTGAATCTCGATCATAGTGATACACATATTCATAATATTTATGCCAAAAGATGCAAAGTTGATAATGATAGTGCAACATATTTGTGGCACTGCCGTTTAGGTCATTTTGGTGTAAAGCGCATGAAGAAACTCTGTGCGGATGGATTTTTGGAATCACTTGATTATGAATCATTTTATGCTTGCGAACCATGCCTCATGGAAAGATGACTAAAACTCTGTTCTCCGAAACAATGGAGCGAGCCACTGACTTATTGGAAATAATACATACCGATGTATGTGGTCCGATGAGTGTTGAGGCTCGCGGCAGGTATCGTTATTTTCTGACCTTCACAGATGATTTGAGCAGATATGGGTATATCTACTTCATGAAACACAAGTCTGAAACATTTGAAATGTTCAAAGAATTTCAGAGTAAAGTGGAGAACCAACGTAACAAGAAAATCAAGTTTCTACGATCTGATCGCGGAGGCAAATATTTGACTTACGAGTTTGGCCTTCATTTAAAACAATGTGGAATAGTTTCACAACTCACGCCACCTGGAAACACCACAACATAATGGTGTGTTCGAACGTCGTAACCGTACTTTATTAGATATGGTGCGATCTATGATGTCTCTTACTGATTTACCACTATCATTTTGGGGTTATGCATTAGAGACAGCTGCATTCACTTTAAATAGGGCTCCATCTAAATCCGTTGAGACGACATCGTATGAACTGTGGTTTGGCAACAAACCTAAGCTATCGTTTCTTAAAGTTTGGGGCTATGATGCTTATGTGAAAAATCTTTAGCCTGATAAGCTCGAACCCAAATCGTAGAAACGCGTCTTCATAGGATACCCGAAAGAAACTGGTGGGCACACCTTCTATCACAGATCCGAAGGCAAGATCTTTGTTGCTAAGAATGGATCCTTCCTAGAGAAGGAGTTTCTCTCGAAAGAAGTGAGTGGGAGGAAAGTAGAACTTGATGAGGTAATTGTACCTTCTCTCGAATTGGAAAGTAGCACATCACAGAAAACCGTTCTCGTGATGCCTACACCAACTAGTGAAGAAGCTAATGATAATGATCATGAAACTTCAGACCAGGTTACTAACGAACCTCGTAGGTCAACCAGAGCACGTTCCGCACCAGAGTGGTACGGTAATCCTGTCCTGGAAGTCATGTCATTAGACCATGACGAACCTATGAACTATGAGGAAGCGATTATGAGCCCAGATTGCGATAAATGGCTTGAGGCCTTGAAATCTGAGATAGGATCCATGTATGAGAACAAAATATGGACTTTGATTGACTTTCCCGATGATTGACGCGCCATTGAGAATAAATGGATCTTCAAGAGGAAGATGGACGCTGATAGTTGTGTTACTATCTACAAAGCTTGAATTGTCGCAAAATGTTTTCGACAAGTTCAAGGTGTTGACTACGATGAGATTTTCTCACTCATATCGATGCTTAAAGTCTGTCCGAATCATGTTAGCAGTTGCCGCATTTTATGAAATCTGGCAAAGGGATGTCAAAACTGCATTCCTTAATGGATTTATTAAAGAAGAGTTGTATATGATGCAACCAGAAGGTTTTCTCAATCCTAAAGGTGCTAAAAAGTGTGCAAGCTCCAGCGATCCATCTATGGACTGGTGCAAGCATCTCGGAGTTGGAATATACGCTTTGATGAGTTGATCAAAGCATATAGTTTTATACAGACTTGCGGTGAAGCCTGTATTTACAAGAAAGTAAGTGGGAGCACTACAGCCTTTCTGATATGTATATGTGAATGACATATTGTTGATCAGAAATGGTGTAGAATTTTCTGGAAAGCATAAAGGAGTGTTTGAAAGGAGTTTTTCAAAGAAAGACCTCGGTGGAGCTACTTACATATTGGGCGTCATTATCTATAAAGATAGATCAAGACGCTTGATAAGACTTTTGATGAGTACATAATTTGATAAGATTTTGAAGGAGTTCAAAATGGATCAGTCAAAGAAGGAGTTCTTTCCTGAGTTGTAAGGTATGAAGTTCAGTAAGACTCAAAACCCGACCATGGCAGAAGATAGAGAGAGAATGAAAGTCATTCCCTATGCCTCAGCCATAGGTTCTATAAAGTATGCCATGTTGTATACCAGACCTGTTGTGTACCTTGCCATGAGCTTGGCAAAGGGGTACAATAGTGATCCAGGAGTAGATCACTGGACAACGGTCAAAAATATCCTTAGAGGAGTAAGGAAATATTTCTCGATTATGGAGGTGATAAAGAGTTCATCATAAAGAGTTACGTCGATGCAAGCTTTCATATCGATCTGGATGACTCTGAGTCTCAATCTGGATACATATTGAAAGTTGGAGCAATTAGCTAGAGTAGCTTCATGCAGAGCATTGTAGACATAGAAATTTGCAAAATACATACGGATCTGAATGTGGCAGAACCGTTGACTAAACTTCTCTCACAAGCAAAACATGATCACACCTTAGTACTCTTTGGGTGTTAATCACATGGAGATGTGAACTAGATTATTAACTCTAGTAAACCATTTGGGTGTTGGTCACATGACGATGTGAACTATGGGTGTTAATCACATGGTGATGTGAACTATTGGTGTTAAATCACATGGCGATGTGAACTAGATTATTGACTCTAGTGCAAGTGGGAGACTGAAGGAAATATGCCCAAGAGGCATTAATAAAGTTGTTATTTTATATTTCCTTATATCATGATAAATGTTTATTATTCATGCTATAATTTTATTAACCGGAAACTTGATACATGTGTGGATACATAGAAAAAACACCGTGTCCCTAGTAAGCCTCTACTAGACTAGCTTGTTAATCAATGATGGTTAATTTTCCTAACCATAGACATGTGTTGTCATTTGATGAACGGGGTCCCATCATTAGGAGAATGATGTGATGGACAAGACCCATCCGTTAGCCTAGCATAATGATTGTTAAGTTTTATTGCTATTGCTTTCTTCATGACTTACACATATTCCTTTGACTAAGAGATTATGCAACTCCCGGTTACTAGAGGAATACCTTGTGTGCTATCAAACGTCAGAACGTAACTGGATGATTATAAAGATGATATAGAGGTATCTTCGAAGGTGTTTGTTGGGTTGGCATAGATCGAGATTAGGATTTGCCACTCTGAGTATCGGAGAGGTATCTCTGGGCCCTCTCGGTAATGCACATCATGATAAGCCTTGCAAGAAATGTGACTAATGAGTTAGTTGCGGGATAATGCATTACGGAACGAGTAAAGAGACTTGCCGGTAACGAGATTGAACTAGTTATGATGATACCGACGATTGAATCTCGGGCAAGTAACATACCTATGACAAAGGGAACAACGTGTGTTGTTATGCGATTTAACCGATAAAGATCTTCATAGAATATGTGGGAACTAATATGAGCATCCAGGTTCCGCTGTTGGTTATTGACTGGAGAAGTGTCTTGGTCATGTCTACATAGTTCTCGAACCTGTAGGGTCCGCACGCTTAACGTTCGATGACGATTTTGTATTATATGAGTTATGTGATTTGGTGACTGGATGTTGTTCGGAGTCGTGGATGAGATCATGGACATGGAGAGGAGTCTCGGAATGGTCGAGAGGCAAAGATTGATATATAGGACGTTGGTATTCGGACACCGGAAGTGTTTCGGGATGCACCACGTACTTATCGGGTCACCGGAAGGGGTTCCGGGCACCCCCGACAAAAGATACGGGCCTTATGGGCCAAGAGGGGAAACACACCAGCCACAAAGGGGCTGGTGCGTGAGGGAGTCCTAGATTATGGGGTTCTCGGGCGTTCGGACTGTGTAGCATGGACCGGACTGATGGGCCGTGAAGATACAAGATAGAAGGCCTTCCCCCGTGTCTGGCTGGGACTCTCCTTTGCGTGGATGGCAAGCTTGACGTTCGGATGTGTAGTTTCCTTTCTCTGTAAACCGACTTTGTATAACCTTAGGCCCTTCCGGTGTCTGTATAAACCGGAAGGTTTAGTCCATAGAAGGCGAACACACAAATCGTACAGGCTAGACATCTAGGGTTTAGCCATTACGATCTCGAGGTAGATCGATTCTTGTAACCCCTATACTCATCAAAGTCAATCAAGCAGCAAGTAGGCTATTACCTCCATCGAGAGGGCCCAAACCTGGGTAAGCATCGTGTCCCCTTTGTCTCCTGTTACCATCCTGTGACGCACAGTTCGGGACCCCCTACCCGAGATCAGCCGGTTTTGACACCGACATTGGTGCTTTCATTGAGAGTTCCACTGTGTCGTCGACGGCAGGATCGATGGCTCGCCTCGTCATTGAAGACAACATTACCTGTGGAGGGGACCTAGCTCTGGGACAGGTCCTCTAGCTCGGCGGTTTCACCATAGGTGCCCGCACGGCCGTTAAGCCAAAGGCAGCCCTCGAGATCGCTAAACATCGTCTTCGCATCGGCCTTGAACACCCTGAAAAGATGGATCCAGCAGATGTCTCATGCTTAAACGAGCTACTAGATCGCATTGCTGCCCTAGGAGTTGCAACGAACTACGATCGGATTGGGCTTAAACCCAATCAGAGGGAAATCAGGTCCCCGCTGATCACCCATCTAGTAGCAGTCGTGGAGGAATAAGCCGAGAATACTTCTCCCCCAAAGTTGCAAACAAGCTATGTTCGGATATCCGAGTCCTGCGCGCCGGATACCCATCCTCGGGAAGAGACCTCATGTCCTCCGAACATAGCATCGAGCGTTGAAACTAACGGCCGCCAGGACACTCCGGATCCTAGGCCAGTGACCTCGCAAACTCTTCAAACTCCAGATACAATACTGGGTCAAGGGTCGGATTTTAACCCACCCACCCACCACAAACAATATTCTCCAAGCAATTCAAGTCCTCCATATGTATGTGACCTAATTTACGTATGACAGCAACCTCAGAAAAAGGTCCATCACTTCTGGGCCAGGTTCCTCCTTGTTAAAAACAAGATTAAAGAGTGCTGCGACGACGACGTGGTTTCAGTCTTCTGCCGCAACTGTATGGACGAGGGAATTCTCAATGCCCTCAACCGCCGCCGCATACTGCACTTTGCAGATCTGGCACACATAGTGCAGAAGTACTGCACAATGGAAAGCGCTTGGAAAGCTCAGACAGCCCGATGGGATCCTCCAGCCTTCAAGCAACCCGTCGGACGGGCAAAAAGGATGTACCCTCACGGGCCACCTGATCATCACCTTATTGACAAAAGGATCAAATCCATAGGTCATAGAAACGTCCTGGACACATTGCTCGACAAGCCCTGTCCAATACATACTACGCCGAATAAGGAACCAACACATAGCCTTCGGGCATGTTGGGTACTCCGGCAGGTGGCTAAGAGTGGCGAGGCCATCCTCTCTAATATTACCCCGGAGCCGCACTCTCCGGAGGACGACGACCTCAACGACCTTATGGTCTTGGAGAGCTTTTCTTCAAACAACTGACCCAAAAGGGCGCTCCGCGACCTCGCCAAAGTCAACCAAGTGGCCGCAGTAAATCCTTGGAACGATACGACAATAACTTATAATGCCGACGACAAACCAAGATCCAAACTGTTCCGAGCACCTGCCGCCTTGGTCTTAAACCCAATTGTAGATGGCTTTAGACTTACTAAAGTGCTCATGGACGATGGCAGCGGTCTAAACCTCATCTACGAGGACACGCTTCACAAAATGCAAATGGACAAGAGCTGCATCGAGCAGAGCAATACAACCTTTCATGGTATTATCCCCAGCCAAGAAGCGCGATGCTCGGGGAAAATTAAACTTGATGTAGTATTCGGCACGCCAGAGAACTACAGGTCCGAAGAGTTACTCTTCCACGTGGCGCCTTTCAACAGCGGATATCACGCCTTGTTAGGGCGAGACGCTTTCACACGCTTCCAAGCAATACCCCATTACGGGTACATGAAGCTCAAAATGCCAGGGCCCAATGGAATCATCACCATCACAAGTGATCCGGATGTAGCACTCCGCGCCGAAAACAAAACCGCATCCCTGGCCCTCGAGGCACTATCCGAAGCCCTCGCGACCGACGAGTTAACCACTCTACGAACAACGGTGGACAAGGACGATGTAATCCTCGATAAGAGATCCAAGTCCACCTCTTTCAAACCAGCAGATGAAATAGTTAAATTTCAAGTGACCCAACGGATCCTAAGAAGATAGCCTCCGTCGGAGCACAGCTGGATCCGGCGGTCGACGTTGCTTTGCGAGCATTCTTGCGCGAAAACTGGAACATCTTTGCTTGGCATCGTTCGGACATGCCAGGAATCCCGCGCAAACTGGCCGAGCACAGCCTCAACATAATAAAGGGATTCAAACCAGTCATTCTCCGAACCCAAACGACAAGACATGGGGGAGGATCTTGCCAAGTTACTAAGCCAGGTTCATTAGAGAAATCAAGCACCCGGATTGGCTGGCAAACCTGGTCGTGGTACCAAAGAAGGACAAATCCTGGCGCCTTTGTGTCGATTTCAAGGACCTCAATAAGGCTCGCCCTAAGGACCCCTTCCCACTACCTCGCATCGACCAAATCATTTACGCAACCGCAGGACACAACTCATTGTGTTTCCTCGACGCATACTCCGGATATCATCAAATCAACATGAGGGAGTCCGACCAAGCTGCAACAACATTCATTACCCCCTATGGGCCTTTCTGCTTCAACACTATGCCTTTTGGGCTCAAAAACACCGGCGCCACTTACCAACGCATGATTCAAACATGCCTAGAAAAACAAATTGGCAAGACGGTGGAAGCCTACGTAGACGACATCGTCACCAAGACTAAACATGTTGAATCATTGGTGGATGATCTACGACTCACATTTGACAACCTCCAGACATACGATATCCGACTCAATCTGGAAAAATGTGTCTTCGGCGTCCCAGCCAGAAAACTGCTCGGGTTCATCATGTCCAATAGAGTAATTGAAGCAAACCCAGCAAAAATCCGTGCCTTGTCACAATTGGCAACGCCAACAGACTTAAAGCAAGTCCAAAAGCTAGCGGGGTGTGTGGCAGCATTGAGCCATTTCATCTCCAGACTAAGAGAAAAGGCACTGCCACTTTATCGCCTGCTCCGACGCACCGACCAATTTGAGTGGACGGATGCGGCAACAACCAGATTGGAAGAAATAAAAACCTTGTTAGCAAGCAACCCAATCCTTGCCGCACCAAACGTCGGCGAGCCTATGTTGCTCTACATATCCGCAACTCACCAGGTGGTGAGCGCTGTGCTCGTCGTCGAACGAGAGGAAGAGGGACACAAATTCCCACTCCAAAAACCAGTGTACTATGTATCGGAGCTCCTTACACCATGCAAATCCCGATACCCACACTATCAAAAGATAGCCTACGCAGTCTTCATGGCATCTCGGAAGCTGCGGCACTACTTTCAAGAGTGATCGATCATGGTGGCTTCCGAAGTTCCATTTAATGACATCATAAACAACCAAGACGCCACCGACCGCATTACCAAATGGGCTATCGAACTATTACCATTTGAAATAACATACAAGCCACGCCGAGCTATTAAATCTCAAGTGTTGGCTGACTTCGTCGCTGAATGGATAGAAACCGAACTCCCTAAAGAGTATAGCACATACTCCAACTGGGTGTTGTACTTCGACGACTCTAAAATATTAGCCGGATTGGGGGCTGGTGTCATCCTAACATCCCTTACAGCGGACACAACCCTTTATGTACTACAAATCATGTATACAGACTCCAATAACGCGGCCAAATATGAAGCACTACTGCATGGACTTCAGATGGCTGTTTCTATGGGCATACAACACCTCGAGGTGCGTGGGGACTCGAACCTCGCAATATCCCAAATAAATGGAGAATTCGATGCGAAAGATCCAAAGATGGCAGCCTACCATAACACCGTACTCAAAATATCAGCTCGGTTTGAGGGGCTCGAGTTCCATCACGTAGCTCGAGACAGTAATCAGGCAACGGACATCCTTGCTCGGATGGGTGCTAAGCGTGACCCAGTCCCACCCAACACTTTTGTTGAAAGGATTTTCAAGCCATCCGTGGTATGGCAGGACGAGAGCGGCAATACTAGTCCGGCGCCGATCATACCCTCAGATGCCGAACACAACTCCAATGACATCGGGGGCCCAGAAACCGAAGTGACACCTTCAGCCCATGTAATTATTGCTGCCATTGCTCCATGAACCGAACCCTTCCTGGCCTACCTTAATATGCGGGGCTCCCTGATGACCAGAACGAGGCCCGTCACATAGTTTGACGTGCGAAAGCCTACAAGGTTCATGAAGGAGAACTCTACAAGAAGTACTACGGGAGTTCTTCAAAGATGCATCTCCGAAGAGGAGGGACGACAGCTCTTGGCTGAAATACATGCTGGCCTCGGCAGCCATCACGCCACAGCTCGGGCCCTCGTAAGTAAAGCCTTCCGCACAGGTTTCTTTTGGCCCACGGCCCGACCAGACGCACAGGCCCTTGTAGAGCGCTGTGTCGGATGCCAGCTTTTTGCCAATCAAAGCCATTTGCCGCGCACTGCCCTCAGAACAATCCCCATTGCCTGGACTTTTGCAGTCTGGGGGCTAGACATGGTCGGACCCCATAAAGGGGGAAGCCATAGGAAAAAGTATTTGCTGGTTATGGTGGATAAATTCACCAAGTGGATAGAGGCCAAACCGGTAAAAACGGCCAAAGTCGGACCGGTGATCGATTTTATATCTGGTGTTGTACACCGTTATGGCGTCCCGCACAGCATCATTACTGACAATGGTTCTAACTTTATAGCCGACGAGGTGAAAACTTGGTGTGCTAATCTGGGCATTAAGCTCGACTACGCCTCCGTTTATCACCCTCAAACAAACGGTCAGGTCAAACGGGCTAATGGCCTGATAATGAGTGGCATCAAACCCAGACTAGTGCGCTCCCTACGGGAATCAGATAAGCACTGGGTTGAGGAACTCGATTCCGTACTCTGGGGGCTGCAGACCACGCCCTATCGCACGACCGGACACACACCCTTCTTTATGGTGTACGGGGCAGAGGCTGTCTTGCCTTGCGATATTATTCACGACTCACCTCGAGTGCGCATGTATGAAGAGAGAGGAGCCGAGCTCGATTGGCAGGACGATCTAGACGCCCTGGAGGAGGAGCGCGATGTTGCGAAGGCCCGTTCTGCATTCTATCAATAACAGGCTCGGAGATATCAAAGCAGAGAAGTGCAGGAAAAGACTTATAATGTCGGTGAGCTCGTTCTACGCCTACCAGAGAAGAAAAAGGACAAGCTCAAACCCAAATGGGAGGGTCCCTTAACTATAGATGAAGTTCTCACCGGAGGAGCCTATCGCCTTCAAAATGCATCGGATAGTCGCTTAGAGCCGAACCCATGGAATGCTGCTCGGCTCGGAAGATTCTATGCCTAAGTCCGGACATATACCTTTCTTCGTCCCTTTTTCTCCTTTTTAGTTTTTATTTTTCTCGTTTTTATACGATTTCTAATGTGTGTTCGGGTAAGCCGCACACTTGCGGGGTACATCCTTAAATGTACACACCCCACCACAACTGGGGCTTCTCTCAATAGAAGCTTATTATTATTTTGAGCATAGAGCTCACCATATATATGTGTCATCTGCTCATATACGTCCTTTCTTCGCCTTATATGCACCTCTATGACTTAAGTTTTTGCCAAGATGGGTTGCCTGGCTCCTGTGCGTATGCCCTACGTTCCCGCTTGTTCGGCTCGGGCATAAAGGGAGCACCTCTGCGATTGTTACAACCGGGTTATCCGGACATGTACCTCAGAATGGTGAAGCCGAAAGCTAGCGTTCTTAAGAGAATAAGTGGTCAGCGGACAAACGACGAACTGCCTTTGTCGCAATATAAAACTCCCAAAATATAAAGCTTCCTGTGATTTTTTAGCATCACAGCTTAGGCATGCATAAATAACGCATGATGACCTAAGGAGAGGAACCCTTAATGGAACTATTCTCTCTGGAAGATGTTTCTTACGTTAAAACGTAATATAACATAACTCCTCGAATACAGTTTGTCTGTTCAAGCACCATGATCGACCGGATGGCCTGGTTTCCGAACCTACTCGGTGTTTACCACAGGTATAGTATTCGGAAACACTCCAACCCTTGGGTTTTGGAGGTAGAAGCGGAAGGTCTTCCATGACAGTCTTTTCAAGTTTGGACGGAGATAAGTTTGGTGATAAAAGTGCATTTTTACATGGAATCAAACACCTACTTTTTATCTATACCATCTATAAGGCTGTCTAGTTTACAGTCCTGTTGTGAAAATTTGGCGGCTGTCTTTACTTGGTCATACACCAAGCTAACCGGAATTTCTTGTCCGTCTGGTCCCCGAGGTCCGACCCAGGCCATATGATTTGGATCAAGTCCGGTATAACGTGTTTTCACCATGGCCCAGGCTTCTCATGCACCTTCTCGACATGTTGATGCCTTCCATAGTTCAAAGCGGCGTCGAGCTCCCTTGAATAAATTCACGAGCTCCTCCATAATTTCTGGAGAAGAATCAGATGGCCATAAAGCCTTAGCCATGTTCCTCATGGATTTCTGAGCTGGCTCGTGCACTCAGGATAGCTCTTGCAGCAAGTCACCTTTAAATCCGGACACTTCTCCCTCGGGCCGCCCGGTTAACAAACCTACAGGAACAATTTCGTAAAATTTTCCATCAGGGGACCGTATGAAAATCAGGATAAAGGACATACTCAATATGCCGCCTTTCAGTTTTCTGTTCTCCTTCAAGGCATCCGACAGTTAGGCTCGTACGTCCTTTATCTTTCAGCTTGCTTGATGTTTGCATCCTGTAATTTGTTCTTCTCATCAAGGGTCCGTGTAATATACGTTGACCAGCGGCTTCTTGCCCTTCAGCATGTTGTTTGTCTGCCTGAGCAGCCCTTACACTACAAAAAAAATACACTTCCGTGATGATACATGTTTGTCACAGTAGGTCACGTTTTCTGTCATGCATGTACATCCATGACAAATTTATGATAGAATCAAGATAGTCATACCTGTGCTATCGTAGAAGTGTTCCATGACATTACCAAAATTATCATCACGGAAGTGTCCACTTCCATGATGATAAATCGCGAGTCACAGAAGTGCTTTCATCAAGGGTGACCGACACGTGGCATCCACCATAACGGAACGCCATTAAGCTATCGGGTCCGGTTTTTTGGATCCGATAACCCGCTAACAGCCCCGACCAATGGGGATTTTCCACGTGTAAAATCATCATTATTGGCTGGAGGGAACACGTGTCGGCTCGCCATTGGGACAAATGTCATCCACTCATTTGACCCAAAGCGCCTATGATACGTCGACACATGTGGCACGGCCCAACAGAGGCCCATTCCTGTGAAAAGGCTGGCCCGTTTGACTTGGTCAAAAGGTGGCGGGCCGGCCCACGGCAAGCCTGTTAACGGCCTGTTCACATATAGCCCATTTACAGCCCGCTAACCAAGGGCCCGTTTACGGCCTATCCGAATTTGGCCGAGTAGCATCATCTGGGCCGTCCAATATAATTCCAGCCCATTTTAACTTCCGGCCCACGTATGGCCCATGATGTCTTTCGGCTCATATGAGGCCCTTAGTAACCCTCGGCTGTAACATCCCAAATTTCCTATTTGGAATGTTTTACAATTATAGCTAAGCATCCTATGCATCTTGTTTGAATTTGAATACCATTTGGAGTTTCAGAGAATTTTGAGTTTTGAATTTGAATTCAAACTTTGGCAAGTGGGAATCATTTCAAAACTATGCCTGATAAATACTTGATCAAAAGTATGAGAGGAGTAAACATGACACTCCAAAAATATCAGAGGAAAACATTGTCAAAAGTTTTGGATTCAAATCTGAATTTTATTTGAATTTGAAAAAAATGGATTTTTATAAAGTTTGGATTTTGACTTTGGAAAAATGTTCAAAAGATAGGGAATATTCCCCTGATCATTTTGGTATATGTATGTCCTATATAAAATATTTATAGTTATTGTTTTATTTCTGTTTTGTTTTATTAAAAATAAATTCAAAAAATTAGAACCCCAGGCGCCACCAGAGCCCTGCCCACCCAGCGCGAAACCCCCACCACTGGCCCACCAATGGCCCACTGCCACCGAGCTGCCCAGCCTGACCTCCCTCACCCAAGACCAACCCCTTTGGCGTGGTCGCCGCTCGCTCCACCCCCTCTCTCTCTCCCGACAGGTGGGCCACCACCTCCCTCTTCCCTTGCCCACGCCACCTCGCCCGCGCCACAGATCGCCGGATCCTCAAGGATCCGGATCCCGATCCTCCGATCGCCCCCGTTGCAGGCGAGGCCCCCGCCTATATAAACTGGCCCTCCGCACCCCATTCCCCTAGCCCTCGCGGACCCCTCCTCTCTCTCCCGAGCTCACCGGAGGCCCGAGTCCCCGCCGCCATTGTCGTCGCCGTCGCCGCCCTAGCCACCCCGACCCCACCGACTCCACCTGACCCTCCCGACCTCGTCGCACCCGGCACGGCCACTCCCCGACCTCCCGACGATCAAGCCCTCACTTTTCGTCACCGCCGCCGCCGCCGCCGAGCTCGATGACGTCGCGGAGATCTCCTCCCGTCCGATCCCCAACCAACGGCTAGGATTAGATCACCCCGAAGGGTATCCTTTAAAATAAACCGGACCGGCCGGTTTAGTTTACTGATTTATTTAGTTAGGGTTTTATTTATTAGCCCGACCCGTTTTAGTTTAACCCTAGGGCCCTTTTTGATTATATTACGCCCGATTACGCTTTAGGCCCATTAGGCCTTTTTCTTTTATTTTTGTTTTTCTGTTTTAATGTAATAGTTTCTGCTTTGAAAAATTCATATCTTTTATTCTGTTTATTATTTTTAGATGATTATTTTTTGTTGGTTTGCAAATTTTCTAAAGTTCTATAGAATATATATTTAGCTATGTTAAAATTAATTAAAGTTGCTTTAATTTAGTTTTAGACAGAATAGTAAATCTGCTATAACTTGAGTTAGAAAAATTATTTTTGGATGATTCTTTTTGTCCCAACTTTATTTTGGCATTGCCAAACCATAAAAATTAACTTGGGTATTTTAGGATTAATAAATAAATAGTTTTAAGCAGAATCTTATTAATCCCAATTAATTAACTAGCTACTGTTTTCCTATTAATTTAATTAGTAAATAAATTTATTTTTATCATGTGATTGATTATTCTAGGTAGTTTCTGCCACTTTATAGGATGAACTTTTATTTATAATTAATAAAAGTTTTATTTTATTTTTCTTAATAGAAATTGGATTAGGCCTAATAGGAGTTTTATAATAGATTTCAAATTAATTCTTTTTGCTCCTAGTTGCTTAGTGCATCCTTTTCTGTTAAGTTAACCTAAAACCATGATTAGGTTATGTTAAGAAATTTTTACTATATAAAACTATTCTAGTTGTTGCTTGAAGTAGGAAAACTTGAGTTGGTTTTCTTTGAGTTTTCCCTTTGTATTTTGATTTGGTTGTTTTGGTGTGTTATGTTGCTATTGTTATGATATTGTATTATGTGATCCTATGCTATATGCTTATTGTGGTTATTGTTTGTCTCGGTAGAGTTTCCGGAGTGCGAAGCTTGCTACTATGAATCTTTAGCTTACGAGGATCATCAGCAAGGCAAGTTTTGATCATGTTATTTCTATACCTATGTTTTTTTGCATTAGAATTGTCACCACCCACCATGCATGCAGTAGTTGAAATTTTGAAGTTATTAAACTTGAGTAGTATCATGTGGTAGGATGAACCAATCCCTTGTTACCATGACCCCGGATTTAAGTAGTTTACTTTGCTATGCTCGTGACGGGTTTTGGTTGAGTGAAATTCATAAGCAAGATGTGAGAGTCAATGATGATGACAACCCCATGAACTACAAGAATCAAGATGGACTTGAATTCACTCTTGGGTGGAGGATTTGTTGACGGGCACCTGGAGAACCCAGTGGTTGGCCGGGATGCATGGAGAAGTGCCATGACATCTTGCGGAAAGCTTCACCCAGCCACGAAGAGAAGGATGGATGCCCCATGACCGGAAGCTTACCTGTGCAGCCGCAAGCCATTATGGGCTCTGGCTGGGTTAACCTTAGTAGTGACGCTGGCTGAACGGTACTACGAGATGTAGAAGAACGGTAGGATTGGATGGGTACCGCAGAGCGCTTAAGAACTCTTTGGAAGACCCTGTTTCATTGGTCCCGTCTTCAAACACCATGAAGTGCGAAGACTTTAAAGGAGGAATGATTCTTGCGGGAAAGTCGCAACCCTCTGCAGAGTTAAAGATCTAATCGATTAGCCGAGTCCCCGGTTACGGACAATTTGAGCCTCTGGAACTTGGAAGTATTCGAAATCTCAACACTAAAACTAATGAATTAATTTGAGGGGTTTTATGACTTAATAATTTGGGAATGAGATATTGGTTGGCGGAACCATCTCAATAACTACCAATAATTGTAGTAATTTTGCAAGCAAGTCCACTGTAGTAGGGAAAAATTTGCTTTTAGCAAAATGATGAAACTTAGAGCTCCACACCAAATGCATATAGTGATAGTAACTTTATTATTGTTATTCTTCATGACTTGCCACTTATTCAAAAAGCTGACCTACATGGCTGCAACGTCTTATGTTGCGGGTATATTCGATCGGGGGAGGCTACGCTCCGCGCTTGGCGATTGCCCTTTGGAGTCGGATGGACTCGCTTATCTTCGACGCTTCCGCAACATTAGTAGTTTTTTCTCATGAGTTGGCCTTGAGCGAATTTATTCCTTGTAATAAAGACTCTATATGAGAATCGTGTAATCATATTCAGGTGTGATTGAACTTTGATTACATTATCGATGTCTTGTGAGTACCAAAGATGATCTTGGGATGGTATGCATACGTAGATTTGACCGATTTTGGGTCAGGTCGCTCTGAGATGGTATCGAGCACACGCTGACCGTGGATCGTAACCCCTAGGATCGGAAAGCCATAGGAAGAGACCATTTACTTTTATCCTTATCATTCCGTAATTCTCCCCTGTTCATTTCTAACTCCTCTCCGATTTTCAACATTCTAGATGGCCGTCGAGTTCACCCCAGTTTTGCTACCGGAGTTTTGCCAGCCCGATGAGACGATGCCCTTCGGCAGAAAGCTGGTCCAGATGGTGAAGAAGCTGAAGATCGCTCTACCCTCGATCACCGGAAGCCAACCAATGCACTTCCGACGGACACCCGCTCTGAGATTGAAGTGCATATCCTAGGGAGAACCTTCGGAGGACACACGGAGCCTATAGACTTTGAGTTCACCGAGTTCAACTGGATCATCGGAAGGGACGTGGCGATCTATCGAGCACTTGGACATCTCCGAGAGGAGTACAGGGCCGAGCTCGATCCCTCAGACCTCGCCATGGTTTCACGCAGGGCAAGGAATGGAGATATCATCCGTACCGTTGATGACGACTCCACTCTCTCTTATATCCAGGACTTGGAGTGTCTTCTCCGGAAACGGGAGATTCAGACTCACCGTAACTCGAAGGCACACAGGAGACTTTTGTTCCGTGAACTGGAACTGGAGGAGAAGGCACGCGCAGACTTCCTTAACCATGAGGAAGAAGTCGCGGACTTCATGGAGACAGTCGACGACCTGAAGATGAAGCTTACCGCGATAGAGGAAAAGATGGACTTGGGAGAGGACCTTTTTCCGAGTGGAGATGAAGGACCCCTCCTGAGTAATGATCAGGACTATGAAGGGAGTTCCACTGAAGGAAGCCACAAGAGGAGGCGCCAAAACAAAGGACGCAAGGATTATTGATGAAGACTTTTTAGTCGACCACCATGTTATCTTTTACTTTTTCGTCGATCAGTTAGGCCGATATTTTCCTTCGATTAGTCATGAGCTTTTGTAATCGAGTTTGAACCATGTTTGAGTGGAATGAATAAATGATTGGTGTGTTTATGTTGTGCATTCATATGGGTAGGGTTATTCCTCATAGACCATTGTTCTATTCTAATTTTCTCATCCACTCCAAAACACGGATGCCTCCGAGACGTGACACCGGGTTTTCCGCCGAGCTCACCCAGCTGCTCCAACAGCAGAATGCCCTTATGCAGCTCCTCATCCGAATCGAACAACAACACCAACAATCCACCGCCACCACCCCTGTGGACAACTTGACTCGATTCACGAGGCTGAATCCGCGGTGTTCTCTAGTAGCACCGAGCCGATTGTGGTGATGATTGGCTCCGCAAACTCGGAAGAGCTAATCACCGCCGGATGCACCGATGCGAGAGAAGGTGCGCTTTGCACAAGCATCAACTTGATGGACCTGCAGCTTCTTGGTGGGAGAACTACACCGCCACTTATCCCTTGGTGCCATCACATGGGATCAGTTCCAGCAGCCTTCCGCACCGCTCATGTCTCACCGGAGCCATGAGTGCAAGAAGCGTGAGTTCCGCAACTTACGCCAGGGAACCGTCTTGTGCACAAGACGTGGATGAATTCAGCAAGATAGCCCGCTATGCCCCGATGATGTGGCCACAGATGCATAAGCGGAGAAGTTCCTTGAGGGACTCAATGATGAACCGAGCATGCAGCTTATTGTGGCTACCTTCAACAACTACCGTGAGCTGGTAGACAAGGCCACCATACTTGAAGGCAAGCAGCAGCAGATAGAAAGCCATAGCGGAAGTACATCCAGGGAAGCACAACTCGGGAGCTCAGCGAAGCCCGTTATGCACCATACTCGGGAGGGCACACCCATCATAACCATGGAGGTCATAACCATGGAGGAAATGGGCACAACCGCAGCCAGGACAACAAGTCAGGCCATGGCAATGGCAATGGTAATGGTAATGGCAATCAGCATCGTTCTGCCCCGGCTCCGAAGGATCTGAGCCACATCACCTGCTTCAAGTGCCAGAAGACACGGCACTACGCCACCGACTGCCCGGAGGCCAAGGAGAGGAATGGAAACGGCAATGGAGGCTCAGCGAAGAAGCCCAACCCGTTCCCTCGTGCTCAGGTGAACCACATCGACGTGGAGGACGTCTATGATCAGCCGGAACATCGTGGTTGGTAAGTTTTTATTGAATTCACGTTCAGTTTTGGTACTCTTTGATTCTGGTGCAACGCATTCATTCATATCAAGGGTAGTTGTGGAAAAGTACGGGTTGCCCACTAAAACCCTTAGAAGCCCCCTTCGCGTCAGTTCCGCAGGAGGAGAAATGATGGCAAGCTTAGGCTGTCATGCAACCCTCAACATCGGGAACCATAAATTTCCCGCAGACCTCATAGTGTTGGAAACCCAGACCTTGGATGTAATCCTAGGCATGGATTGGTTGACAAAGTTTGAAGGGAACATAGACTGTGCCCGCAAGTCTATTCTGCTCACCACCCCGGAGAAGAAGAGGATCAAGTATGTAGCCAGGCACAGCCAGATGAAGAATCAGGTGCATTCCCTCACGGGAGTTGTTCAGGAGGAAGTGCGATGGTACAAGATTTTCCGATGTGTTTCCGAGGAATTACCAGAATGCCACCGGACAGGGACATTGAGTTTCGATTGAGCTATTGCCCACACAGCCCCAATATCCAAGAGACCTTATCGGATGCCACGAATGAGTTGAAAGAGATCAAGGATCAAATTAATGAGTTATTGGAGAAAGGATATATTCGTCCAAGCTCATCACCTTGGGGAGCCCCAGTTCTCTTGGTAGAGAAGAAGGATGGAAGCTTGAGGATGGTTGTGGATTATCGTGCGTTGAACGAAGTAACCATCAAGAACAAGTACCCTCTGCCGATGATTAATGACTTGTTTGATCAGCTAGTTGGAGCCAAGGTATTCTCTAAGATCGATCTTCGATCAGGGTATCATTAGTTGAAGATCCGTGAAAAGGATATACCCAAAACAGCATTCACTACCAGGTATGGTTTATATGAGTATACCGTCATGTCATTTGGATTGACTAATGCTCCTGCATACTCCATGAATTTGATGAACAAGGTATTTATGGAATATCTGGACAAGTTTGTCGTGGTGTTCATCGATGATATATTGATTTTCTCCAAGAGCGAGGAAGAGCATAAGGAACATTTGCGTCTAGTTACGAGAAACTTGAGAACATCAGTTGTATGCCAAGTTCAGCAAATGTGAATTTTGGCTGAAGGAAGTTGGATTCCTCGGACATGTTATTTCAGGAGAAGGAATAGCAGTTGATCCCGCCAAGGTTGAATCAGTCACCGATTGGCGATCACCCACCTCGATCAAGGAGATCCGCAGTTTTCTCGGACTCGCAGGATATTATCGGAGGTTTATTGAGAACTTCTCGAAGATTGCCAAGCCCATGACCGAGCTGTTGAAGAAGGAAGCCAAGTATGTTTGGACCGAGGAATGTGAAGCCGTTTTCAGGAATTAAAAAACGGTTGGTCACAGCCCGGTGTTGATTTTGCGGACATACACAAGGAATACCAGGTCTATTGTGACGCTTCTCGTCAAGGACTCGGAGGAGTACTAATGCAGGAAGGTAAAGTTGTAGCTTATGCCTCCGGACAGATTCTGACCTCATGAGATGAATTATGCCACACATGATTTGGAGTTAGCAGCCGTAGTGCGTGCACTCAAGACACAGAGACATTTCCTCATCGGAAACCGTTGTGATGTTTACACAGATCACAAGAGTTTGAAGTATATTTTCACGCAGAAGAATTGAACCTCGAGCGGAGGAGATGGCTAGAGTTGATCAAGGACTATGACATGAGACTGCATTACCACCCGGTAAAGCTAATGTTGTAGCAGATGCTTTGAGCCGTAAGAGTTATGTGAATACTCTTACAGCAGGAGGATTACCCAGAGTTAGTCGATGACCTCGAGAGATCTCCGGTGGAGATAGTTCAAGAGGATATGTTGCAACTCTGGAAGTTCAGTCCACGTTGACCGAAAGGATTCGTGAAGCCGTAAGTCGGACAAGGAAATTGATGAGATAAAGCAAAAGATGGATGAAGGAAAAGCTAAAGGATTTCGTGAGGATGAACACGGAACTATATGGTTCGAGGATCGTATTTATGTGCCCAATGATCCCAAACTCAGGAAGCTAATTCTTGGGAGGCTCATGATTCACCGTACTCGATTCACCCGGCAACACCAAGATGTACCGGATTTGAAGGAAAGTTTACGGTGGGCGGTATGAAGAAGGATATTGCCGAGTACGTAGCGATATCGATGTTTGTCAACGTGTAAAGGCGAACATCGAAGCCAGCAGGGTTACTCCAACCTTTGCGATTCCGATTGGAAATGGGAGAAACTTGGAATGGATTTCATCACAGGATTACCCAGGACCCGTTCAGGTTATGATTCTATCTGGGTAGTGGTTGATCGTTTGACCAAGGTAGCTCACTTCATTCCGTGAAGACTACCTATACCAGTGCTAAGTTGGCCAAGATATACATGACCAGGATCTTATGTCGCATGGAGTTCCGAGGAAAATCGTGTCGATATAGAGAACGCAGTTTACCTCAAAGTTTTGGAAGCGATTGCATGAAACTTTGGAGTGCGAGGCTGGAATTGATACAACTTTTCATCCGCATGAGCGGATGGACAGACCGAGAGAGTCAACCAGATTCGGAGGACATGTTGAGAGCTTGTGTGCTAGACTATGGGTCTAGCTGGGATGATAATTTGCCATACGCAGAGTTCTCATACAACAACAGTTATCAATCCATCGAAGATGGCCCCTTCGAAGCTCGATCACGGAAGGAGGTGCGAGACACCGTTCTTTGTGGGATAGTGTTGGAGATCGATCACTTTTCGGTTCCGACCTTATCGAGGATTCGAAGAGAAAGTCAAGCTGATTCGAGACAGGCTCAAGATAGCACAGTCGAGACGGAAGAGTTATGCCGACGATGGCGCAAGGAAGTGACTTACGAAGCGGGAGACCGAGCATATCTTCGTGTGTCTCCACTTCATGGAATCAAGAGGTTTGGTGTCAAGGAAAGTTAGCACCCGATTCATTGGCCCTACAAAATCCTCGAGCGTCGTGGAGAAGTTGCTTACAAATTGGAATTGCGGAAGGATTGTCCGGAGTCCATGATGTCTTCCATGTTTCTCGGTGAAGAAGTGTCATCTTGACATGGCCGATGTTCGTTGAGAGACACGGTGCCCTAGAGGCCATACAGACAGCGGTGATCGACCTACAAGGAGAAACCCGTCCAATTCTCGAGACTGCAAGCGAGTCACCCGCAGAAGGTCATCAAATTTTGCAAGGTCTTGTGGAGTCACCACACCGAGGAAGAAGCCACACAGGGCCTTGAAGAAGACCTTCTTGAGACCACCCACACCTATTTGCTAGCCAACCCGAATCTCGAGGGCGAGATTCATCTTAAGGTGGGTAGGTTTGTAACATCCCAAATTTCCTATTTGGAATGTTTTACAATTATAGCTAAGCATCCTATGCATCCTGTTTGAATTTGAATACCATTTGGAGTTTCAAAGAATTTTGAGTTTTGAATTTGAATTCAAACTTTGGCAAGTGGGAATCATTTCAAAAACTATGCCTGATAAATACTTGATCAAAAGTATGAGAGGAGTAAACATGACACTCCAAAAATATCAGAGGAAAACATCGTCAAAAGTTTTGGATTCAAATCTGAATTTTATTTGAATTTGAAAAAAAATGGATTTTTATAAAGTTTGGATTTTGCCTTTGGAAAAATGTTCAAAAGATAGGGAATATTCCCCTGATCATTTTGGTATATATATGTCCTATATAAAATATTTATAGTTATTGTTTTATTTCTGTTTTTATTTTATTAAAAAAATAAATTCAAAAAAATTAGAAACCCCCCAGCGCCAGCCAGCCCTCTGCCCAGCCAACCAGAAACCCCCACCACTGGCCCACCAGTGACCCACTGGCCACCGAGCCGCCCAGGCCCGCCTCACCTCAAGACTTTTGAACCCCTTTGGCGTCGGTCGCCCTTCGCTCCACCCCCTCTCTCTCCCGGCAGGTGGGCCACCACCTCCCTCTTCCCTTGCCCGCCACCTCGCCCGCGCCGCAGAGATCGCGGATCCCGAAGGATCCGGATCCCGATCCTCCGATCGCCCCCGTTGCAGGCCGAGGCCCCGCCTATATAAACCGCCCTCCGCACCCCATTCCCCTAGCCCCTCGCGGACCCCTCCTCTCTCTCCGAGCTCACCGGAGGCCGAGTCCCCGCCGCCGCCATTGTCGTCGTCGTCGCCGCCCTAGCCACCCCGACCCCCACCGACTCCACAGACCCTCCCGACCTCGTCACTTTTGGCAGCCACTCCCCGACCTCCCGACGATCAAGCCCTCACCGCACTCGTCGTCGCCGCCGCCGCCGCCGAGCTCCGGTACGTCGCCGGAGATCTCCTCCCCCGTCCGATCCCCAACCAACGGCTAGGATTAGATCACCCCCGAAGGGGTATCTCTTTTAAAATAAACCGGACCGGCCCGGTTTAGTTTACGGTTTATTTAGTTAGGGTTTTTATTTATTAGCCCGGCCCGTTTTAGTTTAACCCTAGGGCCCTTTTTGATTATATTACGCCCAGTGCACAGTTTAGGCCCATTAGGCCTTTTTCTTTTATTTTTGTTTTTCTATTTTAACAGAATAGTTTCTGTTTTGAAAAATTCATATCTTTTATTCTGTTTATTATTTTTAGATGATTCTTTTTTTATTGGTTTGCAAATTTTCTAAAATTTCTGTAGAATATATATTTAGCTATGTTAAAATTAATTAAAGTTGCTTTAATTTAGTTTTAGACAGAATAGTAAATCTGCTATAACTTGTGTTAGAAAAATTATTTTGGATGATTCTTTTTGTCCCAACTTTATTTTGGCATTGCCAAACCATAAAAATTAACTTGGGTATTTTAGGATTAATAAATAAATAGTTTTAAGCAGAATCTTATTAATCCCAATTAATTAACTAGCTACTGTTTTCCTATTAATTTAATTAGTAAATAAATTTATTTTTATCATGTGATTGATTATTCTAGGTAGTTTCTGCCACTTTATAGGATGAACTTTTATTTATAATTAATAAAAGTATTATTTTATTTTTCTTAATAGAAATTGGATTAGGCCTAATAGGAGTTTTATAATAGATTTCAAATTAATTCTTTTTGCTCCTAGTTGCTTAGTGCATCCTTTTCTGTTAAGTTAACCTAAAACCATGATTAGGTTATGTTAAGAAATTTTTACTATATAAAACTATTCTAGTTGTTGCTTGAAGTAGGAAAACTTGAGTTGGTTTTCTTTGAGTTTTCCCTTTGGATTTTGATTTGGTTGTTTTGGTGTGTTATGTTGCTATTGTTATGCTATTGTATTATGTGATCCTATGCTATATGCTTATTGTGGTTATTGTTTGTCTCGGTAGAGTTTCCTGAGTCTGAAGCTTGCTACTCTGAATCTTTTGCTTACGAGGATCATCAGCAAGGCAAGTTTTGATCATGTTATTTCTATACCTATGTTTTTTGCATTAGAATTGTCACCACCCACCATGCATGCAGTAGTTGAAATTTTGAAGTTATTAAACTTGAGTAGTATCATGTGGTAGGATGAACCAATCCCTTGTTACCATGACCCGGAATTTAAGTAGTTTACTTTGCTATGCTCGTGAGACGGGTTTTGGTTGAGTGAAATTCATAAGCAAGATGTGAGAGTCAATGATGATGACAACCCCATGAACTACAAGAATCAAGATGGACTTGAATTCACTCTTTGGGTGGAGGGCGGTTGACGGGCACCTGGAGAACCCGGTGGTTGGCGGGATGCATGGAGAAGTGCCATGACATCTTGGAAAGCTTCACCCAGCCACGAAGAGAAGGATGGATGCCCCATGACCGAATCTTACATGCAGCCGCAAGACATTATGGGCTCTGGCTGGGTTAACCTTAGTAGTGACGCTGGCTGGGCGGTACTACGAGATGTAGAAGAACGGTAGGATTGGATGGGTACGGCGGTAGCTGAAGAACTCTTTGGAAGACCCTGTTTCATTCGTCCGTCTTCAAACACCATGAAGTGCGAAGACTTTAAAGGAGGGAATGATTCTTGCGGGAAAGTCGCAACCCTCTGCGAGTTAAAGATCTAATCGATTAGCCGAGTCCCGATTCACGGACAATTTGAGCCTCTGGAACTTGGAAGTATTCGAAATCTCAACACTAAAACTAATGAATTAATTTGAGGGTTTTATGACTTAATAATTTGGGAATGAGATATTGGTTGGCGGAACCATCTCAATAACTACCAATAATTGTAGTAATTTTGCAAGCAAGTCCACTTGTAGTAGGGAAAAATTTGCTTTTATAAAATGATGAAACTTAGAGCTCCACACCAAATGCATATAGTGATAGTAACTTTATTATTGTTATTCTTCATGACTTGCCAGCTTATTCAAAAAGCTGACCTACATGGCTGCAACGTCTTATGTTGCGGGTATATTCGATCGGAGTGAGGCTACGCTCGCGCTTAGCGATTGCCCTTTGAGTCGGATGGACTCGCTTATCTTCGACGCTTCCATGGCATTAGTAGTTTTTTCTCATGAGTTGGCCTTGAGCGAATTTATTCCCTTGTAATAAAGACTCTATATGAGAATCATGTAATCATATTCAGGTGTGATTGAACTTTGATTACTTTATCGATGTCTTGTGAGTACCGGCATGATCTTGGGATGAATGCATGACCACGAGATTTGACCGATTTTGGGTCGGTCGCTACATCGGCCCATTAACGGCCCGTGGTGAAACTGGCCCGTAATGAACAATGTACCACTTTATACCCATTAACGGCCCATTATACCGTTGGGCCGTTTCCAGCCCATGTTATCTTTCGGTCTTCTCAGGACCCATTTATTCTTGGGCTCATTTCCAGCATTCGTTTACTTACTGCCCGTTACAGGCATTTTCTTCTTGTGGGCCAAATTCAGCCCATGGATATAGTCGGGCCATTTGTGGCCCGTTAATCTTTTGGGCCATTTTCATAGCATCTTCAAATACGGCCGATTAATGGCCCGTTATGGTCAGCCCATAAAACGTACGATTTCCACTCTAGCCCGTTTACGGCCCCTTATACGGCCTGTACAAGGCCCATAGAAGAGACGGCCCATAGAAGGCCCATTGACCCGACGGCCCACAGAAGGCCCATTGAGCTGACGGCCCATAGAAGGCCCATGGATCCGCTGGCCCATAGAAGGCCCATGCATCCGACAACCGATAGAAGGCCCACGGATCCGACAGCGCATAGAAGGCCCACGAATCCGACGGCCACAGAAGGCCAGGGATCGTCCGTCCCGTAGATGGCCCATGGAACGTACGGCCTGTGGAGGGCCATGGTCAGTACAACATTTGGGCGAGTTGGCCCCCGTTTGAACAATATAGCATATTCAAAGAATTATCCTACTCTATACTATCACCTCTAAAAATCATACACTATAAAATAAAGAGACTAAGGCATAGAAACGTAGAATAATCCTACACTATACAATAAAGAAATTGGATCCGATTATACCCACTGGGCATTATGGTTCGGCACCAGTGATAATAAAGCATACACAAACAGCAAATTACATACACTGAGCAAATACAGCTCATACATCATGGACGTGCATCAACATAACTTACCATTTGAACTATAATCTCTTCAGAAAATAGGATTGGCCAGATTTAGATAGCACAAATTTCAGTCTGCAAAATCTCCAATTCCTTCGTTGTTACCTCGATGTCTTGTTTCATTTTTGACTCTGATCTAATACCGCATGTCCAGTCTCAACTTGTTGATTATGCGTTCGAGAATCATGTACACGTTGTCTTGCCACCTCTAGTCGATGCTCGAGAACATCAGCACATTCCAATTCCAATCCATAATCATTCGGTAACAGCCATGCCGCACTGCTCGCAGATCTTTGTGTTGATGTCACTTCATCCTGAAATGTTTCTGTAAGTACACATGACTAGAGCAAAAATATAGTTACAACAGTGAAGCGAGCAAGACAGACTATTACGTACATGGCAAAACAGGACTAACAATAATGTTACACGTCATGAAGCATAAGCACGTGATATTTTAAAATTTTAAAAAAAGGTAGTCTATGCAGCCTGCATACAGAAATCTCTCTTAGCTCACCAGAGGAGCATGATATTGGGGCCCAATCCAAAACACAGACAATTTACAACAAATTTAGACAGCACGTTGCGTAGAAGTAAGCAAGTAGTTGGCCTTTCTGTAGCTCAATTAAAGTCTTAGGGAGCATAATGAACAGCAGAGGATTTCATACAAACATACTACAACAAGCAACACTATGTAATCATTAGCCTAGTATAAACTAGATTGTCAGCCTCATTCAATAATAGTTGGTTAATAGACTTCAAAGCTTCACGCACACTTTGGCAGAGTAATTAAATGGTAAGGCCTTTAATTATGTCAACTAATAGTTATACAAGTACCCAACATCAGGCATCATTCTTTGGGCATCTCATTATCTGAGGACAAATAAAGCAATTGAAAAGAGCAAATTAACTATGCCTCGAACAAACAAGGAATTGAACTGTTGAGTTGGATACAGTGACTTACCTTAACAGGTTGAAGAGGCTCAGCGCAGCTCCTACTTCTCTTGCAAGGCTCCTTTCTAACATCTTCTACTTGTAAATCCTCAATCTTATCTTCATTGCACCCCCTCTGCAAGGTGACAAAACTAGTTACTCGTCTCCTTGGAAGATAAATATGCATACTTTCCAGTCTGTGAACAAAAGGATGAGATTATAACAAAACAACACCACATAATGAAACATGCCGCATCTCTTGCACTTGCACATAATGAAATGAGCATTTACTATGTCTGCACTATGTAAAAACTAGGCATACCTTCGAACTGGATCTCCAGGTACTCTTGGAGAGCGTACTTTAGTGTACAGCCAAACATTTATGTCACCTATGAGTTAGAAAAGGCCCCACTACAGCAGCCCTTAGTGTTTAAATCATTGACAAGCTCTATTAGAGTGTTAGGTCAAGAACAACAAGTAATCAAAGCAAGCAGTCCTAGTATGGCTGGCTGATGCAAACAAGCAATTGAACAAATGTGTGAGCAAATCTTACATATCAAGAAAAGAAGAAAAGAAGGAGGCTTAAAGACCATCAATTGACTGACCAGATTTAAGGGGCATTTAAACATCATGTGCAACGTATGAACTAACATAAACATTGCATATTCCAGATTCTGCAATGGAATGCACATGTATTAGGTTATGCCATGTATGATGATGCCTAAATGTACACTATAGCAGGCAGGAGTGATTCATCATTGCACGCACAATTGAATTGCAGGTTAAGGGCCAATTCTATTCCGCCTTTTCAGGGCTTATTGTAAAAATAAGCCATAAAAGATGTAAAGAAGTCATTTTTGAGGTATGGGCTTGGGTTTAACTAATTTTGCTTTGGAGGGGGGTGTTTCGGGTAGAACCTCACTAAAAATTGAAGGGAAAGGGAATAGTGAAATGACTCTGTTCTCTGCCTATATTACACTCAAAGTGCAACTGGTGACGCCCGCGTCACACCTCACCCTCAAGTAAAAACAAACACGCAAGCATTCATTGCCCTGCCCGCTTGCATCTCCTCTCCCCTTCCTCTACCTCGATCCCACACTGCAGCACTAGGGTTCCTCCGGCCAAGCCATCTTGGTCCCATCGGCTGGTCCTCGGCGATGCTCTGTCGGCTAGGCTACATGGCCGACGGTGAGGGCAAATCTCCCTGGCTGCTCCTCCCTCTGGTGTCGTCCCTCATTCTCATGGTCTCCAGCAGCTGCTCCACTGTGGTTCGTCCAACGCACTACTCCGGAAGGCGCTGCACAACTACGGCTGATGACACACTGCGGCAGAAGGCACCTTATTCCCCCTCCCCACCTCCCAGACCATGGCCTTGAGGTGCTATTGAAGGATGAGCTCATCCAACAAGGTGAGGATCTCCTCTGATTTTTTACCAAATTTTCATTCTGATCCACTATACGATGAATTGCTATGAGCTGCTTCTGCTGCTGCTATATGATGCATTGCTATGAGCTGCTCCTGCTGCTGCTATATGATGAATTGCTATGAGCTGCTGCTGCTATATGATGAATTACTATGAGCTGTTGCTGCTATATGATGAATTACTATGAGCTGCTGCTGCTACTATATGATGATTGCTATGAGCTGCTGCTGCTATATGATGAGTTGCTATAAGCTGCTCCTGCAGCTGCTTTATGATGAATTGCTATGAGCTGCTCCTGCTGATGCTATATAATGAATTGCTATGAGCTGCTCCTGCTGCTGCTATATGATGAATTGCTATGAGCTGCTCCTGCTGCTGCAATATGATGAATTGCTATGAGCTACTCCTGCTGCTGCTATATGATGAATTACTATGAGCTGCTGCTGGTATATGATGAATTGCACACTGCTGCTGCTGTTGTATGATGAGTTGCTATGAGCTATTGCTGCTGCTATATGATGCTTTTAGGTGGTGCTGCTATATGATAATAACCAGCCACTTGGACCATCGAATTTCAATAAATAATTGTTCTTCATTTAAATGTGGATCATGTGTTTTTCATTTAAATTAGGCAATGGGATCTCTATGGAAAACATTGGCCAAAGTAGATTGTGCCAAGTAGATGGTATCTTTGTATTTGCATTTTGAGCAAATAGTGATGGTCTGTTTTCCTATCATATTAATTACTGCACTGGGTTCAATTTGTGATGTTTGCAAGTCAAATTAATTTTCATATGGGCAGCAAAACGAAAAAAAATAATGCAATCTAGAATTTTCACTTATCATACCAAAGATAAGCTGAAAACGCAATGAAAAGAACTGGTTGGCTTATTACATGGAGCTTATATTCACAGGTGCTTATTTTCTTAGGATAACTCGTAATAATTGTCCCTAAGAAACTTGGCCAATAGAACTGACATACAAATAACATGTCATGATGATTGCAATGGAGGAGTGACGTACCATAGCACACTGTATAGGCTCACCGCTGGCTCTTCTTTTTTTGTGATGTTCCATGAAATTGCCACATACATCTTGTACCTTTTCATTGTGTAACCCAATCTGCAAGTTGGCACGGCTAATTTCAGACGTCTCTACATGATAATACATTGCATATCCCTTGCGCATATTTAAACCACCAATTAATGATTCTGTGCGTAGCATAAACTAGCCATGACTCGTGTCTTTGGACTAGCAGGAACTCTAAGGGAGCCTAATGTAGTGTCTTGGAATTCCTACATGCCACCTATGATTTTGTGTAATGTACTGCCTCTATTCCTAAATATATGTCTATGTAGAGATTCCAGTATGGACCACATACAGATGTATATAGATGCATTTTCGAGTAAAGAATCACTCATTTTGCTCCGTATATAGCCTATAGTGGAATCTCTAGAAAGACTTATATTTAAGAACGGAGGTACGAGGTAGTATCATGTATGACATCTACATATCTAATTTAGCAGCCAGTAGTAGAAATCATTATGCGCACAAAGGATTCTTGGTGAAAATCCTAGCAAAGCACACTTTGGCGAGCCGAGAACAATACAAGAGAGAGAGACACGCTTACAAGATCATAGCAATGCCTCGGTCCAGGATCTTGGTTGGCCAAGCTGTTAGATCCAGAAGAAACATCGTCCTTGTAGTTTTTGCTAGCTGCATAACAGGTAACACGACCTGTTAGTATATTTGAAGTACATCGAGCGGTGATCTTTGGGCGGGTTTAAAGGTGACAAGTACCTAGGCAGGCGGGTGCTTGGCATCTTGCCGACAGTGGGAATCAGGTTAGAAACGTCAAGGGTGATGACGCTGCTCTGGCTGTCGGGGTCCGGTAAGGAGATCTAGAACCGTCAAGTAGGGTGTTTGTGGAGCGGCTCCGGTAGGGTTGACTACGGTGTGGGCGAAGCGGATCTGTGGCCGTGGACGAGGGCGTAGGTGAAGCTGCTCCGGGGGTTGGGTTCCGGATGGTGTCGACGATGCGGATCTGCGGCCGTGGACGGGGCGTCAGAAGCTACTCCGGTAGGTTGGATGAGGGTGCGAGGAAGCGGATCTGAGGCCGTGGACTTGTGAGTTGGCAAAGCGGCCCCGGTAGGGTTGAAAATGGTATAGGCGAAGCTACTCCGATGGGGTTGACGATGTTGTCGGCGAAGCGGCTCCGGTAGGGTTGAGGAAGGTGTCGGCGAAGAGGATCAGAGGCCATCAGCGGGCGCTGTGGGGCGGCTCCGGGGGTGTGACGGGCGTCTCGGTGGGGAATGCGGATGAGCAGCTGCGGATGCGTTGCGGTTGGCGAGAGTCTTGGCGAAGTAGATCCGGCGCCGTGGACAAGGCCGGCCTTGAATGGGCTGTGGTACAGTGGTGGATGAGCAGTCTACTTGTTTCTAGGGGAGGTGGGAGGGTAGATGCGGCGCGAAGAAGATCCGGCGAGGTGGGCCTTGTTGGCGATGAATGGGCTCAATGCGCGGTGGATGAGCAGTCTAGGGTTTCAAGAGGGGAGGGGAGAAAGGCCGATGAAGTATGGACGGCGTGATGTGAGATGCTCTGGTGCCGTGGAGTTAGTCGTTTTTGTGGGAGGGGGAGAGGAAATGGGGGTGCCGTGTAGTGGGGGGAACCGGAAGTTACCAAAGCAGCCCCGACCTATTATGTAGATGAGGGCGGTATTGTAACTGTTGTTCTCCGTGCACCAAGGACAAAAAGGGAATTTCGCATGCTAAAGACTAAGGTGGCGGAATTTTTAGAAGGAGGCGGGAGATTTTGCCACCCGCGGGATTGTTCGTATCCAGTTTCAACTAATTTTGGACCGTACTAGCGGGAAGGTCATGCAAGACTGTGTACACGGGGCACACGTTACCAGTCAATAACTCGTGTGTCCACCCAGAAAAAAGACAATAACTCGGGATGATGCGCCGATAACTTGGACGTTGACACGGGCGCAGCCAATCGTACGGGTGTAGTGGCGCGTTCACAAAAAAAGGGATCAAATGCTCAGCCTATGTATTTCTCGTGTAAATAGATAATTTAGTGCAATTGGTTATTTACTTTAAACATAATGCATTGACGTGTTAGTGTAGAGGCGCACAAAAAGAAATGGATATTGTAGTCCGCTACTTAAAAGTGTTACCTCATATGATTACATAGCCTCCATTTCATAAATTGCGTACCCATTGAATTCATATATGAATACTACATATATTACTTCATAATAGAACCTTAAATCATCCAATACTAATGATTTTGAATGCAAGAGTAACAATGGTGCATGTACATGATAGCTACATTGGTTGTTTGAAGAAACATCACTGTAACTTTGGCATGCACAACTGAAAAGGTTTATTTAAATAGAAAAAATGTGATATGTGAGTGTCCAATCTTTATAGCGTTGAATCGATATTGTACCTTTGGCCACGACACGAAGTAGATATTGATTTATGTTCAAGCGATGCACGTCCACGATTGCTAGATAGTGATACGTGAATGAATTGTGCAATCTCTCTCACACGCATACATATCACATTTCCCTATGGTCATCAGAATCACACACGCGCACTTCATGTATTTCTCTCCCTCCGTCAAGGTTAGAATTCGTCTTTCTACCCAGTCCTACAAGTCTCTCACACAGAAACACACATGCTCTCTCTGTCGAACACGCCCACCCCTTTAATTCGGCCCACCCACAGCCACTAATGTCTCAAAGTATAATAATGTCTCTCACACATATGCCTAAGGTTAAGTCGAGTTTTGGAACCATATGAATACATACAATGGGATTCCAACAGAGCACCTTTTGTTTTGAGATTTCGCTCTCTCTCTCTTTCTCCCACACATTGTTTCTCGCTTCATTTTTTCTGGCACTTGCATGCACACGATTTTGTTTATCTTCGTGATGCTTTAAGTATGCCTCGCACAAATGCTATCTACCTATCCCTTCGTATAGCTAGATATGTGTCACACAAACTCCTTCTCCCTACTAGCAAGATGCCCATGCATTGCACCGAACATCAAGATGCATTTGTATGAGTAGTTTATCTTGTGGGAGAAAAGGATGAACAAGGGAATGCCTTATTTGCAAATGTGAGGGGTGTGGGTATCTTTTTGCAAAATTGCCACAGTTTCCTTCCTATCCGTCGGGTATAAATCGGATGTCCTATATTGCAGGATGGCAGGAATGCCATCATCACCAACTCTGTTTTTTTATAAGAGTAGGGATATGTAAGTGTCACTGCCCCCCGCCCTCCCGACACACACACACCCACAACCACACACACACACCCACAACCACACACACACACTTCCCAACATCGAAGGAGTAGGGTGACACCTCGATCTTGATACTAATCTATCGACTGGCTTCTCTCTCAAACACACACACACGCACACACACACTACCCAACACCGAAGGAGTAGGGCGGCACCTCGATCTTGATAGTAATCTATCTACTCCTCTTTCAAACACACACACACTCGCTAGTTGTGCCTCTGTGCCTACCGCGCACACTCTCGATACGTCTTTCTCTCCCCCCTCCCCCCCCCCCCCAACAATGATAGCATAAGGGTGACAACTCAATCTGATCGTAATCTATCAATTGGTTTCTCTCTCGAACATTGTGTCTCTGTGCCTCGCTCAGTAGCTCCCTCGATATGTAGACTTCTCACGCGCGCACAACTGTAGTGACGATGATGCTGAACCCAGTGTGCCTCGTTTTTACCGGCCTCATGTGATAGTTTTCACCCTGTTTTCTGTTAATTAACAAGGCAACATTTTCTTTGTTACTACTAGTGAATCCGAAATCATTCGGGGCAGACATAAAATATATCACTTCAACCCAATTATCACAGTAACTATTTTAAAAGAAACTAGCTAGATGCCCGTGCGTTGCACGGAACATCAAGATACATTTGTATGAGTAGTTTATCTTGTGAGAGAAAAGGATGAACGAGGGAAGGCGGTATTTGCGAACATGGAGAGGGGTGTGGGTATATTTTTGCAAAATTGCCATAGTTTTCTTCCTATCCGTTAGATATAAATCCAACGGCCTATATTGCAGGATGGCACGCTCACCATCATCACCAACTCTGTTTTCTATTCCCTCTGTTCCTCAATATTTTTCTTTTTAGAGATTTCAACAAGTGACTACATATGGAGCAAAATAAGTGAATCTACACTCTAAAATATGTCTACATACACATCCGTATGTGGTAGTCCATTTGAAATCTGAAAAAGATAAATATTTAGGAACGGATGGAGTATAAGAGTAGACATGGAGATATATCAGCAGCATGGTCTACAACAAAAATGTGCTGGATTGGTTAGCGCCGGATGCTCGCAACGCGATGACATGAGTTCGAATTGTGTCTTTAACTTTAGATTTTTATATTATATATTACTCCCTCCATCTGGAAATACTTGTCATCTAAATGACTAAAAGGGAATGTATCTAGACGTATTTTAGTTCTAGATCATCTCTTTTTATTCATTTTGATGACAAGTATTCGAACGGAAGAGTATATTAATATATATATATATACTTCTTTAACTCTTGTACTTACAGTGGAACCCACAGTACTTAGAATACAAGATTAAGGATGGACTTGTTTCTTTTTAACTTTACATGCGGTTGTATCCACCACCAAGTCACGTGTACCTTGTACATGCAATTAACTTTTATAGAGGACAATCATACACATAATTAACTCAAATGAATTGGATGTCACTCTATTATTTCCAGCATAAGAGCATCTCCAACGGCAGCCGGCAAATTTCCTCCCGTTTCCTTCCGCGAAGGACGACATCAAACGCCAGTGGCATACATTTTCACAACTCTAACCAACCAGATGAAATTCGTGCAAACACAGACTGATTTCATATAAGCATGAATGATTTCGTATAAAAAAGCCGGATCTTCATATAAACATGATGGATTTCATTACCTTTACATGAACTAAGCGGTGCCAATCCGGCTATCTTGGTATAATTAATACTCCCTCCGTCCGGAAATACTTGTCCTAGAAATGGATGTATCTAGACTTATTTTAGTTATAGATATATACAAATATCCATTCTTAGAACAAAAATTTCCCTCCAGCTGGAGAGCGAGTACATAATCTAAATGGCCACCCGCGGATCCCTTTGTCTTCCTCATGTCTGGCAGACACTTTGCGGGGTCGACAAAGGTCCTCGGAAGAGACGAAGAAGCAAAGAAACCACCTGAATGCACAGTCGTCGCCTCGGCGGTGGCCTTCATGGGACCCAAGTGGCGGCGGCCTCCCGTGTTCTACTTCTCCTCGATGATGGTGGCGGACACGGAGAAGCTGGCTACTGACTCGTCGCTGTCCACTCACCCGGCTTCTGTCTCTGCCTGCATGGCGCTGCCGCAGGCACAGGAGGCGCGGTACGACGCGACAGTGACGACACCCGTACCGGTGTGCTCGCCGCCGTGCCGGCGTGGAGCAACTGGCCACTCTTCATCGAGCTGAACTGGAGCGGCGAGTTGCTGAACCACGCGCCTGCTTGGGGCGGCAACTGGCTCCGTCGGGCCAAGCGAGGTTGGTGAAGCACCGAGCAGCCTCGCCCGTATCTGTAGGGCTCGGCGGGCCACCCAGCTGGGTAATATGCCGAAGAACGGCTCCTCGGAAGCCATCGGAAGAGTGGAGAAAATGGTGAACGCGGAGATGGGGGAGCGGCGGAGGGGTGAGATTCTTGCCCGCTGTCTACCTGGCCTCGTGTAAATAGAGGGCAGACGGTAGGAGCTTGGCCGCGTCTGGCCTCGTTTAAAATGAGGGCGGACGGGAGGAGCTCGGCCGGTGTTGCGTTTAATTCCGGCCCGCTCATGAATGGACGTGTGGCCGGAGTAGGTTTCTTGGTTTGCATACGGGTTTAACTGAGGGGTTTGATGGAGGCGAGGAGGCGTGTTCAGCCGGGCGTGAAGCGGGCGGCGCAGTACTAATCAATTTGACAACGGGCGGCGTAGTTCCCGATATGGCTTTAATGCAGACGAACGAGGGAGTAGCGGTTCCCGAAATGTTGAACGGCCAATGCATCCTCCTTCAATTAATGCATGAGGGAAGTAATGGGAGGAGGACCGGGAAAAGAGGCTGCACGATGTGAATGCAACGCAGTTTGCCCTCATATAAAGGCGCCCCTCCATTCCAATGCATCTCCACATCATACACACCTAAGCATTTTCCTAAGAACCTACACTAAGCGCAAAAGAGCTCACTCCAGACCCATGGCGGCGATGCACGCGAGCGGCCAACGGCTGTGCCAGATGGTCCACAATGTCGGCCTGAGGCATGGCGCCGAGGATCGTCTCTAGACAGTGTTGGATACCGGCTGGTGGATGGCCGCCGTCGACGCCAACTACGACTCTCAGTTGGACCATATGATCGTTGCCACCACCAACAATTTCACCGTCCCCAAGAAGCTCGCAAATGACATCGCTGTACTCCTCCAGCCCGTGCGCCCGGGCTCCTCATTGCCTGCCACCCTAATCGGCCTCCATGGGTGGAACCTTTTTCAAGCACTGGTGGCCCTGCGACTGCCCGCCGACGCCATGAAGAATGTCCACCTGGAGGTCGCGCTCGCCACGAGGCGCCTCGCCCTGCAAGAATTCGTCGACCTACACATCCACGTGTACGAGCAAATCATGTACATAGGTATCTACAAGGCCAGTGAGGATGCTACGACGTTGGCCTTCCTCAACCGGCTGGAAGGCTTGGATGCCTTTGCTGAGAAGCACCTTGACCTCGCCACAGAAGCCGCTGCTCCTTAGCCGCCGGTCGGTGGCCCGGCGCACTAAGTTGAGGAGGAGGAGGTCGTAAGTTGATGGATGCATCTTTCTTCCTGCCTTATGTAACCACCACTGCGATCGCATCATCATCGTGGCCTTAATTCTTATTGTGGTGTTGCATTCTCGTTCCAGTCAATACCGACATGTGCGATCCCTTTGCTTAATTATATGCATCACTGTAACTAGTACTCCATCCGTCAATTTATAAGTTGTGCTTACCTTTTCCATCAACTTCATGCAACCCGCGCGGGCCTCTTGCTAGAAACACTAGAACATGTCGGACCGCGTGTGACTAAACCGACGATGCACCAACCTAGCTACTATGTACCCTGCTTATCTGGCGGAAATAGCCCCGCCCTAGCGTTTCCAATCATTATTTCTATCTATCGATCATGCCAAGGAGCAGAACCAAAATGTTACAATTTATACATGTTTCTCTACTCCTACTCCTATAAAAGACTCAGTTGGTGTTGGTGGTGTGTCTGCCATCCTTCGTTTTTGACCATTAGATCTGCATCTAACGGCTATGAGGTAAGTTGTGGCATTTTTGCAACAATAGCCCACTTCTCTGCTCCAATTTGCAGAAAACCCCTTATTAACTTGAAAGCAACGCACGGGCACATTGCTAGTAAAAGGAAAAGGCCTGCCACGTTCGCGTCGCCCCCCCACACGCCCGGGAATCGAGAGTACTCCACGGCCCGTCCGGCACGACACATAGCTTAGGGAAGGCGTGTTGTCTAGCATTTTCACTTTTATGTGGGACCGCCGTTGAGCAACCCGACTATTGGCAAACCGCACCCGCCTTGCCGGGGTTGGAAAAGCAAAACAAGGGAAGATCTAGCTGTGTACGGAAGCCAAGAAATTTAGGTGTCGGATGGGGCTCGTTGATAGAGTAGGAGCATTCAGTACTACTCTGCTCCTACTAGTACCAAGTTTGTACTATACAACTAGTACTACCACTATACAACTAGTAGGTACGCGTGCATGGCACAACATCGTAGGAACAAAAAGCGGGAAGATCTTGTTTTGGGTGATTTACCTTTTTTCATCAGCGTAGTATGAATAATATGATGTGGGGGCACCCATGAAGCTTATGTGGCTTGGTTGCATGGCTACGAAAGGTTAGAGAAAAATAAATAGATGATGTGTTCAGAGTGCACTCCACTAAACAGATATACTTTGGATCCATTGCAACGGGCCGGCACATCTATATCTATACCCCCTATATAGTGTGTGAATAACTTTGAAAGTTGGTCGTTGGATGAAGCCAATCTGACGGTACAAAGATGGCAAATCCGAGCACTACTGGCCGTTATATATCATCTACATTCCACCAGATTCTGCCACATGTAGAATCTAGAAGACTCCATGGTTGAACTTCATTCATGACTAACTTTGCCACAACTAAGTGTTGGAAATATGAGAAATTTACCAAATGATTTTATTAATAGAAATATTAAATAAAGCATGACTAATATAACAGTGATAAAACTAGTCATGCGGTCTAACAGGGAGAAGGTAAATAACATTTGCATATATGAACTGTATGCAAGTTTATCTATAGTAGACAGCAGGACAAGTATCATATATGTAGCAGAACCTAACATATGTAGGGCAAACAACGAAACAAGGCTGTGGCGAACCTCGAGCGAGAAAGGAGAAGGACACATACAGGACAGCAGCGATGGTTACCTTTGGACTTGGGGTCGATGTCCTCATGGGCCATGTCGTCGAGGAGGTTGTCGACGTCGGGGAAGAAGTCGTCGTCGGGAAGTAGTCGTCGAGTCCGTGATGAAGAAGTCGATGGTCGCGGGCGCCTCCCAAAACCTTATCACCCTTCTCCCGTACAGGACTCAAAGAGGTGCCGTTTCGGAGGCCTACTGTCCCGACCTGCGGTGCACGCTGCAAGCCGGGATGAGGAAGATCGTAGCAGCAGCGCAGTGCTCAGGAACTTGTGGCGAGAGGAGGAAGAGGTTTTTCTAGTGCGTCTCTCTGGGAGCAGTGACCTCCCTTTTATAGGCGAAAGAGAAGGAGGCGAGATGCTGCGCCGGGAGCTGAAGGGATCGAGGGAGACGAAACAAAGAGGCAGCAGCAGAAGGGTGCAGCGTTCGTATTCAATATCCACTACAGCAAAAACTTTCTAGCTCCCGAGTGGCCTTTCGTATACCCGTAGTGCGTGGCAAAAATTTAGAACTCGGCTCGGCTCATTCCCGCAACCCGCGGCGCGTCGTGGCGAGGCGTGGCGTGGCGTGGAGAGGCGGGCGGCAAAGGAGGAGCGCGCGTGGATGTCCCTCTTGTTCTCTGATACGTCTCCAACGTATCTATAATTTTTGATTGCTCCATGCTACTTTATCTACTGTTTTAGGCAATATTGGGCTTTATTATCCACTTTTATATTATTTTGGGACTAACCTATTAACGGAGGCCCAGCCAGATTCTTTGTTTATGCCTATTTCGGTGTTTCGAGGAAAAGGAATATCGACGGAGTCAAAGCGAACGAAATCAAGCGGAGAAGTTATTTTTGGAAGGAAACCCACGATGGACTTGGACTCCACGTCGGAAGATACGGGAGGTGCTCACGAGGGTGGGGCGCCCACCCCTGGCGCCCCCCACCTCGTGGGCCCCGTAGCTCCACCAACGTACTCCTTTCACCCATATATACCTACGTACCCTAAAACTTCCAGAACAGAGATTAGATCGGGAGTTCCGCCGCTGCAAGCCTCCAGAGCAACCAAAAACCAATCGGGACCCCTTTCCTGTACCCTGCCGGAGGGGGGATCCATCACCGGTGGCCATCTTCATCCTCCCGGCGCTATCCATGACGAGGAGGGAGTAGTTCACCCTCGGGGCTGAGGGTATGTACCAGCAGCTATGTGTTGTATCTATCTCTCTCTCTCTCTCTCTCTCTCTCTCTCTCTCTCTCTCGTGTTCTCTCTCGTGTTCCTCTATGGCACGATCTTGATGTATCCCGAGCTTTGCCATTGTAGTTGCATCTTATGATGTTTCTCCCCCTCTACTCTGTTGTGATGAATTGAGTTTCCCCTTTGAAGTTATCTTATCGGATTGAGTCTTTATGAGAACACTTGATGTATGTCTTGCCATGATTATCTGTGGTGACAATGGGATATCATGTGCCACTTGATGTATGTTTTGGTGTCCAACTTGCGGGTTCCGCTCATGAACCTATGCATAGGGGTTGGCACACGTTCGTGATTCTCCGGTGGAAACTTTGGGGCACTCTTTGAAGTACTTTGTGTTGGTTGGGTAAATCTGAGATTGTGTGATGCATATCGTATAATCATGCCCACGGATACTTGAGGTGACAATGGAGTATCTAGGTGACATTAGGGTTTTGGTTGATTTGTATCTTAAGGTGTTCTTCTAGTACGAACTCTAGGGCTGTTTGTGACACTTATAGGAATAGCCCAACGGATTGATTGGAAAGAATAACTTTGAGGTGGTTTCGTACCCTACCATAATCTCTACGTTTTTTCTCCGCTATTAGTGGCTTTGGAGTGACTCTTTGTTGCATGTTGAGGGATAGTTATGTGATCCAATTATGTTATTATTGTTGAGAGAACTTGCAGTAGTGAAAGTATGAACCCTAGGCCTTGTTTCCTATCATTGCAATACCGTTTACGCTCACATTTACCACTTGTTACCTTGCTGTTTTTATTATTTCAGATTACAAAAATCTATATCTACCATCCATATTGCACTTGTATCACCATCTCTTCGCCGAACTAGTGCACCTATACAATTTACCATTGTATTGGGTGTGTTGGGGACACAAGAGACTCTTTCTTATTTGGTTGCACGGTTGCTTGAGAGAGACCATCTTCATCCTCGCCTCCATGGATTGATAAACCTTAGGTCATCCACTTGAGGAAATTTGCTACTGTCCTACAAACATGTGCACTTGCAGGCCCAACAACGTCTCTGGGAAGAAGGTTGTGTAGTAGACATCAAGCTCTTTTAAAGGCGCCGTTGCCGAGGAGGCTAGGTAAGTGAAGGTATATCTTTAGATCTTGCAATCGAATCTTTTTGTTTCTTGTTTTAGCACTAGTCTAGTTTATAAAAGAAAACTACAAAAAAAATGGAATTGAGTTTGACTCATACGCTTCATCTTTTTAATATCTTTCGTGAGTATGATGGAAAAGAAAATTGTGCCAAAGTGCTAGAAGAAGAATTACATAGAATTCTTGGCATAAAATATGTGAATGATGAGCATGATTGCAATGTTGTTAGTATGAATTCCTTGAATATCCATGATGCTAATGATATGCAAAGCCACAAGCTTGGGGAAGCTATGTTTGATGAAGATGATATTTTTTGTCCCCCAAGCTTTGATGAGCAAATTTACTATGATGAAAGCATGCCTCCTATCTATGATGATTATTGTGATGACACGTATGCTTTAAGGAATAATGATAACCATGAAACTTGTCATCTTGATCTTAATTTTCCATCTCATGATAGCTATTTTGTTGAGTTTGCTCCCACTATTATTCATGAGAAGAATTTTGCTTATGTGGAGAGTAGCAAAATTTCTATGCAAGTAGATCATGAAAAGAATGATTTAGGTGCTGTTTATATTGTTGAATTCATTCATGATGCTACTGAAAATTATTATGAGGGAGGAATATATGCTTGTAGGAATTTCAATAATATAAGGTTTCCTCTCTATGTGCTTAAAATCTTGGAGTTATGCTTGTTTTACCTTCCTATGCAAGTTGATTCTTATTCCCATAAGTTGTTTGCTCAAAAAATCCCTATGCATAGGAGGTGGGTTAGACTTAAATGTGTTAGTCATATTCTTCATGATGCTCTCTTTATGTTTCAATTCTTATCTTTTATGTGAGCATCATTGAAATCATCATGCCTAGCTAGGGGCATTAAACGATAGCGCTTGTTGGGAGGCAACGCAATTTTATTTTAGTTTCTTGCTTTTTTGTTCTGTTTAGGAATAAATAATACATCTAGCCTCTGTTTAGATGTGGTTTTATGTTTTAATTAGTGTTTGTGCCAAGTAGAACCTTTGGGAAGACTTGGGTGAAGTCTTTATGATCATGCTGTAAAAAACAGAAACTTTAGCGCTCACGAGATTAGCTTCAACTTTTTACTGGAGAGTGCTATTTATTTGATTATTTTTTCTTATGATTACTAGACAAATTCCTCAGGTCCACCAATTTATTTTAGAATTTTTGAAGTTCCAGAAGTTTGCGTTAGTTACAGATTACTACAGACTGTTCTGTTTTTGACAGATTCTGTTTTCATTGTGTTGTTTGCTTATTTTGATGAATCTATGGCTAGTAAAATAGTTTATAATCCATAGAGAAGTTGGAATACAGTAGGTTTAACACCAATACAAATAAATAATGATTTCATTACAGTACCTTGAAGTGGTCTTTTGTTTTCTTTCGCTAACGGAGCTCACGAGTTTTCTGTTAAGTTTTGTGTTGTCAAGTTTTCAAGTTTTGGGTAAAGATTCGATGGACTATGGAATAAGGAGTGGCAAGAGCCTAATCTTTGGGATTCCCAGGTCACCCCAAGGTAATATTCAAGGACAACCAAGAGCCTAAGCTTGGGGATGCCCCGGAAGGCATCCCCTCTTTCGTCTTCGTTCATCGGTAACTTTACTTGGAGCTATATTTTTATTCACCACATGATATGTGTTTTGCTTGGAGCGTCATGTCATTTTGTTTTGTTTTTCTTGATGTTAGTTATAATAATGTTTTTAATCTTTAGTTTCAATAAAAAAATGTCAAGGATAGCCTTTGCCATGCTTATTTTGCTAGTATACATGTTGCTGTTTGAGAACAGAAAGTTTACCGCTGTTGCAAAAATTCTCTAGAAAATTCAGAGAGTGGTATAATGTTGAATCCTTTTGAATATTGAGATCTGATAAATTTATTACAGTGGGAATTTTATTTAATAATTTTTGGAGTTAGGGAAGTATGATGAATCTTGCATTATTTACAGACTGTACTATTCTGGCAGATTGTTGTTATGTTTGCATTGTTTGCATATGTTTGCTTGTTTGATGATTCTATTTAAAGATAGGAGTATTAAATATGCAGAGGAATTTAGTATGCAATGTTGAATAATAATATTAGTGATTTGTTACAGTAGAAAATGATAAGGTTTTGCATTGCTTTATACTAACCTATCTCACGAGTTCTTGTTGAGTTTGTTGTGAATGAAGCTTTTGATAAAAAGAGAAACCATGATATGAGAGGAATTAAGGAGACACAAAAGTTCAAGCTTGGGGATGCCCAAGGCACCCCAAGATAATATTTCAAGAAGTCTCAGGCATCTAAGCTTGGGGATGCCCCGGTAGGCATCCCACCTTTCTTCTTCAACAACTATCGGTTAGTATCGGTTGAGCCTAAGTTTTTGCTTCTTCACATGAGTTGTGCTATCCTTGCAATGTAGTTTTATTTAGCTTTGCTTTCTGTTTGAATAAATTACCAAGATCTGAAATTATTAAATGGGAGAGTCTTCTGATAGTTGTATAATTATTCGACTACTCATTGATCTTCACTTATATCTTTCGGAGTAGTTTGTTGTTGCTCTAGTGCTTCACTTATAACTTTTAGAGCACGGTGGTGGATTTGTTTTAAAGAAACTATTGATCTCTCATGCTTCACTTAGATTATTTTGAGAGTCATTAATAGCATGGAAATTTGCTTAATGTTAATATACTTAGTGTTCAAGATATGTGAAACTTTCTTTTTGAGTAAATTGAATACTAAGATAAATTTAATGCTTGATAATTGTTTTGAGATATGGAGGTAATAATATCAAAGTCGTGCTAGTTGATAATTGTGAATTTGAGAAATACTTGTGTTGAAGTTTGCAAGTCCCATAGCATGCACGTATGGTTAAAGTTGTGTAACAAATTTGAAACATGAAATGTACAGCTTGTGCATCCTTATGAGTGGCGGTCGGGGACGAGCGATGGTCTTTTCCTACCAATCTATCCCCTAGGAGCATTCTTGCGTAGTACTTGATTTTGATGGCTTCTAAATTTTTGCAATAAGTATATGAGTTCTTTTGACTAATGTTGAGTCCTTGGGTTATCGCACTTTTACCTTTCCGCATTTGCTAGCCTCTTGATGCCGTGCATTGCCCTTTCTCACCTTGAGAGTTGGTGCAAACTTGACGGTGCATCAAACCCGTGATATGATCGCTCTTTCACACATAGACATCCTTATATCTTCCTCAAAACAGCCACCATACCTACCTATCATGGCATTTCCATAGCCATTCCGAGATATATTGCCATGCAACTTCCATCATCATTATTATGACATACATTACTTTTGTCATATTGCCATTGCATGATCATGTAGTTGACATCGTATTTGTGGCAAAGCCACCATGCATTATTTTCCATTCATGTCACTCTTGATTCATTGCACCATCCCGGTACACCGCCGGAGGCATTCATATAGAGTCATATTTTGTTCTAAGTTTCAAGTTGTAATGGTTGAGTTGTAAGAGAAATAAAAGTGTGATGATCATCATTATTAGAGCATTGTCCCAAGTGAGGAAAGGATGATGGAGACTATGATTCCCCCATAAGTCGGGATGAGACTCCGGACGAAAAAAAGAAAAAAAAGAAAAAAAGAAAAAAAAAGCAAGGCAAAAAAAAAGGCCCCAAAAAATGAGAGAAAAAGAGAGAAGGGACAATGCTACTATCCTTTTACCACACTTGTACTTCAAAGTAGCACCAAGATCTTCATGATAGAGAGTCTCTCATTTTGTCACTTTCATATACTAGTGGGAATTTTTCATTATAGAACATGGCTTGTATATTCCAATGATGGGCTTCCTCAAAATGCCCAAGGTCTTTGTGAGCAAGCAAGTTGGATGCACACCCACTTAGTTTCTTTTGTAGAGCTTTCATATACTTATAGCTCTAGTGCATCCGTTGCATGGCAATCCCTACTCCTCATGTTGACATCAATTGATGGGCATCTCCATAGCCCGTTGATTATCCTCGTCAATATGAGACTTTCTCCTTTTTTGGCTTCTCCACACAATCCCCATCATCATATTCTATTCCACCCATAGTGCTATATCCATGGCTCGCGCTCATGTATTGCGTAAAGGTTGAAAAAGTTTGAGATTATTTAAGTATGAAACAATTGCTTGGCTTGTCATCGGGGGTATAGAAGTTGGGAACATATTTGTGTGACGAAAATGAAGCATAGCCTAACTATATGATTTTGGAGGGATGAACTTTCTTTTGCCATGTTATTTTGAGAAGACATGATTACTTTGATTAGTATGCTTGAAGTATTATTATGTCAATATAAGCTTTTGTCTTGAATCTTTTGGATCTGAATATTCATATCACAAGTAAGAAGATTTATATTGAAATTATGCCAAAGTATTACTCCGCATCAAAAATTCTTTTTATCATTTACCTACTCGAGGACGAGCAGGAATTAAGCTTGGGGATGCTTGATCGTCTCCAACGTATCTATAATTTTGATTGCTCCATGCTACTTTATCTACTGTTTTAGGCAATATTGGGCTTTATTATCCACTTTTATATTATTTTGGGACTAACCTATTAACAGGAGGCCCAGCCCAGATTCTTTGTTTTATGCCTATTTCGGTGTTTCGAGGAAAAGGAATATCACACGAGTCAAAGCGGAACGAAATCAACTAGAAGTTATTTTTGGAAGGAAACCCACGATGGACTTGGACCCCACGTTAGAAGATACGGGAGGTGCTCATGAGGGTGGGGCGCGCCCCCCCTGGCGCCCCCACCCTCGTGGGGCCCCGTAGCTCCACCGACGTACTCCTTTCACCCATATATACCTCGTGCCCTAAAACTTCCGAACAGAGATTAGATCGGGAGTTCCGCCGCCGCAAATCCTCCGAGCCACCAAAACCAATGGGACCCCTTTAGGTACCACCAGAGGGGGATCCATCACCGGTGGCCATCTTCATCATCCGGCGTTATCCATGACGAGGAGGGAGTAGTTCACCCTCGGGGCTGAGGGTATGTACCAGTAGCTATGTGTTTGATCTCTCTCTCTCTCTCGTGTTCTCTCTCGTGTTCCTCTATGGCACGATCTTCATGTATCCCGAGCTTTGCTATTGTAGTTGGATCTTATGATGTTTCTCCCCCTCTACTCTGTTGTGATGAATTGAGTTTCCCCTTTGAAGTTATCTTATCGGATTGAGTCTTTATGAGAACACTTGATGTATGTCTTGCCGTGATTATCTGTGGTGACAATGGGATATCATGTGCCACTTGATGTATGTTTTGGTGACCAACTTGTGGGTTCCGCCCATGAACCTATGCATAGGGGTTGGCACACGTTCGTGATTCTCCGGTGGAAACTTTGGGGCACTCTTTGAAGTACTTTGTGTTGGTTTGATAAATCTGAGATTGTGTGATGCATATCGTATAATCATGCCCACGGATACTTGAGGTGACAATGGAGTATCTAGGTGACATTAGGGTTTTGGTTGATTTGTATCTTAAGGTGTTATTCTAGTTCAAACTCTAGGGCTGTTTGTGACACTTATAGGAATAGCCCAACCGATTGATTGGAAAGAATAACTTTGAGGTGGTTTCGTACCCTACCATAATCTCTACGTTTGTTCTCCGCTATTAGTGGCTTTGGAGTGACTCTTTGTTCCATGTTGAGGGATAGTTATGTGATCCAATTATGTTATTATTGTTGAGAGAACTTGCACTAGTGAAAGTATGAACCCTAGGCCTTGTTTCCTATCATTGCAATACCGTTTACGCTCACGTTTACCACTTGTTACCTTGCTGTTTTTATTATTTCAGATTACAAAAACCTATATCTACCATCCATATTGCACTTGTATCACCATCTCTTTGCCGAACTAGTGCACCTATACAATTTACCATTGTATTGGGTGTGTTGGGGACACAAGAGACTCTTTGTTATTTGGTTGCAGGGTTGCTTGAGAGAGACCATCTTCATCCTACGCCTCCCACGGATTGATAAACCTTAGGTCATCCACTTGAGGGAAATTTGCTACTGTCCTACAAACCTGTGCACTTGCAGGCCCACCAACGTCTACAAGAAGAAGGTTGTGTAGTAGACATCATTCTCATGCTCATACATGTGGGGAAAGAACCTCCCTTATAAAGAGGTCCAACTCCCTCTAAACTAGCAATGTGGGACTAAACTTTAGTTCCACCTCTTGCCTTGCACAAATGGGCTGTGTGGGCCTTTAGGATTTATTAGGAATTTCTGAAACTCCTATTGAGCTCGGCCCAAAATAGACAAAATTCCAGCAATCCCCCACCAGATCCCAGAGGCACACAAAATTTTCCTTTTGTTCCAGAACACTGTTTTATATACCGGTACTGCAGTGGAGACTGTTAAGTTGAACTTCCACCTAGAACTCTATGCTACACTAGTAAGCAACTTGAACAGTGGACTGGGACTTGAACTGCAAGTTTTCTACGAATCTAGCTTCACATAAAGCCTTGACCGATACGTAGCTACTGTGGGTATTCCCCGCGGGTGGAGCTTATGCGTCATACTCCGTGACCTTTCATGATTTTACTAGAGAGAACCCTACTCTCATAGATTGCGACGTTTGACAATCAGACTCATATAGGTGTGTTCTTCAAAAGATGTTCTGCAGGACGACATCTCTGCTTCAATGAGCCACTTAGAACACATTAAGATATACAGCAACCTGCCATGCAGATTAGGAGAGTATTGCATCTTCATGGAGTTGTATTTTAAATAGTAAGGATACTCTCCTCTCAGTTGACCAACAGCTTGTCTTCCACATCTAATTCACGGGATCTCCGGTCACAAAGAATAGGTTACCACTGTGAACAACTCATATTGTGGGTCTCATACCCATCTCCCTTGATGAATTATCTATCACATTACGTGATAAACCCTTAGTAAAAGGATCTGCCAGATTTTTAGACGTTTGGATATAATCCAATGCAATAACTCCGGAGTTTCTCATTTTCCTGACATATTTTAACCTTCTCTGAACGTGTCTTGATGACTTCATGTTATCCTTTGAGCTCCTCACTTTCGTGATCACAGTTTGATTATCGTAGTTCATAAGGATACCCGGTACAGGTTTCTCAACAACCGACAAGTCATTCAAGAGACGGCGAAGCCAATCTGCTTCGACCGTAGCTGTATCTAGTGTTGTGAGTTCTGCTTCCATTGTTGACCTCGTTAAGGTGGTCTGCTTGCAAGACTTCCAAGAAACAGCGCCACCTCCATGAGTGAATACATAACCGCTTGTGGCCTTTATCTCATCGACATCGAGATCCGAGTTTGAGTCACTATACCCTTCAAGCACCTTTGGGTGCCGGTATAGTGAATTCCATAATTCAAATGCCTTTCAAATAACATAAAACTCTTTCTAGAGCTTTCAATGCACATCTCCTGGTTTTGAGACAAACCGACTCGGTTTGCTAACAGCAAAAGAGATGTCAGTCTTGTAGCAGCTAAGTACATAAGCGAGCCAATAATCTGAGAATATTTCAATTGACCTCTAGCAATTCTTGATTCTTTGAAGTAACTTTTCGCATCATATGGTGTTGGAGAGGGCTTGCAGTCACTATAGCCAAATCGACTCAAGATCTTTTCCACATAGTGAGATTAAAACAATGTAATCTCACCATCATCGTCTCTCAACAACTTGATGTTCAGAATGACATCAGCCACTCCTAAATCCTTCATCTCAAAACAACGAGATAGGAAATCCTTGACCTCCTTAATAACATTCAGATTTGTTCCGAAAATCAGTATGTCATCAACATACAAGCAAAGGATAACTCCCTCGCCCCCACCATGGCGATAGTACACACATTTGTCAAACCTTTTACAACAAAGCCTGCAGCTGTTAAAGTTCTTTCAAATTTTTCATGCCCTTTGTTTGGGTGCTTGCTTGAGTCCATACAAAGACTTGACAACTTGCACACTTTTCCTTCGACCATCTAGTACAAACCCATCTGGTTGTTCCATATAAATTTCCTCGTCCAACTCTCCATTTAGGAAAGCAGTCTTAACATCCATTTGATGAGCAGAAGACCATGCGAGGTAGCTAGTGAAAGTAGAAATCGAATAGTGGTCGGTCGAGCCACGGTGAGTAAGTATCAAAGAAGTCTTCACCTTCCTTTTGGGTATAACCCTTAGCCACGAGCCGAGCCTTGTACTTTTCAATAGTACCATCAGGCCTAAGCTTCTTCTTGAATACCCATTTGCATCCTATAGGTTTGCACCCATAAGGACTATCGATTATCTCCCAAGTTTCATTCGCCAAGATGGAATCCATCTACGCTATGAACCGCTTCCTTCGATGGTCGGCATCTTGGATGCATAGGCCTCTGAAATAGAACTGGGAGTGTCATGTATGAGATACACAAGAAAATCATCACCAAAGGACTTTGCAGTCCTCTGTCTCTTGCTCCTAGTAGGAACTTCATTGTTTTCCTCCACAAGACTTTCAAAGTGTTCCATCGAAATGGCAGGTTTGGTAATTGTAACTGGTTCCTGATTCGATGAACTAGGCATCTCCTGATTAGATGAGGTGGCCATATCCTTCATGGGAAAGACATCTTCAAAGAAAGTCGCATCATTCGACTCCATGATCGTACCGACATGCATGTCAGGTACCTCAGATTTTACAACCAAGAATCTATAGCCAATGCTACGGAAAGCATATCCGAGGAAAACACAATCCACAGTCTTTTGTTCCAAGCTTCCGCTTCTTTGGAATTGGAACATTGAGTTTCGCCAAACAACATCATGTTCGTAGATAAGAGAGTTTTAACCTTTTCTTCTCCCATTCCTCAAATGGAGTTATCTCTTTGTTCTTTGTGGGACTCGGTTTAGGACATGACATGGCGTCAATATCGCCTCCCCCCACCATGCCTTGGAGAGACCCGATGTGTCTAACATGGCGTTAACCAAATCAGTTAGAGTACGGTTCTTTCTTTCGGCCACCCCATTTGACTGAGGTGAATAGGGAGGCGTCCTCTCATGGATTATACCATGTTATGCACAAAAAGCATCAAATTCATTGGAAAAATACTCTCCACCACGGTCCGACCTAAGCCTCTTGATTTTTCGATCAAGTTGGTTTTCCACTTCAGCTTTATAGATCTTGAAAAAGTTCAAAGCCTCATCCTTAGATTTCAGAAGATACACACGGAAGTATCTAGTGGAGTCGTCAATTAACTTCATGAAATATTTCTTTCCACCTTTTGTCAAAACACCATTCATTTCACATAGATCTGAATGTATGAGCTCTAGTGGTGCAAGATTTCTCGTTTCCGCAGTCATGTGAAGACTTACGAGGTTGCTTAGCTTGCACACAAACTTGACACTTAGATCCCTTGACAGTGGTGAAACTAGGGATTAAGTTCAACTTTGCTAGTCGCGACATGCAACCAAAGTTAACATGACAAAGATGTGAATGCCACACATTTGATTCACTATTGTTGCAAATATGATTAACAACTTTATTGCAAGCGTCGATAAGGATAAGCGAAACAGGCCTCGACTCATAGCCTTTACCAACAAAGGTTCCATACTTGGATATTACAAATTTATTCGACTCAAAGACAAGCTCGTAGCCATCTCTACACGAAGAGATCCGCTAACAAGATTTTTTTTTTGTGGAGGGACATAATGCACGTTCTTCAGCCACACGATCTTCCCGAAGTAAACTTCAGATCAACCGTGCCAACACCATGAGCGAAGCACTTGAACCGTTGCCCATCGGCATGGTTGAAGTCCTGCGATCCGATAAGGCGAAAACATGGAAATATCACGCATACATGCACATTAGCACCGTGTCAATCAACCAATCAGGAGAATGACATACTGAAAGAATAGTGGGGAATATACCATACCCAACATCCTTCATGTCAGTGTCTCCAATGACAACATTAGCGGTCTTGCCGCCTTTCCCAGGGTGACGCTTGTCATAGAGATTAGGGCAACTAGGAGCCCAATGATCAGGATCCCCACACACATGACAAGCACCTTTCTTCTTGTCATTCTTCTTCTTGAAGTTCGTGTGTTGCACAGCCTTGTTCTTCCCATCAAACTTTGCTTTACCATCAAACTTGCCCTTGTTCTTGAACTTGTGGGGCTGGAAGTTCTTCTTTTGTACCATATTGGCACTAGATCCTCCCTCAATGCCTCGAGCACGTGTATCCTTTGCTCTCGCCTTTTCTTCCACATCAAGAGTACCAATGAGATCTGGAACGGAAAACTCCTGTCTCTTATGCTTTAGTAAGGTAGCAAAGTTCCTCCACGAAGGAGGAAGCTTAGTGATGATACCTCCGGCAACAAACTTGTCCGGTAGCATACAACTGAAGTGCTCAAGTTCTCTAGCAAATGACTGTATCTCATGAGCTTGCTCAACTACGGAGCGCTCTTCAGTCATCCTGTAATCATAGAATTGCTCCATGATGTACAACTCAGTGCCAGCATCCGAGACCCCAAACTTGGCCTCGAGTGCATCCGACATATCTTTTCCATTATCAATTGACGCATAAGCATCAACTATGTTCTCACCAAGAACACTCAACAGAGCAGCCTTAAACAGAGTATCCATTTTCTGAAAAGCTTGTGCCTGTTAAGCATCAAGGTCTCCTTCAGGTTTGCCGAGAGTGGCGTCATAGCAACTCATGGTTTGAAACCATAAGACTGCTCTCACGCACCATCTCTTATAGTGGATACCCTCAAACATAGGAGATCTCATGGAAGCAGCAAAACCACTCGGGGTAAATTGCCTATAATAAGGTTTTTGGATTGTTGGAAATATGAGCAATTTACCAAATGATTTTATTAACAGAAATATTAGATAAAGCATGACTAATATAACAGTGATAAAACTAGTCATGCGATCTGATAGGGAGAAGGTAAATAACATTTGCATATATGAACTGTAGGCAAGTTTATCTATAGTAGACAGCAGGACAAGTATCATATATGTAGCAGAACCTAACATATGTAGGGCAAACAAAAGAACAAGGACCTGTGGCAGAACCTCGAACAGAAAGGAGAAGGACACATACTGGACAACAGCAGCAGTTGCACTGGAGTTTCGGTCGATGTCCTCGCCGGCCATGTCGTCGAGGAGGTTCTCGACGTCGGGGAAGAAGTCGTCGTCGGGGAAGTATTCGTCGGAGTCCGTGATGAAGAAGTCAGTAGTCGCACGGAGCGCTCCCCAGAAAACCTTATCACCCTTCTCCCGTACAGGACTCAAAGAGGTGCGGTTTTGGAGGCCTACTATCCCGACCTGCGGTGCATGCTGCAAGCTGGGATGAGGAAGATCGTAGCAGCAGCGCAGTGCTCAGGAACTTATGGAGAGAGGAGGAAGAGGTTTTTCTGGTGCGTCTCTCTGGGAGGAGTGACCTCCCTTTTATAGGCGCAAGAGAAGGAGGCGAGAGGCTGCGCCGGGAGCTGAAGGGATCGATGGAGACGAAACGAAGAGGCAGCAGCCGAAGGGCGCGTCGTGACGAGGCGTGGTGTGGCGTGGCGTGGCGTGGCGTGGCGGGCGGCGGAGGAGGAGCGCGCGTGGATGTCCCTCTTGTTCTCATGCTCATACATGTGGGGAAAGAACCTCCCTTATAAAGAGGTCCAGCTCCCTCTAAACTAGCAATGTGGGACTAAACTTTAGTTCCACCTCTTGCCTTGCACAAATGGGCTGCGTGGGCCTCTAGGATTTATTAGGAATTTCTGAAACTGCTATTGAGCTCGGCCCAAAATAGACAAAATTCCAGCACTAAGCTTAGGCAAAGTGTGTCTGAAACAAAAAATGTGGCTAACAAAATGGCCACCACAAGTGTGGCAAGATTTGGCAAGAAGTTGAGTCTATGACATGTGGACCATGTAGCTAGAAAAGTGTGGCAAGCCACAAGTGTAGCAATGAACCAAACACATGCACAGTGTGTTTGGTAGGGTGTATGAAGGTGCATGATCCCAAGAGTTCCCTTCTCGACCCATTTTGGGTGTTGGTAGAGTGTATGGAGGTGCATGAGTCCACACTAGATTAGCACAAATACACTAGAAACATGCATGAAGAGAGCATACATGAAGAGGGTGTTGAGTTGAGCATGCATGAAGAGGGCACAACTATCTTTGAGATGAGAACATGACCAAACACACTTGTGGCACGCCTAAGCTTAGGCGTGGCAACCTTAGGCTGCAAACCAAACCATAACTTTGAAAGTTGTTCGTTGGATGAAGCCAATCCGACGGTACAAAGATGGCTAATCCGAGAACTACTGGCCGTTGGATATCATCTACATTCCACCAGATTCTGCCGCATGTAGAATCTAGAAGAATCCATGGTTGAACTTCATTCATGACTAACTTTGCCACAACTAAGCTTAGGCAAAGTGTGTCTGCCACAAAAAATGTGGCTAACAAAATGGCCACCACAAGTGTGGCAAGATTTGGCAAGAAGATGAGTCTAAGACATGTGGACCATGTAGCTAGAAAAGTGTGGCAAGCCACAAGTGTAACATGAGTCTTCTTCTTCTTCTTCTTCTTCTTCTTCTTCTTCTTCTTCTTCTTCTTCTTCTTCTTCTTCTTCTTCTCCTTCTTCTTCTCCTTCTTCTCCTTCTTCTTCTCCTTCTTCTTCTCCTTCTTCTCCTCCTTCTTCTCCTCCTTCTTCTCCTCTTCTTCTCCTTCTTCTTCTCTTCTTCTCCTGCTTCTTCTCCTCCTTCTTCTTCTTCTTCTTCTTCTTCTTCTTCTTCTTCTTCTTCTTCTTCTTCTTCTTCTTCTTCTTCTTCTTCTTCTTCTTCTTCTTCTTCTTCTTCTTCTTCTTCTTCTTCTTCTTCTTCTTCTTCTTCTTCTTCTTCTTCTTCTTCTTCTTCTTCTTCTTCTTCTTCTTCTTCTTCTTCTTCTTCTTCTTCTTCTTCTTCTTCTTCTTCTTCTTCTTCTTCTTCTTCTTCTTCTTCTTCTTCTTCTTCTTCTTCTTCTTCTTCTTCTTCTTCTTCTTCTTCTTCTTCTTCTTCTTCTTCTTCTTCTTCTTCTTCTTCTTCTTCTTCTTCTTCTTCTTCTTCTTCTTCTTCTTCTTCTTCTTCTTCTTCTTCTTCTTCTTCTTCTTCTTCTTCTTCTTCTTCTTCTTCTTCTTCTTCTTCTTCTTCTTCTTCTTCTTCTTCTTCTTCTTCTTCTTCTTCTTCTTCTTCTTCTTCTTCTTCTTCTTCTTCTTCTTCTTCTTCTTCTTCTTCTTCTTCTTCTTCTTCTTCTTCTTCTTCTTCTTCTTCTTCTTCTTCTTCTTCTTCTTCTTCTTCTTCTTCTTCTTCTTCTTCTTCTTCTTCTTCTTCTTCTTCTTCTTCTTCTTCTTCTTCTTCTTCTTCTTCTTCTTCTTCTTCTTCTTCTTCTTCTTCTTCTTCTTCTTCTTCTTCTTCTTCTTCTTCTTCTTCTTCTTCTTCTTCTTCTTCTTCTTCTTCTTCTTCTTCTTCTTCTTCTTCTTCTTCTTCTTCTTCTTCTTCTTCTTCTTCTTCTTCTTCTTCTTCTTCTTCTTCTTCTTCTTCTTCTTCTTCTTCTTCTTCTTCTTCTTCTTCTTCTTCTTCTTCTTCTTCTTCTTCTTCTTCGTCTTCTTCTTCTTCTTCGTCTTCTTCTTCTTCTTCTTCTTCTTCTTCTTCTTCTTCTTCTTCTTCTTCTTCTTCTTCTTCTTCTTCTTCTTCTTCTTCTTCTTCTTCTTCTTCTTCTTCTTCTTCTTCCTCTTCTTCTTCTTCGTCTTCTTCTTCTTCTTCGTCTTCTTCTTCTTCTTCTTCTTCTTCTTCTTCCTCTTCTTCTTCGTCTTCTTCTTCGTCTTCTTCTTCTTCTTCGTCTTCGTCTTCTTATTTTCTGTGGGAGACGGCTTCGCAACACGCCCTCTGGACCTTGCAGCTATCTCGAAACTCACACGGGCATCGAGGGCAGCATATTTTATCCGCTCATACGTCAAGGGATAATTCTCCCATCCAAACGACCTTAATGCCAGCGTCTAATCACCCTTACAAGATTTGTTCCTAGCACAAAATTTGCTACTTTGAATAGGGATGGTGTCGGTTTATCACAATCTTCTACAGAAATTTTATTCGGTTTGTAGGTGCGACTCTTTTCAAATCAAGGTTATGCGGCTCCAACTTCTGTTTGTCCCTGCGATGGCTGCCCCACGAAGTATATGTCCTCCGAGACAAGAAATCGTGAAGCTCACCTGGTATGGAGGGCGCGTGTATGATGTGGTACACCAAAACATCATCTTGAGGCACAATGAAGGACAGCGGCGCGTTGGATCTTCCCAGTGGCACGCTCCGTGTACTCTGCGTCGAGACCGATGACATTCATCTCCACCTTTTGGAGGGAGTTGGATACATTGTTGATCCACTTCCAAAAAACCCTTGGGTGGTCGGTGACTGTGGCAACTATGCTCAACGAGCCTTCGACGAGGACATGTTGGACGCTAAAAACTGGCATCTCGATCTCTTTCGCCATTTGGAACCGCTAGACCGGAGGGCTATGGTTTGGAGAATTAGGATTAGATGGCTAATCTAACTGAAGAAGATGATTATTTATAGGGGCTTCGGAATTACTCCAGGAGGATGTGAAGAGGTTAAAACAATGTGAATGCAGTGTAGTTTGGATGCAAATGAAGATCAAGGAGTAGTGAAAAAGCCGAGGAAATCAGTTCCCGATGGAGAAGTAAATGGGAGAAGTTATGCGCATGCATGAGGAGAGGTGCGGTGGTTTGACTGCTGCATGCAATGGATTGGACGGGCTCTTGCCTTTTCTCTCTCCCACGCGCACAAAGTGGCCCACTTGCATGCTGCAGTTTATTGGCTGGAGTCGGGCTGCAGTGCTCATGCGTACGCTAATTAATGCTGTGAATGCGGGGCATGGAGGAAAATGGGCGCACGCAAAAGGGTATATACGCAGACTAATTAGAGAAATACTGAAAAAAGTTATGCGCAGACAAAAAAGGACCGGAGGGAGTACTACTCATGTTCCTACTACGGTTAGGAATATGCGGTTATCCTCAAAAAAGAAAAGTCCTTCTTCGCGCTTCCGCATGCATGAGAATTTGGTTCTGCTCGCAATATGGATGATAGCTGGAGGATGAAGTGAACCCAGAGGCATGCTAGCACGGGAGTGTACTCATGTTCCTACTACTCATACTACTAGTAGTAGTACAATTGTGGTACACTTGATGGTCAAAATACTATTATACATCCGGTCCTCACAGTGAAGTGACAAGACCTCGCTTGAGGTGACACCAGTCCAGCGGCGTGTCCGGGTTACCAAAGCCAGCCTCACCTTGTGCCTTTGTCAGATCCACTGTCACCGCCGCTGTATAGCATGCCTTGCCTTGTCTCCCTCTCCCCTAGCACCACTCCATCTCCATCTCCGTCTCGCCGGAGATCCTCGAGTCACTCTTCATCATCTCACTTGTGCCCAGACGTCGCTCGCCTCGCTTCGCCTCCCCAGTACCACTATTCCCTTGCTAGCCGCTCCAAAGACCGACAACCTTCTCCCCGTAAATCAAGCCCCCAAAACCCCACCTTCCAAACTCCACCATGGCGAACGCAAACCGCAGGGATCCATATGAGCATGATTGGAGCTATCTCCCAGTGACATCCTCGACCTCATTGTTCGTGTATGGATATGTTGAGCGCCCTACGGCTGGCTGCATGCTCGAGGGGCATGCACACGACCATCGTTGAAGCGAGGCCTAAGCTTTTCAAGACACCCTGCTTGCTGCTATCTGGTCTTGCGAGATTGGCTCACCATGATACGGAGGCGTACATGATGCCCCTCGACTTCGATCCGATCCATTAGCCGAAACTTCTTTGCAGGTATGTAGTGGGTCGTCGTACATCATTTCCCTCGACTTCGATCCGATCACCATCGCTCGAAACTTCTTGGCAGGTATGTACTGGGTCGGCATGAACTCCCACTGGATGGCTGTCGTCAGAGAAAACGGTAAAAAGTTGGTGCTCGTGAAATTCCAGACCTCCCATGAGATTATCCTTCCTCCGTTGGATTATATAGACTATTAACATCGCGGTCCTAGTCATCTAGATTACCGCGTTAGTTGGACGGACCTTGTTTTGCAGAAGATTGTAATCTACCAAGTGCCCACACGACATGCGGATTACGCAGACTTCAAGCTAATTGCGTTGTTCGACAAGGGACTCGCCTATCTTTACGCTGGTGCCTTCTTTAGATGGAGACAACTCAGCTCGCAGTGGATCGTCGTCAAAGCTGATACACACTTCTGTGATGCTATTGAACACAATGGCATCATCTACGCGATCGACAGGGCAGATGGCACCACGTATTGCTGGGACGGCGCATGTAAGTTGTTTCCGTCTCATATTAACGATGACGCCATGAGACTGTTTGAACTTTTTGTGATGATTGGCATATCCCTATTTGAGCAGAATTTGAGTAGAACTATGGCTATGTATTAGAGACGCCGTAAATCAGCTATATTTGGAATGAGTTAATTCATGCGATTGTGATCATGTCATTACAGCCAATTTGTACCCCTGAATAATCAAACGGTTAGGAATATATGGATATTCTCCTTATTTTACAGTAATCTATATACTACTACTAAATATGAGTGTGTATCAATGGCCATGTTAGTTTCCTCCTTTTCATGATGTAGAAACATGCACCACACTGTTGGTTTCAGCTAACCATACATTAGGGAAGTAAATGTGCATATGGAGAACTCTATATTTGGAAGTAGTGAAATCCTGTAATTCTTACCATGTGTACATACCTATATTCGCCCTTCAGCAATCAATGGCTAGAATAATATCCTCATAAAAAATTTGCCCACAGAACACGAGTATATAACAATGCATGGTCTGTTAGTTACCTTGAAGAATTTGTTTGTGAGGACAGAACATGATTCCATAACATGCATGACATGGTAGTTTCCTGTGAAGAATCGATTGCAAGATAACATGAGTATAACCATGCATGGCACTTCTATACTTTCGAACCCAGTATACATTTCCCTGTATTTTCCTCCCAGTTCCAACAGGGACATATCAATGTTGTTTCTTGCATTATCCTACTCATACTCTGAACAATGTTTATCTTACATTAACAATGCCTGTCCTTTTTGATATGATGCAGTATCCCTACGATTACGCCCTTTGTAATCACACCACCTTTGCCAAAACAGGGAAGCACAACGGTTCCTCGCTCGATCGACGACGACAAAAGACGATGATCATTCGGACACATGAGCGGAAAAGTTATATTGCAAAAACCCCATCAGTATACAAGCACCGTGAAATACGTGAGTATCTGGACGATGGTTGTTATGTCTATGAGCAGGATACCAGCTTGTTGGGGCCTTCGGGATTTTTTAGTTGGAGGCGGGTAAACAGCCTTGGTTCACACTCTCTGTTTCTCGGACTCAATTATCCGATTAACCAGGAGATCACCGTTGGCAAGGACCTTGATGGCAGAGAGGCTCTGTTTGCTATGGAAAACTGTGTCTACACGGTGAGCCCTAGGAGTTCAGGAACAAACTCCCCTGATTGTCAACGATACAGCCTGCAGCCAAAAGAAGGTGAGAATAACAAAGGCATCCGGATTAACTTTGATCCTTGGATGTCTCAATTACGACAGGCAGTGATGTGGTTCAAGCCTTTAGGTTTATAGGTAATTGGGATGTTGCGTCGAAAGGGTGGAGTGCTGGTGTCTATGGATCATTGGTCGCTGAAGCGGGGCTGCAAATTATGTGTTGGATCATCTCTTCGAATGACTTTGTTCTCTTTGCTGCTTGTTCTGGATGGGTAGTTCTTTCTTTTGTTATGCATATTCCTTGTCATTTGGTCATCCTCGTCTATGTCACTCTTACTATGTAATAGTTGGCTCTGTTTAGAATGTCATTCTCGTCTGGATCACGAGAGTCTGAGTGCTGCAGATGGGTGTGTTTTGGTGGTGTAGCAAGACTTCTTATGAACTATCATGTCTTGCTGTTTATGTCAGTAGTAGTCACTAGTCAGTGTTTGAATGTTGTATATATCGTTGTTTCGAACTATTTATTGTCTCGAACTACAGGCGGGCTAAATGAGGGCATCACCATTCTCCAGTGTTCAAAGTGTATCTCCTTTTTTCAAGTTATATAATTTGAGCTCAGTGTCTTTTCGATGATGTACACTTGTTTGGGCCAGTGAGGTGTCGTTGAATATGGGCCGAGTAGTAACGCAATGCCAAACAGGTCAATTATGACTCTCAGGCCGGGCTCTCAAAAGATCCTCAAAAAAAGGCCGGGCTCTCCAAAAAAGAAAGAATAAGTACTCTTAGGCCGACAAGTGGGCGCCACCGGTGTTTTTGTGCACTTGCGCGCCGAGAGCATATTGGCGTGTGTTCGAAATTCAAGCTACCTTTTCATCCCCAATCTCCCGCCCCTCCCCCACCTCTCGAATCTTGATTCCTACTCCAGTTCCCCCAAATCCCCCTCCTGTACTCCCTGTACTCAAGCTCACTATCATGTCGCCGGTCAATGTGGATCTCCGAGCCGGAGATCCTGAGGTCCGTCCTGCTTTTGGCTGCTGCGTGATGTCGCTCAACAGTGGCATGGCGGTGCTTGACGACCAGTTTGCCGGCAAAGTGCTGATGGTAACCATCAACGGCGACCGGCCTCCCGTCTCACCAGACGACCTTGTCAAAGCTCTTGGCATTGCACACGGCATCCAAATAAGTGACTTGCTCATCAAAGTCTGTCCGCCACCGGCTGATTTCTTCGTCAGGTTCCGGACGACTTTCGACTGTAGTCGTGTGTTCGAATCTTCCCGGCGTTTGTTATGCGATGGCGCGCTGGTGAGCTTTGATCGATGGCACCCAGGATGGGGCTCGGTGCCCTCTGAGCTTGAGTTTTTAACAAAGCTTACCTTCCACGGCATGCCTCGACGTGCTTGGAACAGGGAGTCCATGAATGAGCTTATCAACGACCTTGGAGGTGAGCTCGTAAGTATGTTTGTTCCACCAGACAGCTGGGCTCTGACGGTTATGGCATGGATGAAGAAGCCGTCCACCATACCGAAGGTGATTGGTGTTGATATACCGGTGCAGGAACCGGGGTTGTACTATTCATCGCCACCAAGGCCGTCACGGACCACGTTAGGGATGTACCTGTATTGAGTGTTCATGCATGTCGAAGAAGTGGTCAATCCATCAATCGATGTCCTGCCGCCACCGCTGGTGCTAGGGTCCGTCGACGACGTCCATTACAGGAGTCAACATCAGACTTTCCCCGTGTTGCTCGGAATGATGGATGGCACAGGGCCTACTCCATCGCGCGGCGGAGGCCACTGCTTCTTTGGGAGAAGAGGCAGGGCTGACTGCCTGGATGTGCTCTAATTTGAGGTAACAACTAAATCCTGTCAGATACTAGTTAAATCCGAGCTATGGGTGTGAAGCACTGATGTGCCAGTACATTTGATTGTGACATGTTCTAATTTGTACCTGAACTTTTTTTAGAAAGGGTTGTACGTCAACTTAATGTGCTAGCAGAACTTATTGTGTTGTCTGTCTGTTTTCTTTGCACATCATTCAAGATATTTCCCTGTCATTGATAAAGAAGATGAACCGTTATGTACGAGTTCATTGGTTTCAACATAGCCCTACCCGTAGCGATCCACTCCTTCCATCCTGATTGTGCCTCCTGCGTGAAATTTTTGTATGCAAGTTAAGTGTGCTATGATGTTCTATATGATTGTGTCAACTATATAAGTTTTCTTGAGCATCAACAATGCATATGGCTGAAAGATGTATTCTGAGCATCGACCGATGGGTCTCTCTCTCTCTCTCTCTCTCTCTCTCTCTCTCTCTCACACACACACACACACACACACACACTTTTACGCACAAGTGGGACCCGTTGAATTATTTCTTTGCTCGTGACATCTTTTAATTAGGTTCCACTGTAATCTAACTTTTTTCTTAAGTTATTAATTGAGCTTACTGACTTTAAAAAGTTGTACAGAAGCCTTGTTTGGGCCTTTCCGGCGTCGTTAAATGTGGGATGAGTAGCCATGTTAGGTTGTACTGTACTACACATGCATTTTATTTTCAACACCAGCAATGCAACTGGGCCGACGGTTGTACACAACATCCGGGTCAACTTGTTATTCTCCGCCCCGCTGGGCTGCAAACTTTCCTAGGAGGTATGCATTAGGCTTAACAATAAAATGGACTTTAAGAAATAATAAATGGGATGTAATGCTACCTCTTGAGCACTGCGTTGGATTTCCCCGAAGAGGAAGGGATGATGCAGCAAAGTAGCGTAAGTATTTCCCTCAGTTTTTTAGAACCAAGGTATCAATCCAGTAGGAGGCCACGCGCGAGTCCCTCGTACCTACACAAAACAAATAGCTCCACACAACCAACGCGATTAGGGGTTGTCAATCCCTTCACGGTCACTTCCGAGAGATAGAGATGATAGATAACTTTTTTGGTATTTTTGGTATAAAGATGCAAAGTAAAATTAAAGGCAAAGTAAAAGAGCAAAGCAATAATAAAGCGTAGGAAGATTGATATGATTAAGATAGACCCGGGGGCCATAGATTTCACTAGTGGCTTCTCTCAAGAGCATAAGTATTCTACGGTGGGTGAACAATTTACTGTTGAGCAATTGACAGAATTGAGCATAGTTATGAGAATATCTAGGTATGATCATGTATATAGGCATCACGTCCGAGACAAGTAGACCGACTCCTGCCTACATCTACTACTATTACTCCACTCATCGACCGCTATCCAGCATGCATCTAGAGTATTAAGTTCAAGAAAACAGAGTAACGCCTTAAGCAAGATGACATGATGTAGAGGGATAAATTCATGCAATATGATAAAAACCCCATCTTGTTATCCTCGATGGAAAAAATACAGTACGTGCCTTGCTGGCCCTACTGTCACTGGGAAAGGACACCGCAAGATTGAACCCAAAGCTAAGCACTTCTCCCATTGCAAGAAAAGCCAATCTAGTAGGCCAAACCAAACTGATAATTCGAAGAGACTTGCAAAGGTAACCAATCATACATAAAAGAATTCAGAGGAGATTCAAATATTGTTCATAGATAACCTTGATCATAAACCCACAATTCATCGGTCTCAACAAACACACATAAAAAGAAAATTACATCGAATAGATCTCCACGAGAGGGGGAGAACATTGTATTGAGATCCAAAAGAGAGAAGAAGCCATCTAGCTACTAACTATGGACCCAAGGTCTGAAGCAAACTACTCACACTTCATCGGAGGGGCTATGATGTTGATGTAGAAGCCCTCCGTGGTGGATTCCCCTTCCATGAACTCAGTAACAGCCCCAAGATGGGATCTCGTGGATCTGAGAAAGTTGCGGCGGTGGAATTAGGTTTTGGCTCAGATCGATCGTTTGGGGTGCGTAGGTATATATAGGAGGAAGGAGCGTCGGTGGAGCAAAGGGGGCCCACAAGGCAGGGGGCGCGCCCTAGGGGGGTGCCCCCTCCACCCTCGTGGCCGCCTCCCTTCTTTCTTGACATGGGGTCCAAGTCTACTGGATCATATTCGGTGAGAAAATCACGTTCCCGAAGGTTTCATTCCGTTTGGACTCCGTTTGATATTCCGTTTCTTCGAAACACTGAAATATGCAAAAAAAATAGCAATTCTGGGCTGGGCCTCCGGTTAATAGGTTACTCCCACAAATAATATAAAAGTGGAAAATAAAGCCCAATATGGTCCAAAACAGTAGATAATATAGCATGGAGCAATCAAAAATTATAGATACGTTGGAGACGTATCAGGCATCCCCAAGCTTAATTCCTGCTCGTCCTCAAGTAGGTAAATGATTAAAAAAAAATTGATGCGGAGTGCTACTTGGCATAATTTAAATGTAATTCTTCTTAATTGTGGTATGAATATTCAGATCCGAAAGATTCAAGACAAAAGTTCATATTGACATAAAAATAATAATACTTCAAGCATACTAACAAAGCAATTATGTCTTCTCAAAATAATATGGCCAAAGAAAGTTACCCCTATAAAATCATATAGTCTGGCTATGCTCTATCTTCACCACACAAAGTATTTAAATCATGCACAACCCCGATGACAAGCCAAGAAATTGTTTCATACTTTTGACATTCTCAAAACTTTTTCAATCTTCACGCAATACATGAGTGTGAGCCATGGATATAGCACTATATGTGGAATAGAATGGTGGTTGTGGAGAAGACAAAAGAGGGGAAGATAGTCTCATATCAACTAGGCGTATCAACGGGCTATGGAGATGCCCATCAATAGATATCAATGTGAGTGAGTAGGGATTGCCATGCAACGGATGCACTAGAGCTATAAGTATATGAAAGCTCAATAAAAGAAACTAAGTGGGTGTGCAGCCAACTCGTTTGCTCATACAAGCCAAGTTCTATAATGAAAAATTCCCACTAGTATATGGAAGTGACAAAATGAGAGACTCTGTATCATGAAGATCTTGGTGCTACTTTGAAGCACAAGTGTGGTAAAAGGATAGTAACATTGTCCCTTCTCTCTTTTTCTCTCATTTTTTTGGGCTTTTTCTCCTCTCTTTTTTATGGCCTCTTCTTCTTTTTTTATATTTTTCGTCCGGAGTCTCATCCCGACTTGTGGGGGAATCATAGTCTCCATCATCCTTTCCTCACTTGGGACAATGCTCTAAAATTGATGATCATCACACTTTTAGTTTCTTACAACTCAACAATTACAACTCGATACTTAGAACAAAATATGACTCTATATGAATGCCTCCGGCGGTGTACCAGGATATGCAATGAATCAAGAGTGACATATATGAAAGAATTATGAATGGTGGCTTTGCCACAAATACGATGTCAACTACATGATCATGCTAGCAATATGACAATGATGGAGCGTGTCATAATAAACGGAACGGTGGAAAGTTGCATGGCAATATATCTCGGAATGGCTATGGAAATGCCATGATAGGTAGGTATTGTGGCTGTTTTGAGGAAGGTATATGGTGGGTGTATGATACCGGCGAAAAGTGCGCGGTATTAGAGCTAGCAATGGTGGAAGGAAGAAAAGTGTGTATAATCCATGGACTCAACATTAGTCATGAAGAACTCATATACTTATTGCAAAAATCTACAAGTTATCAAAGCAAAGTATTACACGCATGCTCCTAGGGGGATAGATTGGTAGGAAAAGACCATCGCTCGTCCCCGACCGCCACTCATAAGGAAGACAATCAATAAATAAATCATGCTCCGACTTCATCACATAACGGTTCACCATACGTGCATGCTACGAGAATCACAAACTTTAACACAAGTATTTCTCAAATTCACAACTACTCAACTAGCATGACTCTAATATCACCATCTTCATATCTCAAAACAATTATCAAGCATCAAACTTTTTTGGTATTCAACTCACTCAAAAGAAAGTTTTACAAATCTTCAATACCAAGCATATTATTATTATTAAGAAAATTACCATGCTATTTAAGACTCTCAAAATAATCTAAGTGAAGCATGAGAGATCAATAGTTTCTATAAAACAAATCCACCACCGTGCTCTAAAAGATATAAGTGAAGTACTAGAGCAAAACTATATAGCTCAAAAGATATAAGTGAAGCACAAAGAGTATTCTAACAAATTACAAATCATGTATGGCTCTCTCAAAAGGTGTGTACAGCAAGGATGATTGTGGTAAACTAAAAAAACAAATACTCAAATCATACAAGACGCTCCAAGCAAAACACATATCATGTGGTGAATAAAAATATAGCTCCAAGTAAAGTTACCGATGGAAGTAGACGAAAGAGGGGATGCCTTCCGGGACATCCCCAAGCTTTGACTTTTTGGTGTCCTTAGATTATATTGGGGGTTCCATGGGCATCCCCAAGCTTAGGCTCTTGCCACTCCTTGTTCCATAATCCATCAAAAGATTTCACCCAAAACTTGAAAACTTCACAACACAAAACTCAACAGAAATCTCGTGAGCTTCGTTAGCGAAAGAAAACAAAAGACCACTTCAAGGTACTGTAATGAACTCATTATTTATTTATAATTGTGTTAAACCTACTGTATTCCAACTTATCTACGGTTTATAAACTATTTTATTAGCCATAGATTCATCAAAATAAGCAAACAACACAAGAAAAACAGAATCTGTCAAAAACAGAACAGTCTGTAGTAATCTGTAACTAACGCAAACTTCTTGAACTCCAAAAATTCAGCCAAAATAGGACGCCTAGGAAATTTGTTTATTGATCAGCAGCAATTGGAATCACTATTTTATCACGTTCTGGTGATTGTTAACAATTATTTTCGTGAACCAAAAGTTTCTGGAAATTACAGCAAGATCAAATAACTATCATCCAAGAAGATCCTATAGGTTTAACTTGGCACAAACACTAATTAAAACATAAAACCACATCTAAACAGAAGGTAGATGGATTATTTATTCCTAAACAGAAGCAAAAGCAAAAAAAAACTAAAAATAAAATTGGGTTGCCTCCCAACAAGCGCTATCGTTTAACTCCCCTAGCTAGGCATCGATAATTTTTATGATGCTCACATCAAAGACAAGAATTGAAGCGCAAAGAGAGCATCATGAAACACATGATAGACACATGTAAGTCTAACATACTTCCTATACATAGGCATTTTATAAGCAAACAAATTTACATAGCAAGCAAAAATTAGCATATGCAAGGAAGAAGAAAGAGACGATAGCAATCTCAACATGAAGAGAGGTAATTTAGTAACATGAAAATTTCTATGACCATATTTTCCTCTCTCATAATAATTACATCTGAGATCATAAGAAAATTCAACAAAATAGCTATCACATAAAATATTTTCAACACGATACTCATGCATGCAAAGTTGACACTCTTCCGAAATAGTGGGATTAACATTAACTAAAGTCATGACCTCTCCAAACCCACTTTTATCAAAAATTTCATAAGATTGAATATTCTCAAAATATGTGGGATCTAATGTTTACACTCTTCCAAACCCACTTTCAATATTATTGCAAACAATATTATCAATCTCATATTCATCATGGGGATTAAATAAATTTTCAAGATCATACGAAGAATCACCCCAATCATGATCATTGCAACAAGTAGTAGACATAGCAAAATTAGCATCCCCAAGCTTAGGGTTTTGCATATTATTAGCACAATTGTCATCAAGAGAATTTATAGTAAAATCATTGAAATCATTCTTTTCATCAAGGGAACTGTCAAGCATGAGTGCAATAGCAACAATCTCATTTTTAACATAAGGAACTATAGCAAATTCGTCTTCATAAATATTGGCATCATGGCCACAAGAATAGCAAGCATCATGTTCATCAAGGGATATTTCAACCAAATCATCAGAATCATCATTATCTGTAGATTCTTGCATATCATTATTTTCTTCCAAAGCAACAGTCATTCTTTCACTAAATTCTTGGACATAGACATTATGAGCAAAGTTTTCATTGCAATATTGAAGTATGACGGAATTTTCAGATTTGTTGAGAGTAAAATCATACTTTTAAATCAAAGAAGCAACTTCATGAGCACCCTTAAAAACGACAAATTCTTGAATTTGTTCAGTATCATAGTAGCTATAAACACCCTTTTCATAAGTGATAAGATTTCATTATCATTGAACTCACATAGGTAGGGAAGGTGTTTTTTAGGGTTCTTAGAGCAACAAGTAAAATCACAAATTTCACAAAGATTCCAAGCATAGCATAGCGAACTATTTATATGATACCATAAGAGCTTCCCTTTTTCAGACAAATGATGACGCACAAAATGAGCATGCTCGTCTAAAGATTTCCCATCAACTAAGCTAGTTGGGGTTTCAGCACAAGCACATAAGGATCGAAGATGATCCAAGTAGAACACTTTAAGTGGATCCATATCAATAGATTTTCAGCAAGCGAAGATGCAAGCATATAGAAGGCACAAGGAAACACAAACAAAGATACATACGGGAAGAAGGCGAACGAAAAAGAGAGGGCGAATAAAACGACAATGGTGAAGTGGGGGAGAGGAAAACGAGAGGCAAATGGCAAATAATGTAATGCGAGAGATAAGGGATTGTGATGGGTACTTGGTATGTTGACTTTTGCATAGACTCCCCGGCAACGGCGCCAGAAATCCTTCTTGCTACCTCTTGAGCACTACGTTGGATTTCCCCGAAGAGGAAGGGATGATGCAACAAAGTAGCATAGGTATTTCCCTCAGTTTTTGAGAACCAAGGTATCAATCCAGTAGGAGGCCACCCGCGAGTCCCTCGTACCTACACAAAACAAATAGCTCCACGCAACCAACACGATTAGGGGTTGTCAATCCCTTCACGGTCACTTACGAGAGTGAGATCTGATAGAGATGATAGATAATATTTTTGTTATTTTTGGTGTAAAGATGCAAAGTAAAAAAAGGCAAAGTAAAAAAGCAAAGCAATAATAAAGCGTAGGAAGATTGATATGATTAAGATAGACCCGGGGGCCATAGATTTCACTAGTGGCTTCTCTCAAGAGCATAAGTATTCTACGGTGGGTGAACAAATTACTGTTGAGCAATTGACAGAATTGAGCATAGTTCTGAGAATATCTAGGTATGATCATGTATATAGGCATCACGTCCGAGACAAGTAGACCGACTCCTGCCTGCATCTACTACTATTACTCCACTCATCGACCGCTATCCAGCATGCATCTAGAGTATTAAGTTCAAGAAAACAGAGTAACGCCTTAAGCAAGACGACATGATGTAGAGGGATAAATTCATGCAATATGATAAAAAACCCATCTTTTTATCCTCGATGGCAACAATGCAATACGTGCCTTGCTTCCCCTACTGTCACTGGGAAAGGACACCTCAAGATTGAACCCAAAGCTAAGCACTTCTTCCATTGCAAGAAAAACCAATCTAGTAGGCCAAACCAAACTGATAATTCGAAGAGACTTGCAAAGATAACCAATTATACATAAAAGAATTCAGAGGAGATTCAAATATTGTTCATAGATAATCTTGATCATAAACCCACAATTCATCGGTCTCAACAAAAACACCGCAAAAAGAAGATTACATCGAATAGATCTTCACGAGAGAGGGGGAGAACATTGTATTGAGATCCAAAAAGAGAGAAGAAGCCATCTAGCTACTAACTATGGACCCGAAGGTCTGAAGTAAACTACTCACACTCCATCGGAGGGGCTATGATGTTGATGTAGAAGCCCTCCATGGTGGATTCCCCTTCCGGCGGAGCTCCGGAATAGGCCCCAAGATGGGATCTCGTGCATACAGGAAGTTGCGGCGGTGGAATTAGGTTTTTGGCTCCGTATCTGATCGTTTGGGGGTACGTAGGTATATATAGGAGGAAGGAGTATGTCGGTGGAGCAAAGGGGGGCCCACGAGGCAGGGGGCGCGCCCTAGGGGGCGCCCTCGTGGTTGCCTCCCTTCTTTCTTGACGTGGGGTCCAAGTCTCCTGGATCATATTCGGTGGGAAAATCACATTCCCGAAGGTTTCATTCCTTTTGGACTCCGTTTGATATTCCATTTCTTTGAAACACTGAAATAGGCAAAAAACAACAATTCTGTGTTGGGCCTCCGGTTAATAGGTTAGTCCCAAAAATATTATAAAAGTGGAAAATAAAGCCCAATATGGTCCAAAACAGTAGATAATATAGCATGGAGCAATCAAAAATTATAGATACGTTGGAGACGTATCATGTAATTATAATAATTGGGCAGTAACTATAAAAAATGCACCAAAAGCGTAATTAGTTTAAAAAATATATTATTTTTGGAATTTGACAATTTTAATTTCATTACTTGTTGCGCGCGCAGTATTTCGTTGGATTTTAACGTAATACAACTTTATTTTGAAATTATATTTAATCTGACTAGAAATTTCGGATAAAAATATTTCGGATCCCATAAAAATGTGGGAATTTTTTTTAATTCTGTTTTGAGCGGTTGGTTGAAATTATTAATCGTTGTCCTAACTAGAAAATGAGCTATACTTTTAACAAACTGTAAACGAGCAGGAAGTAGTTCACCCTCGGGGCTGAGGGTATGTACCAGTAGCTATGTGTTTGATCTCTCTCTCTCTCTCGTGTTCTTGAGGTGGTATGATCTTGATGTATCACGAGCTTTGCTATTATAGTTGGATCTTATGATGTTTCTCCCCCTCTACTCTCTTGTAATGGATTGAGTTTTCCCTTTGAAGTGATCTTATCGGATTGAGTCTTTAAGGATTTAAGAACACTTTATGTATGTCTTGCATGTGCTTATCTGTGGTGACAATGGGATATTCACGTGATCTACTTTATGTATGTTTTGGTGATCAACTTGCGGGTTCCGTAACATTGTGAACTTATGCATAGGGGTTGGCACACGTTTTCGTCTTGACTCTCCGGTAGAAACTTTGGGGCACTCTTTGAAGTTCTTTGTGTTGGTTGAATAGATGAATCTGAAATTGTGCGATGCATATCGTATAATCATACCCACGGATACTTGAGGTGACATTGGAGTATCTAGGTGACATTAGGGTTTTGGTTGATTTGTATCTTCAGGTGTTATTCTAGTACAAACTCTATGATAGATCGAACAGAAAGAATAGCTTCGTGTTATTTTACTAGAGACTCTTGAATAGATCCGAAAGAATAACTTTTAGGTGGTTTCGTACCCTACAATAATCCTTCGTTTGTTCTCCGCTATTAGTGACTTTGGAGTGACTCTTTGTTGCATGTTGAGGGATATTTATATGATCCAATTATGTTATTATTGTTGAGAGAACTTGCACTAGTGAAAGTATGAACCCTAGGCCTTGTTTCCTAGCATTGCAATACCGTTTGTGCTCACTTTTATCGCTTGCTACCTGGCTGTTTTTATATTTTCAGATTACAAATACTCATATCTATATCTATATTGCACTTGTATCACCATCTCTTCGCCGTACTAGTACTCCTATACAATTTACCGTTGTATTGGGTGTGTTGGGGACACAAGAGACTCTTTGTTATTTGGTTGCAGGGTTGCTTGAGAGAGACCATCTTCATCCTATGCCTCCCACGGATTGATAAACCTTAGGTCATCCACTTGAGGGAAATTTGCTACTGTCCTACAAACCTCTGCACTTGGAGGCCCAACAACGTCTACAAGAAGAAGGTTCTGTAGTAGACATCAAGCTCTTTTCTGGCGCCGTTGCCGGGGAGGTGAGTGCTTGAAGGTATATCTTTAGATCTTGCAATCGAATCTTTTTGTTTCTTGTTTTATCACTAGTTTATTCTATAAAAGAAAACTACCAAAAAATGGAATTAAGGTTGCCTCATATGCTTCATCTTTTTAATGTCTTTCGTGAAAATGATGGGAAGGAAAATTGTGCTCAAGTGCTAGAAGAAGAATTACATAGAATGCTTGGCATAAAATATGTGAATGATGAGCATGATTGCAATGTTGTTAGTATGAATTCTTTGAATACCCATGATGCTAATGATATGCAAAGCCACAAGCTTGGGGATGCTATGTTTGATGAAGATGATATGTTTAGTCCTCCAAGTTTTGATGGGAAAATTTATTATGATGAAAGCATGCCTCCTATTTATGATGATTATTGTGATAACATGTATGCTATAAAGAACAAAGATAACCATGAAACTTGTCATCATGATTTTAATTTTCAATTGGATTATGCTTCACATGATAGTTATTTTGTTGAGTTCGCTCCCACTACTGTTGATGAGAATAAATTTGCGTATGTGGAGAGTAGTAAAATTTCTATGCAAGTAGATCATGAAAAGAATGCTTTATGTGCTGGTTATATGGTTGAATTCATTCATGATTCTACTGAAAATTATTATGAGAGAGGATCATATGCTTCTACATATTGCAATAATATCGAGTTTCCTCTCTATGTGCTTAAAGTTTTGAAGTTATGCCTGTTTTGCCTTCCTATGCTAGTTGATTATTGTTCCCATAAGTTGTTTGCTCACAAAATCCCTATGCATAGGAAGTGGGTTAGACTTAAATGTGCTAGTCATATTCTTCATGATGCTCTCTTTATGTTTCAATTCTTATCTTTTAGGTGAGCATCATTCAAATCATCTTGCCTAGCTAGAAAGGCATTAAAGAAAAACGCTTGTTGGGAGGCAACCCAATTTTATTTTAGTTTCTTGATTGTTGTTCCTGTTTAGTAATAAATAAATCATATAGCCTATGTTTAGATGTAGTTTTATGTTTTAATAAGTGTTTGTGCCAAGTAAGACCTATAGGATCTTCTTGGATGATAGTTATTTGATCTTGCTAAAAATTCCAGAAACTTTCTGTTCACGAAAACAATTGTTTAAAATCACCGGAACATGATAAAATACTGATTCCAATTGAAGTAGATCAATAAATAAATTATCTAGGTCGTACTATTTTTGTAGAATTTTTTTAGTTCCAGAAGTTTGCGTTAGTTACATATTACTACAGACTGTTCTATTTTTGACAGATTCTGTTTTTCGTGTGTTGTTTGCTTATTTTGATGAATTTATGGCTAGTAAAATAGTTTATAAACCAAGAGAAGTTGGAATAAATTAGATTTAAAACCAATACAAATAAATAATCAGTTCATTACATTAACTTGAAGTGATGTTTTGTTTTCTTTCGCTAACGGAGCTCACGAGATTTTATGTTAAGTTTTGTGTTGTGAAGTTTTCAAGTTTTAGGTAAAGATTCGATGGACTATGGAATAAGGAGTGGCAAGAGCCTAAGATTGGGGATGCCCAAGGCACCCCTAGGTAATATTCAAGGACAACCAAGAGCCTAAGCTTGGGGATGCCCCGGATGGCATCCCCTCTTTCGTCTTCGTTCATCGGTAACTTTACTTGGAGCTATATTTTTATTAACCACATGATATGTGTTTTGCTTGGAGCATAATTTTATTTTATTTAGATTTGCTTGCTGTTAGAATAAAATACCAAGATCTGAAATTCTTAAATGAGAGAGAATCTTCACATAGCTACAAATTTATTTAACTACTCATTGATCTTCACTTATGTATTTTTGGAGTAGTTTGTCATTTACTCGTGTGCTTCAATTATATCCTATGAGTAAATGGTTGAATGATTTGAATGTCATAAATCTGAAATTATATATGTTTCATATGCCTTTCCCATGGGGATTAATGCCTTCACATATAAGAAGTAGAGGTGGTAAATTTTTTGAAGGTTAGCAAACATTGCATTGGTCACTTGAACAATTCATGAAAGAATATTGAAGGAAGAGAGATTTCACATATAAATATACTTTCTTGGACATCTTTTATAATTGTGAGCACTCATTAAAATATGACATGCTAAAAGGTTGATGTTGGACAAGGAAGACGACGTAATGGGTTATGTTTTCTTATATCCAAAATAAAGTATATTGTCATGGATCGCCCAACATGTTGAGCTTGCCTTTCCCCTCATGCTAGCCAAATTATTTGCACCAAGTAGAGATACTACTTGTGCTTCCAAACATCCCTTAAACCAGTATTGCTATGAGAGTCCACCATACCTACCTATGGATTTAGTAAGATCCTTCAAATAAGTTGTCATCGGTGCATGCAATAAAAATTGCTCTCTAAATATGTATGATATTTTAGTGTGGAGAAAATAAGCTTTATAAGATCTTGTGATATGGAAGAAATAAAAGCGACGGACTGCATAATAAAGGTCCCTATCACAAGTGACAATATAAACTGACGTTCCCTCGCATTAAGATTTTGTGCATCCAACTATAAAAGCGCATGGCAACCTCTGCTTCCCTCTGCGAAGGGCCTATCTTTTATTCTTGTCTTTTACCTTATGCAAGAGTCATGGTGATCTTCACCTTTCCTTTTTACATTTTATCCTTTGGCAAGCACATTGTGTTGGAAAGATTCTGATATATATATATATATATATATATATATATATATATATATATATATATATATATATATATATATATATATATATATATATATATATATATATATATATATCCAATTGGATGTAAGGCATCATGAGCTATTATTGTTGACATTACCCTTGAGGTAAAAGGTTGGGAGGCGAATCTATAAGCCCCTGTCTTTCTCTGTGTCTGATTAAAACTTTGAACCCATAATTATCGCGTGAGTGTTAGCAATTGTGAAAGACTAAATGATAGTTGAGTATGTGAAGTCTGCTGAACCATAGCTCTGACATAGACTCTTCCTGAAAATAAGATGAATTGTAATTGTTTGATGACTAATAACACGGTTTGTTAGTTTTCAAGAAAGTTTATGATCTATACTTTAACATGTGAATAGCTTGTTACTTGATCATGAGAAGCTTTATGAGATGAGCTACTGTTATGATGATGCTAGAAAAGGTGATTGAAATTATCATTGATCAACTTGTGCACCTGCTAGCATTCACACTTCATAAATTATTCCTTTTATCATTTACCTACTCGAGGACGAGCAGGAATTAAACTTGGGGATCCTGATACGTCTCCAACGTATCTATAATTTATGAAATATTCATGCTATTATATTATCCATCTTGGATGTTTAATGGGCTTTATTATACACTTTTATATTATTTTTGGGACTAACTTATTAACCCGAGCCCAAAGCAGTTTGCTTTTTCTCCTTGTTTCAGTGTTTCGCAGAAAAGGAATATCAATCGGAGTCCAAACGGAATGAAACCTTCGGGAGAGTTATTTTTGGAAAGGAAGCAATCCAGAAGACTTGGAGTATACGTAAGGGAAGCAACGAGGAAGGCACGAGGCAGGGGGACGCGCCCACCCCTCCGGGCGCCCCCTCCACCCTCGTGGGCCCCTCGTGGCTCCCCTGATGTATTTCTTCTGCCTATATATGTCCATATACCCTAAAAACATCGGGGAACAGAATAGATCGGGAGTTCCGCCGCCGCAAGCCTCTGTAGCCACCAAAACCAATCAAGACCTGTTCCGCAATCTGCGGAGGGGATCCTCACCGTGGCCATCTTCATCATCCTGGCAATCTCCATGACGAGGAGGGAGTAGTTCACCCTCGGGGTTGAGGGTATGTACCTGTAGCTATGTGTTTGATCTCTCTCTCTCTCTCTCTCTCTCTCTCTCTCTCTCTCTCGTGTTCTTGAGGTGGTACGATCTTGATGTATCGCGAGCTTTGCTATTATAGTTGGATCTTATGATGTTTCTCCCCCTCTACTCTCTTGTAATGGATTGAGTTTTCCCTTTGAAGTGATCTTATCGGATTAAGTCTTTAAGGATTTGAGAACACTTTATGTATGTCTTGCATGTGCTTATCTGTGGTGACAATGGGATATTCACGTGATCTACTTTATGTATGTTTTGGTGATCAACTTGCGGGTTCCGTAACATTGTGAACTTATGCATAGGGGTTGGCAGCCGTTTTCGTCTTGACTCGTAGAAACTTTGGGGCACTCTTTGAAGTTCTTTGTGTTGGTTGAATAGATGAATCTGAGATTGTGTGATGCATATCGTATAATCATACCCACGGATACTTGAGGTGACATTGGAGTATCTAGGTGACATTAGGGTTTTGGTTGATTAGTATCTTAAGGTATTATTCTAGTACAAACTCTATGATAGATCGAACGGAAAGAATAGCTTCGTGTTATTTTAATACGGATTCTTGAATAGATCGATCCGAAAGAATAACTTTTAGGTGGTTTCATACCCTAGAATAATCTCTTCGTTTGTTCTCCGCTATTAGTGACTTTGGAGTGACTCTTTGTTGCATGTTGAGGGATATTTATATGATCCAATTATGTTATTATTGTTGAGAGAACTTGCACTAGTGAAAGTATGAACCCTAGGCCTTGTTTCCTAGCATTGCAATACCATCTGTGCTCACTTTTATCGCTTGCTACCTTGTTGTTCTTATATTTTCAGATTACAAATACTCATATCTATATCCATATTGCACTTGTATCACCATCTCTTCGCCGAACTAGTGCACCTATACAATTTACCATTGTATTGGGTGTGTTGGGGACACAAGAGACTCTTTGTTATTTCGTTGCAGGGTTGCTTGAAAGAGACCATCTTCATCCTACGCCTCCCACGGATTGATAAACCTTAGGTCATCCACTTGAGGGAAATTTGCTACTGTCCTACAATCCTCTGCACTTGGAGGCCCAACAACGTCTACAATAAGAAGGTTGTGTAGTAGACATCAGGCCTCGCATTCGTCCACCGCCCTGGTGCTCTCGGCGCGGCGTGGTCAACGTGGTCAAGGAACGGCTTCCATCGGACATGGACTGTACATGGAGAGGCTGACATCTGGTTCCACGACGACAGCAAGGAATTGCCTCCTTATTACGCGGAAAATAATGATTCCTCCAACTGACAGCGGGGACCCTTCGGACGGGCCACCGTATTTCGCAAAAAAAATGTTTCCCCCCTGACTGCTGGGACCCATCGGATGGGCCACCGTATTGTGTGAAAAAAACGATCCTCCCGCTGTCAGCTCGGACCCACCGGAAGTGCCTCCTTATTACGTGCAAAAAAATGAATACTCCCCCTGCTGGTTGGGGGCGGGAGGCTGACTTGTGGGCCTACTAAGTTGGCGGGGACGGAGTGCTTTGTCAACTTAGTCAATATGAATGATTCTATCTCGAGTGACTGCACAATGTCCATCCAACGACCGTAGTGCTTCTTCAACCTCTGGTCTTGTTGCTCCAATTACCAAAGAAACGCCGGTCGTGCCGCATGCTCCTACCTCCCGTGGCTGGCTGTTCTGCCGCGGAGGCCTCACCGACCCCTACTATTCCCACTGCTGGCCAAGCCCTGCGGCGACGGTAGCCTCACACCACAGTCGAACCAGTGAACCCTCGTACTCCTCTCCACGCGGGCTTCCACTGCCGCGTCTTCCTCGGCTCCGCGTCGTCCCCTTGCTAGGCCTTGCCATCGTCCACCGCCCTGGTGCTCTCGGCGCGGCGTGGTCAATGTGGTCAAGGAACGACTTCCATCGGAAAAGTACTGTACGTGGAGAGGCTGACAGTTGGGTCCACGGCCGCAGCAAGGAAGTGCCTCCTTATTACGCGCAAAATAATTATTCCTCCACCTGACATCGGGGACCCACCGGACGGGCCACCGTATTTCACGAAAAAAACGTTTCCCCCTGACTGCTGGGACCCACCAGCTACATCTGCACACGCAAGGAAGTGCGTCCGGGCAAAAAAACGATTCGCCCCACCTGGGACCCACCAGCTACATCTTTGCGAGCAAGGAAGTGCTCGGCGGTCGGGACCCACCTGGTCGAAGCGTGCGTAGCGTTGTCATTCTGGTCGCGAACGGCGTACATACCGGTCAATGTAGAGGCGCTGCACGTCGTAGTAGAGGCGCGCGCGTAGCATGTACACGCACGCATCTGCCGCCGGGTGCAAGAAAGTAAATACGGCCACGTACGTACATACGGGCGGGGTCTCGAACGCCTACTCACGCGTACATACGGCCAGGGCTCGTGTACATGGCTGGGTCGAAACGGAGAAATAGCATCGTCGTCGTGTTCATGGGGAGCCAACCGGCTGGGTCAGAACGGAATGCGTCGTCGTGTTCATCGGGGGGGCTTGGACGGAACAGCCGATGGAAACGAGGCCTGGCATACCGCATAACGGAGGAAACGACCTTGTGTTCGACTGGCCACGTTCGAAACGGGATCCTGTTCATCGGGAGGGGTCTGGCGTTCCACAAAACGGAGGAAACGGACCTCCTACAGTCGAAACGGGGGTCCTATTGATCGGGAGGGGTGTGGCGTACCGCAAAACCGAGGAAACGCACTTGTGTTGGAGCGCTATGGTCGAAACGGGGGTCCTGTTCATCGGGAGGGGTGTGGCGTACCGCAAAATGGGACTCCACGGGACACTGTTCATCTCCACCGTCGACCCCCTCCAGCCTCCACGGGCTACTGTTCATCCACCGTCGACTTCCTCCAGCCTCCACCTGCGACTGTTCATCCACGGGCTCCTGTTCATCCAGCCTCCACCCGCCATACTCCACCGGCTACTGTTCAACCAGCCCTCTCCACGGGCTCCTGTTCAACCACCCCTCCACGGGCTACTATTCATCCAGCTCTCCACCGTCTACTTTTCAATCTGCCCTCCACGGGGTCTTGTTCATCCATCCCCAACAGGCTCGATCGATCGGGGTACTGTTCATCCAGAGGCAATGCCACGGGGTCCTGTTCATCCACCCCACCGAACTGTTCATCCAACCCCCGCAACGCCACTGTTCATCCAAAGGCAGCATCGATCGGCTTTAGTTAGCAGCAGTTGTCGGTGTCAAAACCGGCGGATCTCGGGTAGGGGGTCCCGAACTGTGCGTCTAAGGCGGATGGTAACAGGAGGCGGGGGACACGATGTTTATCCAGGTTCGGGCCCTCTCGATGGAGGTAATACCCTACTTCCTGCTTGATTGATCTTGGTGATATGAGTATTACAAGAGTTGATCTACCACGAGATCGTAGAGGCTAAACCCTAGAAGCTAGCCTATGGTATGATTGGTGTTGTCCTATGGACTAAACCCTTCGGTTTATATAGACACCGGAGGGGGCTAGGGTTACACAGAGTCGGTTACAAGGGAGGAGATCTACATATCCGTATTGCCAATCTTGCCTTCCATGCCAAGGAGAGACCCATGCGGACACGGGACGAAGTCTTCAATCTTGTATTTTCATAGTCCAACAGTCTGGCCAAAGGATATAGTCCGGCTGTCCGAGGACCCCTAATCCAGACTCCTCAAGAGCCCCTCGAACCAGGCTTCAATGACAATGAGTCAGCGCGTGATTGTCTTCGGCATTGCAAGGCGGGTTCCTCCTCCGAATACTCCATAGAAGATTTTGAACACAAGGATAGTGCCCGACTCTGCAAAACAAGTTCCACATACTACCGTAGAGAGAATAATATTTCCACAAATCTAATCTGCTGACGCATTTTGCAGCATGACATCACACCACGGCCCGGTCGTTATTCGAACCATTTTCCGCAACCAGCCACGGCACATATCGCGAGGCGGTTTCCTTGGCACGTCTTGTCGAAGCAGAAATCCTGTCCCCTTATCACGGGATTCTCATCAATACGGGTGTGGGTAACCCAATCGTGCCCGTTGGTATGACTCCTTGATTTTAGGCAAGTCCCGAACGGCCACGCGGAGGACGCTTGATATTCACCCTCTTTATAAAGAGGCCAAGGACCGTCCTTTTTTTTCTCGCACTCAATCGAATCCTTCCCCAACCTCGAGTTCCAACACCCAAGGCTCATGTCAGGCGCTTCGGACCTTTCAATCATGTCTGGATCCAACCTTCAAGGTCGGTGGATGCCCTCTTCTGTCACAGAGGAAGACATCAAGAAGCTAAGAGAGGCTAGGTATCTGACCGCCGAAATCTCGCACATGCTACCTGCTCGAGGGCAGGTCATTCCCACTCCCGAACCCGACAAGAGCGTCGTATTCATCTCTCATTTCCTCCGGGGGCTAGGCCTTGTCCTAGATCCCTTTGTTAGGGGGCTCATGTTCTATGACGGGCTGGATTTCCATGACCTGGCCCCGGATTCCATCCTTCGCATCTCGTCGTTCATCGTCGTGTGTGAGGCCTTCCTCCACGTCACCCCGCACTTCGGCTTATGGCTCAAGACCTTTAACGTAGAGCCAAAGACGATTGATGGGCGACACGCAAAATGTGGAGGAGCCGTAATAAGCAAAGGCACCGATGATCCATGGCCAAAGGGTTCCTTCCCGGAGGTATCCAGCTTATGGCAACGGGAGTGGTTTTACATCACAGCTCCCCGCGGTACTAAATGGGTGGCCGCCGCCTTTCGCTGGTTTCCGCCATGACCGACGTCATGGATCAACAAGGGCTGGACTGGGGCCGGTAAATGATGTGCCGACATCGCAGAGTCGCATCCGAGATCTCCTCGAGAGAGATATCAGCCTGGTCACGGTAATGCAAGTCATGCTAGTTCGTCAAGTCCCGCCTTGCAAACGTCGACCCCTTCGTATGTGGGAGTTCAATCCGGAAGGACCGCGAGCTATTCAGCACTTCCTCAGCATGACGCTCGAAGAGATGTACAAATTGTTCTTCGGATCACAAATAAGGTGTCCGGACACCACCGAGGATGCGGGTGTGAGCTGCAATCGTCCAGATACCCAAGTAAGTAGTCCTTCGGCCGAACACATTATCTCTTTATTTACAACATCATTTTGAAAAGCCGATTTTTGACCAGGACTGGGTAAAAAAGGCGAAGATGATCAGGTATTCGGCCCCCCTTCCCGAAGGCTCGGCAAATCCAGTACTGGCCAGAATGCTTGAACTTGCGCCTTATCAAGCGCCCTCCGGGGAAGATAAAGGGGCGAATAAAGAGGCTGAAAGTGGGCCTCGCTCCTTATTCATCCAAACCGGGGGAATTAGTGCCTCCACGAAGGAGGATAACTGGGGAGAATAATTTGACATTCCCTCTCCCCGGGGAAGGAAGAGGACCGCCTCTGAAGACTCGGAAACAATGGTTTCCAAATGAGGGAAGAAATCTTCGCCAGAGGGTTCAGCCTCGGAGGGTACCCTTGCCGCACAGTACCCGCAAGGGGATCTGCCCTCCACTGAGCTGTAAGTAAACGAAAGTACTTAATAGTAAAAATATCCTGCTTTACTTCTGGGGATAATAATCAAAGCATATATCTTGTAGTTCGGCCCGTAGCCCTTCTCGACAGAGTTCGTCTTCGGGGGATCTTCTTCCGGAGATGATGGAGAGCGAAACACCTCCCCACGCCTCCCCGCCTCATGAGGCGGGCGACCCTGAGGTGTCGTCACAGAGGATTTCTCCTGATCCGCCAAGGCCAGAGGGTAACCCTTCGGCCCCCCGAAGTCCGGAGTATTCAGCTCCTTAGGAGAGCCACAAAGAGTCCGGAACTGTCCGGTGTGCGATCGGACGCACTGATGAATATTCTGGAGCAAGCGGCTGTTGTCGGTGTCAAAACCGGCGGATCTCGGGTAGGGGGTCCCGATCTGTGCGTTAAGGCTGATGGTAACAGGAAGCAAGGGACACAAATGTTTACCCAGGTTCGGGCCCTCTCGATGGAGGTAAAACCCTACTTCCTGCTTGATTAATATTGATGATATGGGTAGTACAAGAGTATATCTACCACGAGATCGTAGAGGCTAAACCCTAAGAGCTAGCCTATGATGGTATGATTGTAATTGTGATCGGTCTTCTAAGGACCAACCTCTCCGGTTTATATAGGCACCGGAGAGGGCTAGGATTTACATGGAGTCGGTTACAAGGAAGGAAATATAATATCCGGATCGCCAAGCTTGCCTTCCACGCCAAGGAAAGTCCCATCCGGACACGAGCCGAAGTCTTGAGTCTTGTATCTTCACACTTCAATAGTCCAGACGTTGTACACAGTCCGGCAGTCCGGATACCCCCTAATCCAGGACTCCCTCAGTAGCCCCTGAACCAGGCTTCAATGACGATGAGTCCGGTGCGCAGTCTTGTCTTCGGCATTGCAGGGCGGGTTCCTCCTCCGAATACTCCAAAGTGTTCATCGAACACGTAGACCGTGTCCGGATCTGCAAGATCATCTTCGTATGGTATAGATCTGATTTGCTGGCAATCTTCGTGCGTCGTGCCCTTGCATCGGGGCTTGGTCCAACGCGAACCGACGTTTCCTGCCCCACAATGACTCGTGTTGCGAGGCGGTTTTATTGGCACGTCCTGTCGAGGCAGAGATCGTGTTCCTCTTATTACGGGATTTCCCATCAATATGAGCACGCGTGACCCCACGACGTCTGTTGGTATAACCCGTGTGTTTTTTAGATAAGCCTCAAACGGTCACACCGGGGACTCTTGATATTCACCCTCTTTATAAAGGGGTCGAGACCTACGCCTCCTTTTTCACCTTCACCGGGCCTTCTCGCACCTCGAGTTCTAACTCCCAAAACCTAAGCTCCACCCCTCAGGAATCCTCCAATATGTCTGGATCTGACCCTCAAGGCCGATGGGTGGCCTCCTCGATCGAAGAGAAGGACATTGCAAAGCTTAGGGAGGTCGGATACTTGACCGCAGATATCCAAAGACAGGCTCCACCCATCTGGGCAGGTCATCCCTACGCCGGAGCCCAACGAAAAGGCCATTTTGTCCCACACTTCCTCCATGATCCGGGTTTCACCTCGATCCCTTCGTGAGGGGGCTCATGTTCTATTATGGGTTGGATTTTCACGATCTGGCTCCCGACGCTATCCTCCATATATCGTTGTTTATTATCGTGTGCGAGGCTTTTCTCCATGTCACCCCACACTTCGGCTTATGGCTCAAGACCTTCAATGTGACGCCGAAGATGATCGAGGGGCGACATGTGGAGTGCGGAGGTGCCGTAATAAGTAGGAACGACGATGCCCGTGGCCGAGGGTTCTTTCCTAGAAGTATCCGGCGTATGGCAGCGGAAGTGGTTCTATGTCACGGCTCCCGAGGCACAAAGTGGGTGGCTGCCCCGAGTTTCGCTTCGGGCCCTCCGTCACGCTTGGCGCCTTGGACGGACGAGGGGCGGAATTGGGGACCCACTGGTGATATACCCGCATCGCAGAATCGCATCCGGGAACTTCTTGCAAGGGACATTAATCTTGCCGGCATAATGCAAGTGATGTTGATCCGACGGATGTTGCCGTGCCAACGCCCCTCTCCGGATGTGGGATTTCAATCCGGAGAGTCCGCGGACCGTCAAGCACTTCTTCGGCCTGAAGCCCGAAGAGATGTGCAAATTATTCTTCGGACGGAAAGTAATATGTCCGGACACCACCGAGGATGCGGGCCTAAGCTACAATCGCCTAGATCCTCAAGTAAGTATCTTTGATACCGGACACCCCGTTTTGTATTTGTCATGATTGTCTGTTCGGAAAATCATCCGTGGCCAGGAATGGCTCAACAAGGCGGAGATAATCTGGTGTCCGGCGCCACTTCCCGAAGGCTCGCCTGGCCCCACCATGGCCAAGATGCTTGACCGGGTGCTCAGCAGAATGCCCTCGGGGAAAGACAAGGGGAGGAACGAAGAAACCGAACCCCACGTGCTACGCATCCGAACCGGGGGAATTGTTACCTCCCTCAAGGAGGATAGTCGGGAAGGGGAGGCTAAGGCCTCCTCCCCGCGCGGGAAGAAGAGGGCTGCTTCCGAAGACTCGGAGACGGAGATGCCCAAACCAGGGAAAAAGATAACACCAGGGGGCTCTACCCCAACGGGCACCCTCACCGCATCGTGCCCACCAACGGGCCAACCCTCTACCGAGCTGTAAGTTAATTTTTAATTCAAAGGTACTGCGTTCCTCCTAGATCAATAACCAGGATTCATCTTTCGCAGTCCGGCTAGCAGCCCTTCTCAACAGAGTTCGTCTTCAGGGGACCTTCCTCCGGAGATGATGGAGAGCGAGACCCCACCTACCTCTCCGGCTCGCGAAGCGGGCGACACCGAAGTGTCATCACGGAGGAGTCCGGATCTGCCGAAGCCGGAGGCCAACGCGCCAGCCGCCCTGAGCTCAGAGCGTTTGGCTCCCGCGAGGGGCGATGGGAAGGGTCCGACGCAGTTTGATGTCCGGCCGGACGTACTGACGGGCCTACTGGAGCGAGTTGCACTCTCGGAGGAGCACCGCTCATTAATGAGCGCGGTGCTCAGGAAGATTTCCTCCGCTACAAGCGGTTTGAATAAAGCATTTACAAGTCTGCTCAGAGGCTTTGAGGTATGTAGTGAAGAATACACTATTTTTGGCTGTGAGGCACACATTAGGTGTGCTCCATATAGATAGTAGCCCCTGGGACTCTGGTTGCACGCCCTAGGCGGCAAACGGGGATCATAAATCAATGATTGCGTTGTAAACACTTGCAGGTACCTGTGAGTCCGGCCGCCGACCAGTCCATCGAAGTTTCCGAACTGACCAGGCGAATTCGTTCGATTGATGCCGATATCACGCTGGTGAACGAGTGACTGGACAAATCACAAGGTATGCGCTCTGCCTTCCTTTGTATAGGAAAATATGGAGGCGGCATGATATTAAGGTAATATGTTCGGAGTGCAGATGGTGCTGCTGCCGTGGAGGCCCTGAGGGCAGAACTTGTCCAATCCAAGGAACAAGCTCGGGTTAGCAATGTGGCTGCCCTAAAGGCGACCGAGGAACTGAGAGCCGAACAGGCTGCTCATCACCGAAGCGAGGAAAAGATGGCCGAAATGGCTATTGAGTTAAAAAATGTCGCTGACCGGTATGAGCTCCTTAAAAAGGAGCATACGGATAGCTTGGCCGAGCTGGACAAGGCACGCAATGCCACCAAGGAAATACGGACCGAGCTCGGGTGCGCGAGGAGCTTCAACAGCCGGTAAAATCGTGGTGGAGGTTCCTACTTGCTGCGACGAAGTTTTTCGATCCGGCACGCCCCTGGATGGGCGCCGAGTCCGCGGACGCCAGATGCGGATTTGGCGAAGAGTACGGCTGACGCTGTCAAGTTCTTCGAGGGTCAGGGTGATAAGGAGGTGGAGAAGCTTTTCTGGTCGCAATTCAATGCTCCCACTCACCCGCTGCCGTTAAATGACAAGATGGCTGCTGTAGCGGAGCTCCACAGGCTGTCCGGTCTTGCAATGCGGTCTGTGATAGATGATCTTTGGCCGGAAGGGCCTAAGCCAGACAGTTACTTTGGCTTGGTGCAGCAGTTCCTTGGGTCCGTGCCTCGGATCGACGCCATGAGGAGGTCGGCGTGCATAGAGGGTGCGCGGATGGCTCTTGCCCGCGTTAAAGCCTATTGGACGGATATGGAGGCCAATATTATAGCGACCCAAGATCCGCGGGGGCGATATCCGGCCGAGCACTACTTGGCGCAGGTCACAGAAGCTGCCCGCCTAATAGAGGCACAGTGCTCGAAGAATGTCTTATTCGAGTGATGAATCGAATCATTGTAAAAGACAATGTTAGTTTGATTATAAGGCTATATTTATACTTTTTTCCCGAAAGTATTATTGTGTCCCTTGTGTGGCCGTTTACATATATATATATATATATATAGGGCTGGACTATTCTGTTACTAGTAACAGAATATTATTCTGTTACCCTCGCGCCCTATATAGAGGCGTGTCCGTTTTCTTCCTCCTGCCGCCGCCCGAACCCACCTCCGCCCAGCCGCCCGATCCCACCTCCACCCAGCGCCGCCGCTGGATCCACCGCCACCTCAAGGCCACTGGCTCTATCCCCTCTTCCCAGAGCGCCCGCCAATCCCCCTCCTCCCAGGCCTCCTGTCGCCGACCCCGCCCCAACCCCGCCCCAACTTGCCTCCTGCCGACGACCCACCTCCATCCACTGGCGTGGCTTCCTCGCCGTCCATGGCGCTTGCATCCTTCATGTCTATCTCCGTGCGCCGCCTCACCCGACGATCTGCGCACAGTGCACCACCACCCTACATCGCCATGGCCGGCCGCCGAGATCCAAGGCTGAGGAGGACCTATGAGTCTTGCTCATTGAGCTAGGCTGCTTGCCAGCCACCTTCCTCCCCGCACTCTCCCGTTGCCTTCCTCGTATGCGTTCGCCCACCTTCCTCCCAGCTCTGCCGCCTTCCTTCCGACGCCCGCCGCTCCCTCCCACGCACGCCGGCCGATCTGCATCCCTCGCTTCCATCAGCTCCACTCGACGGAGCCGTCACTCCACCGGAGTACAGGTAGCCGGTTCACCCGACTCGATCCAAAAATCTTCTTTTCTAAAAGAAGGAATGGTAAAAATGTAAGTCCGTTCAACTATACAAACCATAAAAGTACGATGGTGATGACATTGACAGTAAGGATAAGGATGAGAAAGAAAATTAAAAACTAAAACTAAAATAACATCGAGTGATTATTTTTTAAGAAGTACAAACTCTCTAGTACCATAAGTACCATAAATTAAAAATTAAGAATTGCCTAAGTTCTGACTCAAGGAGACAAATTTGCAAAAAAATCATAGCAGTAAAGGTTCGAAGGAAAAAAGCAACTTAACAAATGGAAAAAACGACAATGGATTTATATTATGTTAATCACCGGTGTGCTCTTGTTTATCAGTTCATGTGTGCTCTTGTTATCAGGTCGTGTGCCAACTTGTTATCAATTTTGTGTGTGTGTGAGTTGGTAAACCAAGTGTAGCTGCTGCAGAAAAAAGGCATGGGATGTGCTGCCCTCAGTTCTCTCTCGACAAATCCAGTAGTGCGGGTTCTCTGGTGCGCCAAGTATTGCCGGCGGCGATGCTTGCATCATGGCCCATTGAGTAGATGCAATTTTCCTGGTTTTCACAGACATGGATTTTAGTTCAGCTACAGAAACCATGCAGGTTCAGTGATAATGGTACCATAAGTTCGGACAAGAAAACAAATAAGAACTAAAACAGAAAATTTTAAATTCTACAAGTTCAAGTGCTCATCCACACATGATAATTCAAGTTGGTAAAAGTTTAAAATGGTAAAAAGTTCAAGTTGGAAAACAAGAGAAATCTAGAACATTCGTTGCAAAAAAAAATTGACTTAAAAAAAGAAACACGTAAAAAAAATTTGGCAAAAAAATAACATTCAGTTCAACAATAAAAACCATGCAAGTTCGGGGCTAGCATACAGTACACTGTTGAAAACTTACGAGAAAAAAATTACCCAAAAAATTAGAGCAAAATCTAGGTAGTGAAAACACGCTTAGTACAAACCCATGCAAATTTCAGTACAAGTATACTTTTTTGGAACCATTCAAAACTACTGTACAAAAAATAGCTCAGTACAAACATACACGTATATCAGTACGACTACTCTGTTATTCAGACGAGAAAACAACAGGATCCATCATGCCGTATTCGAGATTACTCTTATACGGTTGTGAAGTAAAGAAAACGTCCAACATGACTAAGTTTCGCATTTTCGATAGCTATCCAATGGTATATTATTTGCCCCATTTCGACAAACTTTTTAAAAAACCGCGTTCGAAACCAATTTTAACCTTATTTCAATTTGTATTTAAACCGTAAGGAATTAGAGAAAACTTTCTATATGAAAAAGTTGCGCATTTTCCATAGCTTTCCAACCCGTATCATTTGCGTCAATCCGACAAACTGTTTGCAAAAAATCATGAAAATACTTTTCGCCGAAAATTTCACCGTTTTTCAAATTACTTTTAAATCATATAGAATTAGAAAAAACAATACATATATGGAAGATGCGGATTTTCACCAGCTTTCCAACGCCATCTTATTTGCTCAATTCCGATGAACCATTTGAAAATTAAGTCCAAAATACGATTCACGTTTTCGGTTTTGAAAGAAATGGTTATTTCAAAACTGCTCTTAAACCATAACGATTTTCCAAAAACGTTCAATATACTTGAAATATGGTTGTCAAGAGCTTTCCAATGATATATTACACTCCCCGTTCCGACAAAAAAATTACAAAAAGTTTTTGAACTAAAGAATACGATCTGTTAAACACAACTGAAATCATGAGTTCAACCGCTTCGAAAACATCAGTACAACCACCTGAATCCGTCAGTTCAAAAAGGGTAACAGAATAATATTCTGTTACGCGTAATGAATAGCCTGATATATATATATGTGTATATATATATATATATATATATATATATATATATATATATATATATATATATATATATATATATATATATATATATATATATATATATGTCTAATCCAAAGATAGCAGTCGTTGGCTTCATCCCCCACGTAGGCAATGCGGGGGTGTTCGCAAAAATATGCTTAATCACACTTGATCCAACGTCTTGGTCCATGAAGGAGGTGATCGCACGTCGAACTAGGCAACCCGACTATATAGCTGTAACACTTTCGCTTAGCCATGGGAGTCTAATGTTGGGGCTGCTATGTAGCCCCTGGTACCTTCGCATGCATCCGAATACGGGCGCTTGTGTACATGACCAGGAAACGGTCCTTCGTTAATGCGGAGGGATCCTAAAGATTCCGATAAGTCTTCGAGTGGTTGAACAGTCTCTCGTTGGATCATGACAGTCAGTTTTCGGCTTTCTCTACTGAGGTGCTCGTCCGGAATAACCAGGGCACAATCGCAGTAGTTCTCCTTTGGCCACCTTAGCTGATAGTAACGGAACGTAAGGCGGCAAACCCAGGAGCCGGGCAAACCCAACATTTGACCAAAGACATGATTCGGAGCTGCTGCATATAAGGCCAAACTCATGACGCCGAATACTCCCGAGGGTATTCGGACTTTATAATAGTCGATGGGCTCAAGAATGCCCATTCGTTATAAACCCTATTTTTCCAGGTACGTGCGTTTATCTGTCGTGGCGAGATGCCAAAAACGGCAGTATCCTCTCGTGGGTATGGAACCCATGGTATGGTTAAACAACAAGAGGCAATAAAAAAGGTTTACACAGGGGCTTAATCTAAAAAGAAACCTGTTGAACGGGGCCCTGCTGCATGTCTGCGCCTTTGTCTCCGTTGTGCCGTATCCTGGAAGGGTATCGCACGAATGTTGTTTGTGGAAAAAGGAAAACTCGTAGAAGAGTACAACGTAATTATGCGATGGATAATAAAAGTGTAAGATGTTGGCCTGCCCATAAGGTTGAGCCAACTGTGGACTGTGTTAAGTATTTATAGCCCCTGGTGTCCACTATGGGATTACATATACGGTGCCCTGGTTCAATTTTATCCGGGCGACCGGACTTGTCTAGCCGAAGTCTGTGGTCTTTAGGACCATCATGTTTTCGATGTTGGAGGCCGCTTATAGTCCGGCCGCAAGGGCCGCCACGTGTTCCTCTGCTGCGACGAAGCGCTCGTTAGTCCGCTTAACGGCGATGACACCACGGGCCGGCATCTTAAGTGTAAGGTAGCCATAGTGCGGCAATGCCTTGAAGCGGGCGAAGGCCGTTCTTCCGAGCACCGCGTGATAGTCGCTGGAAGGGTGCGATGATGAAGAGTAGTTCTTCGCTCGAGTTGCACGAGAGCGAATGTTACCTCCAAAGGCGGGAGCCTCTACTATTTGCTTCAACGCTGGTATCACCCTTCAAGGTGGTGTTGCTTTGGTTAATTCTCGATGGGTCTATCCCCATCCTGCGACGATGTCCTCATATATTAGATTGAGATCTGCTGCCGCCATCCATAAGGACGATGGGTGAGACAAGATCCGTCGATTATCGGGTCAAGCACCAAGGCCTTTGATCCTCCGCTACCAATACTAGTTCGGTCATCCAAGCACTGAAAGTGATCGGATAAGGCATCCAGTGGTTAGGCATGAGTACGATGGGCTCTATATCGAGCGCGTCTCTATGCGCACGTTCGTGCCTCCTCATGGATGTGTTAGTCGCGTGGATCATGTTCACTATTTTAACCTCTGGCGGGAATTTTTTCTGTCCTTTAGTGTTCGGCCGGCAAGGTTCATCCTCATCTTCACTTGGTGTTTCCCTTTCCTTGTGTTCGGCATTTAATTTGCCGGCCTGCTTGAAGACCCAACACTCTCTGTGCGTGTGGTTTGCAGGTTTGTCAGGGTGCCATGAATTTGGCATAGTCTGTCTAGGACTCTATTCAGACGGTACGGTCCCTCTTTGCTGCCTTTAGTTGGCTTGTTTTGCTGATTAGGTCGATAGCCCATGAATCCGGCATTAACCATCGTGTTGTCCGGGCTCTCTTCCTTGTTTTGGCGTTTGTTTTTATGACGCCGTGGCTTCCCGTTGCCATCCCTTATTTCGGATGTGCTGGGGTTGCTGGTGCCTTTACGGGCTAGCCAGCTATCTTCTCCCGCGCAAAAGCGGGTCATAAGGCTTGTTAGGGCTACCATTGTACTTGGCTTTTCTTGGCCGAGGTGTCTGGCGAGCCACTCATCGCAGATGCTGTGTTTGAATGCTGCTAAGGCTTCGGCATCCGGACAGTCAACAATCTGATTCTTCTTAGTGAGGAATCTGTTCCAAAACTTGCGGGCGGATTCTCCGGGCTGTTGGACTATGTGACTTAAGTCGTCAGCATCCGGAGGCCGGACATAGGTCCCTTGAAAGTTGGCCCTGAAAGCGTCCTCGAGTTCCTCCCAGCTCCCAATTGAATTTTCGGGGAGGCCTTTCAACCAGTGCCGAGATGGTCCCTTCAGCTTGAGGGGGAGGTATTTGATGGCGTGAAGGTCATCCCCACGAGCCATATGTATGTGCAGGATAAAGTCCTCGATCCCCACTGGTCTGCTGTCACCAGATGCCTCTATGTTCACACAGTGTTTAAAGCCCTGTGGAATTCGTGGTCCAAGATTCATCAAGAAAGCACAGGGGTGAGTAGCCCTCCAGATCCTGGATGTGATGTGGCATGTCGTCAGCTATTGTTGTGTCCGGTCTTTATTCCGGACTGGTATTCGATTGGCGTAATCATTTTGGCGACCATAGTCCTTCGCCGGGGTGCGTCCTTTGGATCCATAAATGGACCTAGCCACGCCAGCTTTCTTATTCAGGTGTTCATGTGGATCGGTAGCCGCTTTGTTGCGGTTATGGAGTGGTACAGCTTCGTCGTTGAATTCTGGCAGTAGCTTGCGTTTTGGATAGCTCTTTGCATGGCGATCATCGCCGTATTTTTCTTCAGTGTCTAGCACTTTATTCCATCTATGGTTGAGCATTTCTTGTGCGGCCTTGAGCCGTTGCTTCTGCTTCTTTAAACTTCTTGCGGTGGCCATAAGCTTTCTGTGGAGGTTATCTCGTTCCATGTGTTTTTCCGGGGCTGCATCGTTATCCGGACTGTTTTCCTGTGCTGGTTCATTTTGATGACCTCGTCCATCGGGATCATTATCCTCGGCGCTCGCTCCGAACTGTGTTCGTGGTGACCTGGTTCGCCCCGCTCCATCATTTGGTCTGTATGGTCGTTGTTGCCTTCGGAGTTGATTGTAGTATCGATCCCTCGCGCGCTCTTGTCACTATTTTTACTGTTGCTGGACTTAGAACGGCGTCTGCACCGTCGCTTTGGCTTTTGACTGGGGGTTTTATCGTCCGGACTGTCGCCTTTGTCCTTGTAGCGACCCGACCTCGACGGTCAAGCCTCGTGTTGTTGTGCCATCCTCGGATCAAGATCTTTGGCACACACAAGACATCAATGTATATATCAAAGTGCAATCACATGTATAATTAACGTAAAACTGATATATACCTCATAAGTCACAATGAAACAAATAGTCGGGTGTGGAGTCCCATCAACGCCATCGGCAGGTTGAGTGTAGACCGTAACCCTCAGATCGTAACTCTTACTCGTCGAAGAAAATCCTGCAACATGATACGTTGCAGCCGTGTAGGTCAGTACATTGAATGTACCGGCAAGATCACAATAAAAGAACAGATGATAAAACTATACTATATGCAATATGGCTTTGTGCCTCTGTGTTTGAGTTTTATTTGCGTAAAAGCTGATTTATTTTCCCTACATCAAAGGAATAAATGAAGTCTGTACTATGGAGTTTTCTATCATGACATGGTTCCGCCAACCGATGTCTCATAGCCCAAAATCATCATAAGTTGCCCACAATTAAGTTATCAATCCGTGTTGAGAGTTCCAGATAGATCCAAGTCCAGAGGCTCAAATTGTCCGTGAATCGGGACACGGCTAATCGATTAGGTTTTAACTCTCTGCAGAGGTTTGTACACTTTACCCGCAAGATTCGATCCTCTTTTTACGCTCTCGCACTTCGGGTGTTTGAGAACAAGATGACCAAACATGGTCTTCCAAAGAGTTCCTCCGACCACTTTCCCAGACTCATCCCATCCTACCGTAGTTCTACATCTGCTAGTACCGCCCCAGCCAGAGTCACAACTAAGGTCAACCAAGCCAGAGCCCATAATGACTTGCGGTTGCACAGTAAGCTTCCGGCATGAAGTATTCTTCCGCTCTTTGAGTCTGGGTGAAGCTTTCCGCAAGATGTCATGGCGCTTCTCCATGCATCCCGCCAACCACCGGTTTCTCCAGGTGCCCGCCAACCGTCCTTCACCCAAGAGGTGTGTATTGAATTCTGTCTCGAGTCTTGAAGTCTTGAGGCCTTGAAGATGCAGTCCTTGCAGATTCCATCATGGAGTTGTCGCCATTGACGAGAATCCTCCATTCTCACACCACTCCAGTACTCATACCAACCCCGCCTACTATAGCGTAGCATTTAAATAAATAACGTCCCGGCTTGGTAACAGGTGATGGGTTCCTACCTCATGCATACTACTCAACTACAAGGATTCAATAACACTACTGAGGGTGGTTGCAAAGGTGCCACTAAATGCAATAAAACATAGGTAAGAAAGCATGGTCAAAGTGAACTTGCCTTGTCGACGATCTTCAAAACTAGGGATTCAGAGTAGCAAGCTTCAGACTCGGAAATTCTACCGAGGCAAACAATAACTATAATAAGCACATAGCATATGATCACATAACACAATAGCATAGTAACAT